>CAMAPE010000038.1:12847500-13447500 GCA_945859875.1 Cuscuta europaea
AGGGAAAAAATAGGAAAGAGTTTTAAAAAAAGTGTTTTAATTCTCTTGCCATCCACATCACCGTTACCACCCGTGCCACCAGCAATCTTGCAGCACCACCGCCCAGTGACTTGCTCCGGCCATAGTGACCGCCGCTCAGTGACTTGCTCCGACCACAGTGACTGCCGCCACTCCTGGTCAGTGACGGCCGCCGCCCTCTCCCAGTAACTGCCGTCGCCCACGATCAGTGACTGCCGCTCCCGGCCTGCCCATCCCCAGACTCCAGCACCCCAAAGTCAGTGACTACCATACGGCCCAATGTGCAGCACTGCCACCGCCGCAGCCCCACACATGCGCCCTCCCTACAATCCCTCCTCGCCACAGTTGCGGCCACAAGTCCGAAAGGCCACCAGTCACAACGTAGTGACCAACACCACCACTGTACCCAACCACCGCTGCCAATAAACGCCCCTACTGTGACTTCATTCATCAGCCCCCAGCCCCAGCCCCCTCCAAGACTTAGCCACAACCCATTCTCACTACAGCCCCTCCCCTGCCCTAGCCCCTCGCAGCCCGCTCCCCTGCCCTAGCCCCTCGTAGCCCGCCTCCTCACCTTCCAGATCTGCAGCCCCCATCACCAGCCCAACCCGGATCTGGAAATCTAGCTAATAGTTCGAGGATCCATCAAGGACAACGATGAAATGCTCCATAGGATGTCAGTCCTCAACAACGGCGAAGAACAGTACGGTCGTTGGAGGAGCGGAGAAGAGTGAAGGCGCAGATAGAAGGCGGAGCTTTGTGGATTGGGGAAGGGAAGGAGAACCTGCGCAGAGAGAAAGTGAAGCTAGAGAGAAGGCGGAGCTTTGGATTGGGGAAAGGCAGGTGCGTTGATGGTGCGCAACACGGCGGTGGTGGTGCGTGACGCGGCAGTGGTGCTGTGAAGATGTCGGCCCGTGAGATTGCAGAATGGCTGACGCTGATTGCTTGCGTCGAAGGAAGAAAGAGAAGCCAACAAGTCACTTTTTTGGAATATATCAAAAGAGTCATATATTTGGAAATCAAAAGTTCATTAGTAATAATGAGACCATTTTTTCAATTTTCAAAGGCATGTTGCATGATTCTTATAATTATGACTAAAAGTATCTTTCAAACAATAGTCAAAGCACTAAAGGGTTAGTGACATAAAGGTCAGAGTATTGAAAATGACAAAAACTCATTCTTGATCACTATTTGTTGACAGATCGAACTAATCCAAAACTGATATGTTGACCGTGTGACTTCCAAAATAACCTACAAAATAACTTGAAAACATTCTTTGTTTAAAACTTCTCACTCAAAAACTTATGAATAACTTTCACAAAATATACTACTCCGATATTTATTAATGAAAAACATTATTAAACAAATTTTAAATTTATCATCATCTAATCAGAAAGCAAAAGATGTGAATATTTCAGTAAACTTATTATATGTTTAAAATGAGAAAGTTATTATATTCTTATGTGGGGAATAAACCAAATTATATGCCTTATGTCTGCCGAAGTCATCTCCCATATCCCCATAATGAGTATTAAGATTCCTTTTAGGCTCAACATGCAACTCAACCTATATATCACCAACCAATTCAAGCACCTATGCATCAGTACAAATACCCTTTTTGCTTCATCAATAAGCTTCCAATGGACCGAAATCATTCACATGGATATATTGGAGGTAGAGTAATTATATAGCTTAATTAATTAGCTTAAAATGCTTAATTACACACAAGATGCTAAAACAACATTTGTACATATATATATAAAACAAAGTGAAAGATCACTACTTTACTGGCCGCTATAAACGAATTCAACCTTAAATAAGATCTGTGTTTATTTTAAAAGTAAAAAAGTTATTAAAGAAGAACTAGTTAAAGAAACAAAGAATTGAATACCTAGCTAGCTACCTGGTATATCTTAACCCTAAGGTAATTAGCCAGAATAATACTTCCCAAGTTAAATGAATATGATCTTGAAGCAGAATCTACGCTTCCAATAATTTCAATTCCCCACTGATCAAGGAAAGACTTGTAATTAATCCCCTCATTTAAATTATATCCTGCCTCATCTTATCCTATCTTCTACTCAAAAGAGAGAGCGAGCCAAGAATATAATTAAGATTAATTAATCTTATGCTTCATCTTAGCTGGTATATATTTCCCATCCACCGGAAGTAACCTTCTTAATAGTAGTCGCAAGCTATACTATTCTCTGCCCGCCGGCCGGCTGGCCGGAAAATCAAGAAATCAATTATCAAAAGTCAATCTGTTGAAGTCCCACAAATCCATCGGCCATCATGATGTACAATGAAATATCCCACTTCAGCCACCCCAACCACAAGATGAAGTTCGAGTACTCCGAGCTGCCGTTCAAGTGCGACGGCTGCAACGAGGCGGGTATCGGGTCGCGGTACAAGTGCGCCGCCGCATGCGACTACGACCTCCACGTGCATTGCGCCGTTCCGGCGTTGACTATTGCCCACCCTTTCTACACCAAGTGCTCCTTCCAGTTCCTCGCTCAGCCGCCGGGAAGCGTGCCGAGGTACTGCAACGCCTGCGAGAAGGGCATTACCGGGTTTCTTTACCACTGTAGTTCTTGCGGCTTTGATCTCCATCCTTGCTGCGCTAAGCTGCCCATGGTGCTTCACGACGGAGAGGTTAAGCTTTACTTGTACCGCAAGGTAATTAATCTTTGGGTTAATTAATGAATCTTATTAGTCCCTCCATCTCAATTAAGGTTGTAGGTTGAGTAGGTCAAGAGTTTAAGAATAAAAAAATGTCATGTCATTGAGTTAAGGTAAAAAAAGAAAGAAAAGGGAGAATTTGATATTGTTTGAGTTATGAACCTTGCACGTCATTTAAAAAAAGGAAAATTTCCTACTTAAAAAAGTTTTGAAATTCGAGGGTGACATATTTTTATTCTCTAACTAGAAGTGATTTCTGCTAAATTTGACAAGAAAGCTTTTTCCAAACTCAGTAGAAATTAGTCTTATTTAGGGAATAAAAACATGAAGGTCATATTTTAGGATTTCAAAACGTTTTTACTTCATCCTTCCTATTAAAAAGATAATGTGTACACCCGATCTTAGTATAAAAGGCTAAAGGGTCAAATAGGCCCTTGAACTGACTTAAAGTGTTCAATTAGCCCCTTATATAGAAAGTTCTGTCCGGCCGTCGTTAATTGGGGCGGTTTCCGGTGGAATTTTTTGATGAAGTTTTTTGAGCATCTTCTTCATTAAGTCTAGTTTACCCATACCAAATTTCATATAAAAATTCAACCGGGAAGACGGTCAAATGATTTTCCGAAATGTACTGCGCTGTTTAACTTCACAGTTATCTTCAACAAATCATTTGACTGCCTTCCAGGTTGAATTTTTAGCTAAAATTTGGTATGAGTAAACTAGACTTAATGAAGAAGATGCTCAAAAAATTTCATCAAAGTTTTCCACTAGGAACCGCCCCAATTGACGACGGACGGGAAGAACCTCCTATATAAGAGGCTAATTGAACACTTTAAGTCAATTCAAGGGTCTATTTGACCCTTTAGCCTAATATAAAATCATCTGAGTTTGATTTTTTTTTTGGAGAAATGGAGTTTCATTAATGACAATGTCAAAAATTACAAGAAAGAGGAAAAAGAAAAAAGTGAACAACTAGAGAAGAAGAACAAAGGAAGAGAAACAAAAAAGAAAAAATCCAACCCGATCGAAGTACAATATATAGTTCCTCCCAAGATAATCCTGAGTCTCCATCTATTAATCAAAATAAACTCCATTCGTGTTTGAGATATATGCGTATAAATTAATTAATTATTATCCCAAATCGGGTATTTTTTTAACAAAAGTTCGAGCACGAAGACCAGAAACATATTCGGGTGGATCGGAGATGGATTGTGTTAATGTGTCATCTTATCAACTCTCCTACTCCGGACTAGACTTGGTCTCGGCCCGGTCGGGCCGGCGGTTCTGAATAGCTGGATCCGGGACCGGCCCGGGTAGCCACCGGGTTCGGGTCGGGCCTCGGGTTTGGTTATTTTTTTTTTCTTACCTACCCATCCCTGACCCCCCACCCCTCAAGCCCCTCCTAAACATCAAGCCCAACCCGGGTGAAGCCCAAACAAATGAAAAAAAGCAAAAAAAAAATCAGTTTGGCCCGAACCGGGCCCGGCCGGGCCGGGCCTTGTTTTGGGTGACCCGAGCCCGGACCGGAAACCCATCGGGTCGGACCTACCCGGACCGGTCACTGACCGGGCCACCGGTTCGGGCCGGGCCAGAACAGTACCGGTCCCGATCCGGTTCCAGATCGGGCCACCCGGCCCGAGTCTAAGTCTATTCGGGACTTATTTTACGTGGGTGCTATTATTGCTAGTTACCGGTCTTTAGCAAGACACTTTGATTCAGTGTCTTTTCACTTTATTCATAGATCAACGAATTTGTTGGATCATACCTTGTCCCAGGCAACGAATTCTCAGGCTAATTCATATACTTCGTTATTTTCAGTACCTTATTGTATTCAACATTTTTCCTTTAATTTAATACCTCCTTCATCACATTTTAGTTAGTGAAGCTTGACTTTTCAAGTCAACGGTGCCTAATTTTGACCGATTAAATATTTATATACAGAAGTATTGATAATATGAAAATGATATGAACATGTTCTTTGTTAATTTTTTTTTATAAAAGTATAAAATTATAAAAGATTGCATATATAAATTAATTAAAAATAATTATTTAAAAATTTACAATATTTGATTTTTCTAGTCTAATAAGATAACCAACTAAAGTCTAAAATGAGACCAGATAGCATGTTACCCCCTATTTTTTTGGCCCTCAAAACAAAAAACTTTCTAAGGGAAGTCATAGACACTTTTGGTCTTTAGTTATTCCACAACTTTTAATGTGGTCCATTTCGTTTTTCTCGAAATCCAATCACTCAATTGTTCTAATTTTGTATTACTCTAATAAAACCTTGATTATTCCTTGATTCCTTGATTCCTTCCAAGCCAGGTTTGTCAAAGTTATCATTTCTTAAAGTCCTTTTTGGGTCCGAGGGGGCGTTTTATGAGTTAAGGACCGAAGTTTCAGAATTGGCCGGATGAGAACACATTCAATGTACGGACTAGTTATTTATGTTAATGTATGTCTCCAATTCAAGTGTGACAAAATTCTAATGTTCCCATCAAAAGTTAACTCATTGGGCTATTGACTTAAATGCTAAAGTGCAAATTTAAAAATCGCCAAAGTTATTCTTTGAGTGTAAAAACTGGTAAAACAAAAACAAAAACAGTGTGTTAAATGATTCTTTTATTCCTTTAGACCATTAAATTAAAATAATACTCCCTCCAATCCACCCATCCATTAAAACACTATCATCTTAATTTTTTGATGAAACAGGTTAAATTTTGATCAATGATACTCTCCGCTAGTGGTGAATCCAGAAAAAGAATTTAGTGGGGGTATTAAATATAGTTATGAAGAATAAAAACTAATAAAGGTGTAACAAAAGAAATTACAATTGTTCCTGCCGAGTTTTCATTTTTTCCGCTGAGTTTCCATTTTTTTGAAAAGATTTAATTTGTGATAGTTTTATTTAAGACCTTTTTCTTAAAGTATTACTAAAATATAATTAATGGATAAAAAGCGTCTAGAGTTACGATGTGCATTGCTTCGTGATCACTACAATGTAAAATTGAATACAAAAATAATAATCAAAGGTTACTATTTTAGTCATACTATACAAGGTTACATTTTTTCTATCATCTTTATTTTAGTCATATATATGGTATGCATATCACTATTTCTTAATTTAACTATTTAGAATAACATACGGAGTACTATTTACGTTTTGGATTTCTATTTATTTAAATTCTTCAAAAAAAGTATCTAAATAACATTTGCTTGTCATCCATTTGAATTCAATCTAACACAAATATTGCTGACCCTTACAATTGCCAGTAAATGACATTTACTAAATGACATTTTTTAGTAATCACTAACCCTTGGAGGAATTTATTACATAGAATAAGGAACTCAAAATTTACTCAAAGACGTATTATGTTTTTCATTTTCAGACCTTATAAGCCAGTACGTTAATGTTTGCAATTTTAGTCATGTAAGGATGTTTTTATTTGGACTGTAATTTGCTGGTCTGGTCTAGTCTGGTTTGGTCTGATATGGTCTGGTCTGGTCTGAACTGGTCTAGTCTGGTCTGGTTTCTTTGTATTTTTATAACTATCTAAGTCTGGTCTGGTCTAGTCTGGTCTGATCTGGTCTGGTCTGGTCTGATCTGATCTGGTCTGGGACGAATTACCGTCCAAGTAAAAACATCCTAAGTTTCAGTCGTACTCACCTAATGTTACATTTTCAACATAAACTACCAAGTATAGTTACACAATACTCATAAGGTGACCGACTATTTGTGAAAAAAGTTTGTAAAATT
Source organism: Cuscuta europaea (assembly GCA_945859875.1). Classification (NCBI taxonomy): domain Eukaryota; kingdom Viridiplantae; phylum Streptophyta; class Magnoliopsida; order Solanales; family Convolvulaceae; genus Cuscuta; species Cuscuta europaea. The sequence goes on from CAMAPE010000038.1 coordinate 12,853,952, forward strand.
CCACATGTTTCATTTATTTAAGAACGAATGTATTTTATTATCACAGAAAATATTTGAATCATATTTTATTTATTAATGCGTAGATGAAATTAAGTTTTGCATAATTTTTGCTCCATATATATATATACACGGCCTTATATTGCTTGCATGCATGCATGTGATGGGAGCGGTGATATGATATAGGTGAGCGCATCGTGCCACCGGTGCGGGAGAAAGGGGCGGAGCTGGAGCTACCGGACGGCATGCAAGAAGTACAACCTGCACGTCGCGTGCGTGAAGGAGATGCTGGTGGATAGCTGGCATCAGATTTATTCCGGCCGGAGATCATCTGGAATTAGCAGCAACTCTTATTATGATGAAACTGGGAGTAGGAAACTGGAGGCGGCTGCCGGCGGTGAAATCCCGAGCCTGAAGGGCACTTTGCAGACATATCATAGTAAGAGCAAAGGGAAGAAAGTGGCGAGATGCTGTGAGGTGGCTGTTCTTGCTCTCCAGTTTGTCATTTCTGCTCTTCTGGGAGACCCTACCACTCTCATTGCTGGTGTTGTTGCTTCGCTCATGTCGAAATGAATCCAAACATATCAAATCTTAATAAGTTTATTTTGTCATTTCTGTTGCATGTTCTTGTGTAGTTTAATGCATGAATGAATTGCATCTATATATTTCTCTTACATCCAACTATATATATATGCTTTTCACTTCAACTTGTCCTTCTGATTCCGATCTAGTATTCTACGATCAATGTAAATTATTCTTAATTAAACGTTTACTTTATGTATCCAACTTGTATCAAATTTGACTTTTTATGACTTTATAAAACTTTATCCTGTAACTTTCTGCTGTTATCATTATTGATCCTGTAACTTTATTTAAGCACTTGAAAATTTAGTCATGTAACTAATAAATCTTTGCAATTTAAGAATTCTTAATTTCCACCGGAAAGTACAGAAAAATCCGACGTCGACGACATCTTTTCCGGTATAGTAGCTTTAATTTGGAAAGTGTACTTTTCAGGGAAAAGATCCTTATATTGTAAATATTAATTAGTCACAGAACCAAACTTGCAAGTGATTACGGTTGCAGGACTAATAACGAAAATTGCAAATTGGCAACATATCATGGTGTACTCTAAAAGATTTTTATAGGGAAAACTATCAGATAGGCCCTCCTACTATACCAAAAAAAGCGATTAAGCCCTCGTACCATAATATTACCCAATTGAACACCTCAACTTTCTTTAAACGCCCAATTTCAATTATTAGCCGGTAAGATACCGGTTACCTGAAAAAATTCCCCCCGGCTTCCTACGTGTCGCAAGCAATCCTCTTTGGTTCCTCTAAATATCCCCGTCACTAATAATCCAAGTAAGCTATCCTCTCTCTCAGATGCAGCTAAACTCCAGAGCATTTATACCCTAGGACATCGATTGTTCATCTCCAGAGGGCTCGGATGAGACGACAGTGAGCAATCGATAGAGAGCAAAGGATTAAGTTCCGTACATGTGAGGATGTCTGCTACTTCGATATCAACACCCCAAAAAGGAAGTAGCCGCACTCTTCATTATGAGCCTCCGTTATACTGTAGTTGTGGTCTAAAGGCGCCTCTATGTGTTGCAAGAGAAAGCGGGAGGGCCTTTTATGGTTGTCAAAAATGGAAGGTAAAATTGAAATTATGTTAAATGTAATCTGATTGTGATTCTCCCTGAGATTGATGCGGTTTTTACACTTTCATCCAATTGATAGGCAGGCGGTGTTAGCGGGTGTGGTTTTTTTTGAGTGGAAAGACATTATTGAAGAAGGGTTTGGGACTGACCACCAAAAGAGGAGTGAAAAAACAGAGGAAAGAACTGATAAAGTGCAGCAGGTGTTGGCTAGACATGGTGAGCAGTTGAAACACATGATGAAAGTGATGCACAGTGAAATGGAAGCCAACAAGAGGTTCCGAAAACTGAATGGATGTGCTTGGATGCTCTTGTTTTGTATAGTAGCTATGATGTATTTTCAACTAAGGAAGAGTGATTTGTACTTTTAGGTTGTTGGTAGGGAAACATTTGCCATTCATCTAGTAATGTGACTATGGTAACTGCGGTTTTAGTGTACTTTTAGCTATGGTGTATTTGAAACACATGTTTTGCAACTATGGTAATGCTGTTTTAGTGTTCTGTTTAATAGGCAACTGCGGTTTAATGTTCTATTTATACCAGCTGCAAATATTTACCAATTCATCTAGTAATCGCTTTCAATATGTGCACCAATGTACATCTATTAATCACTTTCAATAATTCTGCACCAATCCATACCAAAAGGTGCTGTAATACTTGGCAATTATAACAAAAACCAGGTCCAATGATTAACAAAAACGACCTGCAACACTTCCAATGAAAATCTGCTACAACACTAAGCAATTAAAAACACGAACTACAAAAACAGAACATAAACACTTATGTTAAACTCATAAATGTTAACCATAACCGGCTGATGTTAATGTACAAAAACAGAAGTAGAGCCCACTACAAAACATCACAAAAAAGCATGCCATATTTGACCTCCACTACGACAAAATACCGGAGGCCAAATTAAGAGTTTATAGTAAAGCTTCCATATTACATGAACAAAAAAACACCTTCCAAGCGTTCATTACTAACTCTAAATCAATACTAAACATCATGGAGTGCAATTCCTTCACTTTCATCCGGTTGTGCCCCCATTATTGACCTCCGGCTCACCTCGCTTACCACCAACTCTCCCTCTTCCTTTGCCTCTAGTAGCAGCAGCAGGTGTGGAAGTAGAAGTGGTAGGGCAAGTTGATCTATTATGGCCTTCTTTCTTGCATATTGTGCAAGTCATTATTCTCCCCTTTCTTGATAGTTGTGTTCCCGAGGAGTGATGTTCAGACTCTTCCCTCACTCTCTTCTTCTTTGGTCGTCCAGTCATTTTTTTGGCAATGGAGGTAAGATCTCATCACCTTCAGTTCTTGGCCATAGCAGGTCACCATTAATAGGGTCTAAAGTGTATGCATATGTGCTTTTATACATATCCTTGGAGTAGCATGTGTGGATAAAGTCTTCAGGATCCAATCCTTTGTTAAAGATGACACAAATTGCATGTGCACATGGGATTCCAGAGAGATCTCATCTTCTACATGAACATGACCTACCACTAAGGCTTACCTTGAACTGCTGCCTCCCTTTCTTGATCTCATATCCATCATCACCATTAAAATCCACATGCCAACCTTGACTAGCAAAAATGTTCTTATTCAGCTTCTTTGCAATCAATGGTCCACAATTTCCTACCCAATATTCAAACATATTTTTGCTTAGATATATATCAATCACATAACACATATGGATTCATACATAACTTAACCATTTTATAATAACAAATGTACCTGACCACTTAAGCACTCCATTCCTCTTCTTACCAATCCTCCTCATCATCGCAACCCGGATGTCTTCCAACATAGGTATGAGTAGCTTTTCCCTGCACTTCAATAAAGTGCCATTGAAGGGCTCAGACAGATTATTCTCAACCGTGTCACAATTCACATCTGTCCGGAAATAAGCCTTACACCACAATTTAAAAGGGTACTTTTCCAGGTCTTGAGCAGCTTCTGGGTCAAGCTTGCGTAAGTCATGTAGTGTGCGGTGTAATAGAGGTTCATTTGGAGATTTAGCACATGCCCAAAAATGTCTCCTAAGCACCATTCCACCATGCTTTTTGCTCCAATTTGCATGGATATGTCTAGCACAGTTTCTGTGCTCTGCTCCACTGAACACATGAGATATGACATTGGACAAACCCTACAAGGAAATTATTCAAATTAGTGAACTGAAATTTAAGTGAAGCAAAATTATTTTATACATAACCAATTTACTGTAAGTGTAAATATACTGATGACATACCTTTTGTTGATCAGAAATTAGTGTCCAAGACTCGGCCGTGGTAATCTCCAAGTCTTTCTTAAGAAGCTCCAGGAACCAGGTCCATGATGAACTATTTTCAATTTCAACCACAGCCCATGCTATTGGGTACATTTGGTTATTAGCGTCTCTTCCCACTGCAGTTAATATCTCACCCTTCAATTGGCCCTTGAGAAAACAACCATCTAAACCTATCACTTTTCTACAACCATCAAGAAACCCTCTCTTCACTGGACCAAAACAAATATAAATCCTTTGAAATACGGGAGGAGCATCAGGGACCACTCTCACGGTGTGGATGACAATAGTGCTGTTGGGAATAGAGTTGAGGCACTCCTGAGCATAATCCCTCAGTTTCTTGAATTGATCTTTAAAGGCAGTTTCTGTCTTCACCTTAATTTCTTTCAGAGCTCTAGTCACCATACTTATAGACACATTGATCTTTAGGTCTGCTTTGATGAGGTTTTTCAATTCTGTTGCACCTATAGAAGGGTTCTCTAATACCTTTTCCTCATACCTATCCGCAATCCAATTTTGACTTACAACCCTCAACTTAAATTTTGTATTACACAAATGTATTGGATTTAGCACCTTTACTTAGAAACAACGCAACCTGCGTTCCCAACTGGCCGTGCAGGTATATGGGCAATTTTTAGCACATTTGACCCTTACCCTCATTGGCTCGTTTTTTTGAAATAAACATCTTTCTTTTCATGGCAGGCATATCTGATAATAGCATTTTTAAATTGTCTACCATCTTCAAATAACATTGCTAACTCGATTAAAGGCGGCTCAGACTCTGGATTATATGAGGAATGTAAAGCACTCTTTTTATAACCATTACCCCCATCTGATTCAGCCTCTGAATCCATATAGTGTTCACTTTCACCGTCCTCACTTCCATCTTGTTCTGATTCATTCACTTGAGGCATTTCTTGATCATTTTCATCACGACGGTCACACATTTCTTCTTCATTCCCATTCTGTTCACCTTCAGCACAATCTACGTCAACTGCATTCCTACTCTCTGCATGTGTGGCTGGTGTTTCATCTTGAGGGTGTGGCTCAAATGGCTCATTAGGGACAAGGTGTAGGTCAACTAATTCAACCTCGTCCAAGCCATGCTCAACAAAGACTTCAATTTTACCGCAATGACTGGCCAAATGTATTAAGTGCAATGTGGTCTTGTCGTCAAACAATTCATACAGTTCCCCCATTGGATCGTGCGGTCTTTTGAAGTACAACCCTTGTATATTTCCATACCTTCCTGAGCGCAAACACTTCATAAGGTGCGGGTAACAAATGAAGTCTGGATCTATCTCCACACAATCAACCCCACCACCTTTATACATGGTTTTTGGGCGCTGAACAAATGTCCCTCCATGATGAATAATAAGTTGAACTTTATCAAACATCCTGAAATCTTAAAACAAGCAATAAAAAAACGATGAAAACTACACAAGTTGAAGCACATCAATCAACAATACCTATACTCTTCTACTCCCACGAAATCTGAAATATATAAGCGAACCCTAGAAACAATATAATTTCACTCGTAGTGGCAATAAGAATGAAGTTCGTATATCAAAACCTCGTATTTCAGGAAGGAATACAATTACACATTCAATGAAACCATTCAATGATAAACACATGAAGAACCAAGGATTACGTTCAATGAACACCGGATTACCTGGAATTCGTAACCTCGCCTCTCCGTCACTCCGTGTCAATGGCTTCAATGGCTGTAATAGGAACCAGGGACAAGAGTTAGGGATTTCAAATCATCAAAGCATGCGTCAGTTTTTTGTGATGTTGTAGACCTTTAGAATTAGCTTACTTGGATTATTAGTGACGGGGATATTTAGAGGAAGCCAAAGAGGATTGCTTGCGACACGTAGGAAGCCAGGGGGGAATTTTTTTCAGGTAACCGGTATCTTACCGGCTAATAATTGAAATTGGGCGTTTAAAGAAAGTTGAGGTGTTAAATTGGGTGATATTATGGTACGAGGGCTTAATCGCCTTTTTTGGTATAGTAGGAGGGCCTATCTGATAATTTTCCCATTTTTATATGGGGCTGACTTTTTGGGTTTAGTCTGAATGCTTTAATTTGAGCCATCTAAAAAGACAAAAACATGGACCGGTCCACGTTCGATTTCTGGAGTGATATTTGGGCCATATCACAATTTATTAGATTAAAAATCTAAAAAACTTACCTGGAGCAGACGAGCAGTGGAGCTGGAGGCACTGAGGCAGAGCCCAGAGTCGGAGTCCAGAGAGGAAGCCGGAAGGATGGCCAACGACGCAGGTCGCAGGGCCCTACAGGAGCGGCGTGGACGGCGGTGGCTCGGTGTTCCCTTCTTCGTCGCAACTCGCAAGCACTGAAGCTCCGTCTTCTTGGCTTTCGATTTTCTTTCTTCGTAATCGGCCAGTTCGCAAGCGCAAAACGCAGGTAACTTCAATTAGCCTGGAAATTAATTTTGGGGTGAGCTGATTTACTATACCTATACTAATTATAAATAAAAAGTTGGACTGGGTTAGAGCTCATCCCTGTCCTCACAATCATCCGCCCCTGCTCACCCACCAATTCCAAACCCTTTCCTTTCTACCCTAAAGCACAGTCCCTTCTCTCCTTCCAGTCTTCTTCCTCTCGCCTCTTAGGCCCTGTTTGGTTGGAAGGTTTGGAGAGGGGAGGGGAGGAAAGTGGAGGATGCCTGTGTGATTGGTCGAAGGAAATGGGGGAAGGGGAGGAAAGCGAAGGGCTTTCAAAATCTTCCACTTGATTAACACAAACTATCCTGAATTAACAAAACGTTATAATATAAAAAGGTAAAAAACAAAAAGTTTTGAAAAATTTAAAAATTTAAAGATTGAAAAAATTAAAAAATTAAAAATTTTAAAAATTAAAAAATTAAAAAATTATAAATTAAAAATTTTAAAAATTAAAAATAAAAATATTTAAAAAATAAAAATTAAAAATTAAAAATTCCACACTGAAAAATTATAAAATTAAAAAAGTAAAAAATCAAATAAAATAAAATTATGACTCATGACAATAGGAGTAATATTCACAATAGTTAGACATGTATCTATTTGTTTAAGTAAGCTATCAAATAAAAGTAAATTGCGAAAATATTTTTATTAAACCTTTCCTCCTATTTCCTCCAACCAAACACAAATTTTTATCCAAATCCTTCCCTTCCCTCCTTACTCTCCCCTTCCCTCCCCTCCTTTGAACCAAACAAAGGCTGAGGCTCTTAGTTTCTTCTCTTCAATTCCCTTTTCAATCAATTGATAATGAAATAGAAGGGGGCATAGCCATATGAAGAAAAGGTAGACACGGCGATGCAATCGCCTTTCCTAACATTGGGTTAGAGCTTAGAAAAAAAGCATAAGTTTCTCTTTGATATGCGTAAAGAGAGTTACTGAAATACTCTTACAAATACCTTAGTAGTGCACTGTTTTCAACTTGTATTGCAAAGACTGAATTAATTTATCAATGTGATTTTTTAAATGCAACTCTGCTGGCAACTTTTTATTAATAACATTGAAAGCATTCTTGTTGTTAACATGACCGGTTAACATCACTTATGTTTGCTAAGCATATTCTCAAATTTCTTTTACTGTACAAATATTTGTAAAGAATTTCCGAACATGCATGATTGGAATGTACCATATCTGATTATCACAACAATGTTTTGGTAATTTGGTAACACGGTAAGATCAAGCAATTATACATCGTGAATCAATCACACTTGTATACGTTTGAAATTTAGTGGTCGTTTTACTAAATTTAAAAACAGTAATATAGTATTGAGTATTAACCCCAATTGTTTTTAATGTAATTGTTAATTGTTAGGATCTTTTAAAATTATCTAATCTATCATATGATGTGGTGGATTGATGTAGAGTTGAATTTATGATGTTTTTTATTTGACTTTGATAAAAACTTCTATTCTTGTATAATATTTGTGATGTTACTTTTTGTATTTTACCTTCTTGCAATTGAAGTTATTTAATATGGTGTATGTATTCATTTTTAGGCTCACGCTCAATTGGAATGCTAGATCCGGCCGTGTCTGGATCTCCTAGCGACCTAGACGCTGGAGATACAAAGACACGAGTGGTCCTCACCTTCTCCCAGCCGAAGAAGACAGAAAACAAAGTTGAGGTACAGTTACTCGATCTCTCTGGCTCAATGCCTCTCTAACAATTTGCTATCTGCCTATCAGCCTCCTTTTCCTCTGAATGCATGTCAATTCCAAGTAGAAGTTCATGTTGGTTTTAGTGTCTCTGAAGGATTCTCGGTACCTATCCGAAATGAAGATTTGACTTATTTGTTTACCTTTAGGAGTTTCCTGTTTCACATTAGCTCGTGTTGCATGCATTTTTATCTTAAATGGCTGAATTTTATCGCATACAAGTTAGTGTTTAACAAGTAACGAGACTTAAAAAGAACAATTAATCATTATGTCATGAATACATGCATCCCACATAGAGATCTTGAATTCTGGATGCTATATTGCTATACATGAAGGAATTGGTCAAAAATCTGCAATGGAACACCAGTTGATACCGTGATATGAAAACCATTATTCGGTATCCATTTGTATACAAAAAGTTTACTGCCCCATCCTCCGTATTTGAATATTCGCAACAATTTCCTTTTTAGTCCGTATTTAAATAGTTGAAGCACTTTCCCTTTATGGTAAGTGTTTTATTTTAAAAAAACTCAATTACCCTTGTCTTTTCTACTTTTTTTTTCTTCTCTTTCATACTCTTCCATCCTTCTCTCCTACTTTTTCTACACTATTTACTACCCCTACTATTTTACCCGTAAACTTTGAGAAAAGCCTAATGTAACAAATAGATAAATACAGAGGCAGTATCTTATCTGATATATGTAGCATGAAACATAGATTTGGTGAAAAGAGTCAAATTTCATGGAGGTATTTTCTCTTGGTTTGGTGAGAGTAAATTTGGTTGAAATGATTGAATGTGCTGATATTTTGGTTGAAAGAAATATCATTCTAGCATAAATGACCTTAAGTTTTTTAAATAACTAAATATGGAGCAAGTAAAAACTGGTCAATTGAGTGAAACTATTCTTGCTCAATTGCAGGTTGAAGTTGAATCAAGCTACAGCTAAACTCTGGAATGCAAAGTTCACCACAAAATCTGCTTCTACTTCTGCAACATTTCCTTAGCCATGCCAAACAAGTGAAGCAGATCCACTGCCATCTCACCACCGCAGCACACCTCAGCTGTACAACTGAATGGGCCAATACCCTCCTCTACAACACCCTGATACGTGCATACCTAGGGTTTGCACAACCCACCACCACTCTCATCCTCTTCACCCACATGCTTGCCCATCAAGCCCCACCCAACAGTCACACCTTCCCTTCGCTCACAAAAGCCGTCTCTCTCCTCCGAACCAATTGGACTCCTCTTCTCAGCAGACCCCTTCATGCTCAAGCCCTCAAGCGTGGGGCATCTTCTGACCCTTTTGTACAGACTTCATTCCTTGGGATGTACTCATTGTTGGGTCAGCTGGGAAGTGCATGCAAAGTTTTTTATGAAGTTCTGGAACCATGTGTTGTGGCTTATAATGCTATGCTTGACGCGTGTGGGAAGAATGGGAATATGGGTCTGGCCATTTTAACTTTTTCTACCATGCAAGAAAGAGACATTTGTTCTTGGACGAGCATGATCAACGGGTACGCGATAAATGAGTGCTTTGAGGAGGCCGTGAAGTTTTTCAAGAAAATGATGTCCCATGATGATGTAATTGATGGCTCATTGAAACCCAATGAGGCCACTTTCGTTATCGTTTTATCATCATGCGCCAACATAGATAACACCTCAACATTGTATCAAGGTAAGCAAGTTCACGGTTATATGGTAAAGAACGTGGAGTTGAGCAAATTCATGGCAACTGCGTTGATATCTTTCTATGGGAGATTGGGATGTTTGAATTATGCAAAGAAAGTATTTGACTCGCTAAAGGTCAAAGAAGTATGCACATGGAATGCTATGATCTCGGCCTTTGCTATGAACAGCAGAGATGATCAAGCTCTGGATACATACGAGACAATGAAGTCTAAGGGGACGAAACCAAATGAGGTAACCTTAGTTGCGGTTCTTTCTGCTTGTGCACATGCAAAACTTGTGGAATTTGGTTTGGAAGTTTTCGATGCAATGTCCGAAGAACTTAAGGTTGAACCTAAGATGGAACACTATGGTTGCATTGTGGATCTCTTAGGAAGGGCTGGTCATGTGAAAGAGGCGTACGAGTTTGTAAAAAAGATGCCTTTTGAAGCGGATGCCTCTGTTTTGGGAGCTCTTTTAGGAGCCTGTAAGGTTCATGGACAGGTTGAGATGGGAAATGAAGTGGGGAAACTGTTGCTGAACTTGCAACCAAAGAAGTGTGCAAGATATGTGTTGTTGTCAAGTATTTATGCCGGGGCTGAGAGATGGGATCATGCTGCTGCCTTGCGAAGAGAAATGGTTGATGCCAGGATTGAGAAAATTCCTGCTTATAGTGTGATTCACTGAGGATGCGGGTTTGCCCTTATATCTGCAAAGTATTTGGGTTTGGAGATTTTTAAACATGAAGGCCAAAAGTTGAAAACATAGTTGAGGGATCAAAATGGGTATGAACCCTTTTAAAGTTTTATATTAACGTCTCCAAACTCTATCAGTAGGCTGAATATGGCTTTTAAGGCAAATCCTGTCAAATAACAGGGACCATCATGAGAAAGTCAGGTGGTGAGGTGGATGCACTTTTACTTCGAGTGGTAGATGCAACTTAGAAGAATTTGGGCAAGGAAGGAATTAGGAAACTTGGGTGGATTAATTGGAAATGGTATGGGCTGTGGTGGGCCTGCGGTGGAAGGGGAAATTCTCGAGAAAACCCCTATTCCTTCTTAACTTTGAAAGGAATAATTTTTTGTTTTCAGAATGATCGTTTCAGCAGAAGAGCAAAGAGATGAAGAGGCCAGGTGAATTGTCAACCCCATAAGTGTCTTTTTTCTTACTCCATTTATGCTTGGTGTTATTCTCATGAGGGCCTTGAGTCCTTGACTAATGATGTAATATTGGAGGTTTATCTGCAGTACCAAAAGAGTTTGCTAGTTTTTGAGTGAGTAGAGTTGTGGCTCTTAATACGGACTAGTTTTTGTGCTCATATCTGCCACGAGAATTCTTTTGGATTCAAAATGGTAATTAAATAGAGTCTAGTTAATATTAATTGAATAAAAAATATAACAAGCAAAATATTAGAGAAGCATATTGTGTCATAGTTATCACACATCACCAAAATATTATGTTTTTCTTATTTCACAAGGTAAACCACCACTTTGGAGTAGATGCGGGGTAACACCTACCAAATTTTATTAATAAGAAGAGAGTACAGGAAGGGAGGACGTAAAATCAAAACCTTTCGTGAAAAATCATATCTTCACAAAAACACAAATTAAACAAGCAAGGGGAAAAAACGAGAAGCTAAAGTGGTCATAGTAGAAAACATAATTTTTTTAAAAATGCAAGGCACCAAAATATTACGTAGTAAGATAGTCATAAATTAAATATAAAGTTTATTCTACAAATGTACTTTCCTAGCAACAAAAAGAGCGAAATATTATGTCCTTTTATAAGTTTATTCATAATTCCTTTGTTGCTTTCTTGGTGTAGAACGTTTGATGTTTTCCATGGGTCAATAAATCAAATTCTCCACCAATTTATATATATTGACTCAGTCAAACCAATTTTTACTGCAATCCAACACTGTCAATATATTCACTTAGCAATTTTTTTTTTTAATTAAAACCTTACTTTTATTATTATATACCGAGTACCGAGTATCATTTTTCCAATTCTTTTTGTGAATGTTAATGAAGATTTTAAAATTCAAACATTTCAATGAAAAGTAAACAAATTTGGAATTTATTTCTTTGATTACTTCAAACCTATTTGTAAAAAAAAAAAAAGTTTGCCATAAGATGTTAATTTTAGTACCTGAATATATTTAACAAAAAATTAAGGTCTGAAAATCTCGAGCGAGTTGAAAGTTCATGTTTTTCTGTCACTTTATACATAGTATTTCAAAATAAAAAAGAGGTAAAAATTGAAAATAATAATCCCAACTATTGCTGGTCCGCTAACAATAATCCCAATTATTGATTATTTTTGTATAATCCCAACTATATAGGCCATCCGCCAATAATGATCTATGACCGCATATTACCTGCTTTAACAAGTGAATTTTTAATAGAAATTAAGCGTAAAAATTAAAATTTGGGATTATTTATAGGGATTACCTGCTATATCTCTTTAGAAACTATAGAAATTTATTTATAGTCGGTCACGTCGGACCATTATTGGCGGAAGGTCCCTAAAGTTGGGATTATTCTGAAATAATCGATACTTGGGATTATTATGAGCGGACCACTAATAGTTGGGATTATTACAATCAATTTTTGCAATAATTTAAATATCTCAAAGTCTGAAAGGGTGTGAGGTAAGTTCCCTAAACTTACACATGTAATATATATACTCCAAACTTTGTATAAAACATTATGTTAGCACCATGATCATATGTTTTTCACAAATGTAATGTTATGATGTTAAATACATAATTTAAAATAAATAAAACATTTATGAGAATGCAAATAAAATTGAACTGTACTGGATGTAATATTATTTATTGCTCAAATGAAAATTAAGAATGCTTACTGCATTCTAACAAAGCTTATAGTAACCATAAAAAACAAAGCTTATAATTTAAGAATGCTTACTGTAAAGTGAAATAAATGTTGCTATTTATACTACAAAGGGGTAGTTGGATGTGTCGACATGGCGGGCTGTGGACGGCTCGATCCCAACCACCAAATCTTTTGCATTAAATGCGCTTCCCGCCAGAATCTTGGGTTCCCGCCAAGGGATGGAGACATTCATCCCCTTATGCTTGCCTGCTGCTTCCTGTTGGATTCTTGGCTACCTTCAAGTGGTGGAGACGTTCGTCCCCTTAAGCTTGCCTCCTGCTTCCTGCTGAATACTTGGCTCCCTTCAAATGGTGGAGACGTTCGTCCCCTTAAGCTTGCCTCCTGCTTCCTGCTGGATTCTTGGCTCCCTCTAAGGCATGGGGACGTTCGTCCCCCTGTGCTTGCCTCCTGGTCCCTGTTGGTGAAAGGATACGTACGACCCCTGACCCTTGGCTACAGCTTGGGTTGACTGAAGATGAACCCCTCCCGGATCAGAAGATAGGCCACCCACTGAATTGGGCCCGTTGGGACCATTTGTAGGAGGCCCTTATGGGTTAATGGGCCGGCCATTGTTGGGCCATTACCCCAACACAAGCCCCTCACTTCTGATGTTCCGAACGTGCGCGAGACATAAAGAAGTAAAATGTTTCCGCCGTACCGCCCTAAACCACCGTCCCCCACTTCTGATGTGACGGTTGCTTCTCTGGCGGCTGTCACGAGACTCTAGGTGGCAGTTATGCAGGCCGGTTCAATCTCCGATGTAAAAATAATCATTATGCGCCTGTTCGTTTCCGTGTGACACATGTTAATGGATACGCTCCTCGCCACGCATCGCATGTGGGTTGGATAATGGAGAGGCACCCTTCCCTTTAAATACTGGGCCTTTTGAAGGGATTAGGGTTTTCAACTCCCCGCATTTACTCGCCATTGCTTCCAGTGTTCTTTTGCAAGTGTTTTCCGGTTTCTTGATCCGCTCATCCTTCGAAGCTCGTCAGGTAATTGAACCTACTCTCTTTCTTTCCTCTGCTTTCATCTTTCACTTGTGGCCTGTTCCATGGAAATATCCTCCGAATCAAGTTCTGGGTCGCGCTCTTCTACCGGCTCGTCCTCTGGTTCAGATTCCGGTCCCGTTCCTCGGGGGAGGTGGGTACCTCCGGCCATTCTGGTGCCTCCATCGTGGTGGGGCAGGTTGTGGCGGATACGGCTGCTCCTGGAGATGTGGGAGAAGAAGTTGATATGGATATCGCCCTCGGAGGCGATCAGATGGTGGCGGCCCAACCAAACCCGGGGGCAGATCGCCTCGTTGATTATGATTCCGGTGATGAGGCCACCGAAGGGGATGACCTGCGGATATTTGACCTCGGTATCCCTATAGATGACTCCTGCCATATCATGCTGCTCCACAATGTTGCCGGGATCGAGCAATCTTTCTCGCGCAGGGCCTTAAAAAAACTGCAGGTCCTTCTTCCCCCGCCGATCGCCTACAGCTTCCGCGGTGCAGATAACTTGTTCAGGAAGCGTCCGAGGATGATTATGGTGCACATGGACTCCGTCAAGGTTGGACTGCGCTTCCCCCTTCACAATTTTTATCTGGAATTTTTCCGTTGTTTCGACGTTGTTCCGACACAGTTGACGTGCACTTTGTCGTGGTGTGCACTCAAAATAAATATTCAATACAACACTTATACGTAGTATAGTGCAGTAAGATTCGTATCCACAGGGAAATGAATATTTGTCTTTTATGTAACTAGTGACAAGGGGGATTTTTGATTTGATTTAATAATACTAAGATGAACAACTTATACGGAGCATGAGTTTAATTAATATAGACGAGGACTTGGTTTTGCTTTTATCCACTTCAATGAAATGTTTGTCGATCCTGGTTATATCTTTAACCATCTTCCTCTCGAATACTCAATCGAGGAGTATATTCAATTCATCGAAGGTAGTTATTAATAACGAGACGCGTTCATTAATAAAACTTACTACCGAGTCAATATAGAACACGCGCCGTATATTAACCCGATAGTAGCAATAAACTTAAGATGAAAACGATTGAGATCGATAACCTCAACACAAGCGGTTTATTGGTTTAATCAATATAATTAATTCCTCTTAGATTATTTACCATGAGACGCATGCATTAATAATCCAAGTTTACTACCGTCGAATGAACCGAATTAATAATAAGCGTATTAATCGATTGATTCTAGTAATAATTAATATATGGAAAAAAACTAGATGATGCTTTAAGTAATGCTCAAAATATTAATATGAAATATGAATAGGAAGTAATTAATATTCAAGGAAGAAGATTAAAGAAAATAACTCACAACTTACAATTTATTAAGCTTTAAAGTAGCAAAACCAAGATGGAAGAGTTTAGCTCCTCATTTGGAGACTAAACATGCTAGAAAAATATAAAGAAAATACTATTCTAAGTTGAGCTTAAGTATATGGAAGAAGGGATGATTTTTAGAGAAGGGAAAATGTGCTAATTGTAGGTGTTTTTCAACACCTTTTGGCCCGGTACCCGACCGGGTAAGGTGCTCACCCGACCGGGGTACCGGTCAAAATCAAATATTTCCCACGTTAGTGTGTTCTTCGGCACGTCCAATTGTCTCCGGTCAAGTCTCACCCGACCGGGTGAGGTAGTGAGCCCGACCGGGCCATGCAATTTCCTTGCATTTTTTGTTTTCACTTCTTACCCGATCGGGTAAAGGGTTATACCCGGTCGGCTATTTGCTCCTGGGCAGCCAAATCTTCTTTTTCTTCACTTTAAAGTCTTCCTTTCCAACACCACAAATCCTAACTATACTTTACAACTTGCAAATAAAGACTAAAAACCAATTACAACTAAAATCACACAAATGTTTACAACAAACTAAATGTTGGTCCCAGTTATACAAGGTACAGTCTAGAGGGGGGGGGGGGAGGGGGTGAATAGACTGTACCGGTTTTTAACTTTTTCAAGCTAAGAACCAGATTTAACAGGATAGCCTATTCTGTTGACAGAACAGACTCGCAGCGGATGGTATTCTGGTAGGGGTTCTGTCCGGTTAGCCTCAAAGAGATGCAAAAGCAGTAGGCCTTCTGTTAACTCACAAAACACGTTCTGCTGAACACAGAGACCAAGTCTTCAGAGTTAATCAGTTTAAAGTAAGTGTAAGTATTAAACGCAATAAGTAAATAACACAAGAGATTTTTATAGTGGTTCAAGGAACAACGTGTTCCTCTAATCCACTGTTCCACTAAGCTTGTAAAAACGCTGATTACACAACCTTAGTCCTAGCACTTAAGAGGCTCTCCACGTCTTCTTCAAGTGTAGATGTCTCCTGGGATGCACTTCCTGACTTCCTTTAAGACTAATACTTTCACTGAGCTTCTTTGAAGTATAACCACTTCACTACTCCAGTTACTTGGACGCCCTTCTTGTGAAAGAAGAATTCTTTGTAAAACAGGGGTTTCTCCAACTTGCTTCGTCACAAAGGATGTGTTTATGAAGTGTTTGAAGTGTTGAAGAATTTGGAGGAACTTTACTCTTGTTGGAATGTTTAGGTGTGAAAATGATTTTTCCAACGTAAGCTTTTCTTGTTGAGGAAGATGAAGTTGAAGTCTCAAGAAAGTTTGAATGTTTGAATGTTGTAGTGAGAGCTAAAGTTATCCGGTTGTTCTTCATGTAGTATCATATATACTAGGGTTGTCTTCCCGTTGGAGGAGGAGGCAGCTGCATTAAATGCGCGTACAAATGAGTTGACCGGTAGGACCTAGTAAAGTTGGCGAGTTGCTATTTTGGGATAAAGTCTTTCTGGAATGTCGGCCAATCATCAGGTTTTACTATACAGCGTACGGGGCTCATTAAATGATCATTAAATGCGTGTACTGTAGCTTTTCCGTTGAAGTCTCCTAGCCGTTGAGGGAATCTTCCGTTGATTTCACTGGCTTAGGTAGATTTCTGAAAATCTCCTGTCGTTCTTGAGCAGAGGTTCAATCAAAGAGGGTCTCGAGTTCTTCTGTCAGGATAGAGGCTAACAGAGGGCCATGAGGTCTTCTGTCAAGATAAAGGTTAACAAAGGGCCTTGAGATCTTCTGTCCAGTCGACTATTCTAAGAATACTTACACTTAGAGAAATTCTAATACACAATTCTAATAAAGGGTATTCTAATATCCTAATTAATATAGCATCATCATAATCTAAATACAATCATTCCTAACAAATAACCCTTTTGATGATGCCAAAACCCTTAAACTACTTCAGAGAAGTGCCTTTCACCATAAAAAAAGTTATATCTTTAATTGAAAAACTTGGTGGGCAACTTAGCATAGGAAAATAGTAAGAGTAAGAGTACAAGTAAGATAAAATACAAAGCATCAGAGCAAAAATAAAACAATCAGACAGAACGGAAGGGATTAGCAGAAAATAAGAACAGATAGGAAGTAATTGCCTTACAAATGAGAAAGGCAGAGATGTGATTTTATTATGCAGTTAGAGTATAGGTGAAACGACCGCCCCCAAACGGCCATTACCATACTTAACATAAACAAGACTCAATATACAAAGCGGAATATTACAGAATACAAAGTCTCGTCATGAAACTTTATTTCTTATATACATAAGAAAACTCCATAACTGAAATGTCAAAGACCAACAACAATCACGCTTAACACAAAGTCATCACACCTGATCAGGATTTTTAAAACAAAACATAAAACAACTCATAAAAGTGTCATGGTAAAACAACAAAACATGAGACACAGCCTGGTCGTTTCCGTTAACCCATCCACAGTCTCGCCACCTGGCTCGAACATTCTCTCAGCCTTTCATTCTTCATTCATTACCTATACATGAGACACAAGAGAACAGAAGTCTCGTAAGCAAAATTTGCTTAGTAAGTCACCATTACATCCACTAAAATAACGGAGTCTTAGCTAGCACTAATTAGATACATAAGCTAGAATACTCCACACATAGCATATTCACACACATATTCTTATCATGTAAAGCATAACATCACGTAACGAAATCTAGAAGATTTCATCATTTATCATTCTTTCTTCCTATCTTGCTACTTGACTTAATGGGCCCGTAGCTCGTGTCTTGGCCTGTAATACTTGAGATTTAATTTAAACGGATTAATAGTACTACTCATACAAACAAGGTGCATCTCCTTTTAAGGGAGCTCATTAGCCAAGAACTCCAAAGTTAAGTGTGCTTGCACGGGAGTAATCTTGGGATGGGTGACCCCCTGGGAAGCTTCTCAGGGCGCGCACGAGTGAGGACAAAGTGCGCGGAAAAGGCTAGTGGCGATTTGTGAGGACAATACTAGAGGTCAGAAGTAACTACCTCGGGGCCTACGGGGCCGGGGTGTTACAAATGGTATCAGAGCAACCCTGCGACAGTGTGCTGATCCGTTGGATATCAGGCGGGCACTTAGCAGGGGAAAAGATTCTGGGATATGATTGCGATTGGTTTATGGGCGCAACGAGGACGTTGCGTTCCTGAGTGGGGGTGATCGTAATACTTGAGATTTAATTTAAACGGATTAATAGTACTACTCATACAAACAAGGTGCATCTCCTTTTAAGGGAGCTCATTAGCCAAGAACTCCAAAGTTAAGCGTGCTTGCACGGGAATAGTCTTGGGATGGGTGACCCCCTGGGAAGCTTCTCAGGGCGCGCACGAGTGAGGACAAAGTGCACGGAAAAGGCTAGTGGCGGTTTGTGAGGACAGTACTAGAGGTCAGAAGTAACTATCTCGGGGCCTACGGGGCCGGGGTGTTACATGGCCCCTTGCTACAAAACCTCATGTTTTTAACCAAAACCTTAAAACCTAGGCATAAGGGGAATTCAACAAACAACCAGCTCCCGAACATGATAGACTTCTAAAACTCCTAATCTCAACCGGTCAAATTTTCGGGTAACTAGCCAACCAACTCCCGATTGAACTTCATACTCAAGAGTCAACAATAACTAACCAATAATCATACTATCAAGAGTTCTACACATCTAATTAAAATCAGTTTATATATATTTAGTTAGAATCAACCTATACCTAGTAAGAATTTTCCCCAAATTCTTTCATCAACTTAATAAAATTTTGGAAGAATTAGTTATACAAGAACAAATTGAAGTTTATTAAATCCAGGCTAAACAACAACTTCAAAACAATCTTACTATCAAGAAAATCCATTAATTTTCCTAGAATCAACCCAAAGTTCACTCAACCCTAGTTAAATCCCAAAACAAGAACTATGGATCAAATATAGAAGAATTCTTCATGTAAAATGTAAAAATCTTACCAAGTGATGATCTTTGATGAAGAATATGTTTAATTTGAGCTTGAATCAACCTAGAAATGGTTTGAGATTGATTTGTAGAGAGAAGCACGAGCTGGGATCGATTTTGGGTTGAAAAGAGTTTTTTTTGCGCTTAAAAACGTTTTTGACCGACACAGCCAAAACCGACCGAACCGGCGCTGGTTTGCCCATTACCGGCGCCGGTTTCCCTGCCATTCTAACACCCTAAAGTTTCTGTTTTGGACCGGCGCCGGTCCGGTTCTAACCGGTGCCGGTTTGAGGTCAATCGGGTGCCGAAAACGTCATTTTTCGCCCTAAACCGACCCCGATCGTTGCTGATCCCATCCTGGACCCCCAATGACCTTTTTAAACTATATTTTAAACACTCAAATACTATTTAACATGACAAATAACTTGATATACCATTACATTCAAAAATACGAATGATTATTACGGTGTAGTTTCGTCGCCTGTCACGTTCAAACATAATACAAGCATGTAAGTTCAAATATCATTATTACAAAGTACATACTCACATGCTATCCCTACACTTCACACATATAGCACTCATACATAAGTTAAAACATGATCATATATAACATTAATTAACGCATAAGAAGTAGAAAAAGTACGGACGTTACAATCCCTCCCACCTTATAAAAGTTTCGTCCCCGAAACTTAGAATAACTCAGGGTAACGCTTCCTCATGGCTTCCTCGGGTTCCCATGTTGCCTCCTCAGTTTTGTGATTCCTCCACATAACCTTTACTAACGTTATCTCCTCAGTCTTTTAATCTCCTCATCGGTTTCTCTTCATAGGTCATATTTGGTTGAGTTTGTATTTGCGGGGGTACAAGAACATGTTCTGGGTTTTCAAAATATCTTTTTAGCATCGAAATGTGGAACACATTATGTATACTTGCCATTTCTTCAGGTAATGCCAACTCATAAGCAACCTTACCCACCTTTTTGGTAATTTAAAATGGTCCCACAAATCGCGGGGTCGTCTCTTAGCATCGGTGTAACTCTTTTGTCTACTTCTTATGCGTTAATTAATGTTATATATGATCATGTTTTAACTTATGTATGGAAAACCCTAAATGTAAACCCTAAACCCTAAACCCTTTACCTTAGACCCTAACCCCTAAACCCTAAACCCTAAACCTAAACACTAAACCCTAAGCATTAAACCCTAAACCCTAACCCTAAGCCCTAAACCTTAAACCTAAAACCTAAACCCTAACCCTAAACCCTAAACCCTAAACCCTAAACCCTAAACCCTAAACTCTAAACCCTAACCCTAAACCCTAAGCCCTAAACCTTAAACCTAAAACCTAAACCCTAACCCTAACCCTAAACCCTAAACCCTAAACCCTAAACCCTAAACTTTAAACCCTAAACCCTAAACCCCAAACCCCCAAACCCCCAAACCCCAAACCCCAAACCCCAAACCCGAAACCCGAAACCCTAAACCCTAAACCCTAAACCCTAAATCCTAAACCCTAAACCCTAAACCCTACACCCTAAACCATAAACCCTAAACCCTACACCCTACACCCTAAACCCTAAACCCTACACCTTACACCCTACACCCTAAACCCTAAACCCTAAACCCTGTCCCTACACCCTAAACCCTACGCGTAAACCCTAAACCCTAAACCCTAAACCCTAAACCCTAAACCCTAAACCCTAAACCCTAAACCCCAAACCCCAAACCCCAAACCCCAAACCCCAAACCCCAAACCCCAAACCCTAAACCCTAAACCCCAAACCCTAAACCCCAAACCCCAAACCCCAAACCCCAAACCCTAAACCCTAAACCCTAAACCCTAAACCCTAAACCCTAAACCCTAAACCCTAAACCCTAAACCCTAAACCCTAAAGCCTAAACCCTAAACCCTAAACCCTAAACCCTAAACCCTAAACCCTAAACCCTAATTAAACCCTAAACCCTAAACCCTAAACCCTAAACCCTAAAGCCTAAAGCCTAAACCCTAAACGCTAAAGCCTAAACCCTAAACCCTAAACACTAAACCCTAAACCCTAAACCCTAAACCCTAAACCCTAAACCCTAAACCCTAAACCCTAAACCCTAAACCCTAAACCCTAAACCCTAAACCCTAAAACCTAAAACCTAAAACCTAAACCGTAAACCCTAAAACCTAAACCCTAAACCTTAAACCCTAAATCCTAAACCCTAAGCCTAAACCTTAAACCTTAAGCGTAAACCCTAAACCCTAAACCCTAAACCTTAAACCCTAAATCCTAAACCCTAAGCCTAAACCTTAAACCCTAAGCGTAAACCCTAAACCCTAAACCCTAGACCCTAAACCTAAACCTGAACCCTAAACCCTAAACCCTAAACCTGAACCTCAAACCCTAAACCCTAAACCCTGAACCCTAAACCCTAAACCCTAAACCCTAAACCCTAAACCCTAAACCCTAAACCCTAAACCCTAAACCCTAAACCCTAAACCCTAAAGCCTAAACCCTAAACCCTAAACCCTAAACCCTAAACCCTAAAGCCTAAACCATAAACCCTAAAGCCTAAACCCTAAACCCTAAACCCTAAACCCAAAACCCTAAACCCTAAACCCTAAAGCCTAAAGCCTAAAGCCTAAACCCTAAAGCCTAAACCCTAAAGCCTAAACCCTAAACCCTAAACCCTAAACCCTAAACCCTAAACCTTAAACCCTAAACCCTAAACCCTAAACCCTAAACCCTAAACCCTAAAGCCTAAACCCTAAACCCTAAACCCTAAAACCTAAAACCTAAACCGTAAACCCTAAAACCTAAACCCCAAACCTTAAACCCTAAATCCTAAACCCTAAGCCTAAACCTTAAACCCTAAGCGTAAACCCTAAACCCTAAACCCTAAACCTTAAACCCTAAATCCTAAACCCTAAGCCTAAACCTTAAACCCTAAGCGTAAACCCTAAACCCTAAACCCTAGACCCTAATCCTAAACCCTAAACCCTAAACCCTAAACCTGAACCTGAAACCCTAAACCCTAAACCCTAGACCCTAATCCCTAAAACCTAAACCCTAAACCCTAAACCTGAATCCTAAATCCTAAACCCTAAACCTAATTATTATTACTATTATTATTGTGGTTGTTGTTATTATTATTTTTATTTATATTTTTCTTATTATCTTTATTATTATTTTTATTGTTGTTGTTATCGTTGTTATAATACTTTTTATATTATTATTTAATATTATTATAATAAAAATAAAATTATAGTTTAAAGAGTATTGATCAGGAAAGCTGTTTAATTGTAAATAGTTTAAATATTTATACTATTTCTTAGGCTTAATTATTGGTTCATTAACGTTGTGTTATGGTGTTATTCAACTATCCTACCTGATCGCATATATTTTGTTCTTTGGTTTTGTTTCTATTGCCGCATGATACTGCGGCAAATGTAGTTACTTTTTTTAGCTTTTTGAGTGCAAAGATGACATCACGTTTTGATAAGCAAACATAGTGCTTCTCATTGGTCAACTTAAATTCTAGTTATTGTTTTCTAATTTTGTGTATAAAACTTTAATGATGTCTGACTTCTGTTTCACACTTCAATAATCTTTTTAATGCTATCTTTTCATTATTAATACTCTGTAATAACTTAAGTATTGGTATGAGAAAATTTAATTTAATTCAATCAGACACAGTAGTCCGAAGTAGGTTGGATAAACAAATTTGGATGTGATTTAATTTAGTAGTGGGATTATGTATTAGACTAGCTATCGAAGTATATATTATCCTTCCAGGAAGTCAACGCTCGCTTAACGCTAATACTACTACTATTAGGTACTTATTATTAAACAATCGATCGATCGAGGATGACGGATCAAGAAACCACGGTGCCTTATGAAACTTATCGAGTTCTTGACAAATCATACAATAGTCAAACTGAAATAATGAATAGTTGAGAGACGAGGCTAGAGTATAATGTTCTATTTCGGTGGTAAACTTCACAGAAAAATACGAGCAAAGATGCCATATAAATTGAAAGTAGAAAAACTTATTAGAGCAGAAATATTAAAATATTTGCTTGTTTTAATTTTATGTGGGTGAAGAGAAGATAGAGATGCAGATTGTTGGAATTAAAGAAGCCTTTGGTTAAGAAAATATAGCGCCAGCTTCTATAAAATGGAACTTTGATATGATGTCTTCATTAAATTACCAAATATGTAGTTAGAGTACTACGACCGACGACATATAAACCGAATGATTAAAATAGGGGAAATGGTATTCAAGAATGAAACTGAAAAAGGGTGTTCAAGAACATATTCAAAAAACAAGGAATCGATTCAAGAATGTAACAAGAAAAGGGTATTCAAGGATGAAACAAAAAATATTCAAGAACATATTCAAAAAGCAGGGGATCGATTCAAGAATGAAACAAAAAAAGGGTATTCAAGAACATATTCAAAAAACAGGGGATTGATTCAAAATGAAACAAAAAAGCGTATTCAAGAACATATTCAAGAAACAATGGATCAATTCAAGAATGCATCAAAAAAGGGTATTCAAGAATGAAACTGAAAAATGGTATTCAAGAACATATAATCAGTGTGATCGATTCAAAAAAAGGTACTCACTCGAAGGCCTGCTGAACTCATACTCGGTGAAGGTCCGGGGATCGGAGCAGTGGGGTTTTCGACATTATTGGTTCCACTGTCTTCCGCATCAGAATTTACCGGCCAGCCGGCCTGCAGGAACTGCTGTGCGCATTCAAGACCATCGTATGTATAAGAGTTTTCTGAGAGAAAGGAAGGAGATGTGGGAAAGAAGAAGAAGTGCGTGGCCGGAAATGGGGTTCCTGTTTCTGAACGAAAGGATACATATATATATATATATATATATATATATATATATATATATATATATATATAGCGGGAGGTAACAAACGCGCGCCGGATTGCCAACCAACGGGTACAAAATTTTATTTTCAAGAAATGTTTTAAGAAATGAACTAACTCGGCCGGCCAGGCAACGGTCAAGTTGACCAGGAGCGTGTAACAAACTATGTATGACTGGCTGGCTAGTACAGCTGTCTAATTTGGAGCTCCGATCCTGTGCATACACACAGCCCTCACCTCACCAATTGTAATTGTAATTTTAAGATCGACAAATAGTTCTTAGAGACTTAAGATTATACTACCTCCTTCCATTAAAACTTTGTCAAAGTTGACCGGCACGGAGAATAATAAAGTAAAAACTGTATTGTTGAGGTTTGTGCAGAGGAGAGAAAAATAACAGAAACCAAAAAATAATTGATTAAAAGGGAAAATGGCAAAGTTTTTTGGGACGTTCCAAATTAAAAAGGAAAGATGACAAAGTTTTAAGGGACGGAGGGAGTATAAAAATTAATTGATACGAAGTTTACAATAAGATATGCGATCGAGATTCGAGTATTATATATATATCAAAATACAGCTCTTTCTAAAAAACAATAAATGAAGGGATTTTATCAATTTAGGAACTGAAATATAAATAAATTATCAATTTGGGATCTGAAAAATAGAAAACTATAGTATATGTAGTTTTTTAAACTTGTTTAAAAAATTGAGAAAATTAAAAATGTAAAAGTATAGTCAGATTATATATTTACTAGCTACCTCCGTCCCGCTATGATTGTCCCATTTTACCTTATCGGTCTGTCCCACTAAGATCGTCTCATACCAAATTTGGTAAAGTTTGTGTGGCTCTAAATCATTCTTACTTTATTCTTACTTTATCAATTCATTATCAACCACATAAACCATTTTTTATTAATTTGCGTGTCACTCACTCACTCCCTCTTGTCTCATTGTTAGCGGGACGGAAGGAGTAGTTTTTATATCGGTCATATTTTGTCTTAATAATTAAGCCATCAAATATCTTAATTCAGCATGATAATGCTAAAAGCTTATCAAAACACTTCATAAAATTTATTATCTTGACTTACGATGATTTTACTTGGATTGTAATTTGCTGGTCTGGTCTGATCTGGTCTGGTCTGGTCTGATCTGGTCTGGTCTGGGAGGAATTACCGTCCAACTAAAAAGATCCTTATTTGATAGTGATTGATACAGACGGTGTTTGATTGCCAAACACCCCACGACAGCTTGAGCAACTCCACTTCTTGGGTCGGATTTTATCAAACATGGGATTCGATTTGTATATTGTAATTTTTATGCAAGACGTAAATATGCTTTTCAATTTATTTTATGAGTATCTAATATACTATGTATGAGTTCTGGTGGTTTTTTTTTTTAAGAAATTGGGGAGTACAACGTTTCTAAATTCCTAAATATAACTATTTTGTTTTATTCCCAGCCTATATAAAAGAAATTACTCCTATATTTTGGAATTACCTGACTTTAAATATAATAGTATTTCCAAATTTGAAAATAATTACTTTTATTTGAAAAATAAAA
This sequence comes from Cuscuta europaea, assembly GCA_945859875.1. Taxonomy (NCBI): domain Eukaryota; kingdom Viridiplantae; phylum Streptophyta; class Magnoliopsida; order Solanales; family Convolvulaceae; genus Cuscuta; species Cuscuta europaea. The sequence goes on from CAMAPE010000038.1 coordinate 12,879,357, forward strand.
ACATAATACATCCATTGTAAAATACCAAAACATTTTTACTCATATTCGTGAATTTCTCATATTTTTAATCTGTAAACTTTAGGTTCATAGAGTTTTCAAAAATGAATTATGTTGATTTATATATAAATATATGAATTTCAAATGAATGATATTTATAATTTTTTTGGAAAATAAATATTCAAACAAAAACCAAAGTAATTGACACTGATAAGTCTAAACATCACAGTACAAATGGTCAATTAATTACATGATTACATAAAATGAAAAGAAACAATAAAATTCAAACCAAACAAATGTAATTTATAAGCATATAAATTACATGTATAAAGTAATGCAGAGCTTTGCAAGAATCAAATCATATATAAGCATCCATGTATATCTTCATGAGAAAACTCATCATTAGGAGGGTGACTCGTAAACCTGATCTCATATCTTATGATCAATTGTTATTTTAAGTATCCTAGTCAATGGCTAAGGCTAAGAAGTGTAATTGTTACAACCGTTTCTCATTATTTTATTGAAGATACTTTGAATATAAAAAATAAGATTTCATCAATAAAAATAGAAGTTTTAACTTTTAACTAGAACATTTTTTCCTCCGGTAGAGGTTTTCTTATCGTCTCTATTGATAAAGGTTGATGGAGCTACGCCAGAGCTTAATATAACTAGGCCCTGGAGTTGGACTCGCGAGTCTAGGCCCTAGACAAGCAGGCGCGAGCTCGATGTCTCAACACTCAACAGGTTAGCTCGACTAACGGGCACAGCAACCAAGGAAGTCCAACAAGGCAGAAGTCCAAGACGGCATGCCAGTCCAATCGGAAGTTTGCCTACCAGTCCAATCGAAAGCATGCCTACCTGTCAGCCAGCCAAGAGCCTGTCTACCGGTCCAGCTGAGAGCCTGCCTATCAGTCCAGTCGCCGAGAGTAGGTCTGGGATCGATCGGTTCTAGTTAGACAATCATGGAACTTTTTATAAAAATATAATTTCTAAATTCGGTCCGGTTATACTCAAAAAAATCATGAACAATTTTGGAACTGAATAAAATGTAAACGGTTCGGTTCTTGCATTTTTCAGTTCCTAAAAAAATCTTCTAATTTTTGTATAATGAACTCGTCTTTCTTTAATTTCTGCTACATAAAACAGAACAGTTCAAACATATGACCTATAGCATAAAAGTATGTAAGTTTCAACATATCAAAAACATAAAAGTTCAAACATAATAAACTCGAATTTAGGGAAACATGACATCAAGTTCAGTTCATAAAAGACTGCATGTTATTCCGTATAAATCATTCTTAATGAACTTAGAAACTAATTGAGTTAATAACATACCAAGTTTTCTGACTTAAAGGAACAACATAATGAACTGATTAAGTTGATAAAGCACACAAATGGAAAATATTAGAGTTAATCATTGGTTGATTTAATAAATTAGTGACTAAATGCCATTCAACTAATAAACTGGTTTATGTATCTAAAGTAAAAACTATGTGTATATCATACGAAGTAAAAACTAGTGAGTAGTGACACACATCATATATACCATTCATCTTTTGTTGGGCTATCAGATTGTCAAAATAAAATTTAAAGTCTATATATAACCCTCAGTTAATTTTAACTCCAAAACCTAACTTTATCGTTTTTAAATCTCCAACATGTATATTAGAAAGTAAAAAAATCCCCTAAATTACTTATGAGAGAGAAATTTAAAAATCAGTAGGAGAATAAGGTCAAGTATATGGTCTAGAGAGAGAGAAATATCATAGTATTCCGCCTTTGCAATATGTGTAATGGTCGTGCTAAAAGAAAAGGCATCTCGACCTTGTGGAGAAATGAAGGAAGATTGGTGTGGCCTCAGAGAGAGAAGTGTCGTTGTGTGACATGGCAGGTGGCTTATGCTTCGCAGAGAGGGAAGAGTCGATGTGCGTGACAAAATGAAGTGCGGAGAAATGATTTTGGGGAAAGAAGCGGTAAGTGGTCAGTTTTTTGGAAAAAATTAAAATGGTACTACCTCCATCCCAAAATGATGGTCCTGTATTTCCTTTTTGGGATGTCCCAAAATGATGGTCCTATATTTTTGGAAAGAAAGATGTGGTCCATATCATTTCACTTTATTATACTCAAATCTCACCCCACAACTTTTACCTTTTCAATCACTTTATTAAAACTTGTGCCCAAAAGAAATGAGACCATCAAATTGGGACGGAAGGAGTAATATTTTTGGAATTGGAAAGATAGGGAGTAATAATGGTGCCATTATTTCAAAAACTAACACATAAAGTGGCAGCTTATGCTAAAGATATACAAACGTAAGAAGGAAGACAACAAAAGATTAATTTTAGTAAGGGTCTCACTTGGGAAAAATCCCATGTTTTTTTAAAAGCTTATAACTTTTCTCCCATTCTTGCAAAACTATGTATCAAAATTCATAACATTTTATTATCTTTCAAATGACATCAATATTGAATATCTAAAAATTAAAATTAATTTAACGTTTTAAGAAACATCCTTTTTTAAACACAATATTTATGTGTTACTCTTTGGAATCTCTCAAAATAAAATACTCTTTGGATTTATGTGTTACTCTTTGGAATCTCTCAAAAGTTAAACGCCATTAATTTATTTCCCCGTCCCTTGAAAAACTTTTTGTGTTACTCTTTGGAATCTCTCAAAACAAAATACTCTTCTTCTATTGGTAAAGAGATTCTTTTAATGAAAACAATATGTTCCGCCGTATTGTTAGTCTTAATAAAAATGTATTTCGGGAATTTAAAGACAAATCTCTTATTTCTTTAAAGTGGGTGTAAATCAAAGTATGAAGTTATTTGATGAACTAAGATGTCCATCTACTTACTGCCTAGAGGCTGCCAAATGCTTTTTCGAACATTGGAAGCATCAATGGTTGCAACTTGCAAATGCTTGAATGCAGTGGTAGAGCCAAAAATCTATAGTTAAGAAGGCCGAGCTTTGAGAATTTTAGATTGTCGGGCCAAAGTTTAAAATATCAACATATTTTCTCTAGATTCAAAGTATTTATACATAATATATATTTAAGAATTTTTTTCTTGCAGGGGCCAAGGTCCCCTCCAGTCTCTCCTTATCTCCGCCCCTGCTTGAATGCAAAATACTAATTAATTAATTTATTAGTTAATTTATTAGTTAATTTATTAGTTAATTTATTAATTAATAAGCTATTGTTCATAATCTATAACTATTAATTAAACTATCATTGACATTCTCCCTGTTGTATGGGATGTTTTTAGGGCAATATTTATGAATTTCATGATTACTCTTCCCTATTATTTATTGCTATTTGTAAAATTACAATAATGAATTCCTCTCTTGCTTGCATCACGTCTCTATGTATATGAGGTGCAGTAAATTCTATTCCCTTCCAATACCCATACAAAATGTTAAACTACACAAACTTCAACAACCATTTTCATTTTAAAAGCCTATATCAAGCCAAAAGGAAATAAATTGTGTATGTGATCATCTGTGCAATTTTTCTACAAAACTCTTCATTCTTTAATTTGTGTCTACATGTTTTTGTTTTTGTTTATAACATCATCTAGAACTTTTTATAACCTTTTCCGAGCGGTCTATAATTAAATAAGAAATAGATAACGTTATCTAAAATTATAAAAATTATATATGGTTGAAAGGGAAGGAACTTGTGTGATTTCCATCTCATAGACGTCCCAATTAAAAGTTCATGTTTCTATTTTTTTTTTAAAGACTCATATAATATCACAATTATCATCGATGATGTCATTATATTCCATATCCATCAAAATTATTCAAAATATATTCAATCAACTTTATTTAATTATTATGTAAATATCTTTTCAAGCTTTTCAGTTGCCTTCTCCTTATTATTGGCGTATGCCGTATGGTATGATTTCTTCCAAATTTTCTTCTTTATGTATATTTTATACTCCTAGTGAAGCTCTTCTTCTATATGACTATATGAATACGATTTCTCTGCAAATTTGATTCAGTTTCATGCATCTTCTTGAGATTTATAATTATACATACAAGAGATAATTTGGAAAAATCAAAGTATTTTTTTTTGTAGAAAAACTGAAATTCTAATCGATTTAGATTTAGATGTTAAAGATATCAGTTATCACTTCACGAAAATTGAAGGGCATCTATAGTCCAGTTGAAGGGGAAACATAGAAGTGCAACTCTACCCAAAATCCCAAATTATTAAAACTGAAATTTATAAAAAAAAAATGCTCAAAATCATCATCCTTGAAGTTTTGACGAGAGAAATATTACACCACTCCAACAAGCCGGGATATGGGGATACTTGATTTTTCAGTTTCTTTGGTCTTCAAGTCAAGCATAAACAAATCAATTTTATTTCGTCGCAATTCTATTTAAATATTTATAATAAATATCTTAATATCTTTACAGTGCTATTTACATTTATAATGCTTAATTTAATTAGTTTTGAAATCACTTTCAAAAACACTAAAGGAGTAAAGGACTGGCCAGAACAGCAATATGGAATATAATACGGAATCATTAGTTATACTTAACTCTAAACCTCATCGTTTGGTTACATTGGAGTATTGGACATTCTACAAGAGTTTACATCTTCTAAATCTGAAGAGATAAACATGCTATCATCTTAAATTCTTAATGGTTCCATTTATTTTCAGCGTTTTTTATTTCAAAATTTGAGGTCTATTCAAGATGTTGAGAGAATGATAGGTTTCTTAATTTAATACATATGTGAAGAGATTTATTTTTATTTGTAAACCCTGTGACTAAGTAGATACATTCATACCCTGTAACTTTTTTAAATTGATTCACGCATAACAAATGTGCCCTTGAGTGCTCCTAACTCTCAAGTTGTGGAGTATCTACTTGCGTGCGGTTAGTACTCAATTTGAAACTTGAAATTAAGAGTTCCTTGGAGAACATATTAGAATATCACAGAGGTTGCTACTTCAATGGGTTTTTTATTGACGTTTTTAATAATAAAAGACATTGTGTATTTTGTAGAAAACAAACTTTTAGTATTGATAAAGTGAATAAGAACAATACAATCATGTAGCTCAAGGCTACAATGAAATGAAAACAAGTTCCCTAATTTCAGAATGAAAAACAAGATGCTTGATTTTACCGGCCACCGCGAAGGAACCGTACCGGTTTCACCATCCACCGCAAGGAAGCAAAGAGATTTTTTTATTTGACCATCAACCAAGGCACGAATACAGGAATTTTCGTAAAAATAACCGTTCTATTATTTATAGTCACACACATATAACAGGTTAGCATTCAATATGAAATCGCAAGTTCAATCGCAAATAAGACTGAACAGTTGGCTCAATTTGATAGGCTTGTTGGTCAGTTTAATATTGGAAGTTTCTTGGATCAGCCCTAGTGGCTAGGCTGGGAATTTAGAACAACCATTGTGAGCATCATGAAACGATATGAGTAAGAATTTTCTACATGTAGGTTCATGTGAGAGAATTCCACAAATTTGAGCTCAACATATCACCCATTTGATGTTAAATTCAATCATGTAATTTAATGACGTTGTGCAATGAAGTAAACCCCATGATCAATAACCAAATGTGCTTTTGAAAACTTAAGAGAGAGTGAATATACATTTATATGATTAATCCAATTGTGTTCTGAGGTGCTTAATCAAAATGACTCAAGTCTGAAGGTGATACAATTTGAATGGGGATGCCAAAACTCGCATTCAGAATAAATATACCTTCTCTTAGGCAGCTACTGAATTCACATGTTTATGTTTCTTCTTCTTGACAGAAAGTGGATCTGAGTTCTGACATGCACAATACAAGGATTAAAACACAGTTATTAAGGTTGCACACAAAAAAGCAAGGACTTTACTTGACAACAGGGGCGGACCGTAGTAGAGACCCAGGGGGCTACCGCCCCCCCCCCCCCCCCCCCCCCCCCAACAAAAAAAAATAGTGTATATATATACGAAAAATAATTTCTGCTCTCCCAAAAAGTTTATTGAACCCCCCAAAATATTTTCACCCCCCAATATGACTTTTCTGGGTCCGCCCCTGCTTGACAACATATCAAGCCATTTATAGAATATGTTAGTTTATAGATGATTTTAAAAAAACCATTTACCATTTCAAAAAAACTTTTATATCACCAACTGGTAAAATGGTTTAACACATTATCGGGTAAGAATTTCTGAATCCCATCATATCAACAGGCAAAACCATCGGTCATCTACAACTTTGAGCTCAACATTTCACACATTTGATGTTAAATTCATTAATGTAATTTATTGACGACGTGCAATTTACTTACCCCTAAGAAAATAACCAATGTGCTTTTGAAACCTCATGTTTATTGATTTTACATTTATATGATTAATCCATTTGTGTTCTGAAGCGATTAATCAAAATGACTCAAGTCTGAAGGTGATACAATTTGAATGGGATTCCAAAACTGGCATTCAGAATATATTTACCTTTTCTGAGGCGGCTACTGCATTCACATGTTTAGGTTTCTTCTTCTTGACAGAAAGTGGATTTGGGTTCTGACATGCACAATACAAGGAATAAAACACATAGTTAATAAAGGTTGCACACAAAAAAATGAGGACTTAACTTGACATCATATTCACGCCATTTATAGAATATCTAAGGTTTATAGATGATTTTACAAATAGCATTTACCAAATCACAAAACCTTTATATCACCAGCTGGTAAAATTATTGTGTATGTATTGTTGGGATCTGTTTGGATTAGGAAAAATTCATGGAAATAAAATAGGGGAAGAATTGGAAGGAAACAAGTTGGGGAAAAACCAGGTTTGGACCAAAGTCAATAATAAATCAATGTTAGATATTTGTTCAAACTCGTTATATTTATATAATTCTATTTATGAAGATTAAGAAAGATAAAAAATTGTAGTATAAATAATTAAAAGTTCAATCGAATTGTTTTTCGGGTTTTTTCAAGATAAAACAAATGTAACAAAAATCTTTAGCGCTTTTTCCTTTTTTGCGTTCTGTTCCATGTTCTAAACATAGCATTAAAACATAGGCCCTGTGATGTATTTTATTGTATAGAGCCTTAAACCAATAATTCCTTTTTAACCAATAATTTTAAAAGGACTATTATTCATGATAATTGATATACTCTTTCTCGATCACCTTTACTAGCCTCCACTTTTCTTTTATGGAAGTTTAATACTCCCTCCTTCTCGAAATTAAGTTTCACCTTTTCTATTCAGGATGTCCCAAAATAAAGTTCCTACTTCAATTTCTTTCGATTTGTGGTAAGTTTTTATTGTTCATTTACTCTGTTACCCTTGCATACCTTTATTGAATTGATGTCTTTAACCCCATTTCACTATTCATTTAACGCTTTATTACCCATTCAGTTACTACATTTTCTAATACCCCAAGGGCAACTTTGGAAAGTCAACTTCGTTTTCTATCCAACCTAAAAACCAATGAAGTCAAACCAGGAACTTAAAGTAGTTCTCCCTTACTTTACATCTTCTATTTCCCATTTTTCACTACCCAAAAAAATTACTCTTAGTTTCTATGAAAACCCAAATAGAGCGACTACAAGTGAACGGAAATAGTTCACAAGTCCTACCTTGGCTTTCTTTCTTTTAAATTGAACTTTATTGTCCTTGATGTCGCTTCGTTTTCTTTCATCATCCATCTTGACACTCTTGACCTCTAAGTCATGGCCTGTCTCTTCTCCACTTCCATTGGAGGCATCAATAGCTTTGTGGTCAAAAAACTTCCTCTTTTTCTTAATGTTTAGAGCTTTATACTCTTTCTCAGTCATATGTGAACGCCCTTCTTCGGCCATCTTGGCAAACTTCTGTTGAAAAGTGGAAGGCCGTTCAAGAAACAAAGCATTCCTAAGTGCATAAATTAAAGGAACGCCAGGTATCTGCCACCACATCAATGAAAAATGGTCAAAACAATCAAAGCAATGCTAACACTTTCATAGTGGGAGTACCTAAGAATAAGCAAAAAAAATTACGGATCCATATTTGGAGCCATGAGAGGAAATCTGTAACCGTCTCAAACGCTGGAAATACTAGAAATAGAAGGCAGAAATACAGAGGAAGACTGAAAGGAAAGGAAATTTGGGAGGAAAAAGGATAAGACTTGATCTCAATAAATTTATTTTGGAAAGAGTGATCACAATAATCCTAACTCTGTGCGCTCCTCTTTTATTAATCTCAACAACTGATTTTTGTGTACAGTCCCAGCTATGGGATCCATCTGCCGATAATGATCACCGTAACCAACAATATGTTCCTCAAATTAATAAAAAACAATTAGTTAAAACTTAAAAGTCTTATAATCATCTAAACTATGTTTGATCAACTTTTATTAACTCCAAACAAGAATATTAGTTACTTATTGCTCCAGTTGAAAATAAAACTCATGGCCATAGTAGTCAATGGCGCAAATGGCGATCGCCATTTCTCGCCTTTGGCAATTCAGGGGGTCCTCGCCACTATTTTTTGCTATGGCGCACAGGTTACAGGTTGTGTTGCCAAATGTGCGCTATCGCCATTTTGCGCCAAATAATGGCGCTATCGCATGCATCTGGGTCGCGACTTTGGTTCGATGGTCGTAGTCGCTGTAGCTGGTCTCTGTCGCAGTCGCTGGTCGCCGTCGCTGTAGCTGGTCGCCGTCGCTGTAGCTGGTCGCCGTCGCTGTAGCTGGTCGCGTCGCCCCCCGATTGTTACTGAAACTGGTCGCAGACTCTAATCGCACGCAGACTGCTTGCTTCGCGGTTTTAGTTCTATGCTATTTTAGATTGAAGTCTGGCAAAAGCCTTTCTCTGAAACCCGTTCTTTATTTTGGTAAAGTAAAAATGCCTTCTCTGTTTCTTTGTTTCTCACTTCCTCTCATTTTCAGTGGGCCAGTTGACTGGACGGTTGGACCATATAAGTAATTTAAAAATTTAACTCTTTAATTGGTGGTTAAGTCATACACATACACATACACATATATCGTGTATATGTTATGTTTAATTTTTTTTGATGTTGTGTTTTACTGGTGTGCCATTTTTGCGTCATCGCCATCGCCGTGTGAAATCACCCCTGCGCCATGCCGGTCGCCGTGCGCCGTGACTACTATGCTCATGGCAACACACATCTTTATTAGGATTAACATTCTCCATTTCTACACCCATCACCAAACTTCATGTCAATACTTGTACATATTTCATATACATATATCAAACATTGTTAAAGTATGTAATTTATCAGTTTGTGTTACAGTAGTAAAATGCTTGAAATATCCACAAATAAGGAGATGCATTGATATATATTTTGTAAATTTTAATACGAACATACAAAATCGGTTAAAGATATTTCAAGATATTTCATTCTATTAACTGAGGCCCAGAGAAGCGTCACTAACTATATATAGATAAATACGCGGATTGAATGATGAATATTTTATCATGTCTGGAAATTTTTTATAATAATAATAAACTATACTTCTCAGTAAACATATTTGAGAAATATCTATACAAATACCGTTACTTCACTAAAAGATTGTATTTTGTATAATAGTCGGTAATATTCTACAGAAGGTTTTCATAACAGATACTCCCTCTGTCCTCCTATAATTGTTCCATTTTCCCAGTTTTGGATGTCCCACTATTATTGTCCCATACCATATTTGGTAACATTTGTGTGGCTCTAATTCATTCTTACTTTATTCCCACTTTATCAACTCATTATCAACCACCATAATTCTACTTTTCGTTAAAAACCACATCATTCCCTTCCGTCCCAATATTAGGAGGACGGAGGTAGTACATTATAAGAAGTTAGGTACTCAGTTTGAAAAACTAAAAGAGAAAATGTTGAACAAAAATTGAGGGAGAAGGGTGATATGAAAACACATGAAGAAAATAGCTTATTTGGCGATTTTTAACTCAAAACATGAGGTAATGAAGATGTATTTTTATTAACTTAGAAAATAACATGAAACATATGGAGTTGAAAGAGAAGCAAAGAAATAAATGATACTACCTCTGTCCCCCTAATATTGGGACGGAATAGGAAGTGATGTGGTTTTTAAGAAAAGTAGAAATATGTGGTTGATAATGAGTTGATAAAGTGGGAATAAAGTAAGAATCAATTAGAGCCACACAAATGTTACCAAATATGGTATGGGACAATAATAGAAAGACATCCAAAAATGAAAAAATGGAACAATTATAGGGGGCGGAGGGAGTAGTTGGTATTAACAACTGAACATAGTTGAGGTTACTTAAAGAGCACATTGAAATCTCAGTTATTTTAAAAGTAAATGGTTATTGTCAGTTATGACGGATCAGGGAGCACTATTGGCAAAAGTATACCTTAGTTATGGTTAAACAATTAAGAATGGGGCTAATCAAAAGTAATCGCAAACATGGTTAAACAATTAAGAATGAGAGCACTATTTCCGATGTTTTTCAATTAGCTGAAACTCATTGTTAGTTATTTATGAAGTATTTATTTCCCTAAGACTTACTCGCATCCAAAAATACCCTATAGAATAAGATTTTTACACAAAATAGAATACAAAGTTGAAGCACCTGCATAAGATTTTTCCTTAGATCAGCATCTTGTGTAGCAACAAAAAAGTGTTCAGGGTTGTCTTTTCCAATGATCTCTGTTATGCAAGCTACAGCACTTCTCCTGCTTTCGTGATCACATCTGTTACAATGATAGACGAGGATTTTAGGTACACTAAATTGTATCATATCTATACACACACAAAAAGCTTCAAGTCGCATGTCATTAGTCATTCTATAATTCAGTCGGCATATGTTTGGAACTCAGAATATGCAGGGGATAATAATCAAATTTGTTTTTAATGCCTGGTTTCATCTAGAAAAAACAGAACAAGGTTTTATAAATTTTATAAATGTTGAAGCATATATAATATGTAGTATATGTTATCCCTTCACCTTATCTTATCCTTCATCTTTTAACTCTTCCCTTTCCTTAGTTTGTATATATATATGTTCGCTTTCTTGTATTGTATCATCAAGAAATACGCATCTTCATTCCTTGGCTGGCTATGTTTTCTTTTCTTGCTATGTTTTATTTGATTGAAAAAGTTGTCATGCCTAGTCCCAGTCTACGAAGCACGGGTACTCGAGTCCTATCTGGACACACCAGGTATGGTACACCTTGAGGGGTATATTTGGAAGAGATTCTACAATCGTGTACATTTGAAACTCATTTCTCTTGTCCCTTCATCTTTTGTCGTTTCCCTTTCCTTAGTTTGTATGTGTGTAATTATATATGTTCACTTAGTTGTCATTTTCATTAAGAAATACACATCTTCCTTTCATATTGTAAGAATGTATATTTAGGTTTATTACAAATTTAGAATTTATTATATAGTTATAGCATTTAAATAAGACGAGTTTGAACATATACATAAAATGGATATGTTGAAATTTGAAGCAACTTTTTGTTTTCCCCTGCATTTCATTCCCTTCCAAATTTCCTCTCTATTTTGTTTCCACACCATTTTCACAATTCCAAAGAAACAGTTAAGTTTTATAACATGGGCACAGTAAACTCATGAATCTTTGAGTTTTCATGGAAAACGACTTTCTGATTTGATAATGGAAAGTCATTTTTCCAAAAATTGTTTTCTTTTTCTATTTTAGTAGGTAAAAAATTATATTCCCTCCGTCCCATTTTGAGCTTGTCACTTGTCTCTTTTGGATTTTTCCATCATTTGAAATGGAGCCACAAATCCACAATTTTTTGGCTTTGGAATATGATGGAATAAAGCAAAATGGCTCACTACACTGTCTGCGCTTCTTTGTTATGAAGCAATAGTCAGTCCATGCAATTTTCACTATGGGTCATCCGGAAACTGTCTCTTTGTGCTTTGGTACAGGGGCAAGACTGCATACATCCGACCCCCGCTTACCCCACCGTAGGTGTGATTTCTATTCTAGGAAATAATTAGCACTTCTAATTGACAATTTAATCATCAAATATTAAAAATAATACACCTATAACATCACAGTTATCATCAATTAACTGATAATATATACACCCATCAAAACTACTTCTCAAAATATACTTGAATAATCTTATTTAATCAATGCCTAAATAAATGTGCCATTTTTTCAATGACAACGTTAAACTGGAACGGAGGTGGTAATATTAGATGAACAAACCTATATTCCATTTTTTTCTAGGAAAGCCTTTCCACATGATGTTACTTTCCTGAAATCAAACCAAACATTATCGGGCGACCAATTTTACCTTGCAGTTAAAAGACTACGGGCTGCATTGAGTGACTCAGAGAAAGAGGTCCCAAGTCTCTTCAACTCTTCAACTACACATCTGTAAACCAATACATCAAAAGAAAAATGAGCAGAAGTGGTAACTAAAAGTTACTTTCTCAATAGACAATTTCTTTCATGCAGACCTGGTGGTAAAAAGTTTAACAGTGGCACCAAGAGTATTAGCGAGTGAAGTATCAGCAGGAGTGATTCGATTGGAAATCAAATGGTGCACAAAAGTTCCATCACAAAGAATTTTATACGGCTCTCTGAAACCATAACAAGCCGCGTAAAACCTGACTGCTCTCCTATGGCGCTTTTGCTTTTTCACTTTCATCTTTAACAAATTAGAATATTGAAGAGTTGGAAAGATTTCAATTCATTCTTTTGCAGCAAACTCTTTAGAGTGAGGAGCAATTGGCAAAGTTCATTCACTGCTCAACTAATAACCAAAATCAGAGCACAAAGTTAGTTCACAGTGCCAGCATATTGGGTGGTCATTAAACTACAGCTTATTACAACTACTTAATTTAGAAAATTATTCATCGTTTAAATGAAAGAACATATAAAGGACGAACCTCAACAACACCCTCTAACTCCCTAACCTTGATCTATTCACTGCTGATAAGATAAAATAAGATATGTAGGAACAAACCAAACAAGATAAGATAAAATAAGAAGACAGATAGTAATAATCGACTAACCTCAAGACGAACCACGTGGTGCAGAGTGCAGAGTGTGTCCGGCCTAAGGAGAAGAGGATATGGAAACGGAGAGAGCACTATAGCCGCTACAGTATAACGTACGACCGTCAGATGAGCCCTTGATGAGACGAATTGGACCGGATCAAACACTGGGCCAATTTTGTAACATTGAAATGAGTTAAAGGAATATACATTTATGTACTTTTTTTTATTTAGCCCATCAATGTTTTTCAAGTCAAAAATGTTAAACTTTGATCAGTTATATATATTAATACATGGTAATATGAAAGTGAATTGAAAATATTCTTTGTTAAAAATACTATCATAGTATAAACTTAAATGTTTTACATAAATATACGGATTATTAGTTAAAATAATGGATCAATGTTTATCATCTTTGACTAGAAAAGTCAGATGGCTAAATAAAAGGGGACGGAAGTAGTACTATCTCTGTCCAATTGAAAGGTTCTCATGTCAAAACGGCACGATTATTTAGACAATAATTAAATAAGAATGTTTGGGTATAATTAAATAAGAATGTTTGAAAGCTCGAAACAATTTAATTTTCGTTCAAATAGCATCAGCTTCGAATCTATCAATCTATATTTCCTTTGTAATCATACAAATGATTACCATCTAGGGGTGCTCAGTAGAGCTCACATATGACATTAGCTCAAATTTGGGATTGCAGGGGAAAATGAACCAAAGCAACAAAGGCTTGCAGGGGTGATCCTTTTAGATTTCAAATAGTTTTAAAAAGTTTCTGAATTGAGCTGTAATTATATCATTGTGAATTTTGAAAACGTGGAAATTAAATATAATAACTGAGAACTCACATTTTTTAAATATTTATCAGATTAAATATTTTCTATCATCAATCTTGAAAGTATAATTTAACTTTAAATATAAAAAATAAGATTTCATCAATAAAAATAGAAGTTTTAACTTTTAACGAGAACATGTTTTCCTCCGGTAGAGGTTTTCTTATCATCTCTATTGATAATGGTTGATGGGGCTAGGCCAGAGCCTAATATAACTAAGCCTTGGAGTTGGACTCGCGAGTCTAGGCCCTAGACAAGCAGGCGCGAGCCCGATGTCTCAACACTCAAAAGGTTAGCCCGACTAACGGGCACAGCAACCAAGGAAGTCCAACAAGGCAGAAGTCCAAGACGGCCTGCCAGTCCAATCGGAAGTTTGCCTACCAGTCCAGTCGAAAGCCTGCCTACCTGTCAGCCAGCCAAGAGCCTGCCTACCGGTCCATCTGAGAGCCTGCCTATCAGCCCAGTCGCCGAGAGTAGGTCTGGGATCGGTCGGTTCTAGTTAGACAATCATGGAACTTTTTATAAAAATATAATTTCTAAATTCGGTCCGGTTCTACTCAAAAAAATCATGAACAATTTTGGAACTGAATAAAATGTAAACGGTTCGGTTCTTGCGTTTTTCAGTTCCTGAAAAAATCTTCTAATTTTTGTAAAGTGAACTCGTCTTTCTTTAATTTCTGCTACATAAAACAGAACAGTTCAAACATATGACCTATGGCATAAAAGTATGTAAGTTTCAACATATCAAAAACATAAAAGTTCAAACATAATAAACTCGAATTTAGGGAAACATGACATCAAGTTCAGTTCATAAAAGACTGCATGTTATTCCGTATAAATCATTCTTAATGAACTTAGAAACTAATTGAGTTAATAACATACCAAGTTTTCTGACTTAAAGGAACAACATAATGAACTGATTAAGTTGATAAAGCACACAAATGGAAAATATTAGAGTTAATCATTGGTTGATTTAATAAATTAGTGACTAAATGCCATTCAACTAATAAACTGGTTTATGTATCTAAAGTAAAAACTATGTGTATATCATACGAAGTAAAAACTAGTGAGTAGTGACACACAACATATATACCATTCATCTTTTGTTGGGCTATCAGATCTGTCAAAATAAAATTTGAAGTCTATATATAACCCTCAGTTAATTTTAACTCCAAAGCCTAACTTTATCGTTTTTAAATCTCCAACATGTATACTAGAAAGTAAAAAAATCCCCTAAATTACTTATGAGAGAGAAATTTAAAAATCAGTAGGAGAATGAGGTCAAGTATATGGTCTAGAGAGAGAAATATCATAGTATTCCGCCTTTGCAATATGTGTAGTGGGCTCATTTTTCAACCTAACGTAAAGTTATATCAGGTCCAACCGCCCAGAGGACCAAAATTAACAAAAGGCATCTTCGGAGCGACTCATCGAAATCTCTGGATCATCCATCATCCACCAACGGTTGAAGTGTCGAACGCACTGGCCAAGTCGCCGACTCCCATCGCGGCTTCGCCCTCCAACAGGCGCCAGCACCATAGCACGCTTCGTATATTTTGCTTTAGTATCTATTCTATTATATGGTCTAAAGAACTCATTATATTTTGCTTTAGTATCTATTCTATTATAGAAGTATAGGCAGCAGAGAAGAAGTATAAAATCCCTCAAATTGATTATGTTAAGCAGAAAAATACATAGTCACAATTGTGTTCAACATAGGCATTTTCTAGGAGATTATATTTGAATCCAGCTTACGCAATTGGCGGTTATTTTAAAAATACAGCATTCATGCAGTAATAATTATTATTTATTAAAAGGTTCCATTTGCGATCATTTGGAGTATGATTTTTCGCTTTCAGAGTGACAAGTTTTCTGAAAATAAAAACATTATTTTTGCTTCCATATTGAAATCTTAGGAAAAGAACTCATATCTTCGTTTTTCTGAATCGATCTGGTGACAAATATGAATGAATCAATATCTAAATTTGTTGATAATAATTACAAAAACACATTGTTGAATATGTAAATCTGACGAAATTTACAAAGACATTGTGATTAGGTTTCTCAAGAGTTTCTTAGGTTTCAGAAAACAATAATGTCATTAAATTAACTAAATATATATAAATAAAAATGCATTAAATCAATTAATGTAGGACTGGAGGAATACCGGAACTACGAAATGTGAAATTTGAGAAGGGACGATTGGCCAAACCGCCGAAAGGGGAGTGGCGGAGAGCAGGAAACCGGGCGACCGGCTTGAGGTGATGACTGACGAAGCCTGCTATGGTGCTGGCGCCTGCTGGAGGGCGAAGCCGCGATGGGAGTCGGCGACTGCTGGAGGTGAGTGGCGGAGAGCAGACAACCGGCCGATGGGCTTGAGGTGATGACTGATGAAGCGTGCTATGGTGCTGGCGCCTACTGGACGGCGAAGCAGCGATGGGAGTTGCTCCAAAGATGTCTTTTGTTAATTTTGGTCCTTTGGGCAGTTGGGCCTGACTTTATGCTAGGTTGAAAAATGAGCCCACTGCACATATTGCAAAGGCGGAAAACTAGCCTAAAATTTTAATTTTTTTTGTATGTGCAATCCTGATCTTGATTAAAAAACATTTTGATATAATTTTCATATTAAAAATAACATCGTATTACAAAAATATCATTGATTAATGTCGATTTGAAAGATGTAGTAGAGTCTATTCGATACGATTTTGATTCTCATTGATCATTAAAAGTTAATTTGGTGATCTTTTTCGATACCGAGGATGTATTAGAAACTAGAGAAGTAACTTCAAGATTACAAGATACTCCGTATTAATTTGATTAATAAAGAGTAAGAAGTAAAGGCTATACAAATTTGAAGGGTGTAGTAGAGTGTATGCGCATAAGGGGAGAAGATGGTTTGTTTGTGCATTTCTTGAATGTGGAAGTATTATGTTGGATAAAGAATGGAGCATTTGCGCATATAAAAATGTTAATAATAGCTTGGGAGAAAGTTAAGTGAGTATATTGATTCTTTTTCTTTTTTAGAGCTAAATAGTATGTTTTAAATTTTGCAACTAGGCTAGACTAGGACACTTATAAAGAATACATTTAGAAAAGAAAATAAATGAAACACAAATGACAATTTACATCTAAAGAATTTCGTAAAATGACATTTAGATATTTAGTTCTTTATTATAAAAAATACATAAAATGTGATTTAGTAATTTTATCCCTTTTGAAATATCTCAGGTCAATATGCAGAACGTTTATAAAGAATATATATAGACAAGTAAATGAATTTAAACGATAATACAAATACATATAAAAGTATTGGGTGTGATTAAGATATGTATTAAACGAATAATCATATTTTTTTCACAAATCAAAGATTTCAAAATTAACAGAAAATGGTGTGCTTGATTGAGTGAATAAAGAGAGCAACATTTTCTTTTGAAATTCTTTACTAATTACTTAAATAATATCACGATAAAATCTTTAAATTATTGATATACATGGATATGCAAATTACTTAAATACTATCACAACTAGGGTTGTAAACGAACCGCATCGAGTCGAATAGCAGGATTTTGTTTTTATATTTGTTTAATTTTTTCGAATATGAATTCGAATTTGAATATGAAACGGATATTAATTTCGATTTGTATTTGTTTAACAATACGAATAGTTAACGAATCATATACGAATATCGAATCGATTTGAGCATAAGTTAAATATTAGTCAAATATCACTTTAAAATAACTTTTCTTATATCTATTTTTGTTGTAAATGCATGTTATGACTTAATATGTGTTTTTAGAATTTAAATTTAATGGATCAATGCATTTTTAGATTGTGCACAATATACTACAGTGAATCAATTTTATGATTAATAAATATAAATCTATTTCAAACCTTTTGAAATAAACACTAACACTCACATATTAGAAATTGTACTTATAATGTGTGAAATAAGTTGATATTTGTATATATCAAAGTCAAACGACTCTAATTTTATTCTTCAAATCGAATACATAATTTTTGTATTGTATTTGAAAGACAATTGCACCAAAATTTTGATTTGTGTTCGTATTTATATTCTGATTTATTACAAATGGACTTGGAATCTGTATGTATAAATGTATATATGGGCTACAATTTGAGAGTATTGCTATCTTTTAAAAGTTATTATAGTGCTATTACTATTATTATAGAAATGATTATTAATATTACTGTTGGGGTATTGGGCCTTTGGCCCAATACCCGGATTAAAGGCCCAGAATATCCAGCCCAAGCAACGAGCCCACAACCCTGTGGTAAGTAGGCCCAGTGAGATATTCACACCGAACGGGGTTCGGGTCATACATCATACTTGGACCAACTTAATGACGTTTTCCATATGGTCCATTATCCCGTTCGGGCAACAGACAACGTGCAAGTGGCCAGAATGCATTAAATGCCAGATTACAACATTAACAAGTAGAAGCATGGGCACCCAAGTCGGTGGATTATCATTCTAAAGGGTTAGCATTTTGATGCTCAAGCTCTAGAATAGCATTATCACTCTTGTTCTTGTATTAATCATTACTCTGACGTATCGATCGGGAGGTTTCCGTGAAATCAAGCAAGTTATTTAATACAAAGGCTTTAGAGCAATCAATTACGCATCTTTTATATTTCTTTATACACTTGGTTCTGAACCATTTCCTGATATATCCAAAGTTCGTGTTGGGCTTTCGGATCTGCGGGACTAAACTTCAACATTGGCGCCGTCTGTGGGAAACTCTGGACAAAAAGTTTCACACCAAAACATCAAACTAATTCCAAAATGGTTAGAATCACTTCTCATCACACGAGTGACACTTCAGGAAGGAGCGGGGAAAGCCGAACCCCCCAAGGGCAATCCAGTCGGGGATCCTACCCGCACTTTGATGGGGATTTCTTCATCCCCGAAGCACTGAGGAGGAACCCCAATGCTATGCGAGATTTAGCCCAGGTCATGCAACACCTGGCGGATGAGCAGGATGGGGCACGATCCGGCTATACGGGGGAGACTAGGTACACCACCCCCTCTACGATGCAATCATTCGATGATGATACCACCGATGCCGAAACAACCACGGCATCGAATCATTCACGAGCCCACCGAGGAGAGCACAGACAGACCCATGCGTTCGGGGGCAGGCATCACACTCCTAGTGACCACACCCCGTTCGGGTCATGGTCCAGAGGAGATACGCTCGTTGGTCACCATTTCTAGTTTGGAGAACGTAATAATACGCGATTCAGGCAGAGACATCAGAATCAGAGAACAACTTCGCCGGAAGGAAATCAGGAGTTTGTCAACCTGGGAACTCCACCACCACCTCCCCTAACGACCCAGGAGGAAGAAATGGCCGAAATGAGGAGTCAGATGAACGAAATGAGGGAACAAATGAACAGAACACCTCTACAACCTACTCCAGTACGGGTCGGGATTACTTCCCCTTTCACCCGGGAAAAAATGCAAGCTGAGATCCATAGGGATGCCAAACCGCCGACCGGTCAGATATATGACGGGGCGGGAGATCCCCATGGATGCTTGAGGAGTTATCAAGGGGGGCTTATGCTATTGGGAGCATCAGAGGCGGCCATTTGTCATCTTTTCTTCAGCACGCTCAGGGGACCTGCCCAGGAATGGTTCGGGACCCTGCAGCCCGAATCGATCGGCAGCTTTGCCGAATTATCGTCTTTATTCCTGGCCCAGTTTGCCTCCAGTGCCACTCCAAGAAGGCATTTCAGTTACCTGACCAGTATCAAACAGGGCCCGAAGGAGACCCTAAATCAATTCCTCAAAAGATGGAGGGATGAGACCCTGAAAGTAGGGAACATGACGGATGATACAGCTATCACCCTATTTACTCATGCTCTCCGAACGGGTGAACTGTATAAAGATCTGAAAAAGAATTCGGGCACGATGTATTCTGAAGTGCTGGACAGATCCCAGAAACATGCGGCTCTGGAGGAAGAAATCATTATCAGGGATAGGGTAGTTGCACCCCTTACCCTAATAAAACTGGCCGATCGGCTGGGTCCTATCCCAATGGCCGCTCCTCCTCCAAGAGCAGGACGATTCACCCCTTTGGTCCTGTCTATTGCAACCATCTATCAGAACGAGAAGGACAACATTCCCCCTCCGACCGACACCAAAAGTTACATGGGGGGTGATGGGAATGCTTTTTGCAAGTACCACAACAGGAACGGTCATTCCACCCAATCCTGTCGGGCACTACAAATAGCAATTGAGAAATTGATCCAGAGAGGTCATCTGAGTAAATATGTAAATACAGACCCCAACGCTACAGGCATTCTGAAGCCGGTTAAAAGACCAAACAGCTGGAGACGGGATGCTCAGCGTGACGCTCACCCCAGAAATGATGTATATAAACCTCCCAGAGATGAACCAGAAGGTTCGGGGAACCCGGGTAAAAAACCCAGAATGGAGGTGAAGGTTATATTTGGGGGTGGAGAGACAGGTGACTCGAACGTCGAACGAAAGAAATTTGAACGGAGCCTGTACGTGGGCTCTATAGCCACACCACCCCAAAAGAAAGGAAGGATGGACTCAAATACATTTGGGCCTGCAGATTTGCCCAACTCACCAAGTCCGCACAGGGACGAGTTGGTGATAAGCATGTGTATAGATAATGCTTTGATCCGACATGTACTAATAGATACAGGAAGCAGCGTGAACGTATTGTACTTACAAACGTTCGAAAAAATGGGCCTGCAAAGAAACCAACTGACTCACTTGAGGACACCGCTCGCGAGCTTCACAGGAAATTGCATTAAGGCTGAAGGCACGATCCAATTGATGATCGAAATTGGAGATGAGACGCGCAAAACATCGGTCCGAATGACGTTCGTGGTGGTGGACATTAAATGTGCCCACAACGCCATTTTGGGCTGACCGGGATTGGAAGATCTGGAAGCAATAGCCTCTGTCCGCCACTCATGTATCAAATTCCCAACAGATACTGGGGTTGGGGTGGCCAAAACTGATCCAAAAAAAGCCCGAACGTGCTATCGGGAAGCCTTGAAGAATATGAATATCCGAGGAATGCGGGTCAACAACATTGAGGTTGAAGCTCGCCGAACAGAGTTTGAGGCACATCCCGAGCCTGCTACTCTATTAGAGCAGATTGATATTGACTCTCCCCCCAATCGAAAAGTGGCGATCGGGGTAGACCTGGAAGCTAGGATTCGAGAAGGTGTTATCATGGTCCTGAGGAAATTCCAGATGCTATTTGCTCGCGGCCCGGAAGACATGCCTGGTATTGATCCAGACATAATCTGTCACAAGTTGGTCGTTCGGCCTGATGCCAAGCCAATTCAGCAGAAGAAAAGATATCAAGTTGCCGAACGGCGTGATTTCACTAAGCAGGAAGTTGCCACCTTGCTACGGATCAAACACATCCAGCCAGTTATTCATGTGGAATGGATGTCGAACGTGGTACTAGCACCAAAGGGGTCCACCTGGAGAATGTGTGTAGATTATTCTGATTTGAATAAAGCCTGCCCAATGGATCCCTACCCGGTACCACGAATTGACCTCCTGGTAGACGAAACGGCTGGATGCGAATTATTGAGTTTCAGGGATGCCTTCCGAGGATATCATCAAGTCTTTATGCACCCGGACGATGCGGAGAAAACAACATTCGTCACTTCAGATGGCATGTTTTGCTACATCGTAATGCCGTTCGGGTTAAAGAACGCCATGGCTACCTTCCAAAGAATGATCGAGATAATTTTCAAGGAAGTATTGGGGGTAACAATGGAGGCTTATGTGGATGACATCCTAATCAAAATCCGGAAGAAGGAGGATCACGTCCCGGACATGGAAAAGGTGTTTGGGATAATGAAAAAGGCAAACATGAGATTGAATCCCAAGAAATGTGCCTTCGCGGTTAAGGGGGGCAAATTTTTGGGTTATATGATGAGTGAAAGAGGAATTGAGCCTAACCCAGAAAAGGTGAAGGCAATCATGGATATGGAAGCTCCAAGGAACCTGAAGGAGGTTCAGAGATTGACTCGCAGATTGGCAGCCTTGAGCAGATTTTTGTCCAAACTTGCCGACCGAGCAATTCCATTCTTCCAGATAATGAAAAAGGCCAACCCATTTGAATGGACTACCGAATGCCAAACGGCCTTCGAGGAGTTCAAGTTGTATATATCTTCTCCTCTGGTCTTAACAAAAGCTGACCCAGGGGAACACCTATATATGTACCTTGCCGTGGCCGATCTAGCGGTAAGTTCAGTATTGCTAAAAGAAGAAGATGGCATCCAATGGCCCATTTATTTTGTGAGTAAAGCCTTGAACGGGCCGGAGACTATGTACACCCTGATGGAGAAAATGGTATTGGCCCTAATAGCAGCCATCAAACAGTTGGCACCATATTTTCAGGCACATCCAATAACCGTGTATACAACTCAACCGTTAGCTACCATCCTGAGAAATCCAATGGCTAGCGGACGCATCATGAAGTGGAGCCTCCCGATCGGGCAGTTTGAGGTGGACTTTAGACCTCGACCCACTATCAAAGGCCAGGCATTAGCTGATTTTATAGCAGAATGTACCGCTCGGCCTTCGGAATCTAAGATAGAAGGCAGCATGGTAGGTGAATGGTGGGAGATGTACGTAGATGGTGCATCAAGTGCAAAAGGTTGTGGGGGTGGAGCCGTGATCACGTCACATGAAGGGTTTAAAGCATACTACTCCATCCATTTTGACTTTAAAGTAACCAACGATGAGGCCGAATATGAAGCTCTCATTGCAGGGTTAAAGTATGCAAAGGCCCTGGGCGCTGATCGGCTCATGGTTCGGTCAGATAGCCAGCTAGTGGTCCACCAAGTGAATGGCACGGCCGAAGCAAAAGAATAAAGGATGAAAGCTTACAAGGAATTGGTTGAGGAACAAATCAGAAAATTTGAACAGGTGATACTCGACCAAGTTTCAAGAATAGAAAATCATGAAGCAGATATCCTATCCAAATTGGAGAATGCAGCCTTTGACGATCGGGTACAGATGATCCCAGCTCACATCCTGCGTTTTGCTCATTGGGAAACCCTAACAACACCAGCAACTACGATCCTCCAAGTAGAAGCTATCTCTTATGCCATTCCCAGTTGGGTCGCGGATATGACCAACTATTTAAAGGACGAGACCCTCCCAGGAGACAAAAATTCAGCATACAATATGAAATGCATTCAGAGGAGGGCTTCCATGTTTGAATTGGTGGACGGATAGCTATACAAAAAGACATTCGGTGGACCATATCTAAAGAGCCTACCACCTGGTCTAGCAGCGGCAGTAATGGAAGAAATTCACGAGGGTATCTGCTCTAGCCATCAGGGGCCTAAAACGTTGGCAAGAAAGATCATCTTGCAAGGATACTATTGCCCAACAATTCAGCAGGACTGCTTTGCTCATACCAGAAAGTGCAAGGTTTGCCAGTTGTATGCACCGGTTCCCGGACGGCCAACTACTTTCTACACCCCGATGACGGTTGCTCTTCCATTTGCCAGGTGGGGGATCGACTTGCTAGGGCCCTACCTACTACTCCCGGAAGCCTTAAGTACATCATCGTCGGGATAGATTATTTCACCAAATGGGTGGAGGCCGAACCACTGGCAAGTATTACAGATTTCAAATGTCAAAAGTTCGTCTGGCCGAACATCATTTGCCGATTTGGTCTCCCTGAACAGATCATCACGGATAACGGCAGGCAGTTCGTAAGCAGGAACTTCGAAAATTATTTGGTCAAATGGGGGATCAAACATTCCAGAGCATCTGTCGCATACCCTCAGACAAATGGCCAAGTAGAAAACATGAACCGTACCATTATGGATGGTATGAAGAAAAAACTAAAGCATTGTTTCTCATCATGGCCAGACCAATTGAATTATATCCTATGGACGTACAGGACAACACCCCGAACAGCCACAGGAGAGACTCCGTTTGCCCTTGCCTATGGATTCCAGACTAAAGTTTTAACAGAAATTCTAGTTCCCACACATCGAACGGTGCATTATGACCCTGAACGTAATGAGGATAATCTACGGACCGAATTGCATTTCATAGAGGAAAGAAGGGATCCAGCTGCAATACGAATGGAGGAATATCATAGAGCAACAAGGAGATACTTCGACAAACAAGTAAAAATCCGATCGATCGAAGTAGGAGACTTGGTCCTGAAGAAGCGGGAAAAGAGCAAACCTCTCGAACGCGGAAAGATGGCACAAAATTGGGAAGGCCCTTACCAGGTCTGCAAAAAATATGCTTCAGGAACGTTCGGTCTACAATCTACCGAAGGCCGACCGGCAGGGACATGGAATGTAGAGCATCTGAGGAAATTTTATCAATAAAACCGGCTGTTGCCACCTCTTAAAAAAAGAGAAGAGGGAGACATAACATCCAAACAGTCTCACCTCAGCTTTTAACATGTAGAATCATTCCAAATGACTGAATGACGAACGTGTTAACAGTTTGGAGGGAGCCATCATTTCAGCTAACAGAATTTGACCTTGTGATCACGAACGAATAGAGGGATCAAAACGGCTTGGAGATGGTGTCTAAGTTATAAGGATCAACGAGCCGAGCGACGTTCGGTAACATGGATTGTCGTCCGAGGGATCGGAACTTTCAGAGAGTCTCATCTCAGCTTTTAACACGTAGAATCATTCCGGATGACCGAATGACGAACGTGTTAACACTTTGGAGGGAGCCATCATTTTAGCTAACAGAATTTGACCCTGTGATCACGAACGACTAGAGGGATCAAAACGGCTTGGAGGTGAATCACCTCAGCTAACAAAATTTGACCCTGTGATCACGAACGGTAAAGGGATCAAAACGGCTTGGAGATGGTGTCTAAACTATAAGTATTGACGAGCCGAGCGACGTTCGGTAACATGGATTGTCGTCCGGGGGATCGGAACTATGGTTTTTTTAATCTTGCCTCAGTCATTAACTTGATTTGGAAGTGAGTCGCCATTTTACCTATAAGTAAGAAATGATCCGATCCGATGATCTTACTTACAGTTTGAAAATGGTCACCTCGAACCCTTAATATGGATTATACGAATCAGAGGAAACTATTCGGAATGCATCGGAATTACGGGTTTGGAAGAGAAAAAGTATCACCTCAGCTTTTAACACGTAAAATCATTCCGGATGACCAAATGACGAATGTATTAACAATTTGGAGGGAGGCATCATTTCAGCTAGCAGAATTTGACTCGATCAAAACGGCTTGGAGATGATGTCAAAACTATATGGAGGAACCAAGTCGCGTTCGAGAATCCTAAAAATGGAAGAACCAGGAGTTCGGGTTTGGAAGATATAAAAAAGCATTGAAATGACAAGATTGTGTACAGAATCTAGCTTTATTCTTCGGCACTACTGGCCGGAAAGTACAAATAAAATAAAGAGAACGTGGATGAAACAACATGTAGAATATCATGAATGATCGCCGGTCAGGGAAGATGAAGGTGGAGATCCGCCAGTCTGTGTCGCATTATCTGGGATTGCCTTCTGCCCGTTCTCCATGATCCGGTCATATGTATTCCCGAAGAGATCATCAAATCCTAACTCATCTGGATCGAACGGTTTTGGAAAATGTCCCATGATCAGATCGAGATTCCTGTCGAGAAGCAGATCTTGACTTTGCTTCATAGTCTTCTCGGTCAGAACATCCAAAAAGGATTTCCCTTCGGGTGTACTGTCCAAAAGCTCGATCCCCGACTTGATCGGATCCTCGCTCTCACGAAGGAATTGGCCAAGGTGGGGCCCCAAGAACTGCCGAGCGGTGTTCTGCAGAGCAACATCCATCCCTTTCCCTCGTTGATATTCAATCACCGCCTGATTGGTGATCTTGGAAGTATCAACAATATAAGGAACGAGAGGATTGTCTCCCTGGACCTTTTCAAATTTCACACCGACAGTTTCGGCCACTTTTACCTTGGCCCTAAGATCTCTAATTTCTCGATCACGACGCCGGATCCTCTCCTCCATCTCAGCCAGTTCGGCCATCGCTCTCTCACCCTTTTTGAGGCGATCCTGCATATCCGTGATCAGCTTTCGGGCGGCAGATAGAAGCATCTGACCATCATCCCAATCACTGGCTATACGTTTCATCTCCTGCTCGGTGGCCAGGAAAGCCCGATGATAGTATACTCCGGCCTATCAACAAAGGCAAACAAAGTCAGATAAGGTCAAACTAAAATATGTAAACAAAATAAAATTTTGAAGGATCTATACCTTGAGAGTCTCCAGATGACCTGCCTCGACCAAGTCAGACTAATGGGTCAGAGTAGAAAAACTGGGAGGAACCTTCAAGAAGGAACTTTTTTCCATATTGGTGAAAATACAACATTATTCGGTCATATTAGGAAAAATGATTTAAACCATTTATTTGTCCAATAATCACTAAATAAATTAATAAGAGTGGGTGCCTTATTGCTCATTGCTCAATACAATAAAGAAAGAACCAATTTACGGTAGGGGTGGGATTTTGGAACCGGGAACCGTTAAATCGGTTGGAACCGAACCGTTATAACCCGGTTCAGTTCGGTTCCTACAAATGAGATATTAGTTGTTAACAGTTCAGTTCCTAATTGTTAACGGTTCGGTTCCTGGTTCCTATAAAAAATATATGCACGGAACCGTTAAGAAACCGATATTAAAAATATAAATATAAAAATAAAAATAATAGAAATTAAGGTAAAATTTTACCTTAGAAATTTTACCTTAATTTCTAAGGTAAAATTAAATATAAACAACAACATTCATTAGCATTCTTTTTAATTTCCCTGTTATATTGTATGCTGTAAACGTAGCCTTAGTTTTGTATATAATGCAATTGATTCTTGAGTTTTCAAACCTGGAGGTTGTGGCATTAAAATTGTTGAGTAAGCAGGGAAATTCACAGTACCATTACCCCCAGTACTTGGACTAAATATTGACTAAGTATGTGTTTGCTTTTAACATTATGAAAGCAAAAAATTAACGATTACAACTTCTTTAAAACCATTTCTGTATTAATACAAGTAACAAATTACTATGTTTTAAATCTGGCAAAAAGATTACATGCTTAAAAAGAATCCAAAATGAGCTCTTAAGTCTTAACCATCCAATTATTCCTATTGGAATCTTTAATTTTCTAGATTAAGAATCTTAATCTATCAATACCTCGAGTTATGGATTGAGTTGTGCCTGTTGTTTCATTGCACCTTACACATAAGTAAAGTTACAAGTAGTTTTACATTCAGGATTAAGTCACGTTTTCATGAGTTTTACCAACACGTAATTGCGATTTGCTACAATCATTGAATTCATGTTCCCCATATTATACTTATAACGCCCAGCTTCTTGATGAGTTGATAATTGGTATTAGTATCTTTTGTCTTATTAGATTCACACTTCCACTCCATTTTCAATTTCTTAGAAGTAATTTTTTTTATTGCATGGTTTTCAGAGAATTACATGTGTTTCCTTGTCTGCAATAAATACAGCTAGATGAAATGTAATATTACATTTAAAGTGTTGAATGTTAATTTGCTTTCTC
Organism: Cuscuta europaea; assembly: GCA_945859875.1. Classification (NCBI taxonomy): domain Eukaryota; kingdom Viridiplantae; phylum Streptophyta; class Magnoliopsida; order Solanales; family Convolvulaceae; genus Cuscuta; species Cuscuta europaea. The sequence continues at coordinate 12,906,762 of CAMAPE010000038.1, forward strand.
TTTTGTGGCCTTGCAACGCGGGGGTGTAAATGGAAGATCATGGCTCTTTCATCATTTTCAGATGTGATTAGTGATGTGCAACAAATGATACACTTTTAGTTGCTTTAACACTTCTGTTTGACGCTTAAGTTCTCATTTTTAATAATGTGTGGGTCCTATTGGTTTAGGTTGGGTTGCGGGTACTTCTTTGTCCAATTGGCTCTAACGTTGTTCTCTGAACAACATGGTAAGATTTTACAGTTCTTTTTATTGTATTTATTCATTTTGTTTGGATGAATGACAAACTAGATTAATGGACTAAAAATATATGTACCAGTTCAAAAGCCATGCACTAGTAGTACCAATCATAACAGTGTCTTCAAAGCAACCCAGAAAGTACCTAGTGGCTATACATAAGCCCAAATAGGCAAGCAAAAAGAAAAAAGTCAATATAACCATTTTAGAAAGATATAAATCTGTACATAAATTTGTCTACAAACACTTTGACCTGTACCTCCATATCACAAAAGGAGGATGTCATTTCTTTTCAAAATATATATTATACTTGGAGTTCCATGTTATGTAAGTAGTAAAGAAAAAGGCTAGCAGAACGGCTCACCGCCATATCCTGTAACCCTAGCCGCCGCCTTCCGCCGTGTGTGACCCTAGCTCCATCCACGTATCCAGCAACGGAAGCGCTCCATGATGACTGAACCAGCATTGGCGGTACCCATCGAGGTCAGATCTATTTCCATGGTCGATTTCGGTTATAGTGGCCGGGAGGAGAAGGCTGTCACCTCGAGATATGGCGACTTGTAGGCCAAAGAGCCACAATACCAGAACCCTAGCTCCCGCCTGTCTAACCGCTAGCGTTTCACATCGCCGGTGACTATTAAGCCGCCACCATCGCCCTAATCGTCGTTTGATTTCACCGTTTGCGTTCAATAACTTCGTCTCTTCGATTGATCGTCGCTGGTTCTGCCATCCCTAATACCGAAATAGAAAGAGAAGGAAAACCTAATTATTTCAGATATTATAAATTATATTCAGATATTATATTGATTTTATATTAAAGCTAATTATTTCATGTTTTTATCGGTCTAAGCCGAATTATAGATTTTAGGGTCTGTTTATGAGCCCGAAATTTCGGGAGTATAAATTCCTCATTGTACGAAAGGTGATTTTTTTTTTTCATATTGGTGAAAATACAACATTATTCGGTCATATTAGGAAAAATGATTTAAACCATTTATTTGTCCAATAATCACTAAATAAATGAATAAGAGTGGGTGCCTTATTGCTCATTGCTCAATACAATAGAGAAAGAATCAATTTACGCCTTTACGGAGTACAAACTATCAAGTAGTAAACCCTTGAGTGCGGCAGAGGACATAATTGTCCCATCCATGTGAAAATTGGGTGCGCATAGCACATTTTTGGGTGGGCGGAGATAAACCGTTTTGTCCATAACAAATCTAGGAGTAATATCTATGTCATTATTATATTATATACCTATTAAATTATTTCTTAAAATATACTCGAAGTACTTTATTTAAATATTGTCTAAATAACCGTACCATTTTGCTATGAGAATCTTTCAACGGGACGGAGGTAGTAGTAAATAGTGGTTGAAATAGTAACAAAAACATTCACTAAAATGTGTTAAAATATGGAATTATCTACCTCACTCTGGTGGGTCATGGGTGGATGCATATGGGTAGGGATGGACCGGGATCTGGACCGAACATGGGCGGGCTCCAGGTCCAAAAAATTCAGGCTCGGTATAAGCTTGGGTTAGTACTTAGTACCGGGACCGGGCCAGGTCGAGTCGGGCTCCAAAATAAAATTTTTGGGTCATTTCAAATTAATTCCAACCCCCCCCCCCCCCACTCCCACCCCAAACCGCCCAGCCCCACCCACCTAGCAGTCAGCCCAATGCAAAAAAATGGGTCCGGCCCAGCCAGGCCGGGTTCACCATTTATCAAGCCCGTAGCCTACCTCTTTAACCCTCCGGATCAGGCCCCGCTGCCCCAGTCCCGGTCCCGGGTAACCGGGTCGGGCCGGATCCCAGGTTGGGCCGAACCGGCCCAATCCACCCCTACTGCCCTACATATGGGAGCTGAAAGAAGAAATGGAGACTAAGTTGAAGATATACTTCGTACATAATATGGCAGTATGAATAGAATTTAAAAATACGTAGACAAGATAAGTTTGAAGGCAAAAAAGTTAAGTAGTATAGAGAGTTTAGGCACGTTCACTTAGACTTCCGTCCCAGAGCAATTCAGTAAATTCAATCCAAGAAAACCAAACCTTTTAGTGAAATGAAAGAGAATAAAGGAGAGGAAGCGAGAATAAACTACCTCAGAATCTCAGATCATATATTATTCTCGGCCAAAAAAAGGATCATATATTATTCAATCTGTCCACAGTATACGTCACAAAGTCCATTCAGATTATATACATTGACCAAACATTGCGGTTCCATTCAGATTATACATTGACCAGTCTCCAGATAAACCTGTAAGGGCCTGGACTGGCATCTATGCTATAGACATCTTATTCTCTAGTACAGAATCAATACTGATGCACAATTACAAGGCACCCACCCCCCATTCCGTCAAAAAAAACTTATGTTCTTGAAGTGTCATTTTGAAGAAACTTTTGAAGCACGCCTAGTGACAGATAGATCAGCAGGGGTGCAAACCATAGCCGCCCTTTGCTGCAAATGTCTCAAGCTTTGCTCCATGCTAACTTGCACCATCTCAGCAAGCATCTCCTTCGCCTTTCCCGGCTGCTCCTCCCTTGAACCCATCTGTGATATAAGGTTACTAACAATGTTCTCGAGCGTGTCGGCTTGGAGTTCAGACCTAGGAAAAGGAGATTCTCTCAACAATCTCAACAGAGTCTGTGCTTTAGCTTGAGACTTTGGTGTCCCTTGAACGGTTAACTCTAAAAGCCCAGGGATCGCACCTTCCCTAAGAATGGGTTCCCTATATTTACACCTGTCACTCTCACACATTGTCAAAAGGGCTCCTAGAGCATGTTCCCGGCTTTGAAGGGACCCACTTTCAAGAACTTCTACCACCGCCAGTACCCCGCCTTCTTGCGATGTCAATGCGATCCTACCTTCCTCGTAACTGACTAAAGATTCTATCAAAGCAATACATTTTTCTGCTGTTTTCGAAGATATCTTGCAGGATTTGAGCAGACTGACAATGGAAGGGATGGGGTCTGTCTGGAGGATCGGGATCTTATTGCCTTCATAAGATGAGAGGTTGTAGAGAGCCATTACCGCATCGGCCTTAGACTGTGGAGGGGTGCCGCTGCTTCTTAGGACTTTGACAAGAAGAGGGATCGCGCCAGAAGCAGTTATGATGGGCTTTGTGATAGGAGAGGCAGATAGTGTGAGGAGTGATGCAGTTGCGTGCCCTTGCAGAGTCAAATTCTTGGACTGTACAAATCCTATTATAGGTTGCAGAGCCCCAGTCTCTATTATTCTTACCTTGTTTCTGCAAAAAGATTTAAAAAATTTGTAAGTTAAAGGTTTAAAAAGACGCATTTAATGTAATGAAACTACTTTTGCTGCATGATTACTTTTGAGATGCTTTTTACTAGGGAGTACTAAACTTCATGTTTTTGTACATGTTAAAAACTATATTTAAAAGAAGGGAGAAGGAACAAATATATCTTTGAACTTTATGTGTGAAAACAAATGCACCCCTCATTTTTATTTTGGAACAATTATGCACACATGTTTTAAATGTAGATCAAATATACTCTTGAGTTATATATTAGAAAACATATGTACCTCTTAACTGTATATCAAAGAAAATATACACCCCTTAACCATTTATGCATAAAGGTATATTAGTTCTAATTTTATACTTTTGTGTTCAATTACACCAAGTGATAGTTGAGTGATATATTTGGTCTCTAATGTATAGTTCAAGGATATATTTGAACCTTCTCACTTTTAACGGATGACTATCAATAACTGACAACTGACAAGTGGTTGTATATCCAAACACGAATTGAGTGCCCGTTTGGTCTTTACTAATTGGTCGTACTCCCCAGCCTCATCAATTTCATTTTTTACAAAAATACTACCTAATGTAGTTATATTACTCATTTTCTGAGATGGGGGGTTATAAATGGTACAAGTGTTAGTTTATTGTTGAATGACTGAAATAGAGATAAAGAACCTTCTACAGAAATAATTTGGGTATATTTTCATGTATGTTCTTAACAAAATTAAATATATTTTTAGATACTTCGGCCATTTTTTTTCCATCATTTTCAATGGAGCCAAAGAATCACTATTTTTTGGCTTGGGAATATGATGGAATAAAGCAAAATGACTCACTAAACTGTCCGCACCTCTTTATTATGAAGTAACCAGTCAACCTATGCAATTTTCGACGCGATTTTTAATACTACCTCCGTCCCTTTAAACTTTGCTAACTTTCCTTTTTTGGATGTCCCACTAACTTTGCCACTTTCCCATTTAAGTAAAGAATTTGTGGTTCCAGTTAATTCTCTCTCCTCTGCACAATCCTCAACCACACAGTTTTTACTTTATTATTTCCCGTATAGGTCAAACTTGGCAAAATTTTATGAGTCATTCCCTAAGCCACTTAGGGTAAGACTGGGGTAATGATGATGATAGTCAGTCTATAGACAATTCCCTAAGCCACTTATCTGACAAAACAAGCTGGACCAAACGTCCAAACAAGTAAATCAAGTTTCACTTAAAATCTAAAAGACATGATATGTGTCAACGACTAATGTTTAAATGGATACGGCATGTCAACATATGAAGAACAGAAGAAGAAAGGATAGTACAACTTGTTTCTAGTCATCATGTCAGACGCTACTTATTTAACTACGGGAATGCTTCAGGGGATGCATTTTTTCACTGTTCTGTACAACCTTTAAATTTCAATTCCTCACGTTTGTGTAACATAATAAAACCCAGAACTAAAAGGTTTCTCATTGCAGAGCCAATAGGATGTTTGATAAAATTATTAAAAAAAACCTTGTATGAGGTTAAACTGATTGGCGGATATAAAGAAGAACTCATATTAATCCGCCTGTAGGCCTATAAGCGTGGAGTACAGTTAGCATCAGCAAAACTAAGCAGGAGAATATAAAACTCATTTCTAGTGGGAAGCATCAATTTGCAACTTCATCCAAAAGGAAAACCAAATCACACCAAGATCACACATATGTTTACCAGATTCCTTATTACTTTATGGAAAAAAGAAGATAAAAGATGATATTCCCCATGTTAGATGATGAAAGAACCTTTTGAGAAATCTGCAATATTCATATTCTTTAATTGATTATTTGATTACCTATTTGGTTAGGCAGGTCCGCAGGTAGAAACATTCTACTGTGCCATATTTGGGGGGCGGGGGCAGGGGGACTTAGGTACAAAGTATGGAATTTTTTCTAATGGATCACAATCCAATACACGTGAAAGCTTCACAGACAAGATAGAAGAAAAGGCAAACATGAGAATAACAAAACATGGCCACCAGCAACCTGACCAATATGAAGCAAAAAGCATTTCATTCGAAGTCATCGATTTATAAAAGGAAAAAATACAAATAAAAATTAAAATAAAAACTTGTGTGAATATGTCATCAACTTTAATCATCTTCGCAAGATATAAAAGAAACATCATATATCATTTTCCGTAAAAAACACATGAAATCCAATCTCAAATTATAAGTGGGTCCGTAGATATAATCTAAAGCTGAAAGCTTGGAGAATTTCTAACTCTAACACCGTTCCATATTATTATGCACAAAAACTCGTCCAACCTTTGTTCCAACTCAGATGCCATGTCACCAAAACACTGTATTTGGTGAAACACTACTCATGTGCCATTCTCTTGTTGTTTGATAAAAATATGGGGGCAAAAAGTAGGTAAAGCAGAAATATAGAAAATGTTTTCCCCCTTTCTCTCAGTTTCGGTTGATCAACAGGTAAAGGGTTAGGATAGAAAACACTTGTGATGTTTACACCAATTTGGTGGAAAGAGTTAGACATGAGTTTAACTTCGTGATAAAGCATAACATATCCTATATTTAAAACTTGAGATAACGACCACATTCAAGAACCAATAATAATTCAAGGAAATATAGCATTTTTAGATGCACCATATTTGAAGTAAAAAGACAAATATCAATCTTTACCAAGGTACTATTTATAATTCAAAGTGTTATGGTATGTCATATTTGATCTGCAACCCACCAAAGCATGACCAGAAAGGAGAACAAATGATTGATTGAAGGAGATTGTAAGGAGTGGGGGCACAAAAGCAGGAAAATCAAAATGAAAGCATCACCAATTCTTCCCTGAAGAGGAGATGACAGAAATGAGGAAACTGAAAAGGCAAGAAGCGAACGCAATACACTTAAAACAGCAATGAAAGAGAAGAGCGCAACAAATTTAATTAAGGCGTGAAAGGGATACATTTGTCATGGCAGATTAATTGGATTTTGAAAAGCGAAAAAAGAAATTATAACCGTTCATGTGTAAGCGGAAAGACACTTACAATTCGTCTTTGACGGCAAGGTTGAGAAGGGCAAGGAGAGCTGCCTCGTTCGATTCGACGGCGCTGGAGTGGAGCATATCAACGAGAGGTCCGACGGCGTTAGCGAAGTGTCGGCGGTAGCGCTGGGAAGTCTTGGTGAGGCGCCTGATCTCCAGGGCTGCTTGAATTTTGGAAGTGGGGTCATCGGAGCGGATGAGGTGGGTAATCTGATTGACGACGGCAGGGGAGGAGGAGGCCGCTGGAGGCGCATCACCGTCGGAGCTATTATCTCCGGCGACGGTGGCAGTACTACTAACCGCGGTGAAGCGAGCCAGACTCTCCCGTTCCGCGTCCATTCTGGATGCAGGCGAGGTTGCAGTAATGAATTGAAAATTCAAATGGAGAAAAAGGGGAAAATAATTCTCAGGTTGCAGAGGGAAGAATGAAGGGGAGGGAATAGATACAAGCTGCTTTCCCTTTAATACTGCACCCTGTAAATCCGTTATCCGTATTGCATTTACCCTTACAATTTGGTAGCATTAATATACGGTGTGCTTCACTGCTTCATCTACCGTACTTAATTAACTATTGTTCCGGATAATAATTTAGAAAAAAAGTAAATCATGTCTCTCATAATTTATCTAAATTTTAAATATACTAAATTTGTCTTGAAATATAACTTACATTCCCAAATTTTCAAAATAATGTGTGATTAGTTCAATAGTTACGTGAAGTTTATGTTATACTACATATTAACGTATACTCAATTAATAATTCTCCATGTCTCATTGATTTGACATTTATTTCAGAATGGTTCTCGTGATACTCCTAGGAGAGAAATGAAAATAAATTTTGATGTATATGATTAAAATTTGATGTACTCCCTCCGTCCTAATTTGTAAGATAATTTGTAAGTATAAAAATGATATGACAATGTTATTCATTAAAAATATTTTCGTATAAATTTTATAAGTTTTAACAATTTTATTAAGGAAGGAAATGAAGAAGTATCAGCTTATTAAGGGACAACGTTGTTAACATTTTAATTTGAACAGAAAAAATTCAATCTGGACTATCAAAATAGACCAGGTTTTTCATCAAATATTGATTCTAATAAAAGTGAATAAAATGTGACGTAGTTACTGCTAGTGATTATAACTGTGTTCAAAATTTACATCGTAGTAACTTATAGTCGGATATAAACTTTGAACACAATTATAGATTTATAGTCACTAATAATTACTAATCAAATTTTCTAGGAGTAAAATTAGTGGATATTTTTTCCAAAACAAATATTCTCATTAAGCACTCAGAGTAACATGCTTAAGTCTATAGTCTTAAAGTAAAAGATGGATTAAATACCATATTTAACAGTGAAATCCAACTAAAACTCGTGTTAATCTGCACGCACCATTCATGAGGTTAAGTTTTATATATATAATTATATAAATACCATATTTAACAGTGAATTTCAACATTAGATCTCAACCCATGGTTTTCAAACATGAGAATTCCATCAAGTTTTCTGATTTTTTTTGACAATATGAGGCCGCCGGCCAAAAAAATAATGTGCTCATTAAAATAAGTCCCCCCCAATACAAATAAGAGTAATAGTGCTAATTAAATTATAAATTGCATAAATTTGTTACAATTTCCCGTTAAAAGTTCTACATTCAGGTGAAAAAGCTTCAGCGTAGGACAAAATTACAAATTAAATCACTCAATGTCAATTAACATGAAATTAAAGACGAAGCTAGCATGTAAATTATTAATGATGAACTAATGAAGTGTTTAAAAAAATTACTCCCACTTACCTTTTTGGGCTATCCATAAAATTCTTCTCACTTATCATTTTTTGACAATTTGTGTGATTCATAATCATTTCACTTTTTTCTTACACAACTACAACCACATTTCCACTTTATTTCACTTTCTTAATCTCCGTGCCAAGTCAAAGTGAGAAAAATTTTCGGAGTATTATTGCTATAGAGTGAGAATATTATTTGATGCATGTTCTAATTAATCTATGAAAACGACAAAAATAATTATATACACCGTAATTTATTAATAATAATAATGTTGATTCTTCCAAAAAAATGTTGAAAGCTGTCGTAAAAGGTGTGGTTGACGGGGCAAAAAATCTGAAAAGGTTGAAAGTGGATCAATCAAGCATGATATTTATAAATTAGGGGCATTGTTCATGGTGTGACTTTCGGTATAGACCTTACGCCAACGAATCTCACAAAACATGCAAAAATTTTGGGACAAAATAATCGATGTTTTAGTCCTCAAGATTTTGTAATTAAACAATTAATTAATTATGTTTTGTGATTCTTTATTCTTCTTTTTTTGGGGCACGTTCCAATTTCCCGATCTTTTTCACTTATTCATATAGGATAACTAGCGATGTGTGCACTACGTGTTAATGGTGCTCAATATAGTCATCTTAAATGTTACTAGTATTATTTAAGAAATAATAATTAAAAATTGAAAAATTGAAATGATAATTTGAAAATATGAAGGATTTTATATTTTATAACAGTAAATGAGAGGTTAGTAATTGTCCAATATACACTCCAAATTGGGTGTTAAAAAGTGGACAATTGAGGAGTTGATGAGATAATTATCAACACTTTCTAAAACTTACTAACTTTTCCTAACACTTCTTAATTTTTCTCCTAAACAAGTGTTAAAATCCACATTTACTAACGCTTTCATTACTAACACCTCTAAACATTCAATCCAAACAGGTCGTTAATAGAATGGAGGGAGTGCTAGATAATGTAAAATACGTGAGGTGTCACTGCCAAAGATAATCTGTAAACAGACACACACCAATAAGGAAATGCAAAGACGCAGAGATGAAGCTTTGTTTCCAAAGAAGCTTATGAATTTCAAATATTACTCCCTTATCTTCAATCATCTTAAATAGGAAATCTATCTAGATAAACTTTCACGCTTGAAGATAGTCAACAAAACTTACAATATTGTTTTTACATAGCCGGATCACATTAGTAATTGAATCTGAGTTCTCAAAAATAAGAAGCAATAATTTGAAGTAATGCATGATTTTTTACCACCAATGTTATCAGCTACAGAAAGGGAACTTGCATAGTTTGTTCCCCATATACTTGCTCTCCATCTTGTTTTCGATTAGTGTTCCCGTTTTGTCAGAAAATACATAATGTTTCAGACCCAAATCTTCATTAAAATTCAAGGATCTACGGTGAAACCTTGAATTTGACCAACAATCATATATATGCCTGTCCCCGATCATGAAATATGATTGTCCCAAACGAACCAACTCCATAGTGATATGCAAAGATATTGGTATCATTATTTGGAAAACTATGGTGGAACTCAAAAAGAGAAAAAGGTTTCCATGGGTCTCCCATAATATCTGTGCAATTTACGTTCAGTATTGCTGTTTCCAATGTATTTTTTCATGTTATAAGGCAACGCATCAAACTGCCCCTTGTGCCTCCTTAGCCATAGACCCATTCCAATTGCTACAACAAGGCACATTGTGAGAAGGAAAATGGACAACCAGAAAGATGGGAACTTGAGTACTTTTCAATCTTTCATAAAGTGTAGCCTGAACAAAGAATATCTTACTTTGTCTTAAAAGTAAAGATTTGTCATACAAACATCGTCAATATTTAACCTTAATATAATATAAAGATACATGAGCTATTGGATGTTAAGTAATGTTTTATATCCGCAAAATTACGTACTAAAAAAATGTCATCTCTAAAATAAAATATTCTCCTGTAATCCTAAAACCTGAACTGTTTGTCTACTATGAAGGAATACCAAAAATGGAGTTCAGGCTGGCCAATACATAATTCATATCAATGTTTGGAGTTTAAGATTTTTTTTGCTTCAGGTTCACTGAATATTGCTAATGTAAACACTTTTAGGATTTACCAAACGTGAATTTCTTGTTATTAAAAAAAATCTTACTCCCAATATTGTGATTGTCTCAGCAATAACTATTACCATACTTCTCATATCATCCTTCCCTTAAAGTAACATCATAGGTGCTTGCAAAATAGATCAACATCATTGTTTGTGTGCCGATAAATTTGGTCTTTATTATTTTCGTTATTAATTATTTAGTTGTCTTTAATTGTATTATAATTTGGTCAGGTTTGGTCCCCCAATTATTTTTTCATTCGCTCATTTTTGTATTTCCAAGAGGAATGCCTCTTTTGGAGGGGTTTTGGCCTAGTCCCCCTCTCCTTTTGTATTTCATCCTTATTTTTAATAAATTCTGCCGAATGTTCTCCGGCATTTGCCCCACTGATTTTGGTGGTTTGCCTACCGGGTTAAAAAAAATGCATAGTGGAAAATATTGTGATTGCTTCATGCTTACAAAGATTGTCTCATAGCACTCATTGTGATTGTCTGCCTTAGCAATAACTATTACCATATCTCTCATCCTTCCCTTAAAATAGATCAACACCATTACTTGAAAGCCGTACACAGAAAATATGCAGAGCGGAAAAGCGTCTAGAAAAAAACAGTATTATTCATACAAAAATGACTTATTAGATTGAAATACATGACATTAAAAAAAGTTATAGTACAAGGTTTTTGAAAATTGTTAAAAGGATGTATAAAATTAGTATACCGTGCCTTTTTAACCCAAAAATGCTAACAAATCCAGCAAACTTCAGAGAGCTTGGTGATGGTTTGAATGGAATAAATAGTAAAACAAAAAACTTCATAAATATTGCACATAGAAATGGAAAAAATTGCCCTTAAAATATTCCTTTGATATAAGAATTTTATGTTTCTTATTTATATGGATATATGCATGTATCTGCTTATTCATTAGTAAATGGACACAAGTGGAAAACCTTCTACGTGAACAGCAATACTATTCATATGTAATTTTAAAGCAATACATTTGACATTGTAATTATAAAAGTTGTTGTTTAAAATGTAAATAACCTTGTACTCCTAGGTCTCAGTATGTTTTACTCTTAGTGGGAGTTCTTTAGGTCATAGTATTTTGAGCTTCAGTAAAGAGTTTTTTATTTTTTTTGTGAAATTAAACACCATATAAGAGTTGAGCCCATTTTGATTGTGGGAGTTTAACAATTCAACACATCAGAACAATAGAACAGTTCAACATATCAGTTCATTTCGGTACTTTAACCTAAGAATCCACTCAAATGTTTAGCAAACTGAAGCACCTTTATCTTCTATTCTGGTTGTTGCAGCTATTCATCTTATTTCACCAATAAGTTAGAGTTATTGATCAATATTAACATTCAAAGAAAATAAATAGCAGTGAATCTCAAACAAAGAAACCTCTAAGTGTGTTGGCGATATTGTTTTCATATAAGAACTGTAAGGCCGTATTGTTTGGTTTGAAACTTCCACTAAAAGTAGAGCATTTGCTGTTTTATTTCTATTGCGGAGAGTATGCAGGTTGCAGTTATGCACTATCAGAATTCAAAAATGGAGGTGTAAGAAGGAAGAGTACATGTTCTTTGTCACAGAATGAGATGAGAAGGGGAAGAAACACACAGATGCTCTCCATTTGGAAATGATTTTAATAACCTTTCCGTACGGTTGGAGCCGGTTGATGTTGGTTCGATAACTGCAATTTTTTTTAACGACCACGTTCATTTTTAATGTTGCCGTTTGAATGAACGGTTATATTTGACATATTTTAGCATTAGCATATATCATTAAACATTCCTTAGAAGTTATCATAATAAACATCTTTGAATTTTTCATTAGCATACATTATTTTAAGTTTTCAATAATTAATAAGGATCAGTAGTACTCGTCTATGTGAAAAAATTATAAAGTATTGAAATTTGAAAGTAGTGTGATGTAAAAGAATATCACTTTCATTGCCAGCAATTAGCGTGGGGTACTTAAATTTAATAGAGTTAAAGTTTGGTGGTGTATATGAGAACCACTAATCCAAAATATTTGTAAGAGGCATTTTATCGAGCATTATGTAGGCGTTACTTGAGGAGTTGAGGGTATTGTGTGTGGGCGTGTTTAAACCTCTTTATAAGTGTGTATATGATCAAAATTGGCAATGCAGATGTGGCTGCTCTGGTTACGTACTCTGTAAGCATGTAATAATACATAGATGATATAGATCACACATGGACCAAGTAACTTGTTTTTTTGTTGTTGGTTGGGATTAGTGATTATGATTATGAAATACAAAAACAAGCAGAGTTGTTGTCCTAAAATTTGCAAAGTGTTGTTGAGTAATAAATTGAACCATTATCAAATGTAGTGATGGTGGAGAATTTACAGCGAAGATTTGAAAAAAATTAACAATTAGCAGACAATGAACTTGTTTAAAATTAAGACTGTGAGAAGCAACATATGAAGTTTAAAGAGGATGAAACAGGAAATACCTTGTCCGGCTTGATTGTCTTTGGTGGAGAAAGATAAATTGGAAGGAAGAGACTGGGCTTTGAGCGTAGGGATGGATATGCCATAACCCCTTGATGGATAAGTGTACCCGGGTATCTATTCGAGGGGTTACTGCGAGGAGTAACTAGAGAGAAGTCAGAGCAAGTAAGAGAGAAAAAGTGTATTGAATATGTAAGTTAAGGCTTTTGAGCGTGGTTTACAACAGAGAAATGGGGTGCTATTTATAGTAGCAATAAATACGAACAGGGACACGTGTCAAGCATCCAACGGCCAAAGGGTCACATCACCGGGGTGGCACTGGCATTCACATGTGGCTGCATTAAATGCGGCGGTTGGATGTGACATCGTACTTGGTACGGTGATTCAGACGCATGTGGAGGGGATATTCTGTCATAGAAAGTGCCCTCGGCCGTAGGTGACTAGTCGAGGGCTCTCCATGCCGGGGGCTCCTAGTGCCGAGGGCTCCTAAGTGCCGAGGGCTACTGTTTTCGCCGTTTCCTCCCAGTATTCCTGCTTGGTTGAAATAAACATTCTGTGAGAATTTGGAGCCCTCGGCCAAGGGGCCGAAGGCACCCCAGTGTGCACTGTGGGCCGCTTGGTACTCTGGGCGCTGTGATTTGGGCCTGTTGTGCTTCCTGGGCCTATTGGGCCTTTATTGGAGTAGTAGGAGTCTGTGGACCGGGGGTTCCCGGGCCATATACTCCATCAGGAATCCCTCACTCCTTTTGCCGAAAGGTACTTGAGGGAAAAGGAGTAATTGTGTTTGTCCTCTGCCGTTGTTCCGTTGTAGTTTGTAGAGTTGTGAGTAGTTTGCTGTTTGTTTATTCTGCCGAGGGCAGTCCCTCAGTTACCCACATGTAGGGACTTGAGGGGTCATGTTTGCTGTTTGCGGGAGTTTTTAGCATTTTGCAATTTTTGTGATTTTTCCCGAGGGGGTTCTCCAATCCCCCACTTCTTAAGGCACTTGCAAAGTGGTGAAAAGGAGTAGAGTAATCATGTTGTTGTATTGGGCCGAAGGCTGACGCTTTTCGTTTCATTTTGGGGGGATGCCTCGTTAAAAACCTCATTAGGAAAAACCATGTGGGAAAAAATCCTAATGAGGGAAAAAGAGTGCACCGAATTCCCCCAACGATGAATCGAAAATATGAAGCCCTGGTTTGAAATGGAGTACAATGCTGATGCCGAAGGCTATCCTTGTTCTGAGGGCGCGTGTGTTGATTAGCCGGAGGCTTGCTGTTGATATCCTGGGAGGTGCCGAAGGGGAGTCCCTCAATCTGGGGATCGAGGGCGTGATGAATGTGAGTAGTAGTTGAAGTGTTACCGGGGGTCCCCTGTTTGTTGATCAGTTGGTGAGGAGGGTATCCGAGGGCTCCCGTTACCTATGTGCCGTAGGCTATCCGTCAATGAGGTGTACTCCCTGGGGGCTACCTGGTCCTCAAAGTGTTGAGGGGGGAATCCCCGAGGGGTCTGCCAGTTGCGAACCCGGGAGCTTCTCTTATTAAAGTGGGGTGAAGGGGAAAACCAGACTCCACCTGATGGCGGAGTGTTTACCCGAGGGCGTACCCTCGGGTTCCCAGAATATAGCCGTTGTAATATGACCGTTGGAGGGGGGGCACACGTGGCGCGCGACGGTTGGCTGCCTGCGGGCGGCGTTACCGATTGGGCGAAACCACGGCTTGTAATGATGATTTTGTGACCGGAGGCCCGGTCTTTGGGCCCAAGCCCGGATCTGGGCGCCTATAAATACCCCATGGCCAGGCATCATTTCTCTTGTGCGATCATATTGTTAGCGAAGCTCTGCCAAAATTTCTAGAGAGAGAAACTTCAGCCTTCGGTTGAATCCCCGGCTTTCAAGGTCAGTCCCTCTTTTGTTCTCCGTTTACTTGGTGAGTTTTTCTCATGTGGCCTTAGACTTAAGTGTCTAGAGTTTCTTAGGGTGCCTTCGGACTTTAGAACTTCCGTATTCATTAGCCTATAAAAAATGTCGTCCGCTAGTGATTCCCAAGACATATCGAGGGAGCCCTCGGTTGAAGAGGAAGTCTTCTCCGACGCGGAGTCCCTGAGTGAGCAGCCTTCGGCCGGTGGTGACGTCGCCCTCGCCATTAAGATGCAGAAAGAGTTAGTGGTTGAAGTTGAAGCTGAGGGCTTTGAGCAAGAGGCGGAGGATGAAGAGCTCGCCCTCGCCGTACAAGTTGCAGAGGAGGAGGAAGAGAAGGAGAGGATGAGGGTGCCAGTGGCTGTCCTTCCCCCCGCGGTTCTGGTGAAGCAAGCAGCTCGAGACCACTGAACCCGACGCCCTTGAGAGTAGCCCCCGGATCGAAGGAGAAGAAGGCGAAAGCTGCTACTAAGAAGAAGGTCAGGGCCGCCGACCAAGGGAAGCCCGTTGATATGCCCGAGGTGTATTCTTGGCTGAACACCGAGGCCCTCGAGATAAAGTCGAAGGCGGACAAAGTGGATTTCTACGTCACGCAGCTGTACGTAGGGCCTTCGGCCGTGGTGGTCGAGCCGGAAGTTGATGATGTGTTGTCCCGGGCGCCCGATGGGTGCATTGCAGTACACATACTTTCAGTCTCCATGGGCCTCAGGTTCCCTCTGCATCCCTTCCTCCGGGAGTACCTCAGGTTTGTTGGCTTGGTCCCCTGCCAGCTGACACCTAACGGCCACTCTTACATTGCTGGGTTCCTTCAGCTCTGTAAATCCCGGGGGGTGACGCCATGCTTGGATCTATTTTTCCAAAGCTTCAACTTGTGTCGGGGGGCACGCGAATGTCGAGGGCTTCGCGAACCTACAACAGATAGCCAGGTGGAAGCTGTTCACCGAAGCGCCTTCGTCAAACAAGGGCTGGAAGGAGCGGTGGTGTTACGTTAGGATAGATGAGAGCCCTTTCCCGAGGGAACTACGGGACCGATTGCGACGGCACCTGAAGGTCGGAGACGCTTCTCTCGAGAAAAATGGTTTGATCATATCCAAGATCCCGGAGGGTCGTACGAAGAACGTATCCATCAAAGACTACACCCTCGAGGAGGATCTATATACCCTCGGCTTCCGGCGCTATCAAAGACTATCCCCTTTTTGATGAAGCCTTCGGGGGAGCAGGAGGTAGTCACCGAGGGCCCTTAGTTTTGTACATAGTATTTTTTTTGTACCTTGATGTTATTGCTCCATGGTTGTTGGCCCGTCGGCCTAACCCTTCACTATTTTGCAGGTATCCCCGTTTCGAAGACGAACGTGAAAGGCCTTGCTCGATTGAAGAACAAGTCGGCCAAGGATCCGAAGGGGTCGGATGCGGGCGGCCAGAAGCCCGTTGGTGCGTTTTTCAAGAAGCCCGAGGGTGATGTTGCGGCTGCGAAGAGGAAAACGACGGCCAAGGAATCCCCCCGGCTACCAAGAGATCGAAGAAGGGGGACGCCACGAAGAAGGACCCCCCCCCCCCCCCCCGGTAGTGATCGTGGATGAGCATTCCACCTCCGGGCTGGTCGTGGATGTGTCGACGGCTAGAAAGCCGGCGGGGACAGAGGAGATGCCCCCTGAGGTCCTGCAGGTTTCCCTCCTGAGGGGAACAGCCGTGACCAACTGCACGGTCGACCCGAGTGTGCTCCTGAGGGGCATGACCCCTGAAACAGATGGGGCCACCCTCAGAGCTTTAGATGATGTGGCGCTTGAGGACCAGATCCTCCGATCTTCCTTAACTGTGAGTTCCTTCATGCTTTCTTCCCTCCTTCCTCAGATTATCTTGCGTGGTTGTCCTGACAGTTTGCGTTGTTGATTTGCAGGCTTGCCTTGCCCTCGGCGAACAGGCCCGATGGTTGGAGGAATGGCGTCTCCACAAAGCTGGGCAAGACGCAAAGATGAAGGATCTCATTCATAAGCACTCCAAGGCCACGAAGCTGATGGCCCAGCTCGAAGAGGACCTCCAGCTTGCGAGAGCAAAGGCCGGAAGGCTCAGGGAGGAGAAAGCCAAAGCTGAGGAGGCTGCCGCAGAGGCCGCAAAGAAAGCCGCCGAGGAGGCCGAGGCCGTCAGAGCGGAGGCTATTGTCGAAGCTCGGGAGGAAGCCATCTTCAAGTTTCTGGACGAGGGGTGGAAGGCCGAGGGACACAAGAAGTGGCTGTCCTCGGTTGTGGAGGCCTCTGTTGATGAATGGTGCGAGGGCCCGGGTGAGGAATGGATGGCCCGAAAGGGCAAGGAATATTATGATGGGGGTGAGTTTTTTACTCAGGCCCTCATCTAACGAAGGATGGCCCGGCACCTGAATATTGAGCCGAAAGATTTCGATCCCTCGGCATATGGTCTTCCTCCCTTACAACCGGATGTTCGTGAACCCCTCCCCTCAGGCGTTAAGCGGCCCGACCTGGAGGATACTGAGTTGATGAAGGAAGCAGAGGGTGACATCGTGGAGGCCGGAGTAGAGGTCTCTTCGAAGCCTGCTGTAGAGGATGTTTCCGGGGGCAATGCTGCTGAAGTTCCTGAGGAGACTTGTACTTAGATAATTTTCGTACAATTTTGTACCCGAACATTCACATGCTTTCGGCTTCGACCTTTGTAACAATTACACTTGGTATTTTTTGTTTTTGATGAATGTATGAATGTACGTTTGCCCTCGGGCCCCTTCTCGTATATGAATTTGTTTCCTGTTGAATGTATGCCTTCGTCTTTTCCTACCTTGCTTTGTGTATGAATGTATGGTGGTATAGTGTTTGGTCGAGGGGGCAATTCACATGACTTAGAAAACATATCTTTCTAAGTACGGTACATTACGTGGCCTTCGGATGTTGTGGTCCCTTAGCTGCATGATGATTAGGTTGAGGGCTCCATCTTTAGGACTTTAGAAAAAGTTTCTGTGTAGTTCTCCCACCGGAAGCCTTTGGCTGATAGCTCTCTTGTGGGAGTGTGAAGATTTGATTGGGGGCCAAATATGTGGGACTTAGAAAGTTTCTAAGTGTAACCCAGATGTTGAGCCTTTGGCTAGTAGGTCCCTCCAGGTGTACGAGATAGGAGCCTTCGAATGAATATGATACCCCTCTGATTGCATTAATATTTGACCGAGGGCCAAACACTTAGGATTTAGACAATCTTCCAAACACAAGGCATCATATGCCTTCAGTCGCCAGATCCCCTTGCATGTGCGATGTTACGACCGAGGGCCGTAGATTTAGGTTTTTGAGAGATTTTCAATTTTCCCTAGTTCGAAAGAGTGGCCTCCGGTGATTCGTAGTAGATGCCTTCGGTAGTTGAGTGATATATGAGCCTTCGGTTTTCACAAGGTTTCCATATTTCACCCCTTCAGGAAATCTTGTAGACTATTGATGCCGTAGTAAGTGCCTTCGGTATTCCATGAAGTGTCGCTGAGTGGACTTTAGCCAACTCTGCTCCTGTAGTGGGATTAGAACCTTCGGTGTTGGTGGTGCCGGAGGCGACCAGATAGTGGACATAGCCGTCTGTTGATGATGTCTGTCGTGAATGGTATCTTTGGTACTTGTGAGCTTCAGGTACCGAAGGCGTTCCCATGGGGAGCCCTCGGTATGTCCTCGTGAATTTGTTGGAGTGGTGTACTTATTGATTTCTCGCTGAGTCTACTCCCCTTCACCACCCCATTTTTTTTAAGTGAAGGGAAGGCTTCAAGAAACTTGGTTTCTTGGTAAGGCTTGGCCTATCGGGAGGTAACAGAATACACCATTAGCTCCCCCCTCGGGTTGACCTTCCGAGTTCCGAGGGGATCGAGGATCATTTCCTGGGCACAAGACATGGTCTGTAGCCTGCCTCCCCTTGGGAGATGGCACAGAAAGCGCCTCAGTTTTGAAAGTCGTCCCCTCGGCGCCAGACATAGTCCGTGGCCTGCCACACCCTTGGGGTAGTGGCGCGGGGAGCGTTTCGATTTGGAAGTCGAATCTTGGGCATTTTAGATGCATGCCAATCCCTTGGGGAAATGGCACGGAAAGCGTTCCGTTTTTGAAAGTCGAATCCTGGGCATACTACGTGCCTGTCATACCCTTGGGGTAGTGACGTGAAAAGCGTTTCATGGAAGGGTTTTCATTTGCACATTGGTTGCAAATGGCCGGGGGCACTACGTGCTACCGGCACCGATATGTGGCGCCTTCGGTATAGGCGTCCTCGAGGGGTACGACTTTAGAAACAACACTTGGTGTTTGTTCCGATGTACGGCCCCCGTCACTTGGTACCGAGGGGTCTTCTGTGAAAACACTTGGTGTTTTCTTCCTTTTTGTTGAAAGTTGACAGTGGTGTATCCCCCCGGCACTGGGTGCCGAGGGATCTTCTGCAGGAACACTTGGTGTTCTTTTTCATGCTGCGAATGGAAGTATAGTCCACCCTCGGCACTTGGTGCCGAGGGTTCTTCCTTGTAGGGGTCGATATGAGGGCTTGGCCGCTCATAAGAGTCTTGTTCCATGTTCTTGGTGTCTTCAATATGCCTTCATTCTTCAAAATTTTTAGGCATTGGGCCGCAAAATAATACATTCACTAGTTATGAGGGCTTGGCCGCTCTGATGTTATTGATAAAATTTAACTAAGTGATGTACATTCCAATGTCTAGGGACCTCAGTCCCAATGGGGCGTTTTAGTTTGTAGGTTCCTGGTTTGATGATGGCCGCCACTATGTAGGGGCCTTCGAACTTTGGTGCCATCTTTCCGCCCTCGGTTGGTTGGCTAGCTTCCCTTCTTCGGAGGACATAGTCCCCTACTTGGAACTCCCGGGAGCGGACTTTGGCGTCAATGTAACTCTTCACTTGCCTTCGGTAGTTTTCTGCGCGCATGAAGGCTTGCTCTCGGCGTTCTGAAATAAGGTGGAGGTCGAGGGCCATATTGGCGTCGTTGGCCTCTGGATCATATTGTGTGACCCTTCGGGTGGGAATGGTTACCTCAGTGGGGGCCTTAGCTTCAAATCCGTAGCAAAGGGAGAAGGGTGTCTGGCCTCAGTGATGCTGGCGAGGGGCTCAGCTTCCACCCATTTGGTGAAGTAATCGATGACGACGATGATGTACCTGTTGTTGGAGGTACTCCTCGGCAGAGGGCCCACAAGGTCTATGCCCCATCGAGCGAAGGGTATGGATGTGCTGATGGGGGCATAGTTGACCGCTGGCCTGCCGGGGGCTTTCTGGAAGTGTTGGCAAGCGGAACACCTTCGGGCGAGATCTGCACAATCCCGGGCCATCGTAGGCCAGAAGTAGCCCTGGATTATTAGCTTCGGGACATGGAGAAGGGTCCCTGGTGAGCTGAACAAGTGCCACTGTGCACTTCCTCCATCGCCACTTCAGCTTCATCTTGATGAAGGCACCGAAGTAATGTCCCGTTGTAGGACCTTTTGTAAAGCCTTCCGTCTTCGATAGCGTAGTTGGGAGCCCTCAGCTTTGCTAGCTTGGCGCGGGCCTCATCCCCGGGCAGTTGCCCTGTGGTGATGAAGGCGACAATGTCTGAGATCCAGTCATCCTGCCTTTGTTGTATGCTCATGACGGGGCTAGCATGTATGCTAGAGAGACTGAGCTCTTCCACTTTGGCAATCTTTGAGATATGCTCAGGGGATTCGGCCGAGAGCTTGGATAAAATGTCGGCCTCGGAGTTTTGAGCCCTCGGTATTTGAGTAAGAGAGTGTGCCTCAAATACCTTAAGCAACTCCTTGGCCGCCTCCTTGTATTGCTTCATTCTCCCTTCCTTGGCTTCGTACTCCCCGGAAATTTGGCCGACAACTAGTTTGGAGTCGCATTTGACGTGGATCTGTCGGGCCTTCATGTTAGCTGCCAGCCGAAGGCCACATAGGAGGGCCTCATATTCGGCTTCATTGTTAGAGACTTTGAAGGAGAAGCGGACTGCATAATAGGTCCGGAAGCCTTCGGGTGAGATGAGAACCATCCCTCCTCCACATGCTTTGACGGCGGAGGAGCCATCGATGTAGAGGGTCCACCAACCATCCGAAGGGGCTGAGGGCTCCTCGTCCGTGGCTGATCTTGCCGTACATTCTGTCACGAAGTCCGCCAGGGCTTGGCCCTTAATGGCGGGCCTAGGACGGATGTCGATGTTGTATTAGCTCAGGAAGACAGCTCATTTTACCATTCGAGAGGAGCTGGTGGGGCTCCTCATCAAAGCGCTGA
This sequence comes from Cuscuta europaea, assembly GCA_945859875.1. NCBI lineage: Eukaryota > Viridiplantae > Streptophyta > Magnoliopsida > Solanales > Convolvulaceae > Cuscuta > Cuscuta europaea. The sequence continues at coordinate 12,927,796 of CAMAPE010000038.1, forward strand.
GGGGTTGGTGAGTGAGGACCTGGACCGGGTGAGCCAGGAAGTAATGGCCCAACTTCTTGACGGTCCACACGATAGCCAACACCGTTTTTTCCACAGGGGAGTACCGGAGCTCTGCTTCCCTGAGGGTCTTGCTAACATAGAAGATGGCGTGCTGGATGCCATCCTCTTCCCGGATAAGAACTGAGCTGATGGCTGCCGGGCTAACACCCAGGTACAGGTACAAGGTCTCCCCCACCTTGGGTTTTGAGAGCACAGGGGGTGAGGATAAGTACCGTTTCAGTTCCTCGAAGGCCCCCTGACACTCTGAAGTCCACTGGAAACCGGCGGTCTTCCTCATGATCTGGAAGAAGGGTAAGGACTTCTCCGCCGATTTTGATAAGAAGCGGTTGAGGGCTGCTAGGCGACCCGTCAATCGTTGGACCTCCTTCACGTTGCGTGGGGGCTCCATGTCGATGATGGCCTGGATTTTCTCGGGGTTGGCCTCGATGCCCCTTCGTCTCACCATGTAGCCCAAGAATTTGCCCCCTTGTACGCCGAAGGTGCATTTCTTCGGGTTTAGCCGAAGGCTGAACTTCTGCATGATGGCGAAGATCTCCCTTAGGTCGTCAGCATGGCTTGCTGATTGCCTGCTTTTGACGATCATATCGTCAACATATGCCTCCATGGTGCGCCCTAGGACAGCTTGAAATACCCTGGCCACCATCCGAGTGTAGGTGGCGCCTGAGTTCTTTAGGCCGAAGGCCATGACAAGGTAGCACAAGATGCCCTCGGGAGTCATGAAGGCGGTTTTTTCAACGTCTTCCTCATGCATAAATATTTGATGATATCCGCGGAATGCGTCGAGGAATGACATGATTTCACACCCCGCGGTTTCATCTACGAGTTGATCAATATTCGGCAAAGGGAAGGGATCCATGGGACACGCCTTGTTGAGATCCGTGTAGTCCACGCACATACGAAATGAGGGTGGTTTTTGTGCGAGGACTACGTTTGCCAGCCATGAGGGGTACTTTACCTCCTTGATGTGCTTGATAGAGAGGAGCATGGCGACCTCCTTCTTCACAAATTCCCTCCTCTCGGCCGAGAGGGGCCTCCTCCGTTGTTGTACTGGTTTAGCCGAAGGGTCCACCGAGAGGCGGTGGGTGATGACCCTTCGGCTGATCCCCGGCATGTCCTCCGGCCCCCATGCCAAAACAATGGAGTAGGTGCGGAGGGCGCTGATGATTCTGGTCTTCAAGTCTTCGGGGAACTTGGCTCCAATCTTCACGACTCTCTCTGGCTTGGCCGGATCGAGCGCGAAGTCTTCTACCTCCTCGGCTGGTTCAGCCCTCGGTCTCCTCTCCTCCGCTTCCACAGTTCCGGTGATGGTGTCAACGCGGAACTCCGTCTTGCTAACCTTCTTTGTCACTTGAAGGTAACAAGCGCGGGCAAGCTTTTGGTTCCCCCTTGAGTAACCGATTCCCCCCTCGGCTGGGAACTTGAGGCAGAGGTGCCTCATGGAGATGACGACTTCGAGATCCTCGAGGGCTGGCCGGCCAAGGATGATGTTGTGGGCGCAGTCGATGTTGACGACGACGAACTCCACCTCGAGCTTGGCTCTATGGAGCCCCGTCGCCGAAAAGTACCGGGAGGGTTATAACCCCCTCGAAATCAATGGTGTCACCGGTGAAGCCGGCGAGAGGGGTCTTGATGGGCCGAAGGGACCCCCTCTCCAGATGCAGCTCTCTGAAGGTACTAAGGTACATTACATTGACGGAGCTGCCCGTGTCCATGTAAGTTCGGTGAATAATAGTGTCATTTATCTCTGTGCGGATGACGGGGGCATCCCTGTGTGGGGAGGACACTGAGGGGAGATCAGTGTTAGTGAAGGTAATGGGTTCCTCCCTCAGTCGCTTTACTGGGGGCATATGAGTGACTTCCCCCACGTAAAGTGATTGAGCCCACTTCTTTCGTTGACTCGTAGAATCCCCCCCCCCCCCCCGGTATTGCCCTCGGTGATCATGAGGATGTGGCGCTTCTTTTCTTGGTACCGGGGGTACTCCTCCTCCTCTTCTTCCAGGTTCCCAATCTCCCTCTTCTTTCCGAGGGGGATGGTGTTGGGGTTTACCCACGCGTTTTCTCTCGTAGGGTGCCCTCGAGGTGGCCCTTGGTGAGGGGGGGCCTGTTGCTGAGGGCCCTGGATAAACTGGGACAGATGGCCCGTCTGTATTAATCTTTCGATGGCCGTCTTCAGCTGATGGCAGTCATCAGTTTTGTGCCCCTGATGCCGGTGGAAGCGACAGTAGGGGTAGTTTGGATTGATGGCATATACTTCTGGGGGTGCGCGGGAATCTCGTTCCACCAGGCCCCTCTCCTCAGCGAAATCAAGAATGACGCTGACGGGGTGCGTCAAAGGTGTCCGAGGGTGCTCCAGGAGAACAGGATGTGCCGAAGCCCTCGGGTTCCCCTTGTAGCCTCCCCCGAGCTTGGTTTGGCCGTGCCGGGGGCGATCACCGGAGGGGGCAGAATCCTTGGGTTGATTACGGGGAGCCCCCGGCCCCCTGTTGTCTGGCTGAGGGCGTTGCTGATCGGGGACGTGATGGCATTTCTCCACTTCCTCGGCTTTGGCATACCGGTCCCCCCGCTGTAGGGCCCTTATATAATCGCGGGGGGGGGGGGGGGTCGATGATGAGGCTCCTCGAGAAGTTCCCGGGGCGGAGTACTGTTTGGAGGAGGGCCAGGAGGGTCCCGTCGTCAGCGCCATCAACTTTATCAGCCTCCGTTCTCCAGCGCTCCAAGAAGTCTCGAAGGGTATCCCGGGGGTCCTTCGGGAGGGCCTCCGCCCCCTGCGAATGGACACGGGCCGAGTGGGCCCGGTTGATTTGGTGGCGGGCGTCGTTGGCATGGAGAGGTGCCTGGCCTTTGTCCTGAGGGGGACGCCTTTCATTGGCCCTGGAGACGGATCCGCCACTTTCCTGAGGCCTCTGGAACGCCTTCCCCCCGAGGCGGTCTTGGACCCCTCGGCGGTCTTGCGCCCCTCCGAGTCTCTCGAGGGCGGAGGTCCGGAGTTGTTCTTTGTTTATGTTGTGGCGGTCCCGGGATTGGACTTCCTGGGAGGCTGTATCTTGGGCCACGACCCCCTCGACGTTCCCAACCCGGAGGACCGGGTTCCCGAGGGGGTGTTGATGAGGAGGTGGCTTGATATTCTCCTCGACCTGAGGTTGAAGGGGAACCAAAGTGCCGAAGGCACCCGGGTTCTGGGTGAGCGTCTGGATGAAGGCGGAAAACACCGATTGTACGTCGATTGTGATGACCGGAGGGCTAACTTGGTTCTCGCTCCGGTCCTTCTTCTTGGCCTCGATGCCGAGGCGGGCATCGGGGGCATTCTGCTGAATCTGATGGCGTAGGTCGACAGCCGTCTGGTCCAACCCGGCGATGACGCCGCCCCCGGAAGCCCCGTTAGAGGCTTCGGGGACGTCGACTTCGCCGAGGGCCAGGTTCCTGTCCTCAACATTCTTGGAGTTGGCACGGGTTGTTCTCACCATTTTAGCTAGGTGTTTTTGTGTTTGGCGAGGGGGGGGGGAGGTTCTTACTTGATTATTCGACCTCTCAACGAGAGCACCAAATGATGGATAAGTGTACCCGGGGGGTATCTATCCGAGGGGTTACTGCGGGGAGTAACTAGAGAGAAGTCAGAGCAAGTAAGAGAGAGAAAGTGTATTGAATATGTAAGTTAAGGCTTTTGGGCGTGATTTACAACGGGGAAATGGGGTGATATTTATAGTAGCAATAAATACGAATAGGGGACACGTGTCAAGCATCCAACGACCGAAGGGTCACATCACTGGGGTGGCACTGGTATTCGCATATGGCCGCATTAAATGCGGCGGTTGGATGTGACATCGTACTTGGTACGGTGATTCAGACGCATGTGGAGGGGATATTCTAACGTAGAAAGTGCCATCGGTCGTAGGTGACTAGCCGAGGGCTCTCCATGCCGGGGGCTCCTAGTGCCGAGGGCTCCTAAGTGCCGAGGGCTACTGTTTTCGCCGTTTCCTCCCAGTATTCCTGCTTGGTTGAAATAAACATTCTGTGAGAATTTGGAGCCCTCGGCCAAGGGGCCGAAGGCACCCCAGTGTGCACTGTGGGCCGCTTGGTACTCTGGGCGCTGTGATTTGGGCCTGTTGTGCTTCCTGGGCCTATTGGGCCTTTATTCGAGTAGTAGGAGTCTGTGGACCGGGGGTTCCCGGGCCATATACTCCATCACCCCCTCTCCATGGCGGTTCTGGAAGGAATTGAATCGTTGCAGCTTATGGGGGTTAGTAGCAGCAGGCGTATGAGATTTAGGAGGTCGGAGAACATTCCGTTAATTTCAGATTTTTCCGTTGGGAGAAACGACAGAAATGGATGGAAAAAAGACCAAGCGGATGTTGTTGGCTTTTATTATATAAGCAGGGATAGGATACACGTATTATAAATATGGGCCAGGTGAACAAATATTTATAACACCTTATAACATGATTAAAGTATTATAAATATATTCTTCAAATAATGAGTAATTATTGAAAAGTACTTCCATTATAATACTAGTACGGACATATTTATGTCAAGTAATGTCAAAATAAGAAAATATGATTTCTTTTTTTAAGAAAGTAATTTTATTGAAATAAAGCCAGCTAGAGTGCATGAGAAAAAGTAACAAGTAAAAGCAAGGAGAAAGAAAAAAGTAAGAAAATAAAGAAACACCATAAGATAATCCCGAGTCCTTGATCAAAACTTCAAACCTTTGTTCGCGATTGAGATCTAGTCCTCATAAGATGCGAACGTTGATTCTACTTTCTGTAAATTCTTGTCTGCGTGTTCAAATTTTGTGTAGGTAGACAAGTTTGTCGTGTGACCCTTGGTGATTCTAAATGGGGAATAAAATGTAGTGTTTTGTTTTGAAATTTCACATTCAATTGAATTTGGTTGGGCCCAATAAATAATTAAGGCATATAGCCTCTTTGCCCCTTTAATTAATTTACTTGTTTAATGTTTAGCTATGTTATATTGTTATGAGATTTCATAAAAAAATACTACTGATGTGATAAAATTTATTTATATAAATATGACTAAAATTACTATGAGTACAATGCAACATCACGATCACTTAAGTACAAAAAATGAATGTAATTAAGATATTATGACCAAATTTACTGTAATTAAGATGTCACATATTCGTAATTAATTTTCATATTAGTCACAAATAATGATAAATATGTAATTGTTTTAATTTAGTACTATACCCTTATCGTAGAATAGAGTTCAAAATGATTACATACAGTTCGTATGTACCATGCAACCGTCCCACGGTGCACATGGTATGACATCCCAAATTGCAGTGGGCTTTGTTATTTTTTATTTCTCCTTTTCTTAAAAATGTTAATATTTTTTTTTTTTGATCCGGTTTTTATAAAATTTATATCATTTTTTTTTATTTTTCATGATCTTTCAAATAAGACCAATATTGCCTTGCCTGTGTAATTTTAACATATTAACATTTGCGTGTAAAAATATGTAACTTTATGTGTTAAAATATGTAACTCACGTTCAGTAAGGCTAAATGCAACTAGTGTGTATAAATATGTAACTCTACGTGTAAAAATATGTAACTTTACGTACAAAAAAATATGTAACTCGCGTTCAGACAGGCCAAATGCAGCTCGTGTGTATAAATATGTAACTCGCGTGTATAAATATGTAACTTTACGTGTAAACATATGTAATTTGACGTGTAAATATATGTAACTCGCGTTCAGGCATGTCAAATGCAACTCGTGTGTATATATATGTAACTCGCGTGTAGAAATATGTAACTTTACGTGTAAAAATATGTAACTTCACATATAAAAATATGTAACTCACATGTATAAATACCTAATACAATAAATATTTTATATACACAATTTTAAGATAAATTGTGATTTACACAATTATTTTTCTGTATTAAATTTAGTTCGATTTTTTTTTTAATCCAATAACCATTTATATAATAGTTCCATAATTTTTTAAAATTACATAAACAATATTGGTCTCATTTGATAGATCATGAAAAATAAAAAAAATAATATAAAATTTATAAAAATCGGATATGAAATAAAAAAGTTATTACAATTTTTAACAATTAAAGGAATAAAAAATAATGGAACCGGGCCACAATCAGAGGCGGCTAGAGCATTTCGGAGGTCCCAGATGAAAAATATTTAGTATGTACAAATCACTTTTAAAATCAGATAAATTGAATAAAATCGCCTTATGAAAAAAGCATATTCAAAGTCCACGATATAATGTTTGTAATATTCAAAAGGATAAATTTTTAAATGTAAACATATGCAAAACACAAGGCAAACTTGTACTTGTAACACCATATTGGCCTATTATTCGTACCATTTGAAGTGCAAAATCAGTAATAACTTCATTGTAATCAGGACTAGCTAAAACTTTTTCTTCAATCGATAACATAGCTAAATCACTTAATATATCTACCGAAATGGTTGATCAAATCAAATCTCTTCTCAAGTTATTTTTTTCTTTGTATACCCCGAGTCAAATTTTCATTTGCCTGACGTGACAAATTTACAATACCTACATATTTGTTGGAAATACAAAAATTTTACGGAGTATTTAACATCTAGAAATTCAGAAATTTACCTCAAAATATCAATTATCATACAAAATTGCATTCACTACCGGACAACTTTAGTGCTTGTGTAGTTGTGTGCACTCTGCGGTTACTTTGCTTTACAGTTTTAGATTTAATTCTCTATCTTTATAAACTGCTCCGTATAATTTAGACTTTATGCATGTATTTCATTAATTTATTGACTAAAATGTCAAAATTTGAGAAAGAGAAATAAGATAGATACAGTATACGAACTTACGGAGTATTAAGAGACTTCGAGAATGAGACTCAGAGAGAAGAGCTGAAGAGTCTTAGTTGATTCACTAATCAAGGACCCATGTCGACGGCGGGCGGCGAGGCATATGTAGAGTAGCCGATTAGCAGTTTGTGTTGGACGTTGATAAGTTCGTATTTCGACACGCATTTGATGCGTGTTGAGATCGGCTTTTGATAGTTTTTTCCTAACTTTAAGGTGTCATAAGTTTCAATTTTAACCTCAAGTCATATTTACTAGGCGTTGGTTCGAGTTTTGGTATTTTTGGAGTCAAAATCAAGGGATTTGAGCCCGGCACCGGTGTTTGAGAAGCAATAGGGACGAGTTGAGAAGCATCGGAGGTCAGTGAGGTGTTAAAGACGAAGTTTTGAAAACAAAAGAGCTCTAGAATTGACTACGGGATCAAAAGAAGATGAATAGAGCTTGAAAATAGCGGTGAGGATGACGTTCTTTCAATCGTTCAAGCATATCTTTTCTTAGGAAATTCCAAAGAACACGATTCAAGTTTCATATGACATCCAACTTCAAGGGCTACAAAACATATGAAGACACTATTGCGAGAATCTGAGAGACGCAAGGTGAAAACAGACGATGAAGTCAGATAATCTCTGTTGAGATTTCAGAATGCGACCTTCCACCATTTTATTCATATATTTTGATTGGATGATTCAAATCCAGTTTTGCAAGTTGTGTTGGATAGAAGACTTCATTAGCTACAACTTTGGTAAAGAAAAGATAGTCATACGTGAACTATGAATCCGATTGCTGCTTGCAGTTGCCGCTCGGTGTATTGGCGGTCTGCGAATAACACCTAATACTAATACCGGAGTAGAATTTTTTGGAGGACCCCTTGGAAGTTGAGGCCATAGGCAGTTGCCTGGCCCAACTGCCCTCAAAGCCGCCCCTGGCCACAATACTCCGTCGTTTTGCAACCGGGTGCATCATCCTCATGGTGCCCCGGTTGCACGATATAATCTGCTGATTACATACCGCCAACTCATCTTTAATCTTTGAATTGATCTTGTATTTAAAATCTTTGTTTTATTTTGAAGCTAAAACTCGAGCAATGACAATTTTAGTATATATGAATTATAAAATTTCTATTTGTGTGAACTAATTTAATTATCAATGTTAGTTTAAATAGTATCATATATGCATGGAAGCATTTCATCATAGATCTATGTATAATGAAAATAGAAGTTTCATTTTCGAATGAAAAGAGCGTTTATGATTATTATTGTCGCTATTCGAAATAATATGCATGCACGTACTATTGATGCCTAACTAATGTTGCATCATAACCAGTCCACGTATAGTACACTTATTGCTTACATAATTACTGGGTCTTATGTAGCCTTCAATCTGACGCAGTATCTTCCTGCCGTAGCAAGGAAAACAATTTTGAAGTGTATTGTCAACCTTTTTTTTCTTTTTTTCTTTTTGTGTTTTGTCAACCTATCACCACCGTAGTGTTCAATTCAAGAGTGTTTGTTATTCCGTATAACTTTTGGTATTTGTTGAATTATTTGTCTCACGCGAGAAAGGTATAAAATAATAAAACACTATATGGAACCTCAGATCTTAACATCAGGGGCGGAGCTAGAGGGTGCCCAGGTTAGGCCCTGGCCCACCCCAAATTTAAAAAATGTCAATATTTTTAGTGTAAAAAATTTCGTGTAATTTTTTTCCCAATAATATTTTTTGTACCGGCCTAGTCTGGTCCAGTGCCTTGGCTCCGCCCCTGCTTAACATTGTATCAGAACTAATTCATGTTGTGGTTTGAGTGCTTGTTTAGTACACATGATTGCTTATTTATTCTTGTTAAGAGTTTGTTTGGCTCATTTATATACACCCCAATATTGTCCACCTCAGTGCGGGCTGAGGGGCGTGTTGAAATATTTGTCCCACATCAGAAAACTATAAAATAATAAACACTATATAAGGCTTTGGGTACTCCAGAGAAATGCTATAGGTACTCCAAAACGGGGTAACCCATTCTTACCACGGCCTAATGTGTGGCTACAATGGGGCAACACACTTAAGTGTGGCCACACATTAGGCCGGGGTAAGAATGAGGTACCCCATTTTGGGGTACCTTTAGCATTAGTGTTTACCATATGGTGACACTCATTTCTGAGGCCGATCGAACATTAAACTCAAATAATGTAAATTGGACTTTAATCACAAGTTAAAAGATAACGAGCATGGTTTTGGTTCTGATAGTTGCAGAGGCAATATGCATTTTTACGTAATAACCTCTCATCGCAATTATCGAGATTTGAACCCAAGACTTACCCCTTATGGCACCCCCTATCTACCAATTGAGCTACGCCCACCAGCATGTTTTAGCTCATCATAACCCTAGTATATATTTGTCCCTGATTTTTACGTGGGCTTCTTTCTATCTCATACCAGGTCAAGCAAGACTTAGACATATTTGATCATATTAGATTTAAACGTATGATAAAACAATAATATTGTGGTCAGGTCAATGAAGGATCTCGAAGTTCGAATCTCTCTCTATGAACAAATCAGACATTATAATTTGCACAACTCCCCTGTAAGAAGTTATCTTACCACGAACCCTAGCGAGAACACCGACCTGCGCTTCATCTGCAAACTTTGAAGCCATATCTGCAACTGCACGAACATCTGGTTGACTTCTCCGCGAGAAGTACGGAGAAGTCAAATGATTCAGCCAGAGGTCGCAAGGAATGCATCCGGTGGAATCGTCAGTTGTGAATTTCAGAAACCTGCCAGATTTGAATTCCCTGCCCACGACCACACCGAGAACCTCAACCCGCGAGACGCGAACGCCATTGCGATCGAAGATGCTCGGATCTGACGGATTCGGTGTAAGAGATCGTAGACAATGTTCTAAAAGGCGTAAGGCGTGCCGAGGCGGCACCGCCAAGCCTTAAGCCTTTGGAGCCTAGGCGGGCTTAGGCGGGACTTAGGCGTGAAAAGGCGTTTTGATTTTTATCCTTTATTTTGGAGATCCTAGAGCTATTTTAAAAAATTTAATTTAATATTAAATAATGTTATTAAAAACAATATAGTTTTCTCATTTTGAAATTTCAACAAATATAGATTTTTTCGAGTCCTATATCTAACAAATACGGAGTATACATTTACCAATTACACAAAAACTAGATATGAAAAAAGTAGTTTAATGATAAAATATTAATATTAATATTAATAAGAATAGTTAATACCTAATATATGACTAAAATCAAGACAATAGATAAAGATCTGACTTGAGATCAATATTTTTAATTATGTCAATTTAATAATAAATAATATTGTTGGGATATTGGCCTAGAGGCCCAATACCCAGTTCGGGAAGGCCCAAGGTGTCCGGCCCAAGTAACAGGCCCATCACTCTATGATGAAAAGATCCAATAAAGAGACATACCGAACGGGGTTCGGCCCAAATAAAGGTTGGCCCAATAAGAAGACATACCGAACGAGGTTCGGGCTATATATCATACTTGGTCCAATTTGACAGCATCTTCAGTATGGACCAACATCCCGTTCGAGCAACGGTCAACCAGCAAGTGGCCAGGTGCAGTTAATGCCAGACTATGACATCAGCAAGTGGAAGCATGGATGACCAAGTCGGTGGAACAACGGCCAATCAGCAAGAGGCAGCTCATGCTCTCCATTAGTATAAATAGAAGGTTTCAAGTCATTGTAAGGGTTAGCATTTCAATACTCAAGCTCTAGAATAGCATCATTTGCTCTTATTTCTTGTATTAAGGCATAATTTCCGACTTATCGATCGGGAAATCCCTTGTAATCAGATTGGTTAATTAATACAAGTGAGCTTTCGAGTTTTAGTTAGTTCAGATCTTATATTTTCTTTTACGCTTTGATTCTGGGCCATTCCTGATATATCCAAAGTTCGTGTTGGGCTTTCGGATCTACGGGACTTACCCTCAACATTGGCGCCGTATGTGGGAACCTTGCAAAAAGTTTCACTTTCTAAACATCCAAAAAACCTCTATTTTCTAAAAATGGTCAGAATCAATTCCTATCATACAAACGACGGTTCACACCGTCACGGGAGGAGTCACACCCCGGGGAGTCAAAACCCCCAGGGATAATCCAGTCGAGGATCCTATCCTCGCGTTAATGGGGATTTTGTGATCCCAGAATCTCTGAGGAGAAATCCCCAGGCCATGCGGGACATGGCCCAGTTCATGCAGCACATGGCAAACGAAGAAGAAGGAGGTTCCAGCTTTACAGGAGAAACTCCACACGCGGAAACGACCACAACGTCATCCCGCTCACATACCCATCGGGATAATCGGCGTAGCGCCCTACCAGCAACGCATCCCAGTCCCAGTGACTGAACCCCGGTCGGGTCGCAAGCTAGAGGACCAACTCCCGTCGGTCATCATTTCCAATATGCCGAGCGGGAAAATACTAGGGCCCCTCAGCGGCATTGGGACCGGGACTGTGCGGATATGAGGGTTCCACCACCGCCCCCTTTGACGGCCCAGGAGGAAGAGATGGCCGAGATGAGGAGGCAAATGAACGAAATGCGGGACCACATGAACAGGGTACCTGCACAACCTGCACCAGTCCAACTGGGGATTACTTCCCCGTTTACAAGGGAGCTCATGTACGCGGACATCCAAGGGGGTGCCAAGCCTCCGACCGGCCAAATATATGATGGGGTGGGAGATCCCCACGTACATCTGAGGAGTTACCAAGGCGGACTTATGCTGCTAGGAGCACCCGAGGCATCCATTTGCCGTTTGTTTTTCAGCACGCTCAAGGGGCCTGCCCAGGAATGGTTTGGGACATTACAGCCCGGGTCAATCAATAGCTTTACCGAGTTATCAACGTTATTCTTGGCTCAATTTGCCTCCAGTGCAAATCCCAAACGGCACTTCAGCTATCTGACCAGCGTGAAGCAAAACGCCAAGGAGACCCTCAACCAATTCCTGAAAAGGTGGAGGGATGAAACTTTAACAGTGGGGAGCATGACGGATGATACCGCCATCACCCTGTTCACGAATGCTCTCCGAACGGGGGAGTTGTACAAAGAGTTGAAGAAGAATCCGGGCACGGCGTACGCCGAAGTGTTAGATAGGGCGCGCAAGCATGCCGCCCTAGAAGAAGAAATAATGATCAGGGATAAGGTCATTACGCCTGCTGCCCCGATCAGACTGGCTGATCGGCTGGGTCCTAGCCCAGCGGCCACTTTACCTCCCAAACAAGGGAGATTTACACCCCTGGTTCTATCAATAGCGGCCATCTATCAGAACGAGAGGGACAATATTCCCATCCCGACTGATTCTGGACAATTCATGGGAACGGATGACAATGCTTTCTGTAAATATCACAACAGAAAGGGTCATGCCACCAATGCCTGCAGGGCCCTGCAAACAGCAATTGAGGATCTGATCCGAAGGGGCCATCTGGGCAAATATGTGAACAAAGATCTGAATGCAATGGGCACGTTAAAACCGGCCAGGAAACCTAACAGCTGGCGCCGGGATGCTCAACGTGACGCCCAGCCTCAGAATGATGTGTATGTTCCTCCCAGAGAGGAGCCAGGGGGCTCGGGAGGCCCCGGAAAGAAGCCTCGAATGGAGGTCAGGGTCATATTTGGGGGCGGAGAGACCGGAGATTCGAACGCCGAACGGAAAAGGTTCGAGCGGAGTCTTTATGTGGGGTCCGTCTCCGCTCCCCCCAGAAGAAAGGAAGGACAGACCCGATCACGTTCGGGCCAGCTGATCTACCCAACTCTCCAAGCCCCCACAGGGATGAACTGGTAGTAAGCATGTGTATTGACAATGCTTTAATCCGCCGAGTGCTGGTCGATACTGGGAGCAGTGTGAATGTATTGTATCTACAATCATTCGAGAAAATGGGTCTGCAAAGGAGCAACCTGACCCACCTGCGGACTCCGCTGGCAAGTTTTACCGGTAATTGCATCGAGGCGGAAGGGACCATCCAATTGATGGTTGAAATTGGAGATGAAACCCACAGAGCGTCACTCCGAATGACGTTCGTGGTGGTAGACATAAAGTGCGCCCATAATGCCATTTTGGGCCGACCGGGATTAGAAGATCTGGAGGCAATAGCCTCTGTCCGCCACTCATGCATCAAATTCCCCACAGACACTGGGGTAGGGGTGGCCAGAACTGACCCAACAACAGCCCGGACATGTTATCGGGAGGCCCTGAAACAGATGAACACTCGTGGGATGCGGGTGAATACAATTGAGGTGGAAACCCACCGAACGGAGTTCGAGGCACATCCGGAGCCCGTCACCCTTCTTGAACAAATCGACCTCGACTTTCCCCCGAACCGTAAGGTCGCTATCGGGGTAGATCTGGAGGCACATATCCGGGATGGCGTGATTGCCGTCCTCAAAAAGTTTCAGGTGCTATTTGCCCGGGGGCCAGAAGATATGCCCGGCATTGATCCAGAAATAATATGCCACAAACTTGCCGTGCGGTCTGATGCAAAACCGGTCCAACAGAAGAAACGATACCAAGCGACCGAACGGCGGGAATTCACCAAGAAGGAAGTGGCCACTTTGCTGAGGATAAAGCATATCCGTCCGGTAATCCACGTAGAATGGCTATCCAATGTGGTTCTAGCTCCAAAGCAATCTACCTGGAGGATGTGCGTGGATTACTCCGATCTCAATAAAGCATGCCCCATTGATCCCTACCCGGTGCCGAGGATCGATCTGCTAGTGGATGAGACTGCTGGGTGCGAGTTACTGAGCTTCATGGATGCGTTCCGGGGTTATCATCAGATATTCATGCATCCGGCCGATGCAGAGAAAACGGCGTTTGTTACTTCGGATGGCGTGTTCTGCTACATCGTCATGCCATTCGGATTAAAGAACGCGATGGCAACCTTCCAGAGGATGATCGGGATGCTGTTTAAAGATGTACTGGGTGTCACAATGGAAGCCTACGTTGATGACATCCTGATCAAGAGCAAAAAGAAGGAAAACCATGTCCTGGACATAGAAAAGGTGTCCGGGATAATGCAAAAGGCGAATATGAGGCTCAATCCCAAGAAATGCACTTTTGCTGTAAGAGGAGGCAAATTTTTGGGGTACATGATGAGCGAGAAGGGGATTGAGCCCAATCCAGAAAAACTAAAGGCCATTGTGGACATGGAGCCCCCGAGGAATCTCAAGGAAGTGCAGAGATTGACCGGTCGGCTAGCAGCCCTGAGCAGATTCCTATCAAAACTGGCCGATCGAGCTATCCCGTTTTTTCAAATCATGAAGAAAGCCAACCCTTTCGAGTGGACGGCCGAATGCCAAACGGCCTTCGAGGATTTCAAGACATATCTGTCTTCCCCCCTGGTCTTGACAAAGCCCGAACCAGGGGAACATCTGTATATGTACCTGGCTGTAGCCGACTTGGCCGTAAGCACGGATCTGCTGAAAGAAGAAGCTGGCGTTCAACGGCCAATCTATTTTGTGAGCAAGGCGTTGAACGGCCCGGAAACCAGGTACACCTTGCTGGAAAAGAATATACTGGCCCTGATAGCAGCCATTAAACGCCTGGCCCCGTATTTCCAAACCCACCCGGTAACTGTATATACTACCCAACCATTATCCACCATCTTGAGAAATCCTATGGCGAGTGGGCGCATTACCAAGTGGAGTCTCCTGATCGGTCAGTACGAGGTAGATTTCAAACCCCGGCCTACTATCAAAGGGCAGGCCTTGGCAGATTTCATTGCAGAATGTACCGCCCGGCCCTCAGAAAAAGATTCAGAGAACAACGGGCTGGATAATTGGTGGGAAATGTACGTGGATGGAGCATCTAGTGCCAAAGGTTGTGGAGCTGGAGCTGTGATCACATCGCCCGAAGGGTTCAAAGCGTATTATTCCATTCATTTTGATTTCAAGGTGACCAACAATGAGGCTGAATATGAGGCTCTCATTGCTGGTTTAAAGTATGCAAGGGCCCTGGGCGCCGATCGGTTAAAAGTAAGATCGGACAGTCAACTGGTGGTACATCAAGTGAACGGCACGACTGAGGCCAAAGAAGAAAGGATGAAGGCATACAAGGAAATGGTCGAGGAGCAGATACGAAAATTTGAACAGGTGGTGCTCGACCAGATATCCAGAATCGAAAATACTGAAGCAGATATCCTGTCCAAATTAGAACATGCAGCGTTCGACGATCGGGCACAGGAGATCCCGGCTCATATCCAACGATTTGCCCATCGGGAAACATTGGCAACCCCAGCAATAATGGTTATCCAGATCGAGGCCGTATCTTATGCCATCCCGAGCTGGGTCGTGGATATGACCAACTACCTAAAAGACGGGACCCTCCCGCAAGATAAAAATCCTGCTTATCAAATAAAATGCATCCAGAGGAGGGCTTCCATGTTCGAATTAGTGGACGGGCAGCTGTACAAAAAGACATTTGGGGGACCATATCTGAAATGCCTCCCACCCGGTCTGGCGGCGGCCGTAATGGAAGAGATTCATGAGGGTATATGTTCCAGTCACCAAGGGCCCAAGACGCTGGCCAGAAAAATCATCTTGCAAGGATATTATTGGCCAACTATCCAACAGGACTGCTTCGCGCATACCAGGAAATGTAAGGTATGCCAATTATACGCACCGGTTCCCGGACGGCCTGCCACTTTCTACACTCCAATAACGGTGGCCCTTCCATTCGCAAGATGGGGAATAGACCTGTTAGGTCCTCTACCTACTGCACCCGGAAACAACAAATACATCATTGTGGGGATAGATTACTTCACTAAATGGGTAGAGGCCGAGCCACTGGCCAGCATCACAGATATAAAATGCAAGAAGTTTGTCTGGAAAAATATCATTTGCCGGTTCGGAATCCCTGAACAGATTATAACTGACAATGGAAGGCAGTTCGTGAGCCGGAATTTTGAGAACTATCTGGTCAAATGGGGGATCAAGCATTCCAGAGCATCCGTCGCATACCCTCAGAGGCAAATGGCCAGGTAGAAAATATGAACCGAACCATCATGGATGGCATGAAGAAGAAGCTAGAAGAATACTCCTCGTCGTGGCCCGATCAGTTGAATTACATTCTATGGACTTACAGGACCACACCCCGAACGGCCACGGGAGAGACTCCATTTGCCCTTGCCTATGGTTTTCAAGCCAAAGTACCAACAGAGATCCTGGTTCCCACACACCGAACGGTGCATTACAGCCCAGAACAGAATGAAGATAACTTACGGGCCGAATTGCATTTTGTAGAAGAAAGAAGGGATCTGGCAGCGGCACGAATGGAAGAGTATCACAGAACCACAAGAAGATACTTCGATAAGCAGGTTAGAGTTCGTTCAATCGAGATAGGGGACCTGGTACTAAGAAAGAGAGAGAAAAGCAAACCGCTCGAAGGGGGCAAAATGGCACAAAATTGGGAAGGCCCTTACCAAGTATGTAAAAAGTATGCTTCAGGAACATTTGGCCTACAGAATACCGAAGGCCGACCGGCAGGAACCTGGAATGTAGAGCATCTGAGGAGATTTTATCAGTAAAAACGGCTGTTGCCACCTCTAAATATATATATATATATATATAGGGAGAGGGAGACATAACTTCCACAAACTCAGCCCATGGTTAACTCAATCATTCCGGATAACCGGATGACGAACGGGTTAACAACATGGAAGGAAAATCAATTCTCAGTTTAGAGAGTTTTTGACCCTAGAATTACGAAAGAATAAAGGGATCAAAAACGGCTTGAAGAATTGAGGCTCAGAAAATCGGTGCCCATGGTTAACTCAATCATTCCGGATGACCGAATGACGAACGGTTTAATTCCATGGAAGGAAAATCAATTCTCAGTTTAGAGAGTTTTTGACCCTACAATTATGTAAGAATAAAGGGATCAAAAATGGCTTGAAGAATTGAGGCTCAGAAAATCGGTGCCCATGGTTAACTCGATCATTCCGGATGACCGAATGATGAACGGGTTAACTCCATGGAAGGAAGGTCATTCTCAGCCAAACGACTGGGAATTTGACGCTCAGATAGTCTCACCTCAGCGGTTAATATGAGAATCGATTCTGGAAAACCGAATGACGAACATATTAGCAGTTTGGAGGGAGCCATACATTTCAGCAAGAGTTTTGACCCTGTAATTACGCATTGATGAAGGGATCAAAATGGCCTGGAGTTCGAAGGACAGTGATTCTCACCTCAGCTTGTTAACACGTAGAATCATTCTGGATGACCGAATGACGAACGGGTTAACAGCTTGGAGGGAGCTGAGTCGTCAACTTAGCCAAAGTCGACCCTGTAATTACGTACGGGCAAAGGGATCAAAACGGCTTGGAGATGGTGTCAAGACTGTAAGATATGGATTAATCGAGCGACGTTCGGATAATGTACGGATTGTCGTCCGGGGAATCGGAACTATGGTTTTGAAAAATCTCGCCCCAGTCATAAAACGTGACTTGGAAGCTAGTCGCCCTTTTAGCTATAAGTAAGAAATGACCCAACTTCGGTGATCTTGCTTACAGTTCAAAAAAGGGTTACCTCAGACCCCTAATATGGATGATACGAGCCAGAGAAAACAGTTCGGAATGCATCGGAATTATGGGTTTGGAAGGAGAGAGTCTCACCTCAGCTTGTTAACGCATGAAATCATTCTGGATGACCGAATGACGAACGGGTTAACAGTTTTGAGGGAGCCCCTATCTCAGCCGAGAGTTTGACCCTGTGATCACGATCAGAACGGCTTGGAGGAATTCGCCTCAGCTAAAGAGTTTTGAACCCGTGCGTCACGAACAGGAAAAGGGATCAAAACTGGTTCGGGAAGGTGTCAGAACAATTATAAAGAGAGACTCACCTCAGCTTGTTAACGCATGAAATCATTCTGGATGACCGAATGACGAGCGGGTTAACAGTTTGGAGGGAGCCCCTATCTCAGCCGAGAGTTTGACCCTGTGATCACGATCAAAACGGCTTGGAGGAATTCACCTCAGCTAAAGAGTTTTGAACCCGTGCGTCACGAACAGGAAAAGGGATCAAAACGGGTTCGGGAAGGTGTCAGAACAGTTTGGAGGGAGCCCCTATCCCAGCCGAGAGTTTGACCCTGTGGTCACGATCAAAACGGCTTGGAGGAATTCACCTCAGCTGAGAGTTTTGAACCCGTGCATCACAAACAGGAAAAGGGATCAAAACGGGTCCGGAAAAGGTCAGATGTAAAAATACATAAGCCGAGTGAGGTTCGGCCATGTAGAAAAGATTGTGGACAAAAAATCAAGGGGCCAGAAAAAGTGCAACAGACAAAGGAAGAAAGTCCAGTTTATTCTTCGGCGTTACTAGCCGGAATATACAAAAACAAATATACAAGAAAGAAGACAACAGATAAGGAAAGGCTACACTAATGGATGATCGCCGTTCGGGGAGGATGTAGGCTGAGAGCTCCCTGCCTGCACTGCATCGTCAGGCGCTGCTTTGGATCTTTTCTCCATAACGCGATCATACGTATTCCCGAACAGATCATCGAAGCCTAGTTCATCAGGATCGAACGGCTTGGGGAAACGCTCTAAGATCAGTTCAAGATTCCTATCCAGAAGCAGGTCCTGACTTTGCTTAACAGTTTTCTCGGTCAGGACATCCAAGAAAGATTTCCCTTCCGGCGTGCTATCCAGGAGGTCGATCCCTGTCTTGATGGGATCTGAGCTCTCACGCAAAAATTGGCCAAGGTGAGGACCTAGGAATTGCCGGGCCGTATTCTCCAGAGCGAGGTTCAGCGCCTTGCCCCGTTGGAAAACCACTACCAATTGCTGAGCAATTTGAGAGGTATTGACCGTGTAGGGTTCGGGCAGATGATCTCCGATAGCCTTATCAAATTTAATACCAGCAGATTCAGCAGCCCGCACCTTGGCCCGGAGTTCTTTGAGCTCCCGGTCGCGACGACGGGACATCTCCTGCATCTCGGCCAGAGCAGCTTTTGCCTTCTCACCCTCTTTGGCCTGCTCTTGGAGGTCGGTCGCTAACTTCCGAGCGGCGGAGAGGAGGACCTGGCTGTCATCCCGATCACTGGCCAGGGCTTTCATCTCCTTCTCCGCGGCAAGAAAGGCTTTGTGATAATACATGCCAGCCTGAAAACAAGGTTACAATGAAGGTCAGAAAAGGTAGAACATAAATAACAGAAAGGTATGGGACGGACTGAAATATACCTTAAGTGCTTCCTGGTGACCTGCTTCAAAAAGGTCCGACCAGTGAGTCAAGTTAGTAAAGCTCGGGGGAACTTTGATCGCGGTATGACACCACATAGAAGATGGCATCAACCCGAACAAATACCTCCCTTCCGATCTGGGCCCCATATTTGAGAACTCAACAAACATCCGATCATCGATCGGTGTGGCGGTAAGAACCGGAGTTGGTTTGTTGGCAGGTACTGATCGTTTGGGCTCAACCTCCGGCCCGGTCAAGTCAACCAGATGGTCGATCGGGATCAGATGATCGCCATCATTTCCTTTGCGCTTTTTTCGGGTTTGCTCCGCCGAATCACGATCGGCTATCATCTTCTCTTTCCCTTTAGCGGAGGAGATGGAACGCCGGACGGGTATGGGAGAGATCACGCCTACAAAGAAGAGCGAAAAAATAAGAAAGTTGAATTGCGAGAGCGAAGGATGATCGGGTTAAAACCCTACTATGCTTACCAATTCCAGCAGATAACATGCTCGAGGCAGTGACAAAGCTGCGAAGACTTCTGGTCCCTCCCATTCGCAGAGACTCAGCCTGGGAGCGTAGAACGGCATCCACCCTGGGCAGGGAATCCCGGACGGGATATGCATTCCACCGGTCCGGGAATGGCAAAGAATCACCTACCCGAACGAACAAAAACCGCTCTTCCCAGTCAGCCAGCGGGGTAGCGTTCTCTGTGAACAGCTGACGGTCAGAACGGGCTACCAGCTTCAAGTACCCAGTCGTCCAGTAGGGCTGATAGCAGTAATGGTAAAGAAATAGATCGACGCTCGGGGTGATCCTCAACTCGTGGCACCGGATAATGAAGCCTGTCAGAATACGATAGGTGCTGGGCACGAACTGAGCGGGCAGTACAGCAACCCGGCGTAAGAACTCCACTATGAATGAGTGGAGAGGGAACCGAAGTCCAGCAGTCAGGGCATCGAGGTGCACTAGCACGTGCCCCGGTCTGTGCCTCATAGGATGCCGAATGAATCCGGCATAATATTCTCTTGGTGGGGGCAACAACTGGCTAAGTTGCCGTTCAACATCTTCTGGGAGACGTTGTTTGTGTTTACGTATGCGAGTGAAGTGTAGGGCAATGCGGGGTGGTCGCTCGGGCATCCCCTTGTTATAAACTTGGACGTCATCTCCGGACAGACATCCGTCATCCTGTGGTTGTTCGGCATGTTTGCTGACCTGAGTATTGGCAGGTTTGGGTGTTTGTGACGAAGAGCCTTCGGCCTGGTTACCAGCGAGTGTTTTGCTCTTACGGATCAAAGGCATCTCTTCAGATTCTGAGCTAGAGGAGTAGTACATAAAAATGCTGGAGGAAATTTGGGAACTCTAGAGAGAGAAGGCTTGAGAGTATGCGAAGGAATTCTAGAGAGAGAAAGCTCGAAAGAAAATTGAGAAAACAGCAGGAGAAATTAGGGGAAGCACCTCTCTATAAATAGGGAAAGTGTCGCACAAATCCCCAATCCATAAGCAACACGTGGCATTGGGTGGTTACGATTAATTTGGGGCATTTATGATTCACTTTTTATGCACGTACCCCGGACGGGCTTATAGAGGATTAGCAAAGATCACAGGGGCTTACTGTTTAGAAAAATGCTAAGTCCTAAATATCAGCCTGAGGCCCGACCGGCCAACAGTATTGAAAAAGGTTATCTGGAAGAAAGTGCCAAGTCCTAAATGTCAGCCTGAAGCCCGACCGGCCAACAGTGTTGTAAAATGTTCTGGAAGAAAACTGTCAAGTCCTAAAACTTGACCTGAAGCCCGACCGTCTATCAACGTCATAAAAAAGATAGCCTAAGGATTGAACTAAAGCCCGGCCGGCTATCAAGTTGTAAGAGATTATCTGAAGCAAGAATGTGCCAGGTCCTAAAATTCGGTATGAAGCCCGAACGGCGATCAACGGCGTTAGGATTATTTGAGCAAGAAATAAGTTAGGAAATTGGTTAAGTCCTACGAAACAGGCCGAATCCCGAATGGCGAGTAAATCATGCATTAAAGACAGAAAAGATAGTACACAAAATTTCATGCAAAAAAGAGATATATATTCATCGGCTCTACTGACCGGGAAATACAGTTAAGGTTTTTTGTAAGGGAAGAACAAAAAGGGGTTACAGTTACTAAGATACTACTCTATTGCCCTGCCCCATTGTCTTCTTCATCACCCTCCTCATCCGAATCAGTAAGGGGATCAGGCTCCTTTCCCGCCTCCCGATCAGCAGCCCGTTGTAAGTCTCTTTGATATTTCTCATATTGAGCTTCGACTATGGGCGCCTGAGGGAGATCAGTAAGCTCGACCGGCCTCCCTAGCAATTCTTGGAATTTGGCGATAAAGGGAGCCATGATGTGCTGACAGCCCATGACGTACAGAGATCGAGCCAGGGAATCATTAAAATTTTCCCCCCTGGGGTCCTGATCGAGCAATTTGACCCCCTCGCTCCGACGGGCGTCACCCGTGGAAAAATGGTCAAGATAATCACCAAAGGTGACTGGGAGTTGCTGTTGTGCGAAATCTTTCTTCAAAATAGCAAACTCATCAGACCCTTTAAATGACTCCCGAACGGCGGACATGTCAACCTGTATTTCAGCAGGGCCGTCCGGGATGCGAGGGTCATGCTCTTCGAATTTAACCAAGGCAGCTTCTGCAGCATGGACCTTGGACTGAGAAACTCCGAGTTGAACCCGAAGCTCGCCAAGCTCCGATTCAAGACGTTTCTTCTCCTCAGTATGGGCCTTCCGCTCGGCCTCCAGGGCAGCAAAAGCAGCTGCTGCATTCTGCTCCGCGGAACTCTGAGCAACGATCAGCTCCCGCTCCTTGGCCAACCGAGCTTCCTTCAGCTGCAGGCTATAAAGCCCAACCTGCGGAATGACATTCAGGGAATGAAATGGGGAAGAGAAATTGTAGATTAAGAAAGATTTAAACTATGGAATGGCAAGATACCTTCAGAGCTGCCAAGGCAAGGCATTCCTCGGACTGCTTGATCGATAACTTAGGGATGGTGAAATTGTTGAAGAAGGCGGAGGTAGACCAGATCTGACTTGCCGAACAGCCACCTCTTTCCACAACATCATGAACCGGATCCGCCAGGGAAATCCGGTCAACCTGGCCAGATAACTGAACGGTGGGAGTTTCACCCGTACCCTGGCCGGCTTCTGGAGCAGCTTGAAAATGCTCGGAAAATTGCTGCAGTTGATCAGAGCCAAACCGATCATCGACCAGCATGGCATCGATTTGATCCTGATGGACCTGCTGTATCGGCTGTGGCTCTGGAAGCGGTTGAGAAGACCCAGCATCCTGGGCAGGAACAGTAGAGGGAGTAGGTTGGGGGTTCTTCCTGGCCTTTTTCCGCTTACCGACCCCACCAACTGCCATAACTTTGCTGTTGTCCATAGGTAGATCTGGGTTTTGTGCTGAAAAAAGACAAAAGAACAATGTTAGTATCGAGCGACCTTAGCGTGTGAGAAACTAGAAAAAAGAACAAAAGAACGTTTCTCGCACGGGAAGGACCGCCCGGACCATGGCACTTGGTTTATCAAAACAAGTAAACCCAAGAGAACGGGCAGTACCTATCCCGGCTGTAATAAGTCGTTCAGGAGTCAGATAACTCATGATGTCCATGCATTTATCCTTCTCCACGGCAAGTACGTCCTTGTAAATTTCTTCAGTAAGGACAGGATCGGGAGTCTTGCGAGGAAAGGCATTCCATTTGCGGGGAATTAGGCCGTCCGGGACAGACACGAAGAAAAAACGGTCTTTCCACCCTTTAATTGAAGTTGGATTTCCTTTGAACAGGATGTGTCCCGTTCGGGCACTGGTGGCCAGATAACCGTGGGTTTGTTGGGGGGCTACTTTGAAGAATTGATGGAAGAGATCTAGGGTTGGTCGGGCACCGGCATCTTTGCAACGACAAATGAACCCCGCCATTGCCCGATAGGAGTTCGGCATAATCTGGGCCGGTACAACTTCGTAGAAATTGAAGAAAGAAATGAAAAAGGGGTGTAGCGGAAATCTATGGCCGGCCCTAATCGAGTCAAAGTGGACTATGGTCATTCCGGGCCTATGACGCATTGGGTGAAGCCCGGCTTGCAAACGGAAATCCACCGGATCAGGGATAAGGGCCGGAATTTCGGCCCTATTGTGAGAAGTCAATTTTTGCCTCCTCTCCCTAGTCAATTTTAGGTCAAGAGTATGGCGAGGAACATCGTTGGGACGTCCGGCCGCCATAGAGGCTATTTCGTCCTCGGATTTGGTGTCATCAGAATCCTCACTGGAGGAAGAAGAAGTGCTAGGGAGGTCCTCCGCCTCAACCCTGGTATTCGTCGCCGTCTCAGTAGAAACACCGGCAAACGGAACTGGGATGGCATCTACAATGGCGGTGTCACGGTCATCTCCATGAGAGGCCATCTCCGAATCAGAAGAATGCTCTGTGGGGCTCATCTCGATCGAAGCCAGAAATGAAGATGGGGAATCCAAGGTTGGGAAATTACCTGAGCAAGGGAAGCAGGGGGAAATTTGCAGAGGAAACAACGAAGGCCAATGAATTGCAGAGTCGAAACCCGGAATTGAGGAGTTAAGGGCTAATTTATAAGCCTGGAAACCGTCGTGTCAAGAACCAATCAGAGAGCAACACATCACTAGGGGCATTTAAGCTAGACACGCGTCTAATGAAAAGACTAAACGACGGTTATCATGATGAATATGGGGAAATGAAGCGGCAGCCGTCAAATCGCAGCATGGGGAACTAGTTACTTCTGTATCCCGATCGCCATTCGGGGTATTATGACATTGGTATACTTCCTGATGCACTCACTTCGTTCGAGACATCGGAAGTGGGGGACTTGTGTTGGGATATTGGCCTAGAGGCCCAATACCCAGTTCGGGAAGGCCCAAGGTGTCCGGCCCAAGTAACAGGCCCATCACTCTATGATGAAAAGATCCAATAAAGAGACATACCGAACGGGGTTCGGCCCAAATAAAGGTTGGCCCAATAAGAAGACATACCGAACGAGGTTCGGGCTATATATCATACTTGGTCCAATTTGACAGCATCTTCAGTATGGACCAACATCCCGTTCGAGCAACGGTCAACCAGCAAGTGGCCAGGTGCAGTTAATGCCAGACTATGACATCAGCAAGTGGAAGCATGGATGACCAAGTCGGTGGAACAACGACCAATCAGCAAGAGGCAGCCCATGCTCTCCATTAGTATAAATAGAAGGTTTCAAGTCATTGTAAGGGTTAGCATTTCAATACTCAAGCTCTAGAATAGCATCATTTGCTCTTATTTCTTGTATTAAGGCATAATTTCCGACTTATCGATCGGGAAATCCTTTGTAATCAGATTGGTTAATTAATACAAGTGAGCTTTCGAGTTTTAGTTAGTTCAGATCTTATATTTTCTTTTACGCTTTGATTCTGGGCCATTCCTGGTATATCCAAAGTTCGTGTTGGGCTTTCGGATCTACGAGACTTACCCTCAACAAATATCATATAAGATCAACATTTTTGTTGAATTCCCAACAGAAGTAGTTTTGTAGTCCAAAAAATATAAATTTATCTAACACAACATGAAAATAGAATCGGAAAGAGTAGTTGAATGATAATATAATAATTATAATAATTATTATAACGATAACAATAGTGATGATAGTTATAATAATAGTAATGGTACTTATAAAAATAGTGATGCTAATATCAATGCTAGTACTAATAGTGATAATAATAATAGTGATACTCTGATTAGCAATAATACTAACAATAACACTAATCTTAATAAAAACAATATAATTAGAGTGTTTCAAAAACATTAATGAAAATACAATTTATTAACAAAAATATGACTAAAGTTATTTTTAGAATAATATATCAGTATGATGATAATTTAAGTGTAAAAGTTAAACATAACTTATTGTAAGTAAAGTTCGCACTATAATCACTTTACTTAAAATGTCACACTTTTATAATCAATTCTTATTTTTATCATAAATATATAAATATTTCTTATTGTTGTCATTATGATTTATAATAATTCTCCGTAATATAGTATATTACCAAGCCAAGTTCAATTTAGTAACAAATGGACTAGTTGGTTTGTTGGAGCTTTATACTATGTACTGAGCATGTTTTGAATGTGGGTGCGTGTCTTCCAAATTCCAATACCATTCATGTTTCCCACACCGGAGGAAGTTAAGAGTTTTCTACGACATTTCCCTATAAATTATTATTCTCCCTAACAAGAGCCCACAGAGGCATATGGCTTCAGGCCGAATGGTGAAATACGGCCCATATGCAGGCCCTGACAAAGTTAGCCGCCTTTGTCCACGCATAATGGCTATGCGACGCGTTTAGCAGACGCCTCGCGCCTACTCCCGCTTAAGCGTCGCGTTTTGAAGCCTCTTAGAACACTGATCGTAGATCAAAACCGAGAAGCTTGACGTGTGTATTGCTTAGCGATGGCGGGGCGTCCATTTCTGTGTCTCTCCGCTGCCATGAAATGGAGATTTCTCATACGCCAGGTTGCCTTCTAGGTCTGAAATCGGATATAATCAGGCGCTACAAAATTTTGAAGTGATCTAGACCTAGAATTGAGCCGTTTTTTTTTTATTTCTTCAGCATCTGTTTTAACCGATTTAAAATAAAGCTTCATTATTTCAAAGATAACCGATTTAGAATACTTCAAAAAATTATAAAAAGTACTCCGCTTTACTATTTAACATTGGTTATAACAACAACCAATGTAAAAAAGTTTATAAAAATTATAAAAAAGATCTCATGTTGGTATTTTACATGGGTTTTGAAATAACACATTAGATAAGGTGATGTGAAAAGGCTTTCTTGTACTAGTGATGTCATCGCTTATACATTTATTAATGTATTTATACATTAAAAAAATTCTAACAAAAGTGGATCTTCAAGCTTTTAGAGATGGAAGTGAATTGTCCTTTCATTTTGAAGTTGCGGTGCACGTACATTGAAGAGAAATGTGCTTGGTGTACACATTTTTTTGTACATTTTTTGTACATTCGTTTATCTCACGCAGACACAGTTGTTTGTGGACATACAATGTGTGCGTGAGACAAACGAATGTAAAAAAGTGTACACAAAAATGTGTACACCTATCACAACTCAATTGAAGGTAGGAGCTACGCAGTATGGTTTATATTCATGGGAGAGCTTTGATTTAATTTAAACATAAGGCTAAATCTGTATTTTTAGAGAGCGAGGTGAAACAACCGAATGCAAAAAGCCAAGTTAAGTGGAGTTTTAATTTTTGGCTGATTGACATAAATAGCTGTTTTGAATGGTCAAAAAGTCAATTAATCTGTATTTAAAAGCACACTTACCTTCAAGAATTCATTTGAATGTCTTCCCGATTAAATTTTAGCTGAAAATTGGTATGACTTAGGGATGGACTCGGGTCCGGGTCGGGCCTAGGCCCGGGCGGGCCGGCGGTTCAGGAGTGGTGGACCCGGGACCGGCCCGGGTAACCACCGGGTCCGGTCCGGGTCCGGACCGGGTAACCACCGGGTCCGGTCCGGGTCCGGACCGGACCGGGCCCATTATCATTTTTTTCCCTCTTCCTAATTAACCCCCCTCCCACCCCCAACCACCCAAACCACCCCAAATGGCCCAAAATACCCAGCCCAACCCGAAAATTTTAAAAAAAATGAAAAAAAAATAGTTTTGGCCCAAACCGGGCCCGGCCGGGTCGGGCCTTGTTTTGGGTGACCCGAGCCCGGACCAGAAAACCCACGGGTCGGGCCTACCCGGACCGGTCACTGACCGGGCCACCGGGTCGGGCTGGGCCGGAACAGTGCCGGTCCCGGGCCGGTTCCGAGTCGGGCCACCCGGCCCGAGTCCATCCATAGTATGACTAAATTAGACTTAATGAATAAGATGCTCAAAAAATTCATCAAAAAACTCCACCGGGAACTAGGGATGGACTCGGTTCGGGTCGGGCCCGATTTGGGCCTTGAATCGGCCGGGCCTCGGTTCAAGGTATGGGAGGCCCGGAACCGGCCCGGGTAACCCCCGGGTCCGGGCCGTGCCAGGCCTCGGTTATATTTTTTTTGGGCTTTTCCTAGTTATCCCCCAACCCTTCCCCTCACCCCCAAACCAACCCTAACCACCTCAAATGGCCCAAAATACCCAGCCCAACCCAAAAACATAAAAAAAAATCAAAAAAAAAAAAAATTGGCCCGGCCCGGGCCCGAACCGGCCGGGCCGGTTCACCTTTTCAAGGGCCCGAGCCCGAACCGAGATCCCACCGGGCCGGGTGGCCCGAACCGGCCAACCAACCGATTCAACGGGTCGGTCCGGGCCCGCACAGTAGCAGGCCGGTCTGGTTCCGGGTCGGTCGAATCCACCCCTACCGGGAACCTTCCCAAATGGAAACATCCGGACAATAAAAACTTATTTGACCCTTTTTATGCAATTTCGAGAACCAATCTAACCGTTATAAAATCTGTTCAACTCGGTCCAAAGCGGTATGTTTAGTGTACAAACCAATTTCGGACCATTTTTTTCGAAATTTTTGGGTCCGAAAATTTATTGGTATAATCCAGTTCAATTTTTTTCAATGCAGTTCAATTATTTTCGATTCGGTTTTTAGATTCAAAATGAGAGCACTACATCATATATTCATATGCACTTGAGGTTACTCTATCTAAATGAACAATTATAGAGTTAGTTGTGGAATTGTGATCAAGCACGCCTGAAATATTATTTTGATAAAAGATCTAAAAAATTGTTCTCGCAAACATACAACTATAATTGTATGCCCATAGTACAAAAGCTACATTGAAATATTGAATAGTACTATTTTTTAAATAATACAAAAACTAAAAGATAGTTGTAGTTGAACCTTGAGAAATTAGCCTAAGTTTCAAGTAAAATTCGAAATTCTCAGTGCTGAGCTGTTTGACTGTTTCACCCTAACCTGTTTGAAACCATAACACATAAAGATCCAAAGAAATCGAGGTTTGTCCAAAGAAAAAAACGTGTACTAAGATAAACAATAATCCAAAATTAAGAAATTTAATGGTTGTAAACCAGTTCACAAACTACTTATCACAATATCAATCCACCGGCATCACGGAACCAAACTCACTAGCCTCATACGGCCAAATAATACAGAGTACAGCAGAAGGTAACGATCGAGATGTTCACGGGTATGGCTTGAATCCTTCATAACCAGCTTGTACTCTAACAAATCACACGAAACTTCTAGGTGGGCTTCTACTGCGCCTTGCACCACCATAACCTCCTCTGCTCATGTTGTAGAATATATATATATATACACACACAGCTCCAGTTATGGCAATTTTGAAAACTTCAAAATAACATGCATGAAATAAAATGGAAAATTAACGTACCTTCCAAATCCAGCGTCTCGTCCACCACCACCACCACCCCATCGACCTCCACGTTGATTAGGGCGAGAAGAACCCCATTGCCTGCTCATTCCATTGCCACCCCGTGATGCCATATTATGAATTTCAGCAGGGACATTTTGGTTAGCCCCAGTGAGTACTTTGACAAGAGCTGATGCATGTTTTGCATCCTTGTCACTGAAGAAAGTGAATGCCTGTCCACTGGCACCAGCCCGTCCTGTTCTGCCAATTCTATGAACATAATCTTCTATTCCCATCGGGAAGTCAAAGTTCACCACCACTCTATAACAAGCAAGGATGTGGGGGGGGTTATTGACAAAGGCAGTACAAGATAGCAAATAAAGAACAGTACTATAAGCAAAAACTGATGGTAGTAATAATAAACGACATTGGTAACATGATAATTATATGTATAATAAAATGACAATAAAATTAATAAATAAATAAATTGAACTAAAGCAATTTCACTCAGAAAGTACTTACTGGATATCTTTCACATCCAACCCACGTGCAGCAACATCAGTGGCAACAAGCACGGGTGATCGTCCCAATCGGAACTGATTCAGCACATAATCCCTCTCTCCCTGAGATTTGTCTCCATGAATTGCAGCCACCTCAAATTGGCGGGTTAGGTTGCGTGCTAGTTGATCGCACATTTTCTTTGTTGCGCAGAATATGATGATCCTGGCCCCTGGTTCTTGGGATCTCAATATCTGCTCAAGCCTCCTGTGCTTATCCATAGGTGCAAGTACCTCAACAAACTGAAATGGAAAATGTGATTGGCATGATGAAAATGATGACTGACAAAATTGTCATAGCAAACCAATTTAATGGCATCTCATAAGGCGCCTTTAATGGTAATTAGTAACTAATAATATTTGGGGGAATGGGACGATAAACTAGTTTTAAAACATTATGCAGTGCAAGGCATAAAATGGATATTTTTAAATAGACCAATAAGCTAGTTTAGAAACATCAATCATAATTCAGAAAAATCATACGGAGCATGGCATACAAACAGATATGTTTAAATTGATCAATAACTAATTCAGAAAAATCATACGGAGCATGGCATACAAACAGATATGTTTAAATCAATCATAAAACATAAAGTGAGGTTAAAAGCAGTATGCTGGTAGTAGAAGCTTACAAAATATGTGTATCCGACAAGTTCGCCACCCAAACATACTTATTTGAATAGCTAACAAAGTGCAATGTATGCTGATGGAAATTACTAACAGGAATACAAACCTGGGTGATGGACTTGTTTGCAGCAAGCTCATCAACCTTCCCTATGTTAATCTGAACAGGTTTGACTAGTAGATCAGCAGCAATTCTGCGCACCACTTTGGGCCACGTTGCAGTGTACATGAGTGTTTGCCTACTAGTAGGCACCTCCTTGACAATCTTTTTTATCTGAGGTTCAAACCCCATATCTAACATTCGATCTGCTTCATCCAACACCAGGTATGAAACCTGACGGAGGTTTACTCTTCTCATTTCTAGAATGTCATTCAAACGGCCAGGAGTGGCAACGACCACATCTACACCTCTATCAAGGTCTCGCAATTGTGGACCCTTAGGTGCACCTCCATATAAACACTTCAAGGCACAACAAACCAAAAGGCGCATTAGAGTTAAAGTTCCTTCACAATAAACATAATGACTTAATCATATAGTACCTCCGTCCCACTTAACGGTTCCTGTCCACTATTCTATGGTCAAAGTTGATTTTTTGCGAGTTTATAAAACTTCTAATGTAGTTTCTAAATGTGTAAATCTTATTGTTGTCAGAGATCAGTTAACTTTATGGCCAGTCAAACATCATAAAACGCATGGGAACCTATAAGTGGGACAGAGGGAGTACTACTAGTTAAGTTGGATTGATTCAGACAATAAAAAATGGATATGGGATACTCTCAATGTACATCTCTGATCTCAAGGGTGAACAAGTTGGTCTAAACTGAAGAACAAATGGGCTGTTATAAACCATCGATTTGGCATTTGGCACACACCACAAAAGAATCAGTTATGAACTCCCTGTCAACTATGATTGACACAATGGGTAGTGCTTGCAAATTAATACTCTTTTGGAACTAACATAAATAGAAATGTTCTGTTCATTAAAAATATGATTAAAGATTTTTGGAGTTACTCCATGCAGCCTTCGTAAGGTCAAACATAGAGCAGCGAAGTTCTTCATCCTTATTTTCACCTATCTACCATGCCTGTAACAACTACACCCTAACTCAGTACACACTGATTAGGGATACTCGGCAAAGACTACATTAATCCCAAAAATGATTGTTGACATCCACATGTATAAGAGACTTTGAAAAAGATATGATGACAGTAATTAGCACCTAGCGATAGCTATAAAACAATTGTCACTAATTGACTATAAGCAGCAAACATCATCGATTGCATACCGTGCAAGTAATTCTGGATGATTTTCCAAACTTCGCCACTTCTGCTTGAATCTGAGTTGCCAACTCCCTTGTTGGTGACAACACCAATACTGTTGGACCGAGCTTTGGACCAGGTTTGGGATTGTTGCGTTGATGCATTATATGAGTGAATCCAGGAATCAAATAACCCAACGTTTTCCCAGAACCCGTTTTTGCAATGGCTACCACATCAGAACCTTGTTGAGCAATTGGCCATGACTGGGCTTGTATCGGTGTAGGGACAGAAAACCCAGCATGCACCACCTTAATGATAAGAGCCAAATCAATAATGAAGTGAGTAGAAACTATAGGATTTTAGTTGATAGAAAATTGCAATTTTAGCCCCTCATTGTTGGAACAAATTAACAAAGCATATGATAAAGGGACTAAAACGCACATTGAGGGACAAATTGTGGACTTATTATGCTACAGTCTGTAGAGGAACAAGAGTGTTAAGGATGACAATTGAGGGGCTAACATTGAATTTTCCTCAAAGTTTTAGAATTTTCAACTTATTCAATCGCCAAAGTAAGAAGAAGCATCGCATCACAATGTAGACACACATTGCTTCAGCTAGAGTAAGAAGACGTCTCTTCTTCTTTTAAGCCCAAAAGCAGATTGAACAAGTACAACAACAGTCCCGGCCACTAACTTGGACGAATCAGAGAGCCCATCAGAAAATTTGGTCCATCAAAAAAAGGGCAATCCAAGTCAATGATGGCCCAATGGATAGCGCAGCACAGTGTACGACATTTAGCTCTTCCACGGAGCAAACATCGCACCTGAGAACAAAAAGTGCAAATGGAAACTAAGAATAAGTTCTTAATCTCCAAGTTGGACCTCCATCCATCAATGAACGTTGCAAAACAACAACAGATCAGCTATTGTACCAGCCAGGTAAATGGACAACAAAGAAATTGAAAGAATTTATTGACAGTTACAAACCTCCCTGAGAATCTCTGATGGAAAACCAGTAGCTTCAAATGAAGTGAAAGGTAGGGGCACATTAATTCCCTGCAATGTACACATGTAAGCTAAAACAAACCTGAATTTCCACCCAAACATCCATTAAAATTTACAAGCATTTAAATAGAGCAACATAAACATAATAAAAGACAAGTAAACATTTTTTACACCAAAAATACTGTCTCGCATTCCCAACTCACTAAACCGGCATGATTTATAATGCTTCAAATATAACATGGTTTGACAATAGTAGTGATGGGAGCAGTGAACATAGACAAAGCTGTTAACTACAGTCTACAAGTAAACTGGGAAATGTCTAAGATGAAATAAGCCTTCAAAAATAGTGTTCTCAGACTACGCAATGTCATTACAAGTTACTACCTCTGTCCCATAATGTAAGATGCATGTGTGTTTGGCACATGTTTAAAAAAAATAAAAGATAAAATAAATGTGTCACAATTCTGACCTCCAAAAAGTAAAAACAGAAAATAAGATGGATCTACAAAAAGTAAAGGGTAAAGAGATTAAGTGGGAAAGTAAAAAGTTAGTGGAGTTCAATTTAGGAAAGTGTTCATATTTTTTGGACAAGCCAAAAAAGATAGTGCACCTTACAAAATGGTGCACTTAACTAAAAATACTCTTACTGCAATCCTATGATATTATATTTGTATTATCCAATCATTGAATATTTTCTTTTGCTAATGGTGGGTGGTGGGTAATGCCACCTGCTATACCTAAACTCTTCACATATTTGACAACTACCAAGGAAAAAATAGTAAGACACAAAAATATGCCATGTCTTTTAACATGCTTACAGATACAGTTATGTCATGTTGCTGACGATATGAATCAGCTGACTCTGTGATTGTTGAGGAGAATGAAACCATCCCAAGACTTTGATCTAGTCCGATTTTATCACTCTGAACAAAACAAAGAGTTAGGTGTTGGCTCATGAAAAGAGAATAAAAATATATAAGGAAAGTCATAAACAGAAGCACTGAAGCAACCAGAGCGCAGCAAGAATTCAAACCCTGAAAGAAAGGTTCTAATGCAAATAAGTATAACATGTGTGTCACAATCAAGCATTAATTTTGTCTCTCATCTATTGAGCATCGACCAATGGATTAAATGATAACTTGCTGCTGCAGTAGACATGTTCATACTTGACTACTCCACTACTTCTATTTCATGATTTACTACCAGAATTATCCAAAAAAATGTGCTGTCAAGTAAACCAGTCTCTACTTGGATATCAACCATTATACTAGGACTCAATTAAACCAAGTTAATGCACTCATGACATCTCCTCAAGAAGATAGCTCTAAATTCATAATCGCATGAGCACCTGATAACTTCCTGTCCCAGGAGCAAACATCATTGACCCACTTCTGCTACCTCCATTAGTTACATCATAATCAACATTTATGAGATGTCCCCGAAAAGTTGTCTCAAATGATGGACTCAAAGATTTGTTAGGGCCAGCAGAGCTTGGTGGTATCATAATAATTACAGGCTTCTCATACTGGGTAACGTTGGTCTCTGTATTCCAGTAATAAAGATATCCAGTCTGGCCATCAACCAAACCCTTCCACGGCTTTGGAAGGCTTGGGTCCTCAGCCAAATGTTGGATGTCAGCAGAAGGGAGAATCGCAGTGGCAGCCATATTGGAGATTCGCTCTTAAATATACAAAAACACATTATAACTATGAGGCCAGATCGTCTGACTGATGACATTCTTTAGAAGAATTATATAAAGGTATCGAAATGGAAATTTAATACTACTAAAAAGTAAAAACAAACAAAAAATCCAACGAGGACCTAATTAACCTGCAGGAACCGCATAAAAAACATTAGGACTCATTTATGGCCACCATTTATTTAACTTCAGGTCTGAAAGCTGAAATCTTCCATTTAAAAAGCAATACCTTTGATTGCAAAGGAATAGGGAGAATAGAATCTAAAATTAAGAAAATTGTAAATGATATTAACATAGAATTTAACCTGAAAAGAATCAGCACGAATGAACTCAAATTTATGAGATCCGTTCAAAGTATCAGCACGAATGAACTCAAAACTATGAGATCCGTTCAAAAAATCAGCACGAATTAATTCTGTCTTAATTCAGAACTGGGATACACAAAACGGGACCCTGTGAACATGAAAACAATATAAATATAAATATATATATATAGTGAGCGAAATTGTTACCGTTTCAATCGAATGTATTCGTGGTGAAATGCAGTGAAGAACGCGGTGGAGGTAGCGACTATCGAGCCGTCCCCTTTTGGATGACAGGAGCTCTAGAAAGAAGATGAAGGGGCGTAAGAGACACAAATAGATACCAGTCTTCTCTTCGAGGCTGGTAATGGGCCACAGTAAAATGGGCCGGAAGTATGACTTTAGCTGTTAGAGATTCTTTTTTCTACGCTTAAGAGCTCGTTTGATAACATCGGTTTTTAGTTTCTAATTTTCATCAGTCTTTTTTTATCAAATGCTTAATTTTTGACTTTACACGCTAAAATCTATAATAATTAAAACAATTAAGATTCAAGTTTCATTTTTAACTGAATTGATTGAAGTTAAAATAAAAGACTATTTTACCTATTATGAAAAATTTATAATTAAAATATATTTATTAAGAAAATAATATATATATATATATGACTAAAATAGTGCTATACAATAATTTGAGTCAATTCAATAAGGAAAACGATTTCAACTTTATTTTTTTTTATTTTTTCTCAAATATTCATGCATAATTATAAGTTACATGTTCAGTGAAAAAATAATTATATAAAGAGAAAAAGTGGGTCACCAAATGAGCTTATAAATGCATGAAAAAAAAGTATTATGGTCTCTTTAAAAATTCTAGGCTAACTATATATTCAAAAGATAAGTTCAATATCTATATTTTATATGTATTATAAAACGCAAAACTGGAGCGGTTTTGGGCGGGAACTGATATACCCCTTGTGTGCCTTCTAGATAGAAATCCAACTTGGAATTGGGCTGCCTTCTAGATTATTATTTTAATTGACCAAATACATTTATTATGTTGGCTGAATCTGTGTGTAGCACTTGGCCTCGAAAAAGTCTTTTTGTCTTCCGCATCTCTTTACCTATTTTCAATGCGTATATGACTTATACTAATGCACCTACATTAAATTATTCATTCATAATGACCATTGGCTTTCCCAATTCCAAGTTGGCTTTCTATCTTCCCTAAGTTGTGCTGCTTGAGATTTGGCCCAGATTAAACCAGGTTAAATTAGTTCTTTTGGGAAATCGTGTGTTCATGCAACCATTTCTAAGTCACTCAATTAACTATTAATGCACTTAATATCTGTTGGAGTCTTTTTATCTTCTCAATGTTGTGTTTCGGTAGGCAACCATTTCTAAGTGGCTCACCTATATAAATTGCCGGTGGTTGTAAGACATATCACATGTCCTAAACGGTGACTTGAATTTCCAAATCTTTAATGAAGTTTCATAATGCCATAAACTCCTTTGTGATGTTATTATTTTTTGTAAGAAATTGTCGTTTTTTTGCAATAGATATCTCTAACTTTTGGTGTTATAGGCAGGTGCGGAACTACAGGGTCGTGCCGGTGCCAGCGCCCCCTTCGCCGGAAATGTAAATGTATGCATATATGTCTCAATTTCATTGGCCCCATCGAGATCTATCCTCTTCTACCATGTTTTAACTGAAATGCAACCACCTTGAACGTCCAAACAATTAAATGTAGAAGCTGGTGATGATAAAATACGACAACAATGACACATCGCTATTTGTGTTTTAGCTACTAGGTTTCTGCTTTCTAGTTTCCAAAACAAGAGCGGTTGAACTAACGGAAGGCCGGTTGGTCAATTGAGGATTTGGCAAAAAAGCATTATTGAAGATTCTTTATCATTAGAAATTATTATAGTGTGTTATTATAGTGTATAATCAGTGGGCTGGTTTAAAAATTCATAAGTTTGTAAATATTTGCTTAGTTTTTTATGTATTTTCCATTATATGGAGCTTTTGGTATGTCTCTTGAAACTTTAATAATAATTAAACTATAACGATTATAAATTATCATTAATTTATATTTTGTAATTGGATTTATTGTTTTTTGTCATTTAGATGTCAATGGTATAGTTTTATAGAAGTAAAATGTCACGCCCCGGACCTACCCGGACACGTCAACAACCCGGCGTACAGTACGAATAATCAACCGCAGTCCGACTCATCCATACTATACAAGGCGTCTTGAATACCATTCACACATAGTACATCCATAAACAAACATAATGTAAAACATTTATTAAAGCAGCGGAAACAATTGATACAAGTGTTCAAGCCACACTTGGCATAATTAGGCATGCAAACCCCCAAAGTAATTATTCAGAAAATATTATCCATGAGCATTATTCATATTGTTTTTCAAAACAAGAACGGGAGAAACACGAACCAAGTCTTCTCCTCACAAACTTCCCGAAGCAGCGGCTGATGGTAGCAACCTTCAAGTTCTACCTGAAACTGTGAGGTGGCCTCCCCCGTGAAGGGGAGGTCAGTACTTGGAAGCATTTGACAAGTACAATGACAACTATACTAAGTATAATCAAAGTTTAAATCTCTGAGGCCCTCAACTAGGGCATTATTACATTATAGTTAATCCGTTCATTTAATATCAATTCATCATTATTTATCACGGTCTAGAGCCCAGCTCATAATCACCGTTATCTACTACGGTCTAGAGCCCAGCTCATAATCACCGTCATCTACTACGGTCTAGAGCCCAGCTCATAATCACCGTCATCTACTACGGTCTAGAGCCCAGCTCATAATCACCGTCATCTACTACGGTCTAGAGCCCAGCTCATAATCACCGTCATCTACATCGGTCTTGAGCACGGCTCATAATCACCGACTCCTTATAATTCAAATTCTTAGGATCTAATTCATCCATTTCTCAACTAACATTTCCAACTAATATTTCAATGCTAGTTATTTATTTATTTCAATATAATTCCTTCTTCTTGCATAATTGGCCTTAATATCAAGTATCACTTTCATACCTTCATGGCTTCTCCTCATGACATCAAAGTATACTATCCCAAATGATATTCATGGTTGGTACAACCATCATACACACATATTCATAACATCTAAACATACACAGTTTATTCATAAATTTGTGTATCATGCATACTATACTTTTAATCAATAGTAGTTCTATTTATGCATTATTAACCATCAACAATTCATGCACATCACATTTATATTCACTTAGGAAATCCCATGAAATTAACCCAAAGATTATAAGTATCATAGTCGGTCATCCTCACCTTAATTAAGCTTAAGCGCGTTCTACGTTTCTCGATTGGACTTTGACCAACTCCGACGAACTTTGACCAACTCCGGTGAACTTTGACCAACTCCGACGAAACTCCGGCGAAGCTCAAAAATACTTTAAATCAAGTTCCTAACAAGGTTTTATCATCACAAAACCCATATCAACACAAATAACCTATAAAAGGTTATTTTCCGGCAACCCGGTCGATTTGGCTTCTAAGTCCGTTTTTGGACTTAGAATCACTTTCCAACCCATTATTCCACACTTAAATCATGTAGAACAATACTAAAGGTCTTTCATATGATATATACCTTATATGCTAGAACAAAAACAAAGGAAAAGTTATGATAAGGTCATTACCTTAATTTTCACACTTTTTCCTAGCTTTTTCCTTCTTAAACTTTCTTCTTGGACTCCCTTTAGCTTGAGTTCGGATTTGGGCTATGGAGATGAAGTTTGCAGAGCTCTTCTCTCCTTCTTGGTGTATTAGGGTCGAAATGATGAGTGTAAGGAGGTAGGGGTGGTTCCTTCTTGTCTCATTTAGACAAATGAGTGAAGGGAGGGGGCCTACTACATGTCAAAGGTGTCTCCCCCATCCTCTAAATTGTTGTTCAGCCAATTTGGCACTCCTCCAGCCCTCAAGGGTTGACAATTTCGTGGGGTGGCCCCCACCCATGTGGGAGGTCATCCCAATTTGTCCCAGAGTGTGCAATTTGCCCCGAAAGTTGTATTTTTTCAGACTGTTTTAAGTATATTTTATTTTATCGGGTCAAATAAAATATAACACTTGTTCCCAATTCTTAATGGACCTTAGAATCAATATGCATCCCTCAACTTTAATTTAGAAGTCTCCGAAATCCCTTTTCGGGCTATTATCTGATAGATTGCTGATACTGATAATTTGGCCCCGTTTGACCAACCGGTCAACCCTATGCCATTGTCATGGCTCAACTAGGGTATCCACCACCATATACATATTATCTAGTCCAAGATCAATATAATATGTGGCCCCGATAATATCGGGCGGTCCCCACTCCTGATGTGGGCCCCACGTGCATTTTACTATTCACGCGAAAAAATTAATACAAATTCACAACTTCGTAAATTCACTAAATATTTCATAGGGTTCAATAAATTATTAGCTTAAAGATAAATACATTTGGGGACGGTGTTACAAGTTCACCCCCCCTTATTTGGGATTTCGTCCCCGAAATCCACGTGTCTAATCGAAAAGGAAAGGGTACTGCTCCCTCATTGAGACTTCAGTCTCCCAGGTTTCTTCTTCGACTCGATCACTCCTCCAAAGGACCTTTACCATAGGAATCTCCTTGTTCCTTAGTTTCTTTACCTGTTGACCCACAATCTTCACCGGTTCCACCGCATATTGTAGGTCTTCACGTATCTCTACCGGTGGGTTCTCAAGGATATGAGACGGATCTCGCACATATTTCTTGAGCATCGATACATGAAACACGTCGTGTATCTTCTCAAGTTCTGGCGTCAATTTGATACGGTAAGCCACGGCCCCTATCCTTTCAAGGATTTCAAATGGGCCAATGTATCGGGGGTTAAGTTTTCCCCTCGATATAAACCTGATGATACCTTTCCAAGGAGAAATACTTAGAAAGACCTTATCACCGACCTCAAACTCCAATGGCCTGCGTCGTTTGTCAGCATAACTCTTTTGCCGATCTTGGGCAGCCTTGAGTCTATCCTGAATGACTTTCACCTTAGCCTTGGTGATTTCGACAAGTTCAATCCCCTCGAGCTTGGCTTCGCCAACCTCGTCCCAACACAACGGTGTTCTACATTTCCTCCCATACAATGCCTCGTATGGAGGCATGCCAATACTCGCCTGATAACTGTTGTTATAGGCAAACTCAACCAGAGCCAAATGCTTGTCCCAACTCACTTGGAACTCCAGAGCACATGCCCTAAGCATATCTTCCAGAATATGTATCACCCTCTCGGATTGTCCATCCGTCTGTGGGTGAAAGGCTGTGCTAAACTTTAGCTTCGTACCCAAAGCTGCTTGAAATTTTGGCCAAAATCGGGATGTGAAACGTGGGTCCCTATCCGAGACAATGGATATCGGAACTCCATGCAGTCTCACAATCTCCTCCGTGTATAGCTTTGCCAATCTTTCAAAAGGATAAGTAATGTTGATAGGCAAAAAGTGTGCACTCTTGGTGAGCCTATCAACCACTACCCATACTGCATCATAGTTGTTCACTGTTCGTGGTAGCCCCACCACGAAGTCCATGGTCACGTGCTCCCACTTCCATTCTGGAATGGTAAGTGGTTGTAAAAGTCCTGCCGGGTGCTGATGTTCCGCCTTGACTTGTTGGCAAGTAAGGCACCGACTCACGTACTCTGCGATGTCCCTCTTCATACCCGACCACCAGTAACTTTCCTTCAAGTCTCGGTACATTTTAGTACCTCCTGGATGCATGGCATACGCCGAAGAATGAGCCTCCTCCAGTATAGACCTTTGGAGTTCCTCGTTCCTTGGTATGCATACACGGCCTTTAAACAATAAAAGACCGTCATCACGTACCCGAAAGTTCTCAACAGGTCCCTCAAGGATCTGTTCACGGATCTTCTGACATTCTTCATCAGTGGCCTGACATCTACTGATCTCACTCAGCAATGTAGGCCTAACCTCGAATCTAGCAATGAGAACCCCACTTGTGGACACCTCCACTTGTGCCCTTAGTGAGCGTAGACACGTGAGTAACGTCCCCGATGTACTCTTTCTGCTCAATGCATCGGCTACTACATTGGCCTTCCCGAGATGATAGTTGATGATCAAGTCATAGTCCTTGATCAACTCCATCCATCTCCTTTGTCTCATATTCAACTCTTTTTGAGTGAATACATACTTCAAGCTTTTATGATCGGTGAAAATGTGAAATGTCTCCCCATAGAGATAATGCCGCCAAATTTTCAGTGCAAACACTACCGCTCCCAACTCTAGATCATGGGTAGGGTAGTTTGCCTCGTGTTTCTTTAATTGCCTTGAAGCATAGGCAATCACCCGACCGTTTTGCATTAGAACACATCCAAGCCCTTGGATGCTAGCGTCACTGTATATGTCGTACCCTATCCCTTGTGTGGGTAGAGCGAGGACTGGTGCTTCTGTAAGCCGTTTCTTTAGTTCGAGAAACCCTTTCTCACAATTGTCGTCCCATATGAACTTGGCCCCTTTCTTTGTGAGCTTTGTCAATGGAGACGCCAATACAGAAAATTTTTCAACAAACTTACGATAATATCCTGCTAAGCCGAGGAAGCTACGTATTTCTTTCACGTTTTTGGGTCTCTCCCAATTCATAATGGCTTCTATCTTGGCTTTATCCACCGCAATGCCCGAACCTGACACGACATATCCGAGGAATCCGATCTCTTTGAGCCAAAACTCGCATTTAGAGAACTTGGCAAAGAGTTGTTTTTTCCTTAGCCGTTCAAGTACAAGTCTCAAATGATCTTCATGCTCCCCCTCACTCTTGGAGTATATCAAAATATCGTCAATGAATACTATCACGAATTGATCTAAGTATTCACTGAACACATGGTTCATCAGGTCCATGAATGCCGCCGGGGCGTTGGTTAGCCCGAACGACATGACTAGGAACTCGAAATGACCATACCTTGTGCGGAATGCACTCTTCGGTATGTCATCTTCCTTTATTTTCAGTTGGTGGTACCCCGACCTCAAGTCGATCTTCGAAAACACCGTCGCCCCTCGGAGCTGATCAAACAAGTCATCAATTCTAGGCAAGGGATACCTATTCTTGATTGTGACCTTGTTCAGTTGACGATAGTCAATGCACATACGAAGTGTTTCATCTTTCTTCTTCACGAAAAGGACCGGTGCTCCCCACGGAGAGTGACTCGGCCTTATGAAACCGTTATCCAATAGCTCTTGCAATTGGGTTTTCAACTCGTTAAGTTCAGCGGGTGCTATTCAGTATGGTGGTATAGAGATTGGTTTGGTGCCGGGTTCGACCTCGATCACGAACTCAATCTCCCTATCGGGTGGAAGTCCCGGCAAGTCTTTTGGGAAGACATCCGGATACTTGCACACAACTCTCACATCATTGATGTCTATCTCTTCTTTGGTTTTGTCCACCACATACGCTAGGTATGCGTGACACCCCTTTCTCATCATATTCCTTGCTCTCACGGCGGATATGATACAACAGTTTGATTTGCCTCTATCTCCCTCGAAGCGTAAGGTCAACCCTTCGCCGCCTTCGAGTTCAAGAACCTTCGTGTAGCAATCGACCCTAGCATGATGTTTCTCAAGCCAATCCATCCCGAGGATTGCATCAAACTCGATCATACTCAGCGGTACGAAATCACACGTCAAGTTCTGTCCCTCCACCTCCATCTCACACGATGGATGGTGGCTTTCTCTCTCGATATCATCCCCTAGAGGCGTGGACACCAATAGGGTTTGAGTCATCGGTACAAGTGGTCCGTTGAATCCGCTGGCGAACGCCTCACTCACAAATGATCGTTGCGCCCCGGTATCAATAAGGATCCTTGCTTCTCTCCCGTTTATCTTTAGTGTTCCTACATTCATAAGTAATGTAAGACACACCATCTAATAAATAGGTTCGTTTCTTAAGTCGTAGAGTATGTTGGTTGTGTTTCGGGTGGGGTCCGTTCGATACCCTCTCGAAATTTCCCGGTTTCTAACCTTTAGGACCGTTTTAGGATCAATTCGGGTGAAAGCCGGCCGCTTTTCACGAAAGCCGGCCGGTTTTCGACTGCGAGAAAAATTCTAAGTTTTTAATCACGAAAGTCGGGCGGCTTTTACGAAAGTCGGACGGCTTTCGTCGCCGTAGTTTTTATTCAGAGAATGATTTCGAAGCCGGCCGGTTTCTACGAAACCCGGCCGGGATTCAGCAGCACAGGAATTTCTAGGCCCGACGAAAGTCGGGCGGCTTTCGCCAAAGCCGGGCGGCTTTCAGCTGCGAGAAAATTCCCAGGTCAGGCCTTTATGAAAGCCGGCCGGTCTTTACAAAAGCCGGCCGGTTTTTGGTTGCGAGAATTTTACTGATTAAATGATGACGAAAGCCGGGCGGCTTTTGGTGGAAGCCGGCCGGCATTCGTCGCCGCAGGATTTTCTCAGTATTTCAAGACGAAAGCCGGGCGGCTTTCGTCAAATGTCGGGCGGCATTCGCCCAGGGCGGGGGTTTTTCCTCCCCTTTTCCCCACAATCCCGACCAAACCGTCGGGGTTACAAATTTGCACCTTACAAACACTCCTATTGCATACAATGGAGTAATATCGTGAGTTTAAGATCTTACCCGCCACGGAGTCCGGGTTAGCACGTGCGTCCGCCTCCGTCATCGCATAAACTCTAGCTTGAGTTCTTCCTTGATTCACGGACGGCGCATTGCTCGTGCTCGCTCCCCCTGGCCCACACTGGCATGAGGTGCTCCAGCCCGGTTCCTACTTGCCGTGGTAGCGCCGCTTGGTCCCGACCCCCGGTTCCCACCAAGTTGAGGGCAGTTTGGCTTAATATGCCCTGTACTCCCGCATTGGTAGCACCGTGGTGGATCACGACACTTACCGGTGTGGTTCCTGTTGCAATTCCTGCACCTTGGCGTCATTGGGGCTTGTGAGCCCGAGTAGTGCCCGCTCGTGGCCGGGTTTCCCTTGGATGGTGCTGCCGGTGCCCTGAACGATCCACCTCCCCCGTGGTTCCCCTTCTTATTGGGACCTTGGGGGCCATGGCTTTCCCACTTCCTTTTCTTGGCCTCTTCGGCATCTCGCTTCTTCCTCTCCTCCCATTGCTTTTCTCCCTTCAACCCTTGGGCAACCACTTGGCTGAAAGTCATATTAGGCAATTGAGTTGCCCTGTCACGTATCTCCAAGTCCAAGGCCTCCCAAAAATGATTCACCATTCGGTTTTCATCACAAGCATACTCCGGTATGTGATCAGCAAGGTCTCTGAACTTGTTCTCAAGTTCTTTCACCGTCATGTTACCGCCTTGGGTTAGGAGAGTGTATTCCCTCACCTTGGCGTTTACTTCGAAGTCAGAGTAGTACTGGGCAAAGAATTCTTGTAGAAAATCCTCCCATGTAACAGTTCCGCCATACTTACCCTTGGTTCCATCCCACCATTTGGATGCCAACCCTTCGAGTAACCTTACCGCGATTCTCAGTTTAAAATCGGGGGTGAGCTGCATGTCAAGGGCTGCCTCGTTCAGCCTCTTGATCCACTGGGCGGCAACCGAGATGTCTCCCGTCCCGTCGAACGGTTTGCACCCTAAGTCCCTCGCCTCCTTGATGTATTTGGAGATCCTTATGACTGGACCTCCATCGCCCCGACTCCCATGCGCTTCCACATGGGTTCTCGAATCACAAAAGCTCCTCCCTCTTGGAGCCCCGCCCGAAGGTTGCCCTGCACGGTGCCTTCGGCGTGCCCTCCTTTCTTCGCGCTCCCGATGATACTGTTGGAGCAACGCTTCGATTCTGGCCAAGGAGCCACTTTTCTCCTCATCACTCACATCGTCATCATTCTCTTCGTAAGGGGTCTCAACTGGCTCAGTCCCCGGCTGGTAAGTTGAGTCCTCATAGGACCAATAGGTCTCACTCTCGGTATCAACGTGGCCATCGCTCACGGTTTGACGTTGGCCTCCACGACCCCTTCCTCTTGATCCCCTAGAGGACCCCCGGCTACCGCGCTCGGACCCACCCGGGTTACGGCCCAACAGGTTCCTCCTAGTGATCCTTCCAATTGGTTCCATTTCTGAAAGAAATTCGAATGAGTCGTTAGACTCGTATCGAGTGTCAAATGACGGACGGGTACTTAAAGACATCCTTCGGCTCAAATCACCGCCATACCAATTGTTAAGGGTACCATCTTAACAATTAGAGGCATTGCAACTCAAGTACCAAAAGTTCTATAAGTACAAAACTTATGCTCATGGTTTTTCAAATTCATTTTCAAAAAGAAATTTTGAAGCTTCATTATGATGTTTACGGACTAAGGCTCTGATACCATTTAAATTGTCACGCCCCAGACCTACCCGGACACGTCAACAACCCGCCGTACAGTACGAATAATCAACCGCAGTCTGACTCATCCATACTATACAAGGCGTCTTGAATACCATTCACACATAGTACATCCATAAACAAACATAATGTAAAACATTTATTAAAGCAGTGAAAACAATTGATACAAGTGTTCAAGCCA
Organism: Cuscuta europaea; assembly: GCA_945859875.1. Classification (NCBI taxonomy): domain Eukaryota; kingdom Viridiplantae; phylum Streptophyta; class Magnoliopsida; order Solanales; family Convolvulaceae; genus Cuscuta; species Cuscuta europaea. The sequence goes on from CAMAPE010000038.1 coordinate 12,972,276, forward strand.
CACTTGGCATAATTAGGCATGCAAGCCCCCAAAGTAATTATTCAGAAAATATTATCCATGAGCATTATTCATATTGTTTTTAAAAACAAGAACGGGAGAAATACGGACCAAGTCTTCTCCTCACAAACTTCCCGAAGCAGCGGCTGGTGGTAGCAACCTTCAAGTTCTACCTGAAACTGTGAGGTGGCCTCCCCCGTGAAGGGGAGGTCAGTACTTGGAAGCATTTGACAAGTACAATGACAACTATACTAAGTATAATCAAAGTTTAAATCTCTGAGGCCCTCAACTAGGGCATTATTACATTATAGTTAATCCGTTCATTTAATATCAATTCATCATTATTTATCACGGTCTAGAGCCCAACTCATAATCACCGTCATCTACTACGGTCTAGAGCCCAGCTCATAATCACCGTCATCTACTACGGTCTAGAGCCCAGCTCATAATCACCGTCATCTACCACGGTCTAGAGCCCAGCTCATAATCACCGTCATCTACTACGGTCTAGAGCCCAGCTCATAATCACCGTCATCTACATCGGCCTTGAGCCCGGCTCATAATCACCGACTCCTTATAATTCAAATTCTTAGGATCTAATTCATCCATTTCTCAACTAACATTTCCAACTAATATTTCAATGCTAGTTATTTATTTATTTCAATATAATTCCTTCTTCTTGCATAATTGGCCTTAATATCAAGTATCACTTTCATACCTTCATGGCTTCTCCCCATGGCATCAAAGTATACTATCCCAAATGATATTCATGGTTGGTACAACCATCATACACACATATTCATAACATCTAAACATACACAGTTTATTCATAAATTTGTGTATCATGCATACTATACTTTTAATCAATAGTAGTTCTATTTATGCATTATTAACCATCAACAATTCATGCACATCACATTTATATTCACTTAGGAAATCCCATGAAATTAACCCAAAGATTATAAGTATCATAGTCGGTCATCCTCACCTTAATTAAGCTTAAGCGCGTTCTACGTTTCTCGATTGGACTTTGACCAACTCCGGCGAACTTTGACCAACTCCGACGAAACTACGGCGAAGCTCAAAAATACTTTAAATCAAGTTCCTAACAAGGTTTTATCATCACAAAACCCATATCAACACAAATAACCTATAAAAGGTTATTTTCCGGCAACCCGGTCGATTTGGCTTCTAAGTCCGTTTTTGGACTTAGAATCACTTTCCAACCCATTATTCCACACTTAAATCATGTAGAACAATACTAAAGGTCTTTCATATGACATATACCTTATATGCTAGAAGAAAAACAAAGGAAAAGTTATGATAAGGTCATTACCTTAATTTTCACACTTTTTCCTAGCTTTTTCCTTCTTAAACTTTCTTCTTGGACTCACTTTAGCTTGAGTTCGGATTTGGGCTATGGAGATGAAGTTTGCAGAGCTCTTCTCTCCTTCTTGGTGTATTAGGGTCGAAATGATGAGTGTAAGGAGGTAGGGGTGGTTCCTTCTTGTCTCATTTAGACAAATGAGTGAAGGGAGGGGGCCTACTACATGTCAAAGGTGTCTCCCTCATCCTCTCAATTGTTGTTCAGCCAATTTGGCACTCATCCAGCCCTCAAGGGTTGACAATTTCGTGGGGTGGCCCCCACCCATGTGGGAGGTCATCCCAATTTGTCCCAAAGTGTGCAATTTGCCCCGAAAGTTGTATTTTTTCGGACTGTTTTAAGTATATTTTATTTTATCGGGTCAAATAAAATATAACACTTGTTCCCAATTCTTAATGGACCTTAGAATCAATATGCATCCCTCAACTTTAATTTAGAAGTCTCCGAAATCCCTTTTCGGGCTGTTATCTGATAGATTGCCGATACTGATAATTTGGCCCCGTTTGACCAACCGGTCAACCCTATGCCATTGTCATGGCTCAACTAGGGTATCCACCACCATATACATATTATCTAGTCCAAGATCAATATAATATGTGGCCCCGATAATATCGGGCGGTCCCCACTCCCGATGTGGGCCCCACGTGCATTTTACTATTCACGCGAAAAAATTAATACAAATTCACAACTTCGTAAATTCACTAAATATTTCATAGGATTCAATAAATTATTAGCTTAAAGATAAATACATTTGGGGACGGTGTTACATAAAATGTCAAGGACATGGTTTTGAAGGGTTGCCATCATAAGCTCCTTGAAGTTGTAGTAGATGATAATGATTAAGGTATTGTATTATATTGAAATTTAAATCTATGTATAATACTCCGTATTTTGTTTTTATACTCTGTATTATTGTACGTTTTTTTGTGACCGATACATCTAATTTGTTTTAGTTTTATGCATCTTCTTATAACATTTTACGTGTGCACGTTTTTAGGTGTCTTTGGAGATACTAAAAGAGTGATTGTGGCTATTAGTTTAGAATGATAGTTTTTCTTGAATGGTTACATATATATTTTGATTTGGTTGTGTTTGTACTCGATGTAATCTTTATCGTTTTCATTTTTATAATACTAATAATAATAGTGTAACACCCGGGGAATGCCCCGGTGGTGTCACATTAATGCAATTTGAAATTGTAAATATTAATAGATCGGAGATTGTGAATTATTTATTGAACTTGTTAATAATACTGTATGTAAAAAGTATGTTTACTAATATTTTATTAAGAAATGAGAAAGGGGATTTTAGACAATCAATGTGTATGAGATTTATTATTCTTTTTATTTTAAATTTATTATTAATATTATTAATATTTTCAGTTTATGAGCCCATTAGTTTAAAAAGGTTCATAGTATGGTGTAACATGAAAACTCATTAATTATTTGATTGTGAATGTTGCGGTAACACTAAGAATTGATTTTGGGTCAATGTTCTTGGTAAAATATATTTGTAATGGTTAAGACGAGCTACAAATATGCGATATCACATTAGCAAAAAATAAAAAAAATTGTACTACCTCCGTCTCATTCAAAAGTTCTAGCCCACTATTCTCCGATCAATGTTAAGTCTTCTTAATTTTTACTTTGTATATTCAAGTTTTATCAAATTTGAGTTTCTTTTTTGTGACTTTATAAAACTTTAAGAGCCCGTTGGTACCTCTGTTTTTCGGCTTATTAGGCTTATCAGCCAACTTTTTAACCAAACATATAACTTTTGATTTCGCGCGCTGAATTGTGTAATTAATAATAAGAAAAAGTAATGTTGGAGTTACTTTTCGGATTGTATTGGCTGAAGTTACTGTAGATGATCATTTTAACTATTTCTCATATAAGTTTTTCTTCATTTAATTAGTAAAATATATTTTAAATTTAATTTTTTCATAAATCAGCAAAATCAACCAATGTAGCCACTTCAGCTAGAACTTTATAAATTTCAGCAGAATCAGCCGATTTAGCCGATTTTAGTGTTACCAAACGGGCTCTAAATGTAGTTTCTTAATATGTTAATTTTATTTACTAAAAATAAAATTTACACTGTAAACAATTAATTACAGACATAGATTAACTAATTTTATGATTAGTCAAACATTGTAAACCACGTGGGAACCTTTCTACCTGGCGGGGGAGTACGATATAAGCAATTGAGTACAATTTAAACTAATACAGCTTGCTCACATGCTTTTTAGACAACTGCTGAACCGCATGCTTCAATCACGAACGGAAGAAACTTATCAGATAACAATCACAGGAGAAAACCAAATGTTTACGATTTTGTGCAATCATTATAATTATTTAAATAATAATCGCATGTTTACAATTTTGTGCAATCATCATAATTATTTAAATAATAATGAGTTAATAACCGCATGCTTCACACAATCACACATGAGGAACATATCAGATAACATATACAGCTTGCCCACCTGCTTTTTAGAACCGTTTACCTTATGAGATAATAATGAGATACCTTTATTGATTTCACGTAATCAAATACTACATAGTTCACAAAATCCCCTTATCAAATAATAAAGATAAATAGATAAACTTCATTATCTATATATATCAGCTAGAGTATTATCAATAACTAAGCCAAAGTCATCAACAAAAACACAATAGAAGGGTTAGATCTTATACGATTCAATCTAGAATGTCAATACAAAAACATAGTGAGTTATGTATTTCTGCCCTCACCAAGTAATGAGTTGTAGTGTTCCTAGTCATGCCTTACTAGACCCCCTTGAATGCAAATATATCACAAGTGCCTTGTGTATTTCTGCCCTCACAAATATAAATTACGAAGCTCTCAAATATTTGTTATTTCCACAATAGATGCTTATAAAAAGTGATCAGAAAACGTATTGTTAAATCTCACATCGGAAATGTTTGAGTTAACGAAGTGTTATATTAAGACATGAACTACTCCTTCTATCAGGCTGACCCTTTAGGATGAAACATCATGTCTTAACATGGTATCAGAGCAAAATCGATCCATGGTGTGGGCCCCTTATGAAAAATGATTGACACGATTATAAACAAAATGGCAATGACGAATTGACGAAAAAAAGAATGACGGCACGATCCAGACGAAGAGTCTGGTCGTGAGGAGGGGTGTTAAATTCCACACCAGAAATGTTTGGGTTAACGAAGTGTTATATTAAGACATGAACTATTCCTTCTATCAGGTTGACTTTTTAGGATGAAATATCATATCTTAACACGTATTGATAGAGTATAAGTTCTTTAAAGAGAAGTGAGAGCTAGAGAGAGAAAGAGCAATTAATATATCTCACCCCTACAACTACCCCCAAGAGGAGTATTTATAGGGAAAATATGAGTTGGGGCTCCCAAGCCTTGACACTGAGATAGACGAACGACCACTCGGCTAGTAGTTGAAGTGTGTTGTATACAGACCCTTGTTATCATTTAATAAGATACAGCCCACGTACTATTCTTGTTATTGACCCATCTTACTTGCTTGCATCATACATTCATAAAACTCCCTACTCGAAACCCATTGGAAACGTGTTGGGCCTTTGGGTTGAAGGGAATAAACCTCAACATATGGATTGCTTTATTTTCGGTGGCCAGTGAAATAGGAACAAATTCTACACTTGACTTCCTACTAGTGGCTGGGAAAACCGGGAAGTTTAATGGTTCATTTGATAATTATTGTGGCCATAACAAGAGAAGTCAATCGACTGGTAGAGTCTACATCTTTGCTGACTTAGCGTTTCAGCGTTTTCAGTTTGAATAGACCATTTTTATGTCTCATCTCATTGTAGGTTTGAACTATATGATTTTAATTCTTCTTGTTGTCATTATCAATAATAATTAAGTTATTTCCTTTAAAAAGGTTTATTTTGTTCATATCCAGTTTTTTAGTAATATTTTTTATAAGACATTTTTAGAAGTAATTACATATTAATGATTACCATAAAGATAGTTTATAAAAATGTGACATCTTATATGGAGTGAGTATAGTAGTAACTTAGTGATAGTAACTTATGTTTCACTTTTACACTTAACTTACCATGACACTATATTGTAATAACTATTAATCATATTTTTGTAAATGAATTTTATTTGAGTAACATTTTTGAAAACACTCATTTACATTACATAATAAGCGACATTAACATTATCATGAATTACTTATTAATTATCACCACATTTCACTAAAATGAAAAAGTGTAATACACATATCTTTACATCTTTGTGATAATAAGACAATCAAATGATCCCAATTAAAAGGAAATTAAAGTTATTAGATCCTCGAGCTCAAACTACTCCCAAACCTAAAAGTGACTAAAATTGGTGGAGTGAAGCCTAGCCGGGTAGGTAGTATCCCATATTTACACCTGCCCAAGTACGGAAATTATCATTGCATTATCATCAAAATATTTATTATGCTAATTTTAGTGAAATAAGCACTCGAAGTATACCCAAAAAATCAATTAAGCCCTCAAACAAAAACAAAACATTCAATTGAACCCATGAACTATATAAAAACGTTCAATTTTATAATTTAGCAAGTTGGTTGCCGGTTAACCGATCATTTGAAACAATAAATGTACACGTGTCAATCTTGCAACTTTTCATCTTATTTATAACTAGTAAACTCACCCGTGTGATGCACGGTCGGATTTTTTTTTTCAAATTTATTTGTGCACATTAATTCAAATACACTGTCAATTAATGACACCATCTGTCTCCAGTGAAATACTAATATAGATCAAAGCAATGAACGAAACACAATTATAATATTATGGTTAAAAAGAGAGTACTAGCCATTACTTAAAAGATAAAAAACATCCAACAAATACTTAGAAACCATAACATTGTAAATATGCATTTCATGTAAACCTAAACATTGTTGAACACTTCTATGTATACCACATTCTAAGTCTTGTTAGTGGTTCCTTCATCTTCATTAACAATTAGAATTTTCAAACCACAACAATTGGTAACCCTTGATACTGCAACATACAACTATCCGTGTGTAAATACCATTTTTTCAACAACAACCCAACACGGGACAAAGATTGACCTTGACTTTTATTTATAGTCACAGTGTATGAAGTCATATTATGATATTGTCGCCTATGAAATTTGAAAGGCAATGACAATCAAGGAATTAATACTTTAAATAAGTGAGTTAAATCCCTATATTAAAAAATAATGGTATTTAAGCACATTAATTTAAAAACACATTTAATCTAGCCACATTGATGCACCAAAGTTACAATCTAGTGGATGTTTCGCTCACTCTTTACTATGGATATAATGTCATGGTCATTTGATGTAAAAATTGAACATTATATCCATAGTAAAGAGTGAGCGAACCATCCAGTACCACGTAGAGTGAGCGAACCATCAAGTCAAATAATCTAGCCACATTATATCCGAGAAACTCCTTTGCACTCACTCTTTATTTCCCACCAATCTAGTTATATTTGGAAATGCACAATATTAGTACATTGTCCCTGACTACAACACAAAATCTTTTTTTTAAGAAATCGGACCGAGGAGTGAGCTGGACACGTGACTTTGGGCACTCCTGATAATTTTATGCTATTTAGGAATTCAGGTGTATGAAATTATGTCATAAGATCGGTCGTGGAGTCTACTTTACACACACTATCCGCACAGAGATACGTTCTTGCTACTTCGCCAACATTGAGACTCGTCAAGGAAATAGAGATCCTCTGTACAGGGCAAATGCAAAAACGTACTCCCTCCTTCCCAATTTTACATGTCTTACTTTCCTTTTTAGGTTGTACCAAAATAAGTGTCACATTTCCATTTTTGGAAAGAAATATGTGGTTCACAATATTTCACTTTATTATACTCAAATCTCAACCACAATTTTAACCTTTTCAACCATTTTATTAAATATTGTGCCAAAATCAAATGAGACACATAAAATGGGAGGGGTAGTAATTTCTATTTAGAACAAATAAAACTAACCCACCCATTTGCAGCCCTATCCATTATTTCAATAAGAAGCCCAACCACAACAACCCACCTTATTACTTCACCTTATTACTCCATACAATCCTTTTTCCATAGCCAACCCTTCATTTCTACTTGACCTCCCTTTTTTGCTATCCCAAACCTGATTTTGCTCCTCTCCATTAACTGGAATGGTCTAGAAGGAGAGAGATAGAGAGAGGTGGAGAAATGGTGAGGTAAGGAAAAAGAAAAGATTATGTTTAATTATTATTTTTAAGGAGAGAGATAAAGTGAAGAAGAAATGGAGAGTGTAAATGGAAAGAAGAAAATGGAGAGGAGTATGACCTTCCCAAACCAATTGCCAGCCATAACTCCCCACCACTCTATTTCTTCCATTCCAAATCAATTGCCACGCTTTTCTTCCCAACATTCCATTTCTTCCGTTCAAAATCAATCGGTCATACTTTTGTCGCGCCACCCAGATCCGACACCGATTCTCCGCCACCGTAATCAACCGCCTCACTGCCAGCCATGAATCAATCTACGGTAGTCCTCCTCCATCTCGTAAGCCTCGTCTGCCGCTCTAATCTCATTACAAACGGTAAGGATACACTCTGTGGCGGCGGGAAAATGGGAGACCCAAATGATGAGCTCCTGAAGTCGGCCGTTGATGTTTCTTAATGTGTCTAAGATCGGTGGCGGAAAGGATGTTGGCTGGTCGTGGCTTGCCTAGATGAAGATGGATGTTGGCAGCTTTATCTTGAATTGAATGGAAGAAGAAAGAAACCATTAAAAAAGAAAAAGAAGGGAATATATGAAAACCGCACATTATATGGTGCAACCAGGGCACACGAGATGGTGCGCCCTGTTGCAAAAACGACGCAACATCTCTTTTTTTTTGTTTTTGATTTTAAAAATGATAATAACTTTTAAATTTTTGATCTGATTTTTATAAAATTTATATCAACATTTTTTATTTTTCATGATCTTTCAAATGAGATCAATATTGTGTATGTAATTTTAAGAAATTATCGAACTATTATATTAATGAGTATTGGATTATAAGAAAAATCGAATCTGTTTGGGAGATGATAGGTTTGTGAAATAGAAGATCGAATCTGTTTGGGAGTGGATCAGTGACCTCAGTTACATTTGATAATACATTGAGTTACATCTTTTTATGAGCGAGTTACATCTTTTTATAAGCAAGTTACATCTTTTTATAAGCGAGTTACATCTTTTTATAAGCAAGTTACATCTTTTTATAAGCGAGTTACATATATATATACACACGAGTTGCATTTGACATGTCTGAACGTGACTTACATATATTTACACGTAAAGTTACATATTTTTACACGTAAAGTTACATATTTATACACGCGAGTTACATATTTATACACACGAGTTGCATGTGACCTGTCTGAATGCGAGTTACATATTTTTTACGTAAAGTTACATATTGTTACACGTAGAGATACATATTTATACACACGAGTTGCATTTGACTTGACTGAACGTGAGTTACATATTTTAACACTTAAAGTTACATATTTTACACACAAATGTTAATATGTTAAAATTACATAGGCAATATTGGTCTCATTTGAAAGGTCATGAAAAATAAAAAATGTTGATATAAATTTTATAAAAATCGGATCAAAAATAAAAAAGTTATTACCATTTTTAAAAAACAAAAGGAAAAAAAAATACAAAGCCGTCCCGGTATACGGTGCTCACCGTATACCGGTTGCCCGGTATACGCACTCTATGAAAACAGGCCACGTCAATTGCCACATTTGCAAATGACCGGTTAACCGGCAATCAACCCTCTAAATTATAAAATTGACTGTTTTTATATAGTTCATGCCTTCATGGGTTTAATTGAGTGTTTCTTTTGTTTGAGGGCTTAATTGACTTTTGGGGTATACTTTGAGCATATTTGACAATTTTCCCTTTATAATTTAATACCATTATTCATTGCTTTTCAATATTATACTCATTTCTTTTAACGTTAAATACTTGATTATACGGTGAGCATTGTACAATCAGATATACAGGGTACGCTTTTCCCCAATTACAGACAGTGACTAATGACCCTTATTGGAAGTGGTAGGACGAAGAGAGACCCATTCCAACTCGAGCTCCACCTCACCACACTCCACATTCTGCAATCTAAGCACCATCTTCTGCACAACCTTATCATTTTCCCAAACGATGTCACTTTCTTCAGCTAGGCAATTCTCTCGGCTCGGTTTCACCTTAGCTATTATGCTCCCGTTTGGGATGTCTGCCAACTCCATCTTCACAACTTCCATGAAACGTAAGATGTCAAATTCTGCATCGCCCATCTTATCATCCATACTGAATGTATCTTTGTCATACACTTGCTGCAATCATTTCCAAATTAAATAAACCATCAAATTATGGGATATATACATAATTCTAGATGAATTTGCTTAAATGGGCGATTCTAAAATTTTATACGACTTTTCTTTATTTAATTTATGAAATACCGCCTCCTACGTCCCATCCATTTCATGGGATATTTTCATTTGACGCCTCCTACGTCCCATCTATTTCATGCGATATTTTCATTTGACACCAGTGGTGGATACAGAAAATTTTGTTGTTGGGGGCACCACTTACCACTAACATACATATAGTGGCGTAACTACTCTAAAGCTCTAATGTAAGGGCATTCATGTGAATAGTCGTAAATTTGAGAACAATAAAAATTAAAGATACTTTGTATGTGCCAAGAATTAGTAAAATATAGCCCCAAATAAAAGCAAAATAATTCCAATAGGCAAAAACAGAACTATATCTTTATATTCTCAAAATAAGAGTAATTTATATTCACTTTATTATGCTACCTTATCAGTAAGAAAACCATGTTTTAATTTAGAATAAAATCATAAGAATAATAGAAAAAGACTTTTACATACAATAAAAATGTAAATAAACAAATGTAACATTTTCTCTGAAAATAACATGAGGATGATTGTATCTCTCACATACGGGAGTTCTCGGGTTTGAAACTCCATGAAGGGAGTTTCAGCCCTATTTACCTTAGGCTCTCTCAAACCCGTGACCCCCGGGTAAAAAAAAGAATGTACGGAGTATTACTTTTTGAAAATGTCAAGCTTTACTCTAAATCCGTCACCAAGAGTGGTAGTGTTCCAAGGTCGTTGAGACCCACATGTTTTGTTTATGTTTTTTATATTTGAGTTTTCACTATTTATGTTTTATTATTTTAAAAGAAAAAAAATCTTATTAACGTACGATAAGGGTATGACAGGAAGAGTTACTCTATTTCGGAAATTTAAAAATTATACTCTTATTTTTGCGATTTAGCTTATATTTACTCCTATTTAGAAAATTAGCCCGAACATTAAATAATACGTAGTACAAAATAACAAAAAAAAAATACTCACTCACCTTGTAGAAGCTAAGACTCCGTAATTGTTTTTGTTCTTGGCAAGAGAGCATCTTACTTTTTATTGGGGGCATTTCATTTTTTTATTGGGGGCACACCCAAATTATTTAATAAAAACATAATTTTTAAATTAAAAAGTAAGACTTTGTTTGGGGCATGTGCCCCCATTAAGTTGAATGAATGAATGTGTATCCGCCCCTGTTTGACACATTTATTAATAAAATGGTCCAAAAAGTGAAATTGTGATTGAGATTTGAGTATAACAAAATCAAGTGTTGTGGATCACATTTTTCTTTCTAAAAAAGGAAATATGATACTAATTTTGAGACAACCCAAAAAAGAAAGTATGACGAGTAAAATGTGACGAAGAGAGTATATTTTATTTTTCATTATTTCACAACCAAACATATTCACTAGACAGTTTCCATTTATAAGAACATAATCTTTAAATTATTCAACAAGGCTATCTTTTGTGAATCAAAATCACAAATCACAATCATAATATAATAAGAGCATATTCACTAGTATTATTTTCGAAAAGTAAATTAAATCTTCGTACTTAATAAACATTTAATCAAGCACCTCAACTTTAAAAAATGTTCAAATTAACCTTTCTTTCTTTCCCCTTCTTCTCCCCTGGATGAACGCTGACAAGTTTTTTTGTTTCAGGTCTTTCTTTCCCTACGGTACGCTCTTCTACGTAATTGAGCATTTTTAGATGTAGAGGATTTAGTTGAGTGTTTTCAGTCGATCGCAGAAGAGAAGCGTACTAGGTCGATTTTCTTTCTCTCTGTTGGGCGATGGTTATTTTCCAAATCTAGTTCTCGAGCTACGATCCTACGACACTGTTACTGCTAGAAATCTATGTTCCATGAATCGTTAATGCCTGGTTTGGTTCCTACAAATGACTTTTAAGTTGTTAATAGTTTGATTCTTAGTTGTTGGTAACCGTTCTACTTCCGGATCCTATAAAAAATATGTGTGTACACATTACTGTTATAAGGGATGAAAATCCATTGAGTTTCTAGTGTGAGATAAATCTTACTAGATTCCCATCTTTTTTTTTTCAATTTTTCTATTTCAACGAGTGAACTTACAGAATCAATTTCCCATTCACCCGTTATACGTTTTGAGTGTACCACATATCGAATTAAAGCTCTTCCAAGGAGAATCCGAAACCACTTTGACTCGATCCAAATTGGAAGTGGACCCCACTCAAAATACTCCCCAAAATAGACCATTTAATGCAATTTTATAACACATTTTCCCAACACACTCACATATATATATATATATATATAGAATAAAGATCAAATGAGAACAATGTTTAACGTGAGAACGTGGGAACACCACATTTACACCAACGTGTTTCACAATGAAGCTTGTATATTGCACTTTTTCACATTTTCACAATATTTACCAAAATGGCACTGTGTTTATTTAATATAGGCTTAATGCGAGCAAATTGAAAATGTGCAACAGAATAGCTCCATTGTGCACCAAATTGATTTAAATGTTAGTGTTCTCACGTTCTCACGTTAAGCATCGTTCTCACTGGGACCGCACTCTATGTGTGTGTGTATATATATGTATGTATATATATATATATATATATGTGTGTGTACACTTTGTATTTTTTTCTTTTTACTATGATTATGAACAACCGCCTCTACTATCACATAATAAAAAATTTAACATTCTATTTATAAATGACAATTGAAATCTTCTTTTACTCTGTTACCTGTATACTTAATCAAGTTTTGAGCTTTGATGATTGAAGTGATTAGAACTTCAGAATAATTTTTAATCTTTGTATTTTGAATTTTTGACATTTTTGTGTGGTAGAAAGGTAACTACTTCGTATATGTTAATTCCTAAATGTAAAACAATGATTTTAGGAGTAGTTAAACTTAAGAACCGAATCATTTAGTTTTAGTTCAGTTTCATAAAGATTCCTGATTTTTTATATAGAAATCGAACTAATTTCATAAATCAAGTTTTGCATAACGGTTCCAATATATTTGAGTAAAAAACCTACTCCCTAGACTAATTAGGATATTTTTACTTATACTGTTTTCAATCCCAAACCAGGTCAGACCAAACCAGACTTGGTCAATATTAAAATATACAGAGATCAGACATTTATCAAACCATATCAGACTAGTTCAGACCAGACCAAACCAGATCAAACAAGAACAAAAAATTCAATCCAATTAAAAAGCATCCTTAATATCCAAATCAACCCTGAAAGAGAACTTTTATGTAAGACTAATAAACTGAAAAAAGGCTACTCATTTAATTATTACTCTGTACTTCTTAGAGGGTTAATTCCAATCAGGCAACAAATAAGGTATTAAGGTTACATACCAATCTGATGGGGAGAGTTGGATCTGTAATAGACAGAGTCAAGTGTTCGTTCCACTCAGGATTCACGCTATTGTTCACCACTTTGGTCTTTAATTTCTGCGCCAAAGGATCCCATCAAACACAACAAAAAGCATCCACATTAACATTGGTACGAGTTCTTGGAGATATCAATTAATTAACATACATCTTTCTTAAAATAAGGTCTTTCTTAGTACAGAACAATAGGTTTTAAAAGAATATTAAGCTATCCTACATCATAACATCAACCAGAAAATATTAACTTTAAAGTTTTGGCTACTCATGGACCTTTTAGATTGCAATCCGAAGAATATATATTACCGGAGCTGTGCAATTAGATCCTGATAATCCTCAACAACGAGACAAGAGAACATATAAAGTTGACATGAGAGAAAGAAAAGTGAATGAAATAAAACCTGTTTCTTGCCCAAGCGAACCACAACGTAAGGGTCGCTGCTGCAGACATCTCTGATGGCCAAGTTTATACCTCTGTGAATATGAATCTTGAGAAGCCCCAACAAATTCTCCATTGACAAAGCTGCAGAACTGTCCTTCATTTACCAATACTAGCAGTTCTTTGAGACTAAATGCTTAATTGGGATATATGGTGGGGTGTGGCTGAGAGACAAGAGAGTAAAGGTTTTATATTGGTGAGTAACGTTTATTTATTAAAGGATTTAAAGCTATATAGTATGTACTCCCTCCGTTTCTTAAAGAGCTTCACATTTTGACTTTACATAGATTAATAAAATAAATTTGACTTTACTGTGGAGTGCATTGTTTGGCACTTTTTGGACACTGTTTTGCACTGTTTTGGTGTAGATAATTTGCCAAATAAGGAAATAAGAAGAAGTGTGAAGTTAATTTCGGAACTTCACGAACAGGAAAGTGCGAAGTTGTTGAGAACCGGGAGGGAGTATATACTTCGTACATAACAAGATTTTGGTTTAATTGTTACTTTGGACTGAGTTTAAATTTTACATAATTTAATTTAGTATACTTTGATTTGATGTGAATTTTATAATTACAAGCTGTGTTGTTGATTTAAGATGGTTGATCAATGATAAAGTAAACTCCTGCGCGATAAAATCTACTCCCTCTTGCTCAAATAGTTTTCGTCTCTCTTTTTTGGTGTCTCAAAAATAATTTTTCAATAACAAATAATATCAAAAGTGGCCTTACTTTTACTTTGAAGACATAAAGTAATTATTTGAATGTCAATTTTCCACTTTAACACTCATTAATTTTTATCTAAGTCAAAGTGATGAGTTGTTTTCAAAATTGAAAAAGTAGACTCCCGTATTATTTATTAAGATTATTTATATATTCTGAGGGTACATTAAATTAAACTTCCGATAAAATCATAAATTTATAACAATCATTTTTGTGTACACGTAGTTGTACTTATTTTACACGCAGCAGTTTTTTTGTTTTGGTAAGAGAATCGTTTTTCGCACACAATTTATCGGTGTCAACGGACAGATATATGTCACCAAGATATGTATTTCATTATTTCTAATTAAACGGAATGTAACCCACCAACTTATTACACCCTAAATTAAATGTCGCAACTTAAGTTGTTTATATTCATTAATTAATTGTTGCTTTACTATTGATTAATTAATTAACCAATGAATTCAGCGAAATAATTATTAAATGGGGAGACTTTCTGTTTTTCCGCGAAAACTACATCCCTCAGTAATGACGTTTTTTTATTAACGCGGAGAAATTTCAATAATCACGTTTGATCGTGACTCAAAATGAATTCGAAGTAGGCCAACACTACTAGCATTATGTTTAAGTTTTAGAGATATTACCCGAAATAGGACTAAAATAGTTTGAAAATTCCAAAATAGGACTGACATGTTTTTATTCTCAAAATAGGACTAGTTACTGTCATGTTTTTGCAGTACCAGACTTCAAACATGGCAATACTTTCTAAACATGACAGTAATTAGTCCTATTTTGAGAATAAAAAAAATGATAGTCCTATTTTGGAATTTTGAAACTGTTTTAGTCCTATTTCGGAAACTTTACCTAAGTTTTATTAAGACACATTCATTTTTAACGGATTATAATGTGCTAATTCATGAATCAGACAGGAATTCTAATCGGTACCCAAGTTTATAATTTAATTTAAATTTGAGAAATCATACAAGCTATTTCTCTCATATAGCCCGTTTGGTAATGTCTAAACGGCTGAGTATGTTTATTTGTCCAAATATTATTAATGAAAATATAAAAAAGTTATACCCTAAAAGTGAAATACAATACGAGCAAAGTAGTTTGTGCTTTGATGAAATCATCGTTGATCTCCCAAATAGGATAAAAACAAGAGAGAATTTCCTAAGGGTATGTTTGAGAATTTGGAGGGAAGGGGAGGGGAAGGCTTTGGAGGTATGTTGTTGGAGGGGAAAGGAAGAGGAGGGTGAGGAAGTCCTTCTTTGTATTTGGCAGTAATAAAATTGGAAGGAGAGGATTTTTGAAGAAATTATAATTAAAATCACTTTGAGATATGACGAATTCAAATCATTGAGCTGATATTCGTTTTTAATTTAGCTTAAATTATCATCTTGTTAATTATCCTTCAAAACCCTCCAAATTGGGGGAACTTAAAAATTAAGCATTTGGAGGGTTTTGAAGGGTTACAAAAACCCTCCAAAACCACCCTCCAATTTTTTAAACTCCCAAACATGAAAAGGAGGGTCATAAACCCTCATTAACCTTCACCTCCCCTCCAAAACCCAACTCCCAAACACACCCTAAATAGAAGTAAAGAAGTTTTGAAATTCCAAAACACGAGTATCATGTTTTTTATTCCTTGAATAGGATCAATTTTTTGCCAAGTTTGACATTACTCGACTTTAAAACATGTCATTACTAGAATTAAACTGAAGAAACAAATAAAGTAAATTGAGTTTCTTGACTCTTTGTATACCTCAAATTTTTGGTCGGGAAATACATTTTTTTTTTGCGATAAGTGGATATCTACTTTGATGATAATGGATCGGGATTGCTAGGCTTTAGGACTTTTTTCTGTCTTGTTTTTCATCCATTTTGACACGTTCCCACCGTCTTTCTCCATCCGTTTACACTTCAACAATCCCACTTTCTTGTTTTTTTTTGTGGCTTTCTTATATTTCTGGCAGGTTTCGCTTTTAATTAGGCCACAATTTTCAAACACTAAAGTTTATCTTGGCAAGAAGTGGTTGGCTTGAGAAACTCCATTTGTTCGTCAAGTTCAATCAAATAATCTTGTTTATTTCTTTTGTTCAAAAATAGCTTTTCCACTCTAAGTTGTCTTCCTAATTACGAAAAAATGTGGGTGCTTTTCATGAGAAAATGAAATACTTAGTACAAAGAAGAAAATGATATAAAGTTGTAGGGTGGAATCTATGTTGTTAAAACCGGACCGAGAGGTGATCCGGATCGGACAAATTACCGGCTCAAGGATCATTCCGAATCCGGGAGGGTCAGCCCGGTCAATGCAAGTCAACCCGGTCAACTATGGTTATATATGTGTGTGTGTAGGAGCGAGCATTCATGTGCGTCCGGCCGCACCAGAGGGGCCGTCCGGCCGACGGCTTTTGGTCACCTTCCCGGTCGAATTTTTTGATGAAATTTTTATGACATGTTCTTCATCATGTCTAGTTTATGCACAAAACGATTCAACTAAAAACTCAATTCGGAAGGTCGTCAAATGATTTTTGGAAGTTAACTGCATTTTTCTATGTATAGTTTTGCACAGTTAACTTCAAAAAATCATTTGACGACCTTCCGGATTGCGGTTTTAGCTGAATATTTTTGTGGATAATCTAGACTTGATGAAGAACATGCTATAAAAATTTTATCAAAAAATTCCAATGGAAAACGGCCAAAAGCCGTCGGCCGGACGGCGCTTCTTGTGCGACCGGACGCCGCACCAGAATGGGACTATATATATATATATATATATATAAGGAGCGGTTCCGGTAAGAACGTGCTCCTAGGAGAGAAATGAGAATGACTCTAGACCGTTGGATTGTATTATGCGGAACTGAAATGTGCATTGGGTGAAACTCAATTGTGCATTAGATGACATTGAAATGAGTAGAATAAAAATTTAAACTCAAGTGTGCATTAGATGAAACGGGAATGTGCGAAATAAAAGGTACAAAAATAACATCACATCGTACCTTTTATTCTGCACATTTCAGTTTAATTTCACCTAGTGCACATTTCAATTTCACTTAATGCATAATTCAGTTTAATTTCACCTAGTGCAGATTTCAATTTCACTCAATGCACAATTCAGCTTCACATAATGGCACTGTATCGTATCATTTGTGTTGCACATTTCAATTTCCCCTAATGCACATTACAGTTTCATCTAATGCACATTGAATTTCACTTAAAATAAATCTAACGGTCCAGATTCATTCTCATTTTTCTACTAAGATTATGTTCTTATAAGATCACTTAAAGGAGTCCCATTCTAGTGCGTCCGGCCGCATCACAGGGGACGGCTTTTGGCCGCTTTCCCGGTGGAATTGTTTGATGAAATTTTTATGCCATGTTCTTCATCAAGTTTAGTTTATCCACAAAAAAATTCAGCTAAAAACTCAATCCATAAGGTCTTCAAATGATTTTTTGAAGTTAACTGTGCAAAATTACACACAAAAAACGCAGTCAACTTCAAAAAATCATTTGACGACCTTCTGGATTGAGTTTTTAGCTGTTTTTTTTTGTGGATAAACTAGACTCGATGAAGAACATGCCATACAAATTTCATAAAAAAATTCCACCGGGAATGCGGCCAAACGCTGTCGGGCGGACGGAGGGTCTGGTGTGGCCGTCCGCACATGAAAACTCATCTATATTAAATGCACATTATATATATATATATATATATATATATATACACATATACATATACATTATATATACATATACATATATGTGTGTGTGTAATATTTATATATATATATATAATATTATATATATATAGAATAAGGATCAAACGAGAAGAGTGTTTATCGTAAGAAGTGAGAATGCTTCTGCTGCGTTCATTTTAAGATCTGTGCATCAGATTAGCAAACAAGTGCACGAAAAAGTATAAAAAATATTTAAAAAAGTGATGCTAGACGCGGTGGCATTCCCGTAATTAATCGGAACTTTTCTGGCATCGCAAAAAGTGCATCAGATTAGCAAAAAAGTGCATCAGGAATAGGTAAATGTGTAACTTCTCACTTCTCACGTTAAGATGTCTTCTCATCATTAGAACTCGACCATATATATATGTGTGTGTGTGTGTGTGTGATATTATATACCAAATTGAAGTTACATGGTAAAAGTTACTCTCATTCGAGATTTAATTATGATAATCAGAATAGAAAATGAAAACAAGGTATCGAAACATTAGGTTATTTCACAGAGTTTAAAATGTATTCTAGGTTTGATGGATAATATGTGAACATAATGCTATGAAAAATTAAACAGATGGATAATATATTTGTTAGGCATTTTTCTAATTGTATAAAACATAATTGAAGTTGAAACTTATTGTGATTATTATGATGTTTTTATTTGGACTGAAATTTTCTGGTTTGGTCTGATCTATCTTGATCTGATAAATGTTTGATCTCAGGGGCGGATCTATTGAGAGGGGGGGGGGGGGGGGGGGGGGGGGGGGGGGGGGCTGCCCCCAATACAATTCCACTAAATCCATGTAATATATTAGAATATAAAAAAACATGTATTGCCCTCAATAAAAAATCATCGTTGCCCCGAATAAAGCAGCCTCCTAGCTCTAATCTAAAGTGTTAGGATTATTAATTGTTTGTTTGTAATCGTTTAATGCTATGTTTTTGAAAATTTAAAATTCCAATCACTGCCATAGCACTAATCTAAAGTGTTAGTGATTACTGATTAGTGAAGAAGTCTTACATCTAATTTATTTAATTTAGTTGATGATTCGCTAAGACAGTTATTATTATTCCAAAAATGTCATTTAGATAGTCAAATTACTGATTTGTCATTCAAAACTTTGACCGACTATATATATTTTTTTATTGAAAATTAATTATAATATAAAAATTATACAAAAATGTTATTTGTTAAAAGTACTTTCATAAAAGTATAAAATTTAAAATTTCCATAATATTATACTAATCAAAATCAATGTTCAAATTTTTTGAAATGACAAAGTTTTTTGGGACGGAGGTAGTATGTTGTTTTAAATAGTTAAATTAGAGTTAATTTAGTCAGGGACGGAACTATGTACTCCGTATATGTCTAGGGCCATTGCCCCTCCCAACATTTTTATTTTTTTTATTATTGGCTATTAATTTATTTTTTTGCCCCCCCCCCCCCCCCCCCCAATTTGTATTTCATGTAGTAGTATAGTAGTTCGAAATATGTTTATCGTTATACTCTGTACTACATTTATAATTTTTCAATACTTCATTAAAATATCATATGTATAAAAACATTATATAGTCTAGAAGTAGTCATTTTGGAAAATATTAATCTATAACAAAACTATATTTTGAAGAAGTGATTATTACTCGGTACTCCGTATGTAAAAATATATTATTAATAATATATTATGGAGTAGTATTGGAGATATCCGTCTTAAAGTATCTAATATAAAAGAATTATAAGAAAAAATTGGTATACTAATTTAATAAACTTTAAGAGGAGTATATTATGTAATAGCATTTTGCCCCCTATCCTCACATCCTGGCTCCGCCCCTGAATTTTGGCCCTGTTTTTTGACTTACCAGGTCTGATCCGGTCTGGTTTGATCTGGTCTGTTATGAAATGAAAACAATAATGTAAAATCATTCATATTAATAACTAGTGAAGTCATTAGCTTTAAATATTTACATTTGTAAGAATTAAATAAAGTGGAAAAACTACAAGCTCAACCAAGTACATGTAGGTAAGCTGGTCACACGTAGGCTATGACCAGGACGATGATTTTTTTGTGGTATGCAATCCGAGTTTCATCATTTAGCCGGGTTTAGGGTATTCCGCGTCATCTGGTTTTTTCGGGTATTAGCACTAACGAGTTTGGGTTATATCACACCGATTTAGGCTCTTGAGTAGCCGGATTCCGAGTCGATACAACCAGTCCGGTCCGGTTCATGTGACACATGATGGAATTGGTTTAAATGTACTTATTAATTAATGTTAAAATGAGCTTAAAATTGACAAGTAGTCTACCTTTTTCTAATAATCTATAAATTGTACAAACAAGGATAAATTGTAACTATAATAATAACATATTACACATGTTTGAGGAAATTACCAATTTACGCGGATTTTGTGACTGACAAGAGCATATTGTCGGATTTGGTTGATCCGACATGAAAGATTACATTAAAAATACCTAGTTGGAATTGTGTAATCCGACTAGGGGTATTCGAATTTTTATATTGTTTCCATAATTTATGTAATCCGAAGCAAATTAAAAATAAAAAAGACCTAGTCGGATTACACAATTTCGACAAGGGGGTGTTTGAAAATATTTTATAGTTTGATTGATTTGTGTTCATTCATTTCTTAATTTTAAAAAAAAAGTTGCCAATTCCGACCGGAGGTGTTCAACATTTTTGAACAAAAGGAATAAAAAGTTGAGCTTTAATAAATAAGGAATAACATTCATACGAAAAAAGTAATTTTATAACATTCAAATAATTTTTAAGTAATTTTATAACATTCAATCGAAATTAAAAATATGTAATTAGTTATTTTAGTAGAGTAATTTTTAACTCATTCAATTAGATAAGCACACATTTTATAATATGATTGTTTAAACAAAATTTGACCCATTAAGTCATATGAATTCAAAAATAAATTAAATTCATAACATATTCATGCTACATTTTATAACATTCAAATAATATGTTGTTTATTTTTGGTAGTAGATAATAATATTGAAATTTATGAATGTATCTACTTTGTACAGTCACAAACTTGGGTGAAGAGTCGGACGATCGAGACTATGAACAAGGTTGTAGTAGTAATGCCGATTCATTCACGAGCGATGATAGTGACGAGGCAGTAGACACCACCTCAGCGAATGTGGAGCTAGAAGAACCATATGTTCAAGCGGTAGATTCTAAGCCTGAAAGGATCGAAGTCGGTGAAAACTGATAATATCAGACATATATAAAAAATATAATCAGATCATATTTAATCAAATAAAATATAACAGATAGAATTAATCAAATAAATCTAATCAGATAAGCTTTAATCTCGTGTACAAAATTCTGTCCAACCATATCTGTACAAAAATCTGACCAAAAATTTAATACCCTATCCGTCCCATATCCACAAAATTGAATACTCCTACGGTCCTACCTACCTAATTAAACTAAACAAACACAAAAGGACTATCCGACAGTTCCAAATAAAAGAAGAAAGAGCGTGGATCACCATCGCACGGTCATCCTAGAGTCAGAACTCCCCATCCAAATGGAATTAATGGGACTGCCAAGAAACTCCTGCAGTCGGAACTCCTAAATCCGACAACAGATATTCTTTTTTAAATAAGATTAAAATATGGTATTCTTTTTTGAACTAGTTATGTTAGTAACTTTTAAGATTTTAATCTTAGATTGTGAAATTGGAATTTTTGAGTTAAATTTATCTA
Organism: Cuscuta europaea; assembly: GCA_945859875.1. Classification (NCBI taxonomy): domain Eukaryota; kingdom Viridiplantae; phylum Streptophyta; class Magnoliopsida; order Solanales; family Convolvulaceae; genus Cuscuta; species Cuscuta europaea. The sequence continues at coordinate 12,994,133 of CAMAPE010000038.1, forward strand.
TAGTTTTAAGAGTGACCTAAATTGTAGAATTTTACTCTTTAATTTAGCTATAATTCAGGAGTGTAGAAGTAGAATTTTACTCTTTAATTTTAACTTTTTATTATTTATAATAGTTAAAATTGTAGAAGTTATGAAATTGTGTTAAATTCTATGAATTTAGAAATTGAGATACATTTCGAATTTAGGAAGTTAGAAGTAGTTATTTTAGTAACTTTTAAGATTTTAATTTTAGATGGTGAATTTTAGAGTTGAACTTTTAGAGTTGAATTTAGTAACTTTCGAATTTTAGTTATTTTAGTAATTTTTAAATTTTTTGTATTAGATATTCAATTATAATGAATATAAATGTTAATATGTTTTAAAATTATATTTATGTAAGATTTCAAATGGATCAAGGAATTCCGCGCCCAGGACCTGTTAATCGTTCACTACTCACGTTGCCACTGAATTACCATCGTGCGGACCGTGCATGGTATGAACCAGATTCCATTGACTTATGCTTGAAGCCCGTCAGTTGCCCTTCAGCTGCATACGAAGATTATTGTATTTATTAATAAATTACATTTAAAAACTACATTTATTTTGTTCGGTTTCATTAAAATTACAAAAATCGCATTTAAAACAAAATCAAATTTGTATCTCATTTTATGAATTTTATTCACAATACAAATGGATTAAAAAATAGTATTAAGCAATCAATGTTTTGTTACTCAAAAAATCAAAATGCATAATTTGCATTTTAAAAATATGACAAGAATTTAAAAAAACTTTTAAATTTGGAATTGATGGATTTTTTTATTTGTAAAATGAGTCAGTTGGAATTAAGGGAACTCATAAAATTGAAAATCAAAAAACTTTGAAAATCAATTCCGCCACTAACTAACAAAAAAAAGAAACCCCCTAGTCGCAAGTGGCATATCCGACGGGGAGGTTTTAGTGAAATTTTCGAAACCTTAATCCTAGTCGGAACTGGGTGTTTCGATTCCCGTTTTTTGGGAAACCCTGATTTTTTCTCGTAATTTGGCACTACTCACTGTTATCCTTTCTCGTATTTTGGTAAAAGACCGTGTCATTGTTTCCAAATAAACTAAGTGGACATTTTTCAAACGCGTATAATCTATAATTTATGGTAGATTGGTAGTGGACATTTATGTTTCACATATTGCATAATGAAAAATGCTTAGTGTACACACCATGTACATGGTATAAAAGTAAAAAAAATCTCATTTTCCTCCCCCCTCTTCTCTCTCGGTTCTCTCTCCCTTCTCTCTTCCCCCTCTCTCCCTTCTCTCTTTCCTCTTTACTCAATCTCTTCTAAAATTCTAAAAAAATGGATGATCATCATATCTTCTTCATCCTCCATTTCCTTCTTCATCCTCTTTTTCTCTACCTTTTTATATCAAATTTTTTCATTATTTGCACAAAATCAGCTTATTCATCTTGTTTCATGTTTTTTTATTGTTTTTTTTCAAATTACATGTAAATTGATTACACATAAAACTACATCATTCATTTGGATGTATATAGAAAATTAATTTTTTTGTTCACCCAGACAATTAAAATTGATCACACCGACAACTAAAGTTGATCACACAGACAACTCTTGTCTATGATCTGCACAAATGTTGTCTGTGTGGTAAATATTGTGTGTAAACATCGACAAATAATTTTCTGTGCAATAGGGACATATTGTCTGTGCACACAGGCATTGCACATATATAGATTGATTTGCAAAAGGTGTCAGTGTCAGGCGGCTGTCCGTGTACTTTTTACACGAAAGTAAATATTTGTGGACACAGACAAAAGATGACTGTGTACACAGACAACTCTTGTATGTGCTCATAGGAAAATTCGTACCAATTGTCTGTGACCGACATTTTGTGTACAAGTTGTACACAACTTGTGTACCCCTAGCATTTCTGATTGCATAACACACAAATTTTTGTGCTTTAGAAGTATTCTCAATTCTCTAGCTCCTGAGATCACGTTCTTATTTGAAGTATCATATAGACATATACGTAGTATACACAAATATATTCATGTCCGGCCAGGCGGGACGTGAGAGTGGTCCGGCCACCCCTGTTTGAGGTGGTTCCCGTTCATATGTTTTTCTTAATTGTTTTGAGGATGTTCCCCATGATTTGTAGATGATGTCCATCAAATTTGAACAAAAAATTTAATCGGAAAGATAACCAAATGATTTTTGTATATTTTGGCGGAATTATTTTTCAAAAATCATTTGAGATTCAATGAGAATGAAGCTCCAGGAGAGAAATAAGAATAAATTATTACCGTTGAGATTCTTGATCTAAAGGTGGAATCTTATTATTCAATTAAAGATTGAATTCCCTCACCGATTGAATTACCCCACGACATGTATGAATAAATTGTGAGCTTGCAAAGTTATTTATTATATATATTGTGTTGTATTTATTTAATTAAGTTTTAATATATTTGTGACCATTTCAATAAACATTTCAGGTATGGCGTTAATGTAGTGAGTCTAGTTGAATTTTTAGTAGGAAAAATTGAAAATAATAATCCCAACTATTACCGATTCGCTAAGAATAATCCCAACCATTGATTATTTTTGTATAATCCCAACTTTATAGACCGTCCGTTAATAATGGTCCATGACTAGAAATTACCTCATGTAACAAGTGAATTTTAAATAGAATTAAGTATAAAAATTAAAAGTTGAGATTATTTATAGGCATTACTTGTTATATCTCTTCTCATCCACTTTAGAATTTATTTATAGCTGGTCACATCGGACCATTATTGGCGGAAGGTACCTAAAGGTTGGATTATTCTGAAATAATCGATAGTTGAGATTATTATGAACGGATCGTCAATAGTTGGGATTATTACTATCAATTTTTCATTTAATTTTTAATATGAATGCTTTTAATTAAATAAAATTTCAAAGGAGTTTCAACCAATAAAATTAAAATATGAACGTGTCACATAGATTTTCAAATTTAGAGGCGCTTGTTTGCAAAGAAGCGCCACACGCGTCACATAGATTTTCAAATGTAGAGTTTTGTGAAGAAGCGCCGCACGCCCAACGGAAAAAATAAAATAAAATAAAAAATTGGAGGCGCTTTCTTCCAGAGAAGCACCTCTAAAAATATGTTGCGGCACTATTCGTTAGAGGCGCCATAAAGTGTCACACGTGTAAAAAAAACGCTTCTAAACTACGTTTTTGCACTTGTGGTAAGATCGTTCTCATTTCTCTCCTAAGATGACATTCTTCAAACCAAAATTTATGTACATACATACACATATGTAAGGTTCCAATGAGAATCATGTTTAACGTAAGAACGTAAGAACATACAAATGTAACTCAATGTAATCCACAATGAAGGTTGTCTGATACACGTACACCTACCATACTAGATCAGACAAGTTCATACTAGAACATGCCACACTAGATATATATAGATCAGATTAGATCAAACCAGACCAGAAAATTATATGCCAATAATAAACATTGATGTCACTACTTATTAAAACCATATTCTTCTCCACTTTTCACGTTTGCCAATGTAAAAGTTTGACCATTAATATCTTTCATTTCTTATTATTAAAAAAATTAAAAAATTCAGATTTTGAAAAATTAAAGTGAGAAGAATTTAACAATATTTTTTAAAAAATTAATTTATAATTCATTAATAAATAAAATATAGTTAAAGTAGAATACGTGAATAGTACAAAAAGTTCAATGTTATAATTAAAAGAGAACTGAGATAGTACACGTACATTCAGTTTGACGGCAGTCGGCAAATTTGGTGTCTCCGAGGAAGTGCATCGTCATCCCGGCGGCCGTCGTCGAAGTTCTGTGAATAGCTAACGACATCGTATTGGAACGACGTGGCCGGCGGCTTGGATCGACGCAACACCTTCCCCTCATTCACTAACTTCTTGATGATCCTCCCCCGCGACGACGGAGACAGTTTCTGACACCGGGCACTGTCGTGTCCGACGTTTATCTGCGAGTACTGCTCTTCCACGGCTACGCATGAAGGCGACATGCAGCCGTAGAAGCCGTGAGATTGCTGGCGGCGAGTCGGGCCGGACTCTCTATCCATAATATGTGACGGAAATTAAAGTTTGAAATTGTCGTTAGAAGATGGGAAAGAATATAGTTTGGGGTATAGGGTATTAAGGTATGGTCTTTATATCGGAGCTCCGACTGAATTGAATGAATGAAAGAATCGGAAGAGAATCCATACAACGTTAATAACGACAAGTTTATCGTTAACTTGGGTACAATCTGACCGATTCTAATGCATAGGTGGGCCAAATTAAACGTCGGTATACATAACTACGCTGTCACAAAGGATTTGATCATTTGATTAGACAAGGAAATTATAATTATATTAAGAATGCTTTTAGTTGGACTCAAATTTTCTTGTATGGTATGATCTGCTTTGGTCTAGTCTGATAAATGTATGGTCTCTGTGTATTTTATAACTATTCAAGTTCTCGATTGGTATGATATGAGACTGAAAACAGTTCATGTAAAATCATCCTAATAATAATATTGCAACCTCCGTCCGTTGAAAGGTTGCTATACAAAACGACATGGTTATTTAGACAATTACTAGCTTCGTCCCTTAAAACTTTGCCAATGTTGACCGATACGGAGAATAATAAAGTAAAAACTGTGTGGTTGAGATTTGTGCAGAGGAGAGAGAAATAACAGAAACCACAAAATAATTGATTAAAAGGGAAAGTGGCAAAGTTTTTTGGGACGTCCCGAAAAGAAAAGATGACAAAGTTTTAATGGACGGAGAGAGTATTAAATAGGGCAATTCAAGTATGTTTTTGAGAAATAATTTTAATCGTTATATAACATAATCGGGTTAATGTTGATAATTGTGATGTTATATATGTATTATATTTATATTTAATTATTAATGTGTCATTTAAGATTGTCTTTTAACTGAAAAGTTGAAACCTTTGTATGGGACGGAGGGATAATTACATACTAACTCCGTCTCATTCACAAATTCTCATTTTTCTTTCCCCCCATATAAGAGTTCTCATTTCTATTTTAGAAAAATGTTTACACTGATAATAGAGAATTTAATCAGAAAAATATTAAAAATAATAAATATATAATGTAACAGTTATCATCAATGATCCCATAAATTATATAACATTAAAATTATTTCTCAAAATATATTCGAATAATCTTATTTAATTGTTGTCAAAATAACCGTGTCATTTTACAACGGAAACCTTTAAGCAGGATAATATATCTTTAGGAGCTAAGGAGCTAATAGCGTTAAGGTTCCTGTACTTAAATCTTCTAGTCGGGTCTAATTAAATATGGCATGGTATGTAAATATATACAGAATATTTAATTTTTATCTGTATTATAGGTACTATTGTTTGGTTCTGATTTATTTAAGTTTGATCTAATATGAGATTGAATTTAATTTAATAAAAAATGATAACACCACATCTTTGAGCCCCTTCAACACTAGCCCAAAAATTTAATAATTTGATATTAAGATAATATATGGCCACATTACTTTTGGAGTACATGGAATTTTTTAAGACCCAGATCAAACAAGACCAAACTTAAACATATTAAAGGGAAATTATAGCAAATAAGCTTAAAAGAGATAATAATATCATTTTTTCCCTTTTTAATGTTTCTTTCAAAGATAGACTAGCTATACTTTTCCTTTCACAAATAGCCACATGCTTGATATTCAACTTCTCATTTGCATTTTACTCCGTCTTATGTAGTAACACTCGTTGTCGACCTCCGATACACCTTGAATGTCTCCAGCAAAGGAAGTAAGCTATTCAAGATCGATAAATTAATTGAAAATGCAGGAATTAAACATTTTTTAAATAGAAAACTAAATATTTACCAATGTACTAAAAGGTAAAAAAGAAAAATGGACCCATAAAATCAGAGAAATAATAAAAGACTACAAAACTAAAATTAAATTTTAATAAGAAAATAAAAACTGAAAATAAAAAATAAAATAAAAATAAAAAATGTATAAAATAGTGTTACAAAACGTATATAAAACTGTTAGAATTCAATATTTTTTGTAATAATTTTTTTAAAATACTTATTATACTTGATATAATAATATAATATTTTCAAATAATATAAAGTGAAAAGCGAAACTATAATAAAAAAAATATAATAGTCAAAAAATAAAAACATGAAAATTAAAGAAAAATAAAATAAGATAAAAATATGTCTTGAAACTATTAAAAATAAGAAAACAATTGGAAATTTTTATGATAGGGTATAAGTGCACAAATGGAATGTATACAAATAACCATTTAAATGAATATAAAAAGTTGAGTGAATTACAAAATGTCATATTAAATTTTATTGTATACAATAAAAATAGAAATTAAAAGCCTTAAAATTAAATTTTTATAAATCAGAAAATTAAATTACAGAAAGAAATGTGTAAAATATAAAAACTCAAAAATAAAAAGGATAAAAGTTAAAATAAAATGTAAAAAAAATTAAAAATATGAATTTTCAACCCAATGCTATTTAAAACAATCACAATTTTTTTTATTATTATTAGCTTTGATTTATTATTGTTTCTTTGTGTTTCTTTTGTTTATGTTTCTTGTTGTTGTTAATATACATAAATCTAAATTTCTCAAAAATAAAAAGGATAAGAGTTAAAATAAAATGTAAAAAAAATTAAAAATATGAATTTTCAACCCAATGCTATTTAAAACAATCACAAAATTTAATTATTATTATTATCATTAGCTTTGATTTATTATTGTTTCTTTGTGTTTCTTTTTGTTGATAACTTTAATTTTTTTAGTTTCTTTGTGTTTGTTTATGTTTCTTGTTGTTGTTAATATACATAAATCTAAATTTCTCTTTTTAGGTGATTGTAGATAAAAATGCAACACAAAGCAACAGGTTGCAACAAAAAGAAAATTCATCTATAAACAACCATCAACATGATGCAACACAAAATAACAAATTGCAACACAAAGCAACAAGTTGCAACAAACAAGCAACATGTTGCAACAAAAAGCAACACATACAATTCAACAAAAGGAAACAAAAACAACATCTGAAACTTTCATAGTGAATATACAATTTAATTTATTACATCCATCCAATGTACTGTATTATTTAGGTCTGCATCTCTTATCACCTCTTCTTTTTATGCATCTAACACATAGTTCTTGAGATTTGGCTCCCTTTTCTTCTTTTACTCATTGATCATGCCAGTTTTTTTCACCTTCATGTACTTATTTTCCTTTTACGTGTCTGCAATACAATCACTATGACACAAATATGACAACAAAATAACAACTGTGGCATACTAATCATATATCTGTAACAAATAACTATGGCAGTACCAAGTGTACAATTATAATAACCGCAACAAAGTAAGAACACAGTCACTATGAACGTTGCAACAAAAAATTAAGCTACTATTGAAACAATATACGTAGTATATAATACTATGTAGTATATAATAACAAGGTCTAACCAAGCCCCAAAAATCCCTTTATCTTTAACGATGCTAGTACAGAATTTGCAACTAAAAATAAAGCTACATAAGCTAAGGCAATCTTGAATCTATAATGCTCATAATCATACTCCTCATCATTTGCTACACATGGAATAGAATGACCTGAACTATGTGCTTTCACCAAATCAAAAGCATCTTTTAATTGTTTTAAAACACAAGCATACCAGGTGTTAGTAGATCATGTAATAGCTTTGGATATGTGTTTTCAAAGTCGGGCCAAGGAAAGTGCACGTACACACCATTAGCTGATGTTCTGTTTATATTACAATCAACCTAATGGTAATAAGTATTTGTAACTAAAGTAAACATCATGTAGTAACAAAACTACTACTTCGTATATACAATCATGTATGTAATCTACCCATTTGAACACCTCACTCTTCATTCAAATATTTAGGTCATCAACATTCATCATTTGGAGATATAATACCTAATGAGGTGTATAAAAAGATTAAATCATGTTCTATACCTGTAGGTGCGTTTACTGCATGTCTGCACCACAAAAGCTGCAGTGAGTTAGGAAAGCAATTGTAACAGAGTCAAACCTGAGTACTGGTGCAATTGAGCTCATTATTAACTCCATCCTTATATTTCATTCATATGATGTTCTCAGGTGTGAATCTCAATCATCATTCATAAAATTTAAAAAGAATATAAAGCTATGTTATTGTTTCAATTATTCAGACCAATGAAGACAATTATAATACATGTAATGCATATCTCATACATGTTATATACGTAGATCCATATCTACACATTATGACATACTACATGTATAAGCTTCAAAGCCTTGCATTACTAAATTAAATCAATGTAGAATGAAATTTACCTTCAAAAGAGAAAATATAATATCAGAATTCATATTATACTTGCTTTATGAATACCCCAAATTCTAAGTACTTAGAAGGACTATCCATTAACTTTTATATATCATCATAAAAAGTTCTAGAATGAAAATGATTTGATCGGTAAGAAGGTGTGATTGTGTGAAAGACATATATGAACAACTCTTTCATCTTCTCCAAATTTCAATATAATCTTCAAAGGTAGAGCTAGAGAATGGACAATATCGGCGTCTTAGCAAATCCACCTCATGAGAGGGATAATGTAGCAGAATCAATCATTCTCGAACATATGATTGGTAAACATATTTTTTAAGAATGTCAAAATTGAAAGTAAAGGCATAAAGATCCAAACGAGGAGATTCCTTACCCCAAAAGTAGAGTTTTTCACTGCTTTGACTTTGCAATCACACGAGGGAGGCGACGACGGAGGACGACGACGTTGTCCACCATAGTTTTCGAAGGAGAACTAAACCTGCACAAATCCGATCTTGAGTCTGCATTTTATAAATTCCAAGCTGCCACTAATGGTGAGATTCATTAAATCTTCAATCGGCAGATCCCTCATGTCAATGGGGAGGAGCGATCGGCGACTGGCGATGTGGAGGAACGACTACCAACCGGCCAAGTGGAGCTACGGTGGCAGAAGCGATGGCATCGGTCTTGAAGCACGATGACTCGGCAACAAAGGAGATTAAAGCGACAACTTGCCTGGTCGTGCTCCTGAGAGAATGGAGGTCGAATGTATGAGGTCGAGGGAGAGGTTGGGAGAGAAGAGAAGGAGATGAGGAGATTTTTTCGTTGGACGTAGAGTGATTGATACCGATGGATTGGGAAAGCAGTCTAAAAAGTGAAATAAAAAACAGATATTGAAAATATAAAAGTTAAAAATGAAAAGAAAAAGTAGTTGGGTCATAAATGATATGCTACCACCAAAAGCAGACTGTGTGGGTAATTTCCATCACATTAAATCATACCAGATCAAACAAGACTGGGTTTAAATAGACCAAACCAGACTAGACTCCGACAGTTGTAATATACATAGAGACCAAACATCTATTAGACTAGATCAGTTCAGGCCATACCAGATTAGACCATACCAGACTTAAACAGATCAGACCAGTACTAGATTTAAACAGATCAGACATCGACAATTCTAAAATACACACAGATCAGATATTTACCACGTCATACCAGATCAATTCACACCATGCTAGACCATATTAATTTTTTTAATCCAAGTAAAGCATCCTAACTAATAGAGCGAGACTATTTATATTTGATGAATACAGATGATATTTTAGTAAGACTATAAATGAGAAAGTCATTAACGTTAAAGAAATTGTTCTAAATAGGAGAAAAAACGTTTGTGAATTCGAGAATATGATTGTTATATTTTTATTATCGAAATATGAATAATTACTGTCATGTTTTGGCATTATCAAACTTTAAAGATATTTCCTAATTTGACAGTAATTACTCCTAGTTTTAATGAGATGTTAATAATCCTAATACTCATTGTACTTTATTCACTGTAATATTTATCAATTTCTTGTAGTTTCTAATATCTGGGATTTAAGTATTACTTCTTCTGTTCGAGAGTAAGGGTTCTGTTTTGATTTACGATGTTTAAGTGACCATAAAGTTAATTTGCCGTTGTCAATAATAATTTTTTTAGTGAATCAATTCATATTTTCAAGAACTACATTAAAAGTTTAATAAAGCAGCACAAAAGAAATTCAAATTTAGTATAAATTGTGTATATAAAGTAAATGATTAACAACTTAAGTTGTCAAGATAAACACTGGACGAGAACCTTACTATTAAGTTAGATATATAAAGTAAAGCCAAGGCAAAATAACACTTTTGGTTCCCTAAGGGGGTTGTATTCATTCAAGATTTTTTAAGACATTTTAGGATTATGAGATTTTAGGAGACATTTGAGACTAGTGGATTTGTGTAGATTTCTGTGGATTTGGACATGAGACGTATTAAGACATTTTTAGATTTTATTTATTTAATTTTTCCCTTAAAATTTAAAAGCGTCATTAAGGATAATAATTTTACGCTAAAAAATTACAATGCACTTATTACAATGAAGGGAAAACTTCGCATTCACTTTTTGAAATAACGCAAAAGTGATTCTCAATGTTATGAAAGCATAAAAACAAAAATAACGGTATTCGCTGTAGTGGAAATTAGATCAGTTAAGCATCCATATCCAAGTAGACATAGAGGCCGTTTGACGACATCGTTTTTCGGCTTATCAGGCTTATCAACCAACTTTTTCTGGCTGTGTTGGCTGAAGTTACTGTAGATGACCATTTTAGCTTTTTTTACATATAATTTTTTCTTTATTTTATTAATAAAATATATTTTAATTTTTTTTTTTAAATCAGCAGAATCAATAATGCAACCACTCCAGCTAGAACTTCATAAATTTTAGCAGAATCCACCAAATCAGCCGATTTTCATGCTACCAAACGGGCTCATACTCTCATCTATAAATTAGATAAGTTATGCATCCATAGGTATGACCGTATGCCTGTAGTAGAAATGACCACATCAGTCGAGTAGACATACTCTCAAGCACAAATTAAGCAATCACGAAAAAGCAGTAGAAATGCCGATTTATTCTAACAGACGGAAATAGGAGGACTCTGTAGATTTGACAGAGGAGAAAATCTGATGGAAGATTTGCCCTTCGTGTGATGGCTGATAATGAGTCCGCGACGATCAAAAGCACCGATTGAAGAACTTAGGTCATTGCTCGATTTGCTCCGGCCAAAAGCACCGATTAGTTTGCAGCGTGTATTCTCTTTCTTTTATTTGAATTCCTTTTACTTTTAAAATAATTCTCTAGGCATCTTATTTATGTGATATGCAGTCCAGGGATTTTTAAAAGAAACAATGGCATAGATATTACTTCAGGGGTTCGGCTGGACAAAAATATAACCCATTTAAGTTTGGACAAAAAAGTGAGTCAACACCCATTTGCATCTTCCGCATCTCACGTTTCTTCTTCCCTTCCTGTACTGCCCGTTCTTCTTCGACTGCTTCTTCTTTCTACCCAACCGACTGACTCCCTCTTTCTTCTTCGCCGCGTGCGTTCTTCCTCCGCTGCCTCGCTGCTGCTACTCTTCTCCTTCTCATTCTCAATCGGCTGCAATTGAAACCGAATGCCCCCTCCGTCATCTGAGATCGATGGACGTGCCTCCACCGAAACTGTCGTCCTCGATGGGAAACGCCTTTGCCGGTGCCGGATCTGGCTTCATCGGTAGATGATGACCCGTTTTTGGGGCCTCCGGTTCTGGATTTACTAAATTCAGGGACAACCATCCCGATTTGGAGTAGCAAATGTCGGATACGTCATCCTCGATGTCGGAGAGGGCCTGAGGGAACGACAGGGGCGAGGCTAGGGACATGGAGTACGGGGTTGAGGGCTAGATGAGGATCTAATGTGTGTTAGCTTGGGGCAGGGAGTGGGGGCTGGGTGGGGATTTGGTGCACGAGGATCGTGGCTGGGGACTGGGAAGCTAGTGTGTGGGCTTTGACATGGTACAGGGCAATGTTGACATCTATGGACATGGCAGAGGTGGTGGTTGTAGGTCTGGCAGGGGCAGTGGCGGTGGACGGTGAAAGGACGGCAGCAGTGGACAGGGCAGCGGCGGTGGGACGTGCAGGGTGGCAGTGGTGGCTTGGGCTATGCAGCTAGAAAACTCTATTGTTGTTGTTGGGGGCGGCGTCACTAATATGGCGGCGTCACTGTGGGGTCATCACTGTGCCGGCGTCACTGTGGCGTCATCACTGTGGCGGCGTCACTATGTCGGCGTCACTGTGGTGGTGTCACTATGGTGGTGTCACTGTGAGGGTGGCGGCGTAATTGACGTGAAATTTTGACGGTGACTGCTTTCAGTGACACGAATAAATGAACACAGTGACATAATTTTTTCCAGTGACATTATGTTTTATAGTTCCAAGTATATGACCTCTGTAATCACTTTTTTGTCGATATTTAAAAGTATTCACATTTTTGGAATTTCAGTTCAAATTAGTAATATTTAGGGATTAATCCCTTTTTAAAATGGGTAACTTCCTTTTTCTTATCTCACAGCATACATCAATTTTGAAAATTAAAACGTGTCACAAATGAAAAGTGGGTCAACAAAACAAGCAATTAGGTACTTTTCTCTTAAGTCATAAGGACCAATTTGTGATGTTTATTCGTGAAAAATATGATGTAAACTCAAATAGAAATTGAATAGTTTCTTGTCAAACAAAAGTGTTAATATATGCTAGCTATTATAACACTTTTTAAGGTGTCAACAAATGTGTGTGCAAGAAATGTAACATTTCTTGTAGTGAACTTAACATTAATGCTACCTGGACAATCATATGACCTATACTAGTTGGGTTTAATGCACCAAACCTCCACGTGATTTGGAAATTCAACGATTTAGCCTCATGTGATTTTAAAAATGCATAAACCCCCCTGTGTTTTAGTTAATTACGCGCAAAATCCCTTCTATGAACAAATTGAATTGTCAAATAAAAAAATGGTTAACATTTTTGTATGATTTAAAGATTTTGACATATTTTCTTGCATGCATATTCAATCAGAATATTAGGAAAACTGATTTAAAAATCATTAAATTTATTCATAAAAGGGGTTCTGTGCATGATTAATTAAAACACAAGGGGGTTTGATGTATTTTTAAAATCACAGGGGGCTAATGCATGCGCTGAATTTCTATATCACGAAGGGGTTTGGTGCATTAAACCCTACTAGTAGAACACCCGTGCGATGCACGGTTGGTAAAATTGCATCTGTAAAATTTTAGTCAAATTAGAAATAAATATCGAATTTGTAATTTCAATTGAATAGTTTAGAATTATATGATAATACAATTTGACATAAAATGAAATATACTCTCTCCGTCTCATAGAAAGGTTCTCGTTTTCATTTTTAAAAATAATTAACAATCTTAAATGGCATATTAATAACTAAATATTAAAAATAATACATTTATAATATTACAGTTATCAACACTAATCTCATTATAATATATCATACACCCATTAAAATTATTTCTCGATATAAACTCGAACTATCTTATTCAATTATTGTTTTCATAACCGTGTCATGTTGCCATATGAAACTTTCAACAGGGCAATTGTAGTACTTAATACAATTTTCCAATGATTCGGAGTAGTACACAATTTTTTATAGTCCCACAAAATAGTAAGTAACACGAAATATAAAAATAATTTGAAAACCGTTTGGTTATTGGTTTTTTAGCCAAATCGCTAATCTTTTAACAAATAAAATGTTCCAAAAAGCAGCATGTTGAGAATGAAACGTTGAATCCAAACTACCCCATTTATTCCATTCAAAAACATTATGAAACACTTCTTTATACACAAATTCTTGATATCACTGTTCGTTCCTCTGTCATTGTTTACAATATATATTTTGTATGCTCGGTTGTTACTTAAAACACAATTGCATAAAGTTAATCATGACTAAAAACATGTTTTTCAATAACAAACAAAGACGCGACAATGATTGTCTTTAATTTTTATTTATAGTCATGTATGGGTATTATCGCTTCCGAAATTGGAATGATAAGCTAACATCTGAAATTGTTAATGAATGTTTGAGAATTGGCACTTTCTCTCTCACACTAACCCCTTTTAAAATTCTTTCTTCTAGTAGTAATTTACCTGCACGATACACAAATGATTTTGGCAAAGAATCTTCTCTTTTCAAAAGTAATTTTATTGAAGGTAAATTATTTTAGTAAATAAGTAATATGTTTATACGAATTGCATTGTTTTAACGAATTGCCTAGGTAAACAGGCAAATCAGGGGGTGCAAATATGTGGAAATGTGTAACCATATTTGGCAACTTGTGAGCATGTGTCATTGCCTAACCAAGTTCCAGAGGCCTTGCATTTTAACAGGCTTTTCATTATTAGTACAGTGCTGTTAGAAAGTCAGAGGCCCAATAAAATGCATCCCTTACCACTCGGCTCCTCATTAGTGCATTCCACAGGAGAACCAAACCCTCATTAGTCAACTGTTATAGCCCTCGTGTAATGCACGGTGGGTGAATGTTGTTTGAAAATAAATATGTTGTTTTTTAATTGTAAGAGTGCATGTATATGTGAAAATGAGACATGCTACGACTATGATAAGTAAAATTTGATAATGAGACCGCCTAAAAAGTATAAGAACTGTTTAATGTGTGTGTAAAATTGAGATATGCGCTTTTTTGTTGTTGATAAATTATATTAGAGTTAATTGTAAACCATAATTCATGCAATAGAATGAAAATTAGATGTTATGAAAACGTCTATGAATGAAGACAACTTTCAACATCTCATCTCACATTATGTCATAATCAGACAAAGTATTATGAGAACGTCACAATTTGAAACCCTTGACACAACAACGTATAATAATTCAAAGTCTGACATTGAATGTGACTTTTGTTAACAATCATTGCATTAAAAGTCGTTAATAGATAATGCTGCTTTTGAAATCATAAATGAAGTATGGCATCAAAAGGAGTTAAGAAGAGCCTTAATATGAAAATATATTCTTGAATGTATACCACTTAGGATTTCACCCTCTAAGATGTGATAAAGAATTAATCTCATCCGTCCAAATTGTCAATATGATGCAGAATAACCTTATTTGATGAACAATTTTACTTAGAATTGTTGTAAAACTACATAACATTTAGTTAATTTGTTATGACCCCAATACCTATATTTAAATAACAATTTTAGATTCCTGATTTGATATTTTAATATATCAAAATAAATAAGGTTGGAATTGCTTTTTTGCTGAATTGGCTGAAACTATTGTAGAGCACCACTTTAGCTATTTTTCGTGAATTTTTTTAATATAAATAAAATATTTTTAGAATATAATTTTTCATAATTCATCAAAAGCAGCTCATGCAGTCACTTCAGTCATAACTTCATATCAACCGATTTAGTCAATTTCATTGTCACTAAACGGGCTCTTAATAATTTTGTCACAAAATTTATGACTGACACTATGGAATTGTGCATTCCATCAACACATTTAAATTTTGAAAACACGTATGAAGTAATTTTTATTTTTCTAAAATCAAACCATATGATCAGTCAATTTTTAAGCAATAAATAAATTAATGTCTAGCAACCTAAAACACACTCCATATGTACTCCGTATTAAATTTAGATCAATCCATTCTAACCCATTTCAGGCCCAACAAATAACCCAAACAAACCAACCCAGTATACTACACTATCAAAACTTACGTGTCTAGGACTTCGAGGCTGGTGTTTCATTTTCATTGCGATCTTCACTCCCCAAAAAATCACCATTACACTCTCACCCGGCGAACTCCGGTCTACTATCACCACATCTCCGGTCCCTAACTGACAGAGATTTCACAATCGCTTCCATAGGTAATCAGATAAACCGATCTTACCCACGTCGGAGTCATGTTCGTAGATATACAACGGTAAGACGCAAAGCACAGAAGATCTTCCAAGCTTTGGTAGCAAAAATTCTTAGATCGGTACTTGCATGTCATAGTTTTTATAAGAATCTATTTGTTAACTGCAAGTTTTTGTTACATACAGATCTATTCTAAAACCCGTAGGGCAGTTTCAGATTTCGTAATTCATTTTTCTTTGATGATATAGAGCGAGGGTTCTTACTCAATTACACTTACAGAAATCCCTATTGAGATTTAGAAAATTTTAATCAAATCTGTTTATTTCTTTTACATATCTACATGATAATAGGTAGAATAAAGATTTTTATAGATTTTCTTTGAATGGTAAATAATAATATTGTTAAACTTGACAGGCATCTCGAGTATAGGCGAATCTGCTAAGAAAATTGTAGTAAGACACCTAGACACACCCGAGTTTAATTTACTTTCATTCTCTATGTAATACTCCGTATAAAGGATATAAAATTGAACAAATGAATATGCATAATTTCAGAACATTTGCGAAGTAATAGTTAACATAGCTGTTTTTTAAAGAGAACTAAAAACATAGAGAATGAAAATAAATTAGACTCACATGTTAGGGTAAAAAACATAGTTGTTCTATTATAGACTTATGGTGGTAGTAAGATACTCCATATTTAGGTAGCCACTATGTAGTGCGTGCTTGACCTTAACATTCTTTTCTTTATTTAAAAACATGTCCACCAACTGTTTTTCTTTAATTACCAAAGTTGTTTTGTATTTAATTAAGGAGTAACATCAACTAATGCTTTATTGTTATTACTTCGCATGGAATGTACCGACACTTAAATAAAAATAATTAAAATCCCTAGATATGATCTTTTTCCGTCCTCAACTCACTTGAACAAAGATATGTTAGTTGTTTAATTCCAATTCCCTTAAAGCATATAGACTTAAACGTTAATACATTTCAACATACATAAGTAGCTTTAATGTTTTCCTATATTTAGGGGGGGGGGGGGGGGGGGGGTTAACTAACTAATTTATTTATCCTTACTATGCACACATGAATCATCTATAAGGTGATAGCAGCAATGAAGTATTGGTGCAATTTTTTGTGATAATTCAACACACTTAAATTATGTTTACGATTTTTTTTTTGTATTCTATATCTCAAAATACACTTTCTGAGAGACTATTTTCAAATAAAATATTTTCACTGTAACCAAAATATGCATTTTTCAGAAGAGGAAAACATGTTTTTAAAACCAAAACACTACTTTCTCGAAGGTGTTATTACAAAAATATATCAGATCGAAATTCACACTTATACTTGATTCCATATCAAATTTAGTTTCAAGATTGACACTTATATTTGATTCCTGAACATATTAAGGTTTGGCATTGAAATTTCTGTTAGAAATTGCTATTTTATTATCTTCCAAATTCTCATTTTTTGTTGAGAGCATTGGGAATATGCATAAATGAGCTTATTATCTCCCGGTTTTGCATTAGCTGCATCGTAGCTTCATATGGTGACTGCTTCTTTGTAGTTATTTCTACTTGAAGAAGATAGTGTTGGGTGTGTTTCGGAAAAAACGAACAAATATTAATTAAATAAAATTAATTAATAAACAAAATAGCTAAAAGAAAACAGAAAATAAGATGGAACAGATTTTAGCCAGAGCTCGTGCTACGCACGATGTCCTTAAAACGTATTCGTCGCCTCCCACGGTGCTAGGAGCGTTGCAACGACCGTTTCTCAGGATACGGTGGCTAACGAACGATCGTTTGAGCACACAAACGAAGTTCTGGCGAACTGGAACACAGTAAGAACACTTAGGAAATTTGGGAGTAGCTGGAAGTGTTTTTCGCTCAAGAAAACGTGAGGAATGTATTGTGTGTTGTCAAACCGTGTGTTTGTTGCAAAGCACCTGCCAACTATTTATAGGAGGATTTGTTGTGTGTTAAATGGGGTATTAATGGACCTGAACGTTGGACATCAATGACCAGTCCGTTGGGCATTGAATCGTCCATAAGCTGTCCATTTAACACAGCATTAAAAGAGAAGAATGTTGGGCATTAATTGTTGTAACGGAAGAATTGCGCGACAGAAGACCCCCTTTGAGGGGTTCTCCCCGAAGCCAACATAACACCCCTTCGAGAAAAAACAAAAATTAACCGTATCTTTGAATGATAGGTTTTCGGACGACATTCATGTCCGCAGGTCGCCCGCGCACACGAGTCACGGTTTTTTTTCTCCGTTTCGGGATTTGATCGGCACCCCCTTGCACGTAAGAGAGAGACTTTACCTTTAGGAATCTTAACTCCTTAAAAGAGGCTTCCCTTTATAAGGGGGTGAAAATCCCTTGAGTTTTCCGATGTGGGATAAAATACACTAGAAACTCATCATTTTCCCAGTTTTTCCATTTCAACGAGTGAATTTCGAGAATCAATTTCTCATTCACCCGTTATCCGTTTTGAGCGTACCATATATCGAATTGTAGCCCTTAACAAGGACAATCCGAAACCACTTTAACCCGACCCAAATCGGAAGTGGACCCCACTCAAATAAATGCCCCAAAGTGACCATTTAATGCAATTTTTAACACATTTTTCAACAATCCCCCACATGAATGAAAATTGATTTTCGAGACTTAAAAAGACACGAAGATAGGGGGACACGTTGTGTTCACCGGATGATCCTTGCATACGGAGAGGTAGGTTTTATCCTTTGAACCTTCCGTTGTAAAGACACGTTTATTTACTGGCTGTCTAGTAGACTCGATGTCCTTGAACTATACTGCCGTCGTGTAAACATTGACTTATCTTTACACAAGAACCTTCCAACTTTGTTCCGTTCTCATGGGTGTGCCCGTTTTGGCCATGGGTCACCGTCCTGGTTCTGCAAGAGTTTCTAAAGAACTGAGCCTTTACAGTTCTCCTTTGAAGCGGCCCTCTTCTCTCTCACATAGGTGATTCTTTCACGAGTACCCCGCATACTCTTCCAATGTTATCGAGTAGATTAACATTTTAGAATCATTAAAGCAAACGTTTTTGCTAACCTCGTGCGGGAGTCACTGTTTTAACGAGGAGTGGGTAGGAGTCCGGGACCCCCACAGTGACCATCCTTCGCTCTATAATTTAGTTGTCCCTTTTGAACCTAGGACCAACTAGGTTGGGTATCCACTATAGAACTTTTCAATTCACGGGCTTTAGTCCCATTCCTCGTGACAACTTCTCCAACAATTCTCTATCCAATGCCTTGGTTAGCGGATCCGCTATGTTATCATTTGACTTCACGTAGTCAACAGTGATAACACCCGTTGTGAGGAGTTGTTTAATGGTGTTATGTCTACGACGAACATGTCTAGACTTACCATTGTACATATTGCTATGTACCCTTCCAATTGCCGCTTGACAATCGCAATGTATGCATATTGGAGGGACAAACTTTTCCCAACTTGGAATATCCTCGAGAAAATGGCGTAGCCATTCAGTCTCTTCAGTGCACTTATCCAAGGCTATTAGCTCAGACTCCATCGTGGATCTAGCTATTAACGTTTGTTTTGAGGATTTCCATGACACGGCTGCACCTCCCAAAGTGAAAACATATCCACTTGTGGACTTAGAGTCCTTTATGTCGGATATCCAACTAGCGTCGCTATACCCTTCAAGTACAGCTGAATATCTTCCATAGTGCAGTCCAAGGTTTTGGGTTTTACGTAAGTACCTCAAAACCCTCATTATTGCCTTCCAGTGTTCATCACCGGGGTTGCTAGTATATCTACTTAGCTTACTAACCACAAAGGCAATATCAGGCCTGGTACAACTCACTAGATACATCAAGCTTCCAATAATCCTAGCGTATTCTACTTGAGAAATACACTCTCCACGATTTTTGGTAAGTTGTACGTTTTTATCTAATGGAGTCCTTGCCTCTTGATAATCATCCTTATTAAATTTCGTAAGGATTTTATCAACGTAATGGGATTGGCTTAGCGTAAGACCATCAGGTCCTCTAATTATTTTAATCCCAAGGGTTAAATCGGCCTGCCCCATATCCTTCATGTCAAATTTAGAATTTAACATGCTTTTGGTAGAATTAATCATTAGATTATTGCTACCCACGATGAGTATATCATCCACGTATAAACATAAAATGACATAGCCGTCTACCGTGCTCTTCACATAGACGCATTTGTCACTTTCGTTTATTTTAAACCCATTAATTAACATTGCATGATCGAACTTTTCATGCCACTGTTTAGGGGCTTGTTTCAATCCCTACAATGATTTAATTAATTTACACACTTTCCTTTCTTGGCCCGGAACACGAAAGCCTTCGGACTGTTTCATATAGATTTCTTCGTCTATATCACCATTCAGAAAAGCGGTTTTTACGTCCATTTGATGAACTTCCAATTTCCGCAATGCGGCAATTGCTAGTATCATCCTAATGGAATTTATTCTCGTCACAGGAGAATACGTGTCAAAGTAATCATGACCCTCACGTTGCTTGTATCCTTTGATTACAAGTCTGGCCTTGTACTTATCGATGGAACCGTTAGGTTTCATTTTCCGTTTAAAAATCCACTTGGATCCCAAAGGTTTATTTCCCGGAGGAAGATCAACCAATTCCCATGTGTGATTTTTAAGGATAGAATCCACCTCACTTTTGATGGCTTCTTTCCACATAGGACCTTCAGTAGACGTCACGGCTTCCGTATAAGTCCGTGGCTCATTTTCTACCAAACATGTTAGAAAATCCGGTTCATTTTCTACCATACATGTTAGAATATCCGATTCAACTTCTACCAGGTAGGTGAGAAAATCCGGTCCGAAGGATTTTTCAATTCTAGCACGTTTGCTATGTCTGGGTTCGGGGTATTCTCCGGATCCCTCGCTAGTATTTTCCATAGCTACGTCAAATGTTCGTTTTGACGTGCTAGGCCCTTCGTTGGACTTGCATGGAAATACATCTTCAAAGAATGAAGCATTCCTTGATTCAATTATTGTGTTTTTATGTACATCCGGATTATTCGAATCGTACACTAAAAAACGATACACACTACTATTTTGTGCATATCCAATAAAAATACAATCCACCATTTTTGGACCTATTTTTATTTTCTTAGGTGTTGGTACAAGCACCTTAGCGAGACACCCCCACACTTTCAAATATTGATAGGAAGGCCGTCTGCCTTTCCACAACTCGTACGGAGTTTTATCATATTTTTTCCGGGGAACCTTATTTAAAAGGTAATTGCTTGTCAAGATTGCTTCGCCCCACATATTTTGTGGCAAGCCCGAACTTACTAGCATCGCGTTCATCATATCTTTCAATGTGCGATTCTTTCGTTCGGCAACACCGTTTGATTGAGGTGAATAGGGTGCGGTACGTTCGTGTACTATACCCACACTAGCACAAAAGTCACCAATTGGTGCTTCATACTCATCACCTCGATCACTCCTAACCGTCTTAATCCGTCGATTAAGTTGGTTTTCCACTTCATTCTTATAAAGAATGAATTTATCGATTACTTCGTGTTTATTTTTTTAAGAAATAAACGTAGCTATAGCGAGTGCTATCATCGATAAAGTAATAAAATATTTATTACCGCCACGTGTTTGTATTGATTTAAAATCACAACCGTCACTATGAATTAATTCAAGTGGTTCCGTTTTTCTTTCAACCGATTTGAAAGACGTTTTCGTTAGTTTTGCCTCTACACAAACTTCACATTTGTGCTTCACATCAATTGTGAATTTAGGAATGTGCTCCATGTTAATTAATCTACGTATAGAATTAAAATTAACATGTCCTAGTCTACCATACCACACATTGGAAGACTCAAGCAAGTAAGCAGAAGAGATTTTATTATTATTAATAATAATAGTCATTACATTGAGCTTAAACAGCCCATCACATGTATACCCCTTTCTCACATACATTCCTGATTTAGACAAAACTAATTTGTTCGACTCAAAGACCATGCGGAAGCCATGCTTGTTCAACAACGAAACGGAAATCTGGTTTTTGCGTATTTCCGGAACAAACAGCACTTGGTTGAGAGTCAGTTCTTTGCCCGAAGTCATCTTCAGGACCACCTTGCCCACGCCTTCAACCGCGGAATGAGCCGAGTTACCCATCCACACTTTCTCACCATTTGATGGCTCAAAAGTTGTGAATAACTCCCGGTTTGAGCAAATATGCCGGGTTGCACCGGTGTCCACGAACCACTCCTTGGAGTTGGATCCAACGAGGTTGACCTCGGTCACCACAGCCGCAAGGATGATGTCTTCATCCTTTTGCCCACCTTGCACCAAGTTGACTCGAGAGTCCCTCTTCTTCTTGGGTGCCTTGCAATCCGTGGACTTGTGTCGGTTTTTATTGCAATTGAAGCATTTTCCGTTGAACTTTGTCTTGGAAACGCCTCCCTTGGGACCGAGCTTGCTCTTCCCATTATTCTTGGTTTTGGAGCCTTTTGCATGCTCCACCATGTTTGCCTTGGCGCCATGAACAATTGTGAGTTTTCCATCGTTCTTCCGGTTATCCTCTTCAATCCGCAAACGGAGGATCAATTGCTCCAAGTTCATTTCCTTTCGCTTATGCTTAAGGTAGTTCTTGAAATCCTTCCAAGCCGGCGGCAATAAATGGATAATTGACGCCACTTGGAAAGACTCACTAACTGTCATTCCTTCATCTCGAATTTCGTTGAAGATCATTTGAATTTCCTCAACTTGACTCAAGGCCGTCTTCGAATCCACCATTTTAAAATCAAGGAATCGACCAACAACAAATTTCTTTGCGCCGGCATCCTCGATTTTATATTTGTGGTCCAAAGCATTCCATAGCTCCTTAGCCGTAGCTAGTTTGCTATACACGTCGTACAAAGCATCATGCAGCCCGTTGAACACATAGTTTCGGCAAAGGAAGTCAGAATGCTTCCAAGCTTCAACCGCGTTGAAAGATTGTGCATCCACCTCACCCCCGGTTGCTACCGGCGCATCTTCGGTCAAGAACCTTGCAAGACCGAGAGTAGTGAGATAGAATAGCATCTTTTGCTGCCACCTCTTGAAGTTTAACCCGTTAAATTTTTCGGGTTTCTCCACAGAGTTGCTCGGCACGGTAACCATAGGGATTGCCCCTTGGTTGCCCAAAGTAGATGCACCGCGTTGTGAACCATTGTTCACCGGTGCTCCACTTTCAGATTGATTATCGTTTGGCACGTTCTGCCTACCAACATTTCCAATTTCTTGCGAAGCCATTTTAACGTTTTCAATGTTTTCCGAAAACACAAAAATTAAGTTCGTTCACCGAAGTGACAAACTACGTTTTTAGATTGTTTACCGCAGTACAACAACCAAGGAAAATACGTTTTAGGATTGTTTACCGGAGTAGAACAATCACCGATTACATTTTAAGATTGTTGGGTGTGTTTCGAAAAAAACGAAGAAATATTAATTAAATAAAATTAATTAATAAACAAAATAGCTAAAAGAAAACAGAAAATAAGATGGAGCAGATTTTAGCCAAAGCTCGTGCTACGCACGATGTCCTTAAAACGTATTCGTCGCCTCCCACGGTGCTAGGAGCGTTGCAACGACCGTTTCCCAGGATACGGTGACTAACGAACGATCGTTTGAGAGCACACAAACGAAAGTTCCGGCGAACTGGAACACAGTAAGAACACTTAGGAAATTTGGGAGTAGCTGGAAGTGTTTTTCGCTCAAGAAAACGTGAGGAATGTATTGTGTGTTGTCAAACCGTGTGTTTGTTGCAAAGCACCTACCAGCTATATATAGGAGGATTTGTTGTGTGTTAAATGGGTGTTAATGGACCTGAACGTTGGACATCAATGACCAGTCCGTTGGGCATTGAATCGTCCATAAACTGTCCATTTAACGCAGCATTAAAAGAGAAGAACGTTGGGCATTAATTGTTGTAACGGAAGAATTTTGCGACAGAAGACCCCCTTTGAGGGGTTCTGCCCGAAGCCAACAGAACACCCCTTCGAGAAGAAACAAAAATTAACCGTATCTTTGAATGATAGGTTTTCGGACGACATTCGTGTCCGCAGGTCGCCCGCGCACACGAGTCACGGTTTTTCTTCTCCGTTCCGGGATTTGATCGGCACCCCCCTACGCGTAAGAGAGAGCCTTTTTGTGTCATAAAATTCGTTTCGGAAAACATTTTGCTTTTGGATTATAATAGATACTAGTTCATAGCATCATTCCACATATTAGTTGCTATTGTGTCCCTCCATGCATTTGCACTAGCCCTTTGTTGTTCTTGATTTTCAAAATATTGGTCAACATCTTCCGCTTCAAAAGATCAATTTTCATCTTCAGGATCAACCAGAAATTCATTAGAGTGACTGTTGGATAATTGATACCCATATCCTATAACTAAGAAGAGATTGAACAATGATCAAGAAGAGTAATGGAGAAGAAGAATGTGTATAATGTTGAATGAATTGTGAGTCCTGTTTACAAGCTCCAAAAAGGAGTATATATAGGGAAATCCGGGTCTGGGCCTCTAAGATGGGTCTGACACACCCGATTACATAAAAGGACTGATAACATAAAAGGCTAATCTAGTACATACAATGAATGTGTAAATTGTACAATAATATAAATGGCATCTGCTACGTGTACGTGAACCGTTGTCCAGGCCCAATATTAAGTAGACCGGGGGTCGGAGTCCATATACTCCATCAGGAATCCCCCACTCCCTGAGCCGAGAGTACTTGAGGCGAAAGGGAGTAATCCACAATTGTATCTGCAACATTCTTCTGTCTTTGGTTTCTTCTCTTCGGCCGGGGGACCACCAACTTTGTCCACGATGGGCAGGTGCCTCGTTAAAAACCTTTACTATGAAAAAATCCAGTGGGAAAAAATCATAATAAAGGGAAAAAGAGTACACCTAGCGCCCCCAACATGAAACAAGGAAGGTAGCCCCCCTCTGGCATAATCACTTTTGTCTAGCTCAACCCGTCTTCATCTGACTTAGCTCTCGTTCCTGCTCATGCGTGATATTTTTTGCTCATCCAGAAACTCTGACCCTTCAGTCCTCCACTCCTTGAGACGAGTGGAGACGAGGTGAAAATGAGTAAAGTCATCTTCGTACCCACACATTTAACATACATAATTTTTTTTTTGGGTTTTATGTTTCCGATCGTGAGTTCGTCACTTTAAAAAAGTGGAAATGTGAATTGCTAATGTAATGATAAAATACTTAGTAGAGTGGATGTGTGAGTCATTCGTACGCAACGGTTGCCACTCTTGGAATGACTAAGACCGGTCTTCATTCGCGACTTGGTCGAGGCTTTGTGTTTGACTTGGTCAGGGCTTTAAATCCTAGTGATGGGTCTCAAGTCACACTCTACTAGACATTTGATCATAATTACGTGATAGTTTGACATTCATCCGACAAAAAGAAATGATTTAATTAAATATAAATAATATGAAAATTAAAGAGTACTTACCTTTTGATAGGCTGAAATATTGGATATATTGCTGAATTTACGGCCCATTACTGTTGGTGAGAATTCAAGTTTGGGCTTGAAGTAGACTTGGCCCACATCATTTGACCGAAATCGGATAAATCATCGCCTCGTACTCAGAACCATTGTGAGCACTCAAGAGAGCCCATCAAGGTTAGCCCCCCGGAACACTTAAATCCATCTTTGTGAGCTCTCTTTTAAATCCATCATTTGAGTGGCATGAGTGGCCCCCAGAAAACCCACGGTATCATCCATTCCACAGAAGATCAAGTTTGAGTGGTTGTGAGATAAATCAACGTATGGAGCCCATCTGATGCGGACGAAGGGAAATTGAAGGAAGAGGCATCGACCATGGTTGATCTTCGGCACTCCATCGCTGATGCATCCTGGCTGAAGAGCGAAGGTCTCCTGGCTGGTCTGCGGATCCACAGTCACACAGGCATCTTTGGCCGCCCTCGTCATCCCTGGTTATCGCGATAAGAGAGGTTTAGATCACCGACTTCAACAAGCTCGGCTTGGGGAATACAGGCATGGCAAACTAGGCGGAGGATAAAAAGAGTTTGGAGCTCCGCGAGAAAGTTGTGTGTCTGCGACCGTCGAGCTGCAACAGCCCTGGCATGATGGTGGGATCTGGAGCTGTGGCCACGAGATCCGGAGCCGTGGCTGTGAGATCTGGATAGCAGCCTGGCAGCAACTTCGCGGCGGCGAGATCCGGGAATGGGCAGTGAGCAGCGGCAGACCGTCTTCAACCGACTCAACGGCCTGGGTAGCGGCGACCTAAGGTGACGACAGAAAAAACGGTGCGCAGTGATGCGAGCGGCGACGGAAAATACAGCAAATGCTCCCATTTGAGATCGGAAGTGCATCCCCTGGCCATCCTTCGAACAGATTCGGCAATGGTGTGGACGTGTGAGGTCTGGAGCGACAACACTCAGAACATCGTGGTGAACTCGAACTGGCGCAGCGAGCTTCAGGCGTATGGCGGTGGCAGAAGACGGTGGCTCGGATCAGGGAAAGTCCAGATCTTCTTCTTTTCCATTTTTTCTTGAATTTTCACAACAGCTTCCTTGCTGGATTTCTTGTGATTTGGGAGTTTTTTTTTTGGGTTGTTTTTGGGAGGTTTTCTCACTTGATGTGTTCAAACCTCTCAACGAGAGCACCATTGTTGGATAATTGATACCCATATCCTATCAACGAGTCCTGTTTACAAGCTCCAAAAAGGAGTATACATATAAAGAAATCCGGGTCTGAGCCTCTAATATGGGCCTGACAGACCCGGTTACATAAAAGGACTGATAACATAAAAGGCTAATCTAGTACATACAATAAATGTGTAAACTGTACAATAATATAAATGACATCTGCTAGGTGTACGTGAACCATTGTCCAGGCCCAATAATAAGCAAACCGGGGGGTCAGAGTCCATATACTCCATCAGTGACATTCTTTTCATAGAAAGTTATGCAATCCAACACACACAAGCACTAGCTCAGCTTGAGTGCGGAAAGGAACCCGAGGGGCTGTTTTGAAAATGGCGAACCTTAACTTGAATATCTCAAATATCCTTTCAACTACGTTCCTTGGCGAAGATTAAAAAGTTCCTTTGAATTATTTGGATCACCACCTTGACCAGCAAAAATATTGTAGATGATAGCGGGTACCTCGAAAAGGGGCTGAGAATTGACGACGTCTATTTGGATATCCGCAATCTGTCAAATAAAAATATCCTACATAATATGGATAAAATTATAATTATAAAATCTTTTATAGAAATACTTACGGTAGTTGTAAGAATAATAATAGCAAACAGTAATTGTAATAATAATAAAAACACTAAATAAGTGATAGTAGTATATAACGACATTGATTACTACTAATAAAGACAATATATTATCTCATGCATCTTTTCCCTTGTCAATGCATAGGTCGAAACTTTTGAATCATGTGTTGATCCCTCCCAACCACTCAACACATATATAAATTGCATATGAAAGTGATAGAGTATACCTCTTAGATTCTAGAGAGAAGTGAGAGCTAGAGAGAGAAGTGCAATATTTGCTTCAATAGAATGATTTTGTAACCCCTATAACTACTCCCAAGGGGAGTATTTATAGAGAAAATTAGGGTTGGGCTCCCAAGCCTTGGGCTTGGGAGGCCCATTTACAACTGGACCGCTACTGGGCCGAATACAAAGCCTCTAATGGGCTGTACAAATGAATAAGTATAGAATCCGTTTCTGGGAGGTCTTCGTGGCCGACGAGGGCGTGGCCGACGAGGGCGTGGCCGACGAGGGCGTGGCTGACGAGGGCACGACCGACGAGGGCACGGCCGACGAGGGCACCCGGGTTCCTTGGGCTCAGGACCATGATCCGAGTTGGCTTCTTCTCGGCCGACGTGGGCGTCTTGGCCGACGAGGGCGCCACTCTATTGTCTTGTGCTTTCTGTTCTTCCGAGTATGTGGGTCCTGGGGCTCAGACCCATATACTCCATCAGGAGTCCCCCACTCTCTAAGCTGAGATGTAGACGAAGTGAAGGAGAGTAGATTTCTGTGCTTTGTTGCTTTTGGCCGATGCGGGCATTCCCAGGCCGTTAGCCGTTGCGGCGTTGGCGTTGTTTCCTCTTTGGTGATCCTGTTCCTCGCTGTGGGCGGGGAGGCCGTTGTTTCCTTAATTGGTTTTGGGACGATGAGCGTCCTTTTTTCAACGATGGCCGTTGAAGGCGCGCTTTCCCTTTCCTGGCCGTTGGTGGTTGAAGTTTATGTTTGGGCCGGTGAGGTTGTTCCTTGCTTTGAGGATGATGGCGTCCTTTCCTTTGGGTGGCCGATGAGGGTGCTCGCGCACTCCTTTTGGCCGTTGCTGGTTGGCCTTCGTGTTCTTGGCCGAAGGGCCCGTCAAGATTAATTGTTGGCGGAGGACGATGAGTGTCCTTGCCTCTAGTGGCTTGTTGGCCGTTGCTAGTGACGTTATGGGCCTTTGGCCGATGAAGTTCCGTTGTGCTGTATGGATGATGTGGCCATGCTTTGTGGTTACCTTATTCGCACTCTTTTGTTTTGTTGAGGCCGGTGTAGTCCCCCAGTCCCCCACTGCTTCAGGCCGAAGAGTGTGAGGGGTGAAGGAGTTGCTTGAGTCCCTGGCTGAAGCGGTCTCGCCGTAGTCCCCCTGAATCCAACTCTCATGGCGATTTTCTGGCCAAGGTAACCCTGTGGGAGAACCCTTGTGCGCAGATCGCTTGTAGAGAGTTATCATCAAGGGTTATTACGAGGAGCCGAAGGCTGTGGGCTATTTGTCCCCTTTGTTCTGTGGCCGTTACGTTCCTGGCCGTTGCCGTCCACTTATTGTCTGGCATTTGTGATATTGGCAAGCAGATGGGACGTTGTGGGCGCTTGCTAGCAGTTGTAAAGCCGTTGAGCGTGTGTAGGCCGTAGAGTCTGATTTGCCAGTGGGCCGTTGATATGGGTTGGTCCTGGCCCGTTGGTGACGTGGTGGCCCCCCAGTGGTGGCCGTTGATGTGGCCATTGGGAGAGTGCCACGTGTAGTGACCGTTGGTGGGGGGGGGGGTCTATAAATACCCCTTCCCCTCCGACGAAAAATCACGTTTGCATTCTGAATTTGTCGAAGTGCTGGCCGATTTTCTAGAGAGAGAAACTCCCGAGCCTGTTCTTCGTGTTCTTCATTGTTTGAGGTTAGTGTTCATCACGATCTTCCTCACTTTTCATACTTTGCTCCGTAAATAGTTGATCTAGTGTTAGGCATTTAAACACCTTTAGATCGTAAGTTCTCCTTAAGCCCGTAGTAGTAGTAATGAAGAGCTTGAACGAGGACTACTACCCCTACGACGACCAGCCCTCCACGAGGTCCCTTGACTACGAGGTGCTCGAGGAGTTTGAAGAGGAGATAGAGCGTTTGAGCCCCTACAAATCCGGAGAGCTGATGGACGAGGAGATCGAGGACGAGGAGTCCGCCTCCTCTTCAGAGGGTGAGGACGTAGGTGCGTCCCGAGCGGTGGACGGGGCGTCCACTTCTGCTGCCGTTCCGTGCCCGAGGCCGGTATCTGCCGTGAAGGGCGACGCTAAGCCGAAGAGGGTGAGGAGGCCGAAGAATGGGCCGGGCCTCTCCTATTTGGACCTCACCAACATATTCCTGATTAAGCCGGAGAGCAGTGAGGCCGACTATCTTGTCGCCCAGATGTACGTGGGGCCGTTCGGGCGGGTTAGGGCACCCAGGCCGACGGACCATGTTCTACTTCCGCCACCGGGATACTTCGGAGTATACCCGATGAGTTTTGCTAAGGGGTTGAGGTTCCCCCTTCACCCTTTCGTCACCGAGTATCTGGACATGGTGGGGCTTCCTCCGGCCTTGCTGACGCCGAACAGTTATTCCTTGATAGTGGGCTTCTTGCTTCGGTGTGAGGAGTTGGGCTACAGGCCGACCACGGCCTTATTCATGAACTTGTACCAAATCGGCCGAGGAAGCCACAAGAACTGTGCGGCCTATGCTACTCTTCAACAGCTGCCGAGGAAGAGGAGCTTCACGGATTTGCCTACGTCCATTCATGGGTGGAAGAGCAAGTTCGTGTTTGTGTCCATTGGTGAGAGTGGCACCGAGTTCCCCTCCCTCGGCCATACCGGGAGGTTCAATCTTCATGACCCGCCGAAGAGCTCTATTTTGGACGCTCAGGTGGAGGCTTTCCTGGAAGGGGGGCCGAGGAGCGTGAAAGATTACGTCACTGAATACAAGATGACGGCCCTCGGCTTCTTCAGATATCACTTGTATGGAGATAAGGAGGATGACCTCCAGCTCTGGCCGAGGATGACCACCACCTTTGAGGAGGCCGATGGCCCGGATTTGGGCATTCCTGCTGAGGCCGATGGTAATTTTCCTTCGGCTTTCTGTCTTTACGTTTTTGTCCTTTGCCTTGCTAATCTGTTTGTTTTCCCTTTGTAGACTTTGTCATGGACCGCCGTTCCATGATGGCCATTGCGAAGGCCAAAGCGGCCGAGGAGATTGCTGCTAAGGCGGCCGAAGCGGCCAGGCGTGCCGCGGCCGGTGTGAGCGGGGCTACTGCAGATGCGGCCCCAAAGCCTGCCCCATCCAAGAAAAAGAGACCGGCCACTGATGGCCAGAAAAAGTTGACCGAGGCCGGCGTGAGCGTCTCTAAGAAGACGAAGAGGGCTCCTTCCCCTTCTCCGGCTAGTGAGGCCGGCACGCTTACTGTCCCCAGCGTGGGCGATGGTGGTCCCGTCGTGGACCTTACTGTTGCTGATGATGCTGCCCCAGCGCTTCCTCTCGTCCAGGAACCACGGACGCAGAGGGCCGGCAAGGAGATTGTTGGTGCCACCTATCAGAAAGTGATAGAGTACCCCGTCGGCGGGGGCGTGTTTAATGAGCTCGTCCCCGGCCACGTCGTCCTGGCCAAGGCCATGCCGGCCAAAGATCGGGCTCATCTGAAGAAGCTCGAGGACCCGAAGATTTATGAGGGCGGCATGGATCTCCTCGTCCAAGTAAGTGATTGTCTTTATATCCTTGTCTCTCTTCGTCTATGTAGAGTTTTTGCCTGACCTTTGTTTTTCTTATGCAGAGTGCCTTCATGCTTATGGAAAGCCATAAGAGGCAGTACTGGGAGATAGTCCGCCTGCAAGCACTGGAGCAGAAGGCTGCCTCGGCCGACGAGGCGGTAGCTTGCCTTGACCGGCTTCGGGAGGATGCCAAGGCGCTGCAGGCCAAAGCTGATGAGGCCGTCGCGGCCAGGGACGTTGCCCTGGTCCAGCTCGAAGAGAGCAAAAGGGAGCTCGCAGAGTCCCGTAGAGCGCTTGAGGCCGAGAAGCGCAGGAGCGAGGAGGCCGCCAAGGCGAAAGCTGAGGCCGAGGCCGCCGTCGTGAGGGCTGCTGATGAGGCTGTTGAGAAGTTCTTGGCCGAAGGGTGGAAGGCCGATGAGAGGCTCCCCTGGTGCTACGAGGTGGTGGCCGCCAGGCTGGAGAATTGGGGGATGAACTCCCCTGCCGGCCGGGAGTATTTCAGCCAGGAGATGTCTGTTTACTACAACCTGGGCCAGGAGCGGATGCAAAGGCTCCTGTACCGGCGGCTATCCCGGGCGTTGAAGGCCATGAATTACACGGCTGGATGGGCTAGACGGAACCTGAAGCTCCCAAAGCTGATGAAGGATCCCGAAGGGCAGGCCACGCTTCCGCTGTCGGAGCGGGAGTCCCCCATAGAAAGCTCCGGCCTCGGCGAGCCGGACTATACCGAGTTCGATTTCTTGGATGATGCCACCAGCGCCGCTGCCGGCCAGGAAGCTGAGGCCGATGAGGAGGGGGCCGACGAGGTTGAAGAGCCAGCCCCGGAGGCTTGATCGGCTAGTCCCCATTGTAGTTAGCTTTTCATTTGTTGCCCAATTATGTAATGGCCGTAGTGCCCCCCAATTGTAATGAAATTTATCAATTGAAGAAATTTTTGCTGTCCTTTTCGGCCTTGAATCCCTTGTATGTTTGTTTGCTTTGTCATTTTAATTCTGTAAATTGTCTAAGTAACAAGTCATAACTTGGGTCACCTGCGAGTGTCCGCTACGTCCATGAGGTTGGCCTTCCCGTCCAGTAATCTGGTCGGCCTATGCCTCTTTGCTTTACTGTCATAACACTTAGGATTTTGCTTCAAAAATTCCCCAAGTGTTTTTTGGGTCCATGTAGCTCCTGTCTTTACGGCCTAGTGGCCTGATTGGCTTGGACGTAGTTTCATAACACTTAGGAATTTTTCAAAATTTTTCTAAGTGTTTTGGGATCCACTTAGGTGCTTCCCTTTCGGCCTGGTGGCCTGGTCGGCTTGACCGGTGTTCCTTTGCCATCATAACACTTAGGATTTTTTCACAAAATTTCCTAAGTGTTTTTGATTCCTTTTAAGTGCTTCCCTTTTTAGCCCTGACCGCAGTGTCCGTTCCGTCCAGGCGTTGGCGTCCTTATCGTCCTGGCCTTGGATTCATCCCAGGTGTTTTAGCCAGGGCCGTTGTCGGCTTGTAACCCTGTGTTCTGGCCGATAAGGGCACCTTCACCATAGTCTTGTGGACTGAATTTTTCACAAATACACATGTAGAGGTGTAGGTGGTTAACGGCTTTGTTGTATACTGGTACCCGCTTCGGCTAGAATTCCTTCATTTGAGTACTTAGATAATTTCCTGAGTATAAATGTCAGGTATTTACGTCTTTGCGGTGCCCTTGTCGGCCAAGGTCTGGCTTGTGGCCGATGAGGGTGCTAGGTAAGGAGTAGCTTGTCCAAGGAGATGGTCCTGCCTTCGTCGGCTAGTCATGGTTCCAGTGCCTGCGTCGGCTATCCGAGGTGCGGTGGCAAGTAGAGGTTGCATCTTGATTATTTGATCCTTTCGCGGGTGTGATAAGTGCCCGCTTCGTCCCGGTCATCCTCCGGTTTGAGATGTTTTGTTTCATACCAAGCGTTGGTGCCTCAAAGGACTATGGCCGATGAAGGTCACCTCTCGCGTGTCACCCAACCGATGTGGTTAGGGTTTCATAGGCGCGTGTTTCGGCCTTGATTGTTCCATTGTAGTGTGTGGACGTGTCGTCCTTGTTACCTGTCAGTGGTACTACACTTGTGTTCGACTAATATGTACTTGGCCTAGTTGGGCCTGAGTTTGTGGGGATTTTTTTTTTTTGCTCGAGGCCGGCAAGTGTGCGCGGCCGTCGGCTTCCCTCTTTTCCCTCATATGTATTTTTTTTTTCGTTTCGGGGGGTATCCTTCTTTCAGGCTTCGGCCGAAGGGTGTGCTCGTCCTTCGGCCGGTTCGGACTTCGTTTATAACGTCCGTGGTCTCAGGGCGGGTCCCGTCGCCTATTTATGACGCGGGCTAGACTTTTGGTCGGTTTCCAACGGCTGTCGTTGCCCATCCCTGAGTTTTGGGATTTTGTCACCTCGGCCATGATTTCAGGCCTGTCGTCCTGCGATCTGGCGCGTGGACGACGCGGTGAGCTTCCCGTTTCAAGACGTGGGCCGTTTGCGGGCCCCTCGTCCTGGGGACATCGTCGGCCATACCTGAGCGTTTCACTTCTAAGTTTACGGGGCCAGGACGATGTGCTCTCTCAGCTAGGCCTGAGCCCTTCGCTGATACAAAATACAATGGAGTGCCTGAGCTTGTCGCTCGTAGGCTGCAAATGCAAGGGGCCATGTCGGCCAGACCTGAGCCTTTCGCTCTAAGGTGGCCGACGAGGGCACCTGCTAATGTTTTACTTTAATTTCCAGAGAAAAAATCAGAACATGATTTTATTCATAAGTGGCTCGAGGCCGAGGGTGGCGTTCAATCAGTAACCCGTTAAGGGGTGAGGGCTTCGCCGTGTGCACCTCCTACGGATTACTGATAAAACTTCACCAGATGGTGTACATTCCATGTTCGTGGTACATTGGACCCATTCGGGCGTCTAAGCTTGTAGGTGCCGGGTTTGACCACGGCACTGACGATGTAGGGCCCTTCGTACTTCAATGCTAGCTTGCCGCCCTCTGTTGGCTGGCTTGCTTCCCTTCGGCGGAGGACGTAGTCCCCCACCTGAAATTCCCGGGAACGTACCTTGGCGTCATAGTATGATTTCACTTGACGCCGGTAGTTCTCTGCTCGGACGTAAGCTTGCTCACGCCTCTCATCAACCAGGTGTAGGTCAATCTTCATGTTCTCTTCGTTGGTGTCAGGCTCATATTGCTCCACTCGCCGGCTGGGGATGGCTACCTCCGTGGGCGCCTTCGCCTCAAAGCCGTAGCACAGGGCGAAAGGTGTTTCGCCTGTCGCCCTCCTCGGCGTGGTTCTGTAGCACCACAGGATGTTGGGGAGCTCGTCGACCCAACTACCTCCTGCGGCCTGGAGGTTCTTCTTCAGCCCCTCCATTATTGTTCTGTTGGCGTTCTCGACCTGCCCGTTGCCCTGAGGATAGGCAACGGAGGAGAAACGGTGCCTCACCCCAA
The DNA here is from genome assembly GCA_945859875.1 of Cuscuta europaea. Lineage (NCBI taxonomy): Eukaryota > Viridiplantae > Streptophyta > Magnoliopsida > Solanales > Convolvulaceae > Cuscuta > Cuscuta europaea. The sequence continues at coordinate 13,028,465 of CAMAPE010000038.1, forward strand.
ACTCCCGGAGGAGCTCCTGAAAAGGGGCTGCCTCGAATTGGGTGCCGTTGTCTGATATAATCTCCTGGGGGACGCCAAAGCGTGTAATGATGTTCTTGTAAACAAACCTTTGGCATCTGGCCCCCGTGATGCTGGCCAAGGGTTCCGCCTCGACCCACTTGGTGAAGTAGTCGACGGCGACGATGATGTAGCGGTTATTCCCGGCGGCTCTGGGCAGGGGGCCGACCAGGTCAATCCCCCATCTGGAGAATGGAATTGCGGTGCTGACAGGGGCATAGTTGACAGCTGGCCGACCAGGAGCTTTCTGGAGTACCTGGCATGTGGTGCACTTCCTGGCCAGGTCAGCGCAGTCTCATGCCATCGTCGGCCAGAAGAAGCCCTGGACGACGAGACGCCGGGACATGCTGAAAGGACCCTGGTGTGAGGAGCAGACGCCACAATGAACTTCTTCCATGGCAGTATCGGCCTCGTCCTGGTGCAGGCATCGGAGGAGAGTGCCATTGTAGGACCGTTTGTAGAGTTTGCCATCTTCGATGGTGTAGCTTGGGGCCCTGAGTTTGGCGAGTTTGGCCCTCTCCTCGTCCGAGGGCAACTCCCCCGTTGTGATGAAGGTGGTGATGTCGGAGATCCAGTCCTCTGGTCGCTGGTGGACGCACAAGACGGGGCTGGCATGGATACTGGACATGCTCAACTCCTCGATCTTGGCCAACTGGGAGATGTGCTCCGGGGTGTCCGAGCTGAGCTTGGAGAGGATGTCGGCTTCGGCGTTCTCGGCCCTTGGGATCTGAGTGATCTCATGGGTTTCAAACGCTTTCAGCAATTCCTCCGTCGCTTGTTTGTACTGCTTCATCCGGCCTTCCTTTGCTTCGTACGATCCCTCCACCTGGCCCACTACCAGTTTGGAATCGCACTTGATTCTGAGGTGCTTGGCCTTGAGGCCGGTGACGAGTCTGAGACCGCTGAGGAGGGCCTCATACTCGGCTTCGTTGTTGGATACCCTGAAGTTGAAGCGGATGGCATAGTAGGCTCTGAATCCTTCAGGGGATATGAGGACGCCGCCGCCGCCGCATGATTTCGCGGCCGACGAGCCGTCAGTGAACAGGGTCCACGTGTCGTCTGGCTCCGACCCGGGGTTGGCGACGGCCGTCTCCCTTGCTGTGCATTCGATGACGAAGTCGGCCAAGGCTTGCCCTTTGATAGATGGCCTTGGCTTGATCTCAATTTGAAACTGGGTGAGGAAGATCGCCCATTTCACCATCCTCGAGGAGCTAGTGGGGCTCCTCATGAGCGCGCCGAGAGGCTGCTGGGTCAGCACATGGACGGTGTGGGCTTGGAAATAGTGCCCCAGCTTCTTCACGGTGTGGACGATGGCCAGCACCGTCTTCTCAATGGGGGAGTACCTGAGCTCGGCCTCCCTAAGTGTCTTGCTGATGTAGAAGATGGCCTTCTGCACCCCTTCGTCCTCACGGATGAGCACGGAGCTGATGGCCGACGTGCTCACCCCCAAGTACAGGAAGAGGGTTTCGCCGGCTTTGGGCTTGGAGAGTATGGGTGGGGACGACAGGTACCTTTTCAATTCGTCGAATGCTTCCTGGCACTCCGTCGTCCACCTGAAGCTGGTTGCCTTGCGCATGATCTGGAAGAAGGGGAGTGCCCTCTCAGCTGACCTGGAGAGGAACCGGTTTAAGGCCGCCAGGCGCCCCGTCAGTCGCTGTACCTCCTTGACGTTGCGGGGCGGCTCCATGTTGATGATGGCCTGCGTCTTCTCCGGGTTTATCTCGATGCCTCTCCGGCTGACCATGTAGCCAAGGAACTTGCCGCCTTGGACGCCGAAGGCGCACTTCTTGGGGTTAAGGCGGAGCCTGAATTCCTTCATGATTTCGAAGATTTCCCGGAGGTCGTCGGCGTGGGAGGTGGCCTGCCTGCTCTTGACGATCATGTCGTCGACGTATGCCTCCATCGTCCGGCCAAGGACCGCTCTGAAGATTTTGGCCACCATCCTAGTATAGGTGGCGCCGGAGTTTTTGAGTCCGAAGGCCATGACGAGGTAGCAAAATATTCCCTCTGGGGTCATGAATGCCGTCTTCTCGGCGTCATCTTCGTGCATGGAGATCTGGTGGTACCCTCTGAAAGCGTCGAGGAACGACATCAACTCGCACCCCGCCGTCTCGTCCACCAACTGATCAATGTTGGGGAGAGGGAACGGGTCCATGGGGCACGCCTTGTTCAGGTCAGTGTAGTCAACACACATCCTGAACGTCGGCGGTTTTTGTGCGAGGACGACGTTGGCCAACCATGTTGGGTACTTCACCTCTTTGATATGTTTGATCGATAGGAGCATGGCGACCTCCCCTTTGACGAAGTCCCGCCTGTCAGCGGACAAATAGCGCCGCTTCTGTTTGACGGGCGCGGAGGCCGGATCGACGGTCAGCCGGTGAGTGATCACTTGGCGGCTGATGCCGGGCATATCGTCCGGGCCCCATGCGAAGACAACGGCGTATGACCGTAGGACGAGGAGGATGGCGTCTCGTTGGTCCTGGGGGAGTTGCTTTCCGACCTTGAGAACCCGCTCCGGCCGGGAGGTATCCAGAGGGATTTCCTCGACCTCCTCGGCCGGCTCCGCATGTGGCCTCTCCTCGTCCATGGCGACGGCGGCCGTGATGGTGTCTATCCGCTGTCCTTCCCTCTCGGTCGGCCTCGTCAGCTTGAGGTAGCAAGCTCTGGCTATCCTCTGATTTCCTCTGGCGTAGCCGATGCCGTCATTGGTGGGGAACTTCAAGCATAAGTGCTTCATGGAGATGATGGCCTCCAAGTCCTCCAGCGCTGGCCGGCCCAAGATCAGGTTGTGGGCGCACTGGAGGTTGACCACCATGAACTCCATGTCAATTTTGGCATGGTGGGGACCGTCACCGACTTCCACGGGGAGGACTATCGTGCCCTCAGCGTCGATGGAGTCCCCGGTGAAGCCGGATAACGGGGTCTTGATCGGCTTCAGCAGAGCTCTGTCCAGCTTCAGCTGCTTGAAGGTGTCCAGGTACATCACGTTGACGGAGCTCCCCGTATCGATGTAAGTGCGGTGGATGATGGAGTCACCGATCTCACATCGGATGACGAGGGCGTCCCTGTGTGACTCCGTACCCGGAGGCAGATCCTTGTCGGTGAAGGTGATCGCCTCCGTTCGCTGCTTCTTCGGCTGGGGGGGAACGTGGGACACCTCTCCAATGTAAAGGGATTGGGCCCATTTCTTCCTCTGAGTGGCGGAGTCCCCCCCAGTGTTCCCGCCTACGATGAGGTGGATGTGATTCTTCTTCGGCGGAGGCTCCTCGAAGTCCTCGTCGTCGCTGAGCCTACCAATCTCGCGCTTCTTCGCAGAGGGTTCGCCCCCACGTTTGCCGGTGTTTACCCAAGTGTTTTTCCGTGGGCCACCTTTGACAAACTGGGAGAGTTCCTCGTCGGCCTTCTTCAATGTGATGCAATCGTCGGTGTTGTGCGACGAGTTCTTGTGGAACCGGCAGTATGTGCCGCCCTGCTGGATGGCAAGGATCTCCTCGTCGGCCGAGGAGCCTGCTCGATGAGGCCGTGCTTCTCGGCATAGTCGAGGATGGTGCCAACCGGGTGGGTGAGGGTTACCCCCGGCCGTTCCAGCCTCGGCCGCCAGTGGCGGTCTTTCTTACTTTGTCAACCAGAGCCGTGGCGGCCCTGGGCACCCTGGCCGGCCGGGGACGGACCCGAGGCCGGCGAAGGATTTGTCTTCTTGGGGGGATGGCCCCCCTCTCTCTTGTGATTGTGGAGCTCGTCGGCGTCGGCATACAAGCCTCCACGCTGGAGCGCCTTGGCGTACGACCTCGGGGGGTCAGTGATGAGGCTCCTGGCGTACGGGGAGCTGCGGAGGGCTCCCTGGTACAAGGCGAGGAGGGTGCGCTCATCGGCCCCCTAGACCTCCTCGGTCTCCCTCGTCCACCGGTCGATGAATGACCGGAGGGACTCCTCGTGCTGCTGTTTGACGGAGAGGAGGTGGGTGAAATACTTCTTGGCGCGCTTCCTCCCGGCAAAGTGAGTGAGGAAGCGCTGGGCGAGATCTTGCCATGAGTCAATGCTTCCCTCTGGCAGCCCGTTGAACCACTCATACGCCGGCCCCTCGAGAGTAGAGAGGAACCAACGGCAGAGGTATACGTCGGACGCGTTCACCATCAGCATGTTGTTTTGATAACAGCTGAAGTGCTCCTGGGGGTCTGATCGGCCATCGTAGGACTTGATGGCGTTGCCCCTGTATTTCTCAGGGATGGGGGCCGAGAGGACCCTGTTGGTGAAAGGGGTCCTAGTCCTGACCTGGATGATGGGGTCACCCCGCCCTTCGGCCAGCTCCCTCTCCAGGGCGCTGACTTTGTTCATGAGCGCGTTGAGGCCGGGGTCGTTGGAGGCGCCGGCCGTAGGGATGTTGGCCGACTGCTTGGCCTCCATCTGAGCCAACCTCCTTTCCAGCTGGGCGATGACCTCGTCTCGGGGGTCCCTGGTGGCCGTAGCGCCGCCCGGCTGGTTCCTCGTGCGTTCGTTGTGAGCCGCGTTGATCTGGTGACGCACGTCATCTTCGTGCAACTTTCCCTTGCCCTTGTCCGGGCGGGGCTAGTCCGCTGTCCGGGACACAGACCCCAAGGTTTCCCTTGGCGAGCCAGGACGAGGATCACCAATCCGTCCCGCCATCCTCTCCGAAACCGGACGACGGCGCGTGTCACCTAGCCTATTGAAGGCAGAGGCTTTTCCACGCGCTGGGATCTGCCCGGGCCGAAGAGGGGAAGCAGGGTGGGAGTGGGACGACGCCGTGTCCTGGGCCACAACCCCCTCATTGTTGCCTATCTGGTCGGCCATTGGTTGGGGGTGAGGAGGTGGAGTGACGTTTCCCCCGGTCCTTGGTAAGAGTGCGCTGAGGACGGTGGGATTCTGAGCCAAGCTGGCGATGATAGCCGACAGTGCGGCCTGGACCTGAGGATCTACGGACGGAGAGGCCGTGGCCATAGGCTGGGCCGGGGCGTGGTCCGCTTTCTCAGCTCGTTTCTTTTCCAGGCCGAGGCGGGCGTCGGGGACTCCGCCGTTGAGGTTGTTGCGGAGGTCCGTCGTGAGGTTGAAGGCCTCCTGGAAGAGGTCCCCTCCGCCGACCTGGTCGGCCGTGGCGTCCTCATCGTGCTCCCTGGGCTCTTGGTCCTCAGGGATGACTTTGCTGACGAGGTTGCGGTTTGACTTAGTTCTCCCCATGATCAGTGGTTAGCCGTGCTTGGTAGCGACGAAGGGTGCTAACTTGATTGTTCTAGCTCTCAACGAGAGCACCAAATGATGGAGTATACCTCTTAGATTCTAGAGAGAAGTGAGAGCTAGAGAGAGAAGTGCAATATTTGCTTCAATAGAATGATTTTGTAACCCCTATAACTACTCCCAAGGGGAGTATTTATAGAGAAAATTAGGGTTGGGCTCCCAAGCCTTGGGCTTGGGAGGCCCATTTACAACTGGACCGCTACTGGGCCGAATACAAAGTCTCTAATGGGCTGTACAAATGAATAAGTATAGAATCCGTTTCTGGGAGGTCTTCGTGGCCGATGAGGGCGTGGCCGACGAGGGCACGGCCGACGAGGGCACCTGGGTTCCTTGGGCTCAGGACCATGATCCGAGTTGGCTTCTTCTCGGCCGACGTGGGCGTCTTGGCCGACGAGGGCGCCACTCTATTGTCTTGTGCTTTCTGTTCTTCCGAGTATGTGGGTCCTGGGGCTCAGACCCATATACTCCATCAGAAAGTTACAAGTAGTCAAAACATTTTGTGAAATAATCCCATGACGATTTCTATAGCTACTTGTTTCACTATCAAATATCATAGCCGTTATATGTGTGCCATCAATAGCTCCAAGACATTCGTAACATTAAAAGAGAACATATATAATAAATTCATAGAATGTTAGTTTAAATTATGTGCAAGATATATAAGTTAGAGTTAATGACTCAAATAGGATTAATAGCAAAGTTAATTGCACATTTAGGACCACAAATGAAGCACAATTTTCATAGGATCAATTTCATGAATACAGTTGGACAAAAATATCCCTCTTTTAATTTTTTAAATTTTAAAACTGTAAAATAAAAAATTATTGAAACCCTAGCAGTAGCCCTGCCGCCACTAGAGCCAAACCGCATGCCGCCACCCCTCGCTGGTGCAACCTGCCGCCACCCCCCGCCGGTGTAACCTGCTGCCGCCCTCTCCGGCGACGGCGCCCCCTGTCGCCGCCCTTGCCGTCTACCATCTGCCACCGCATCGTTGCCGATGCACCGTCGCCATCCATCGCCGCCCCTTGCCCCTTCCCACACCAGCGTCGCCATCTATGCCATCACTATCTGACCGGTGTCACCATCCACCCCATCCACCATCCTCTGAGCACCGCCACAACAGTGACAACTCAGGTGGAATAATCTGTCATTAACTTGGCAGATTTAGCATTGGGGATTAGATTCACTTCTGCCATGAACAAATGTTTCAGATCTACCAAAAAAGTTGGCAGATTCAACTTGGCATCGTAACACAAAACTGCCATAAACTTGGCAAAAATAAAAAAAAATTTGAAGTAAATAACCAAATATTCAAACAACTAAATATTTTAATGGAACAAGCATTTTAACACAACTACAAATTTGAAAAATGAAGCTATCGACAAAAAAAAACAGAAAACCCAATTTATACCAAAGCATTTCTTCCGTAATATGATTGTAAATGTACACATTTTTGCCATAAACTTGGCCAAATCTGAAGCATCATCCAAAAATTTATGATGATAAAAAGCTCCACATTATATGTGTGTGTGTCAAGCTCAGCGTGCGTTATGCCTAGCAATTGCAACTAGTTGCAGTTGAAACTTGATAGTGGAGTATCGGACGTATGTGTTTTTTGTGCATGCATTTGTACATACGCAGCATGCATATTGTAATTGTAATTAATATTGACAATATTGCATATGCATGGAATGTAACTAAATAATTCGTTTATATTTTCATTTATCATCATTCATAATGGAATAGTACATGTAAATACGTACAGTAGAGTGATATGGTTGGTGATTACCCCTCTGTCACATAAAATTCTTCACACTTTTCTTTTTGATCTGACTCAAAAAATTCTTCTCACTTATCATTTTTGGACAATTTGTGTCATTGTGTGGTTCACATTCATTTCACCTTTTTCTTACACAACTAAAACCACATATTTCCACTGTATTTAACTTTTTTAATATTCGTGTCAAGTCAAAGTGGGAAGAATTTTATGGGACGGAGGGAGTATAATTTATTATATTGTGCATGAGTGGTGACAGCCAGCAACAAAAGTTGGGAAATTATTAATTAAGGCCAGACATTGACATATACCACGGACTTCGTATATTTCTATTTTGCAAATTAAACAAAAGTATGTAGAAATACAGGCCGGTATAGTACAAGAATATTATATCCAACTGCACATGTTATATGAACAACTCATGCTTCTTGGGATAACACGTGAAATGTTCCAAACCCACATAAATGATTTTTAACCTTACACAAAAATTAAGAGATTTACACAAATTTGATATGAATTATTCTTGATGGTTTAATTTGTGTCATATTAAATAGTTCATGCCAAAATGTTTTTTTACACGAATTTGGTATATCTTTACCAAATTTTGACGAATCATGTCAAAAATCTGTGTCAATCTTGTTATTTTCTATGGTCTAACACAATAACTTTTTCCCCTAAAAATCGTTGTTTGTCTTACCTTTACAATAAATTAATTATATAGACATATAGTGCTATGAAATATGAGGTGTTAGCACAATCTCCATATTATGTACCAGGTGTGTTGGAGCCATTGTCCCAAACTTCCAGTCCATCTTAAAATGTTTTTACTATCCGGATCCCATTTTGAATCAAAAGTACTAATTTATTATTATTGTAGTTTTCCTAATGTATACATGTGTTCCCTTGGGCACAGCATGATAACTCATATGTTGCTAAAAAAGATTTGTATATAATTTAATGCACGTGCCATTCAACAGCAATAATGTAATCCGTGTATTATTATCACGATAAATAAATAAATAAATAAATAAATAAAATGAGGATATGTGATTAAGAGTAGGGAGAATTTCCTAAATAGGAGTAAAAAAGATTTGAAATTTCAAAATAGGACTATTGTGTTTTTTATTCCTTGAATAGGAGTAAATTTCTGTCAGGTTTGGCATTATTAGGCTTTAAAACATGGCTTTTTTCCCAAACATGATAGATTACTCCTATTTAGGGAATAAAAAACATGATACTCCTATTTTGGAATTTCAAAACGTTTTTGCTCCTATTTAGAACAATTTCTATTAAGAGTAGTTCGGTACAATACATCGAATATTGTATCTCATACTTTTGCCATACTGAAACTTTCAATATGAAAAATTGTACGTGTATCGTTATATATATCATACAGAAATTCTAGTATATCGTATTATAATATACCGAAGTTTAGGTTCGCTAAAAGTACAGTATTGGTAAACTACCATGTATGGTATAATTCTCAACACAATAAATTATCATAGACTAATGAAATAAGTATAAATAATCAGTGTCACTGACAACATACTAAAACCGTTATTTAATAAATTACAAAATATATAAATTAAACAATAACATGTTGTTGTCTTTTTCAATATTGAACAATAATTATTATAATTATATTTAAGCAATTCAGTACCACATATTGAAAAAGAACATATTATTCTCCTAAAAATAGATTAAACAACATAGATATAAATTAGGCAATAGTGATCTCTAATTAAAAAATAGGTAAAACTATTCAGACAACATGGATATAAAATCATTTATATATCATCGATGTTTTTGTGTTTCTGGTGAACTTATAATTTTAAATAAATTGTTTGAATAAGATTTTCTGTATAATGCACTACAAAAAAACACGTCGTTTGTCACGGATTTTTGTTACGGATTCCGGCCGTGACAAAGTTGTCACGGGCTTTGTCACGGAATTTTGGGATTTGTCACGAAAATTATTTGTCACGGATTTATCCGTGACAAAAGCCGTGACAATATTTTGTCACGGATTTGATCCGTGACAAATTTACTCCGGTGACCGGTTTTTTACTCCGGTGAATACTTTTTTTTCTTCCGGGCATTTGTCACGGACAGATCCGTGACAAATCCGTGACAAATTTCAAAAAAACTTTGTCACGGATCCATCCGTGACAAAATCCGTGACAAACCTCAATTATTGATATTTTGGTATACCTTTATTTTTAAAATATATATTGATCGTTACCATATTGAAATAATTCAGTACGACATGTTTCAAAATATATAAAGTGTCGTGTTTTTCAATAATCTATTTGATAGGCTTTCTGGTTGAATTTTAAACTGAAATTTTGTGAAAATGTTCTACACTTGATGAAGAAAATTCTCAAAAAACCATTAAAACATTCGACCCGGAAGACCCTCGATCAAATGGGCTTGGCCAAACAGCGTCCGACCAGTCCAAACTCACCAGATCATTTCTCTCTATATATAATATTACGTAATAGTATTAATTTTGTTGAAGGTAAGTCCCGTAGATCCGAAAGCCCAACACGAACTTTGGATATATCAGGAAGGGTCCAGAAATCAAAGTGTGTGAGAAAATATAAAATCTGAATTAACTAGAACTCGAAAACCCACTTGTATTAATTAACCAATCTGATTACAAAAGATTTCCCGATCAGTAAGTCGGAAACTATGCTTTAATACAAGAAATAAGAGCAAATGATGCTATTCTAGAGCTTGAGTCTCGAAAATCTAACCCTTACAATGACTTGAAACCTTCTATTTATACTAATGGAGAGCATGGGCTGCCTCTTGCTGATTGGCCGTTGTTCCACCGACTTGGTCATCCATGCTTCCACTTGCTGATGTCACACTCTGGTATTAACTGCACCTGGCCACTTGCTGGTTGGCCGTTTCTCGAACGGGATGTTGGTCCATACTGAAGATGCTGTCAAATTGGCCCAAGTATAGTATATAGTCCGAACCACGTTCGGTATGTCTTCTTATTGGGCCAACCTTTATTTGGGTTAGTCCGAACCTCGTTCGGTATGTCTTCTTATTGGGCCAACCTTTATTTGGGCCGAACCCCGTTCGGTATGTCTCCTTACTGGATCTTCTCATCATAGAGTGATGGGCCTGTCAGTTGGGCCGGATATCTTGGGCCTTCCCAATCTGGGTATTGGGCCTCTAGGTCAATATCCCAACACAAGTCCCCCACTTCCGATGTCTCGAACGAAGTGAGTGCATCAGGAAGTATACCAATGTCACAATACCCCGAATGGCGATCGGGGTACAGAAGTAAGCCCTTCCCCATGCTGCGATTTGACGACTGCCGCTTCATTTCCCCATATTCATCATGATAACCGTCGTTTAGTCTTTTCATTAGACGCGTGTCTAGCTTAAATGCCCCTAGTGATGTGTCGTTCTCTGATTGGTTCTCGACACGGCGGTTTCAAGGTTATAAATTAACCCTTAATTCCTCAATTCTGGGTTTCGACTCTGCAATTCCTTGGCCTTCGTTGTTTTCTCTGCAAATTTCCCCCTGCTTCCCTTGCTCAGGTAACTTCCCAACCTTGGATTCCCCATCTTCATTTCTGGCTTCGATCGAGATGAGCCCCACAGAGCATTCTTCTGATTCGGAGATGGCCTCTCATGGGGATGACCATGACACCGCCATGATAGATGCCATCCCAGTTCCGTTTGCCGGTGTTTCTACCGAGACGGCGACGAATACCAGGGCTGAGGCGGAGGACCTCCCTAGCACTTCTTCTTCCTCCAGTGAGGATTCTGACGACACCAAGTCTGAGGACGAATTGGCCTCCATGGCGGCCGGACGTCCCAACGATGTTCCTCGCCATACTCTTGACCTAAAATTGATTAGGGAGAGGAGGCAAAAATTGACCTCTCACAATAGGGCCGAAATCCCGGCCCTTATCCCTGACCCGGTGGATTTCCGTTTGCAAGCCGGGCTTCATCCAATGCGTCATAGGCCCGGAATGACCATAGTCCACTTTGACTCAATTAGGGCCGGCCTTAGATTTCCTCTACACCCTTTCTTTATTTCTTTCTTCAATTTCTACGAAATTGTACCGGCCCAGATTATGCCGAACTCTTATCGGGCAATGGCGGGTTTCATTTGTCGTTGCAAAGATGCCGGCGCCCGACCAACCTTAGAACTCTTCCACCAATTTTTCAAAGTAGCCCCCCAACAAACCCATGGCTATCTGGCCACTAGTGCCCGAACGGGACACATCCTGTTCAAAGGAAACCCAACTTCGATCAAAGGGTGGAAAGACCGGTTTTTCTTCGTGTCCATCCCGGACGGTCTGATTCCCCGCAAGTGGAATGCTTTTCCCCGCAAGACCCCTGGTCCTGACTGAAGAAATCTACAAGGACGTGCTCGCTGTGGAGAAGGATAAATGCATGGACATCATGAATTATCTAACCCCCGAACGACTTATAACAGCCGGGATAGGTACTGCCCGTTCTCTTGGGTTTACTTGTTTTGATAAACCAAGTGCCTTGGTCCGGGCGGTCCTTCCCGTGCGAGAAACGTTCCTTTATTCTTTTTCATTTAGTTTCTCACACGCTAGGGCCGCTCGATACTAACATTGTTCTTTGCCTTTTTTCAGCACCCAACCCAGATCTTCCCATGGATGATAGCAGAGTCATTGCAGCCGGTGGGGGTGGAAAGCGGAAAAAATCCCGGAAGAACCCCCAACCTACTCCCACCATCGTTCCCGCTCAGGAGGCTGCCCCTTCTCAATCGCTCCCAGAACCTCAGCCAATTCAGCAGGTCCACCAAGATCAAATAGAGGCCATGCTGCTTGATGATCGGTTTGGTTCTGACCAACTGCACCAATTTTCCCAGCATTTCGACTCCGTTCGGGGGGAATCCTCGAATGCTGGTGAGACACATACCGACCACATTACGGGTCAGGTCGAGCGGATCTCCCTATCCGACCCTGTTCACGAGGTTTTAGAGAGGGCTGGATCTACTGCGAGCCAGATCTGGTCTACCTCCTCCTGGTTTAACAACTTTTCCCTCCCTCAGTTGCCGGTCGAGCAATCTGAGGAATGTTTGGCTCTGACTGCTCTGAAGGTACGTTGTCTCTTGTGTTTTGTCTTTACTTTATTCTCCGTAACCAGTACTAATCCTCGAACGGCATTCTGTAGATGGGTTTGTACACCCTTCAGATGCGGGAGGCCCGCCTGGCCAAGGAGCGGGAACTGATTGTTGCCCAGTCTTCTGCTGAGCAACATGCTGCTGCCGCCATCGCCTCTCTGGAGGCCGATCGGAAAGCCTTTGCGGAGGAAAAGCAGAGGCTGGACGCTGAACTTGGTACCCTTCGGGTCCAACTTGCATCTTCCCAGGCGAAGGTCCTTGCCGCTGAGGCTGCCCAGGTCAAATTTGAAGAAATGCCATCCAGCATCCCGGACGGTCCTTATGAAGTGAGCGTGGATCTGTCCGCCGTCCGGGATACGTTTAAATCCTCTGATGAATTCTCCATCATCAAGGATGAACACGCAAGGGCCCAAATCTCGTTCGCCTTTGGGGCGTATTTGAAGGGTTTTCCCAAAGGCGCCGGCCGGCTATCGGCAGGGGTGGCCCTCTTGGATAAGGACCCGGAAGCCAAAAAATGGAATGATTCCATTGTCTCCGATCTTTATGGCAAAATTGGCCAGGTCTTGCTGCGTCCCTTCATCACTCAGCTTCAAACCCAATTGGGGAGGCCGGTTCAGGCTTCTGATCTCCCAACAGATAATATTATCCAGGCGCAGTTTGAGAAATTTCTGCGAGCCCAGCAACGGGAAGCTGATCGAGCTGCGGGAAAAGAGCCTGAACCCCCGTCTGATGATGATGAGGATGAGGATGAAGAGGGAGATGAAATGGCCCCCGATCAATAATTCATATGTATTGTAATTTTTGTTGTAATTTTCTTTTTTCCAATTAGCCTGTATTTCCCGGTCAGTAGCACCGATGAATATATATCCCCTTTTGCCTGAAACTTGGCGTACTGTCTTTTCTGTTTTTAATGCATGATTTACTCGACATTCGGGATTCGGCCTATTTTGAAGGACTTAACCAATTTCCTAACTTATTTCTTGCTCAAATAATCCTAACGCTGGTGAGGATTATTTGAGTTATTTAAGGAAAAAACCCCTTCCCCCTGGTACTCAGCCGTTCGGGCTTCATACCAAATTTTAGGACTTGCACACTCTTGCTTCAGATAATCTCTTACAACTTGATAGCCGGTCGGGCTTTAGTTCAATACTTAGGCTATCTTTTTATGACGTTGATAGCCGGTCGGGCTTTAGGTCAACTTTTAGGACTTGGCAGTTTTCCTCCAGATAACCTTTTACAATACTGTTGGCCGGTCGGGTTTCAGGCCGACATTTAGGACTTAGCATTTTTCTTCCAGATAACCTATTACAATACTGTTGGCCGGTCGGGTTTCAGGCCGACATTTAGGACTTAGCAATTTTCTTCCAGATAACCTTTTACAATACTGTTGGCCGGTCGGGCTTCAGGTTGACATTTAGGACTTAGCGTTTTTCTAAACAGTAAGCCCATGTGATCTTTGCTGATCCTCTGTAAGCCCGTCCGGGGTACGTGCATAAAAAGTGAATCATAAATGCCCCAAATTAATCGTAACCACCCAATGCCACGTGTTGCTCATGGATTAGGGATTTGTGCGGCACTTTCCCTATTTATAGAGAGGTGCTTCCCCTAATTTCTCCTGCTGTTTTCTCATTTTTCTTTCGAGCTTTCTCTCTCTAGAATTCCTTTGCATACTCTCTAGCCTTCTTTCTCTAGAGTTCCCAAATTTCCTCCAGCGTTTTTATGTACTACTCCTCTAGCTCAGAATCTGAAGAGATGCCTTTGATCCGTAAGAGCAAAACGTCCGCTGGTAACCAGGCCGAAGGCTCTTCGTCCCAAACACCCAAACCTGCCAATACTCAGGTCAGCAAACATACCGAACAGCCGCAGGAGGATGGATCCCTGTCGGGAGATGACCTCCAGGTTTATAACAAGGGGATGCCCGAACGGCCACCCCGCATTCCCCTACATTTCAATCGCATACGCAAACACAAACAACGTCTCCCAGAAGATGTTGAACGGCAACTTAGCCAGTTGTTGCCCCCACCAAGAGAATACTATGCCGGATTCATTCGGCATCCTATGAGGCACAGACAGGGGCACGTGCTAGTGCACCTCGATGCCCTGACTGCTGGGCTTCAGTTCCCTCTCCACTCATTCATAGTGGAGTTCTTACGCCGGGTTGTTGTACTGCCCGCTCAGTTCGTGCCCAGCACCTACCGTATTCTGACAGGCTTCATTATCCGGTGCCACGAGTTGAGGATCACCCCGAGCGTCGATCTATTTCTTTACCATTACTGCTATCAGCCCTACTGGACGACCGGGTACTTGAAGTTGGTAGCCCGTTCTGACCGTCAGCTGTTCACAGAGAACGTTACCCCGCAGGCTGACTGGGAAGAGCGGTTTTTGTTCGTTCGGGTAGGTGATTCTTTGCCATTCCCGGACCGGTGGAACGCATATCCCGTCCGGGATTCCCTGCCCAGGGTGGATGCCGTTCTACGCTCCCAGGCTGAGTCTCTGCGAATGGGAGGGACCAGAAGTCTTCGCAGCTTTGTCACTGCCTCGAGCATGTTATCTGCTGGAATCGGTAAGCATAGTAGGGTTTTAACCCGATCATCCTTCGCTCTCGCAATTCAACTTTCTTATTTTTTATTTCTCTTTCTTGTAGGCGTGATCTCTCCCATACCCGTCCGGTGTTCCATCTCCTCTGCTAAAGGGAAAGAGAAGATGATAGCCGATCGTGATTCGGCGGAGCAAACCCGAAAAAAGCGCAACGGAAATGATGGCGATCATCTGATCCCGATCGACCATCTGGTTGACTTGACCGGGCCGGAGGTTGAGCCCAAACGATCAGTACCTGCCAACAAACCAACTCCGGTTCTTACTGCCACACCGATCGATGATCGGATGTTTGTTGAGTTCTCAAATATGGGGCCCAGATCGGAAGGGAGGTATCTGTTCGGGTTGATGCCATCTTCCATGTGGTGTCATACCGCGATCAAAGTTCCCCCGAGCTTCACTAACTTGACTCACTGGTCGGACCTTTTCGAAGCAGGTCACCAGGAAGCACTCAAGGTACATTTCAGTCCGACCCATACCTTTCTATTACTCATGCTTTACCTTTCCTGACTTTCATTGTAACCTTGTTTTCAGGCTGGCGTGTACTATCACAAAGCCTTTCTCGCTGCTGAGAAGGAGATGAAAGCCCTGGCTAGTGATCGGGATGACGGCCAGGTCCTTCTTTCCGCCGCTCGGAAGTTAGCGACCGACCTCCAGGAGCAGGCGAAAGAGGGTGAGAAAGCAAAAGCTGCCCTGGCCGAGATGCAGGAGACGTCCCGTCGTCGCGACCGGGAGCTCAAAGAACTCCGGGCCAAGGTGCGGGCTGCTGAATCTGCTGGTATTAAATTTGATAAGGCTGTCGGAGATCATCTGCCCGAACCCTACACGGTCAATACCTCTCAGATTGCTCAGCAATCGGTAGTGGATTTCCAACGGGGCAAGGCACTGAACCTCGCTCTGGAGAATACGGCCCGGCAGTTCCTAGGTCCTCACCTTGGCCAATTTTTGCGTGAGAGCTCAGATCCCATCAAGGCAGGGATCGACCTCCTGGACAGCACGCCGGAAGGGAAATCTTTCTTGGATGTCCTGACCGAGAAAACCGTCAAGCAAAGTCAGGACTTGCTTCTGGATAGGAATCTTGAACTGATCTTAGAGCGTTTCCCCAAGCCGTTCGATCCTGATGAACTAGGCTTCGATGATCTGTTCGGGAATACGTATGATCGCGTCATGGAGAAAAGATCCAAAGCAGCGCCTGACGATGCAGTGCAGGCAGGGAGCTCTCAGCCTACATCCTCCCCGAATGGCGATCATCCATTAGCATAGCCTTTCCTTATCTGTTGTCTCCTTTCTTGTATATTTGTTTTTGTATATTCCGGCTAGTAACGCCGAAGAATAAACTGGACTTTTTCCTTTGTCTGTTGCACTTTTTCTATTCCTTTGATTTTGTCCACAATCTTTTCTACATGGCCGAACCTCACTCGGCTTATGTATCTTTATATCTGACACCTTTTCCGAACCCGTTTTGATCCCTTTTCATGTTCGTGACGCACGGGTTCAAAACTCTTAGCTGAGGTGAATTCTTCCAAGCCGTTTTGATCGTGACCACAGGGTCAAACTCTCGGCTGGGATAGGGGCTCCCTCCAAACTGTTAACACGTTCGACATTCGGTCACCCGGAATGACTTCACGTGTTAACAAGCTGAGGTGAGACTCTCTTCATAATTGTTCTGACACCTTCCCGAACCCGTTTTGATCCCTTTTCCTGTTCGTGACGCACGGGTTCAAAACTCCTAGCTGAGGTGAATTCCTCCAAGCCGTTTTGATCGTGACCACAGGGTCAAACTCTCGGCTGGGATAGGGGCTCCCTCCAAACTGTTAACACGTTCGACATTCGGTCATCCGGAATGACTTCACGTGTTAACAAGCTGAGGTGAGGCTCTCTCCTTCCAAACCCATAATTCCGATGCATTCCGAACTGTTTTCTCTGGCTCGTATCATCCATATTAGGGGTCTGAGGTAACCCTTTTCGGACTGTAAGCAAGATCGCCGAAGTTGGGTCATTTCTTACTTATAGCTAAAAGGGCGACTAGCTTCCAAGTCAAGTTATATGACTGAGGCGAGATTTTTCAAAACCATAGTTCCGATTCCCCGGACGACAATCCGTACCTTATCCGAACGTCGCTCGGTTAATCCATATCTTACAGTCTTGACACCATCTCCAAGCCGTCTTGATCCCTTTGCCCGTACGTAATTACAGGGTCGACTTTGGCTAAGTTGACGACTCAGCTCCCTCCAAGCTGTTAACCCGTTCGTCATTCGGTCATCCAGAATGATTCTACGTGTTAACAAGCTGAGGTGAGAATCACTGTCCTTCGAACTCCAGGCCATTTTGATCCCTTCATCAATGCGTAATTACAGGGTCAAAACTCTTGCTGAAATGTATGGCTCCCTCCAAACTGCTAATATGTTCGTCATTCGGTTTTCCAGAATCGATTCTCATATTAACCGCTGAGGTGAGACTATCTGAGCGTCAAACTCTCAGTCGTTGACTGAGAATGACTTTCCTTCCATGGAATTAACCCGTTCGTCATTCGGTCATCCGGAATGATTGAGTTAACCATGGGCACCGATTTTCTGAGCCTCAATTCTTCAAGCCATTTTTGATCCCTTTATTTTTACATAAATCTAGGGTCAAAAACTCTCTAAACTGAGAATTGATTTTCCTTCCATGGAATTAACCCGTTCGTCATTCGGTCATCCGGAATGATCGAGTTAACCATGGGCACCGATTTTCTGAGCCTCAATTCTTCAAGCCGTTTTTGATCCCTTTATTCTTTCGTAATTCTAGGGTCAAAAACTCTCTAAACTGAGAATTGATTTTCCTTCCATGTTGTTAACCCGTTCGTCATTCGGTTATCCGGAATGATCGAGTTAACCATGGGCTGAGTTTGTGGAAGTTATGTCTCCCTCTCTATATTTTTTTTTAGAGGTGGCAACAGCCGTTTTTACTGATAAAATCTCCTCAGATGCTCTACATTCCAGGTTCCTGCCGGTCGGCCTTCGGTATTTTGTAGGCCAAACGTTCCTGAAGCATACTTCTTACATACTTGGTAGGGGCCTTCCCAATTTTGTGCCATTTTGCCCCCTTCGAGCGGTTTGCTTTTCTCTCTCTTTCTTAGTACCAGGTCCCCTACCTCGATTGAACGAACTTTAACCTGCTTATCGAAGTATCTTCTTGTGGCTCTGTGATACTCTTCCATTCGTGCCGCTGCCAGATCCCTGCTTTCTTCTACGAAATGCAATTCGGCCCGTAAGTTATCTTCATTCTGTTCTGGGCTGTAATGCACCGTTCGGTGTGTGGGAACTAGGATCTCCGTTGGTACTTTAGCTTGAAAACCATAGGCAAGGGAAAATGGAGTCTCTCCCGTGGCCGTTCGGGGTGTGGTCCTGTAAGTCCATAGAATGTAATTCAACTGATCTGGCCACGACGAGGAGTATTCTTCCAGCTTCTTCTGCATGCCATCCATGATGGTTCGGTTCATATTTTCTACCTGGCCATTTGCCTGAGGGTATGCGACGGATGCTCTGGAATGTTTGATCCCCCATTTGATCAGGTAGTTCTCAAAATTCCGGCTCACGAACTGCCTTCCATTGTCAGTTATAATCTGTTCAGGGATTCCGAACCGGCAAATGATATTTTTCCAGACAAACTTCTGGCATTTTACATCTGTGATGCTGGCCAGTGGCTCGGCCTCTACCCATTTGGTGAAGTAATCTATCCCCACAATGATGTACTTGTTGTTTCCGGGTGCAGTAGGTAGAGGACCTAACAGGTCTATTCCCCATCTTGCAAATGGAAGGGCCACCGTCATTGGAGTGTAGAAAGTGGCAGGCCGTCCGGGAACCGGTGCGTATAATTGGCATACCTTACATTTCCTGGTATGCGCGAAGCAGTCCTGTTGGATAGTTGGCCAATAATATCCTTGCAAGATGATTTTTCTGGCCAGCGTCTTGGGCCCTTGGTGACTGGAACAGATACCTTCATGAATCTCTTCCATTACGGCTGCCGCTAGATCGGGTGGGAGGCATTTCAGATACGGTCCCCCAAATGTCTTTTTGTACAGCTGCCCGTCCACCAACTCGAACATGGAAGCCCTCCTCTGGATGCATTTTATTTGATAAGCAGGATGTTTATCTTGCGGGAGGGTTCCGTCTTTTAGGTAGTTGGTCATATCCACGACCCAGCTTGGGATGGCATAAGATATGGCCTCGATCTGGAGAACCATTATTGCTGGGGTTGCCAATGTTTCCCGATGGGCAAAACGTTGGATATGAGCCGGGATCTCCTGTGCCCGATCGTCGAACGCTGCATGTTCTAATTTGGACAGGATATCTGCTTCAGTATTTTCGATTCTGGATATCTGGTCGAGCACCACCTGTTCAAATTTATGTATCTGCTCCTCGACCATTTCCTTGTATGCCTTCATCCTTTCTTCTTTGGCCTCAGCCGTGCCGTTCACTTGATGTACCACCAGTTGACTGTCCGATCTCACTTTTAACCGATCGGCGCCCAGGGCCCTTGCATACTTTAAACCAGCAATGAGAGCCTCATATTCAGCCTCATTGTTGGTCACCTTGAAATCAATATGAATGGAATAATACGCTTTGAACCCCTCGGGCGATGTGATCACAGCTCCAGCTCCACAACCTTTGGCACTAGACGCTCCATCCACTTACATTTCCCACCAGTTATCCAGCCCGTTGTTCTCTGAATCTTTCTCTGAGGGCCGGGCGGTGCATTCTGCAATGAAATCTGCCAGGGCCTGCCCTTTGATAGTAGGTCGGGGTTTGAAATCTACCTCGTACTGCCCGATCAGGAGACTCCACTTGGTAATGCGCCCACTCGCCATAGGATTTCTCAAGATGGTGGATAATGGTTGGGTAGTATATACAGTTACTTGGAAATACGGGCCAGAGTTCGTATCCACAGGGAAATGAATAATTCTCTTTTTATGATACTTAGTAAATAAAAAGGGGAGATTTGGATTGAGTGATTTAATTTAATTAAGAACTAAGATGAACAACCTATATGTGTTTAATTCAAAGATAAAAAGGACTTGGCATTGCTCTTTTCCACTTGTTGATATATTTTAGTCGATCATTGTTATATCTATAACTTATTCCCTCTCGAATACTCAATCGGGGAGTATATCCACTTCATCGAGGGCAGTTATTAACAACGACCGTTCATTAATAACCCTTACTATTAATCAAATATAGAACAACGCCTTATACCGATTTAATAGTAGCATTTAATCTTTCTAACTCCTTGATGAAATCAATTGAGATTGATAACCTCAACACAAGCGGTTTCGGTTTAACCAACAAAATTAATCCCTCTTAAGTTTATTAACCACGACCGTGCATTAATAAACCGAAGCTACTTACTTGTGAAACCATCAACGATTAACCATCGGTTCGTTGATCGTTTCTAGTAATAATTAATATATGAAACAAAACTAGTTGATCCTTTAAGTAATGTTCAAAATATTAATATGAAATAAGAGTAGGGATTTATTAATATTCAAGGAAGAATATTATAAATGAAGATGAATCCTACTATAATTAATATCAAGATGTTAACTAATTGTCATCTTAGCAACACTCCTCAATATTAATATAGAGGAAGAAAATACCATTCTAACTAATGTCGAGATGTTAACTAATTGTCATCTTAGCAACACTCCCCAACATTAATATAGAGATGATATTAAGGAAAGAACTATTAATTAATATTCAAGGAAAGAAGTTAAGAAAATAACTCACAACTTTAATAATCAACAACCTTCAAGAGCAACACCAAGAATGGAAGTTTAGCTCCTCATTTGGAGACTAAACATAGCTAGAAAAATATAAAGAAATGCTATTCTAAACTGAGCTAAAGAGTATGGAAGAAGGGATGATGAAATGTGAAGGAAAATGGGGCTATTTATAGGTGTTTTCAACACCTAATGCCGGATACCCGGCCGGGTATTTTGACATACCCGACCGGGTATTTACCAAATCAAATATTTTCCCATGTTTTTGTGTCTTCTGCACGTTCTTTGGTCCGAAATCACAGAATATCCGACCGGGTATATGGAATACCCGACCGGGTATTTGCTAGTTTTGCAGCAGTTTCCTTTGTCACTTCATACCCGGCCGGGTGAAGTCCATACCCGACCGGGTTTTGCACAAAACTCAGGTTTCTTCATCCTTTTTGCTTCCAAACCTATCCTAAACTTATAGCCAAACTAACTACAACTTACAACAAACAATAAAATGCTAGAAATACGATTACAATCAAATGCAAACTAACAACTATAAACTTGCACAAAACTAGTAAATAAACATTACAAACAATAATAAAAATGTATACTTAGGCACTAACAACTAGTGCCTATCACCCTGCAGGCATTGGTGGCATGACCCTTTCTGTTGTGATATTTACAGAAAGCATTGTCATCCGTTCCCATGAACTGTCCAGAATCAGACGGGATGGGAATATTGTCCCTCTCGTTCTGATAGATGGCCGCTATTGATAGGACCAGGGGTGTAAATCTCCCTTGTTTGGGAGGTAAAGTGGCCGCTGGGCTAGGACCCAGCCGATCAGCCAGTCTGATCGGGGCAGCAGGCGTAATGACCTTATCCCTGATCATTATTTCTTCTTCTAGGGCGGCATGCTTGCGCGCCCTATCTAATACTTCGGCGTACGCCGTGCCCGGATTCTTCTTCAATTCTTTGTATAACTCCCCCGTTCGGAGAGCATTCGTGAACAGGGTGATAGCGGTATCATCCGTCATGCTTCCCACTGTTAAAGTTTCATCCCTCCACCTTTTCAGGAATTGGTTGAGGGTCTCCTTGGCGTTTTGCTTCACGCTGGTCAGATAGCTGAAATGCCGTTTGGGATTGGCACTGGAAGCAAATTGAGCCAAGAATAACGTTGATAACTCGGTAAAGCTATTGATTGACCCGGGCTGCAATGTCCCGAACCATTCCTGGGCAGGCCCCCTGAGCGTGCTGAAAAACAAACGGCAAATGGCAGCCTCGGGTGCTCCTAGCAGCATAAGTCCGCCTTGGTAACTCCTCAGATGTACGTGGGGATCTCCCACCCCATCATATATTTGGCCGGTCGGAGGCTTGGCACCCCCTTGGATGTCCGCGTACATGAGCTCCCTTGTAAACGGGGAAGTAATCCCCAGTTGGACTGGTGCAGGTTGTGCAGGTACCCTGTTCATCTGGTCCCGCATTTCATTCATTTGCCTCCTCATCTCGGCCATCTCTTCCTCCTGGGCCGTCAGAGGGGACGGTGGTGGAAACCTCATACCTGCACAGTCCCGGTCCCAATGCCGCTGAGGGGCCCTAGCATCTCCCCGCTCGGCATGTTGGAAATGATGACCGACGGGAGTTGGTCCTCTAGCTTGCGACCCGACCGGAGTTCGGTCACTTGGACTGGGATGGGCTGCTGGTGGGGCGTTATGATACGTTCGTAATTTCCATTTCTATGTTTATGTTTTTAATTAGTTTTGCTTGACTTTTACTTTGGAAATTACACACTTTTGGTGTAATAGATTAGATTGTTAAATTCTTGTAAATAGGTTAGATTAGATATATTCTGAGCTTAAGCAGGTTTGGTCACCCAAAGTACAGTTGGTGAACCCAAAAAGTGAAGAGAAGGTGCAAAATTTCAAAGACAAAAGAAGATGCTAAATTTTGGTCTATACTCGGTCGAGTATTAGCTATACTCGATCGGGTATTAGGTTGGAACTTCAAATCGGATCAGATCCGAAGACAAAGGAACATGCAGGGAAGATTTTGGCCACGATTCTATGTCTATACCCGATCGGGTAGACCGACATACCCGATCGGGTATGCCTTTAAATTGCAAACGAAGATCGGTCGAGTATAGCCCGAATATCACTTTCTAAACATACTCGACCGGGTAATCATATATACTCGATCGGGTATACACTTAGAAAATAGCCTGAAACCGGTCGAGTATAGCCCGAATACCACTTTCTAAGCATACTCGACCGGGTATTCATATATACTCGATCGGGTATACACTTAGAAAATAGCCTGAAACCGGTCGAGTATACCTCGGATCGGGTGTTACACACATACTCGATCGGGTACCATGTATATACCCGATCGAGTACCCGAATCCCATCCCAAAAACCTATAAATACACCTCCTTTCCTTCACAAAAAGATATTCAATCCCTTGTACATCTAAGCTCAGTATAGAATAGCTCTTTCTTTATATTTTTCATCATGTTTAGTCTCCAAATGAGGAGCTAAACTCTTCCATCTTGGTTTTGCTACTTTGAAGCTTAATGAATTTGTAAGTTGTGAGTATTTTCTTTAATCTTCTTCCTTGAATATTAATTCTTTCTTTCAAAATACTATCTCTATATCAAAGTTGGGGAGTGTTACTAAGATGACAATTAGTTAACATCTTGACATTGATTATAGTAATAGCTATTTCTTCCTCTATGATTATATTGGGGAGTGTTGCTAAGATGACAATTAGTTAACATCTTGATATTAATCATAGTAGGATTCATATATTTTAATATTCTTCCTTGAGTATTGATTAATTCCTATTCATATTTCATGTTAATATCTTAAACATTACTTAAAGTATCAACTAGTATTGTTTCTCATATTAATTATTACTAGAATCAATCGGTTAATACGCTTGTTATTAATCCGGTTCTTTCAACGGTAGTAAACTTGGAATATTAATGCATGCATCTCATGGTTAATATGCTAAGGGGAATTAATTATATTGATTAAACCAATAAACCGCTTGTGTTGAGGTTATCAATCTCAATCGTTTTCATCTCAAATTTATTGCTACTATCAAGTTAATATATGGCGCTTGTTCTATATTGACTCGATAGTAAGTTTTATTAATGAACGCATCTCGTTATTAATAACTACCCTCGATGAACTGGATATACTCCTCGATTGAGTATTCGAGAGGAAGATAGTTAAAGATATAACCGGGATCGACGAACATTTCATTAAGTGGATAAAAGCAAGACCAAGTCCCCATCTCATTGCATTAAACTCATATAGGTTGTTTATCTTAGTGTTGTTAAAACAAACAAATCTAAACCCCCCTTGTTATTATTTATATAAAAGAAAAAGTATTCCTTTCCCTGTGGATACGAACCTTACTACACTATACTACGTATTAGTGTTGTATTGATTATTTATTTTGAGTGCACCTAACGACGAGTGCACGTCAAATTTGGCGCCGTTGCCGGGGAAAGGCAATACATTTTTCTTTTATTTTCATATCAAGAAAAATAAAAAAAATATATATATACCAAACAAAAAAAATATAAAGAGTTCTTATTTTTTCTATTTTCTGAGCTTAGTGGAGTTTATGGTTAAACATCGTTCCATAAACGAAATCACATATCACAAAAACCCAGAAATAGAACAAACTTTCGAGCGGTTGAAAAGTAAATTTTCTAACACCGACTCGGAAGAATCATCTTCCAGAGATTCATACACCGCTAGATCTAGTTCTAGCGACACCGAAGAGTCAACCACAATGGCTCTTGAAACAAGGACACTGAGGGAGCTCACAGCTCCAAACCTCAACCAACAACCACTGTGTATTACCTTCCCTACACTTGATGAGGGTAATACGTTTGAGCTAAAATCTGGGCTCATTCATCTGCTGCCATCCTTCCATGGCCTGAGGGGAGAAGACCCGAACAAACATTTATCGGAGTTCCACGTCGTTTGCACAAGCATGTGCCCAAACGGTGTGACAGAAGAACAAATCAAACTGCGGGCATTTCCGTTTTCACTGAAGGATACCGCAAAGGATTGGCTATTCTATCTTCCTTCAGGAAGTATAGGAACATGGGCGGCCATGAAGAAATCGTTCCTGGAAAGGTACTACCCTGCCTCTGTCTCATCTTCTCTAAAAAAACAAATCAGCAACGTGGAGCAGAAGGATGATGAATCGTTCTACGAATATTGGGAACGATTCAAGAAACTGTGTGCAAGCTGCCCTTATCATGGCTATTCGGAGCAAGACCTCATCTTATATTTCTATGATGGTCTTTGCAATGAAGATAGGCGGATGATAAACGCCGCATGTGGAGGAGGGATTGTCAACAAGACCCCTTCTCAAGCTACAAACCTCATCTCGGAGTTGGCCGAGAATTGTAGGCACTATGATCGGCGATCAACAAAACGAGTTATGGCGGCAGAATCCAACAACTCATTGGAAAGTCAAGTAGCCGGCTTGACTTCTTTGGTTAAAGATTTTCTCTTAAATCCGAAACCTCAAGAAGTCAAGGTCTGCGGCATATGCTCGACACAAGGGCACCCCACCGACTCTTGTCCAACACTACAAGAGGAGAACGTTGAACAGATCAATGCTTTGGGTTTCCAAAATCAAAAGAGGTATAATCCTCAAAGCAACACCTACAATCCGGGATGGAGGGATCATCCTAATTTAAGGTACGGAAACTCTCAACCTCCTCAACCATCAAATCCTCCTCCTCCACAATATAAACAACAAGGCCAAACTTCTAACTCGAATATGTCAACCGAAGACATGATTCGATCACTTGCCATGAATATGGCAACAATGCAACAAAGTGTGGTTCAATTCCAAGAAACAACAAAATCCAGCATCCACAACTTGGAAAACCAAATCAGCCAAATCTCAAATGCCGTGAGTAGGCTTGAAGCTAAAGATTCGGCAAGGCTACCATCTCAAACGGAGCCAAATCCTAGGCAACAAGCCCATGCAGTCACATTGCGGAGTGGCAAGGAGTTGGTTATTGCCAAAGAGAAGGCAAAGAGCCACATTGGCGAAGAGGGGGAAGAAGAGGAACTGGTGGAAGTGACTCAACCGGAGGTGGAAGCTCAAATCCCAACCCCACCACCGGTCATTCCCGAGATTGAAGCACCCTTCCCCGAGGCTCTAAGGGAAACACGGAAGCTGGAGAAGGACAAGGACATCTATGAGACATTCTCCAAATGTGAGGTAAATATCCCTCTCCTTAACTTGATAAAGGGTGTTCCTAGATTCGCAAAATTTTTCAAAGAACTATGTACAATAAAAAGGAAACATAGACTCAATGGAAAACAAAAAGTCCAAGTTAGTGAATGTGTTTCGGCAGTTTTTCAAAAGAAACTTCCAAAGAAATACAATGACCCGGGCATGTTCACTATACCTTGCAAGTTGGGAGGAACTACGTTTTCAAAAGCCATGCTCGATTTAGGAGCATCAATTAATGTCATTCCTTACTCTTTATACAAATCACTTGAGCTTGGCCCTTTAAATGAAACCGGAGTAGTCATTCAACTTGCGGATAGATCAAATGCCTACCCTAAAGGTATTGTCGAAGACGTACTAGTTATGGTTGACAATTTGATTTTCCCCGCTGACTTTTATGTTTTGGAAATGGAGAATGATAAGAATGCGGTACCTATCCTTTTAGGAAGGCCATTTTTAAAAACCGCTAGAGCAAAGATTGACGTATTTAGCGGTTCCTTAACCATGGAATTTGATGGGGATAAAGTTGAATTCAACATTTATGACTCCATGAAATATCCAAATGAAAATCATTCTTTATTTGCCATTGATATTGTTGACCCCCTTGTACAAAATACTTTTGAAATCAATAAAGAGGACGAATCGTTAAGCATACTTGAAAATGACTTCGGGGAAAACTCTTCAGAACTTGCCCTGACCCCCGACACACAAGCTATGATAGTGGAATTGGATACTCACTTCCAACTCCCACTTATGCCACCGGGGTCTAGGGCATTTCCACTAACCATCCCCGAGGAAAAACCTCTACCTTCAGTTTTGCAGGCACCTGACGTTGAGATGAAACCACTCCCAACACATTTGAAATATGTGTTTTTGGGGGAAAAAGAGACACTACCGGTCATTATCTCAAACAAATTGACCGGAGAACAAGAAGGCAAATTGATAGCGGTGCTCAAGGAGCATAAACTAGCAATTGGATGGACTATAGCCGACATCAAAGGCATTAGTCCATCTACTTGCATGCATCGCATCTTAATGGAGGATGAAGCCAAGCCGGTACGACAGCCGCAACGAAGACTAAACCCACCTATGATGGAGGTGGTCAAAAAGGAGGTGATCAAACTACTCCAAATGGGGATAATCTTCCCCATCTCCGACAGCAAATGGGTTAGCCCAACCCAAGTGGTCCCAAAGAAAACCGGAGTCACGGTAGTGGAAAACAAACATGGAGAACTAATGCTCACCCGAATTCAAAATGGATGGAGGGTATGTATAGATTACCGTAGACTCAATGCGGTAACTAGAAAGGATTTCTTTCCTTTACCCTTCATCGACCAAATGCTTGAGAGACTTGCCGGGCATAAGTTCTATTTCTTTCTTGATGGCTACTCCGGGTACTTTCAAGTGCCTATAGCCCCTGAAGATCAAGAGAAGACCACTTTCACTTGTCCATTTGGCACTTTTGCATACCGGCGCATGCCATTCGGACTTTGCAATGCCCCGGCCACATTCCAACGATGCATGATGAGCATATTCTCTGAATATGTTGAGCTATTTATGGAAGTCTTCATGGATGATTTTACAATCCATGGAGACTCATTTGATTCATGCCTACTTCATCTATCTCTTGTTTTGAAGAGTTGTTTAGAATCAAATCTTGTTCTAAACTCTGAAAAATGTCACTTTATGGTGGAGGAAGGAATTGTCCTAGGCCATGTAATTTCATCCAAAGGAATAGAGGTGGACAAAGCAAAAGTGGAGGTTATCCAATCACTACCTTATCCTACCACCGTTAAGGAGATACGATCATTCCTTGGACATGCAGGTTTCTACAGGAGGTTCATCAAAGATTTCTCAAAGATTGCATCTCCTTTATGCACACTTTTGCAAAAGGAGGTGGAGTTCATATTCTCCGAGGACTGCAAGAAGGCCTTCATTACTTTGAAGGAGAAATTAGTAACCGCACCTATCATCCAAGCCCCGGATTGGTCTCTTCCCTTTGAGATCATGTGTGATGCTAGTGACTATGCGGTCGGGGCCGTTTTGGGTCAAAAGGTGGGAAGAGCATCTCATGTGATCTATTATGCATCCACCACACTCAATGACGCCCAACGCAACTACACCACCACTGAAAAAGAAATGTTGGCCGTCGTTTATGCGCTCGAAAAATTCAGGTCATACTTACTTGGTACCAAAGTGATCATTTACACCGATCATGCAGCTATTAGGTTCTTGATGACAAAGAAAGAGGCCAAACCACGGCTGATTCGATGGATACTACTCCTGAGCGAGTTTGATGTTGAGATCAAGGACAAGAAAGGCATGGAGAACTTGGTGGCCGATCACTTAAGCCGTTTGGTCTTGGGCGAAGGAAACAATCATATCAAAGATGATATCCGAGGCGAATTTCCCGATGAGACCCTTTTCTCCCTTAAGGAAATTCGTCCTTGGTACGCTCACATTGTTAATTTCCTTGTTCTAAACAGGTTTCCACCAAGCTTCTCTAAAGCTCAAAGAGAGAAACTCCAGCATGATGCAAAGCAATACGTATGGGATGAACCATATTTATGGAAACATTGCAAAGATCAAGTCATTCGAAGATGCATTCCCGAAACAGAAATTGCATCCATACTTGCTTTTTGTCACTCACATGCATGTGGTGGCCACTTTGGAGGAAAACGAACATCCATGAAGGTACTTGAATGTGGTTTTTGGTGGCCAAGCTTATTCCGCGATGCACATGTCTATTGTCAATCTTGTGATAATTGCCAACGCATGGGCAACATCTCTCGAAAGCATGAGATGCCACAAGTTCCTATGCTCTACGTGGAGATCTTTGATGTGTGGGGAATAGATTTCATGGGACCTTTTCCTAATTCCCATGGAAATTTATACATTCTATTGGCGGTGGATTACGTATCCAAATGGGTGGAAGCAAAAGCCACAAAGACCGATGATGCCAAAGCAGTGACTGAATTCCTCAAAACCCGCATCTTCTCAAGGTTTGGGGTACCACGCATCTTGATAAGCGACAGAGGCACTCACTTCTACAACAAAACTGTGAGTACCTTGTTAAAGAAATATGGCGTCACACATAAACTCTCCACCGCCTACCATCCACAGACAAACGGTCAAGCTGAGGTATCAAACAGAGAGCTGAAATCAATTCTTCAAAAGACAGTAAATCCGAACCGTAAGGATTGGAGCCTGCGCATGGATGATGCCTTATGGGCATACAGGACCGCTTTCAAAACCCCAATTGGAATGTCACCCTATAGACTCGTGTTCGGTAAGGCCTGTCATCTTCCGGTCGAACTCGAACACAAGTCTTATTGGGCGGTCAAAACATTCAATCTCGACATGGCTAAAGCAGGAGAGCAAAGGAAGCTACAACTCCAGGAACTAGAAGAGCTTCGATTGGAGTCCTATGAGAATGCCGCCATCTACAAGGAAAAGACGAAGGTATGGCATGACAAAATGATAATAAGAAAGGATTTCCAAGTTGGAGATAAAGTCCTTCTTTTTCTCTCACGCCTTCGCCTTTTCCCCGGAAAATTGAGATCACGATGGGAAGGACCATTCGAGGTGGTCAAAGTCTACACCCATGGCGCAGTGGAAATAAAAAGCCTCGATACCGGAAAAATCCTCAAGGTTAATGGACATCAACTCAAACCATTCCTTGAAGGTTTCCAGAAAGAAAGCATTGAATGCATGGATCTCATCGATCCAATCTTTGAAGAATGAACACAACAATGGCGTCGTGCCGCGACGTTAACTAAGGCGCTTCTTGGGAGGCAACCCAAGCAAGGTACAATTTTTTTCTTTTAACCCCCCTTGTCAATGTTTTCAATTATGTCTTTGAGAGGTTGAGAGAGAGGGCACTAATCATGGGTTTTTGAAAGAAAAAAAAAGAAAAAAAAAATTTTTTTTTTGAACATCTGGGGACATACCCGATCGAGTATAACCTTATACTCGGTCGGGTATGAGCAAAAAGAAAAGGGACCGGGCACTACTCGATCGAGGGAGCATTCAAAATTTGAAAAATAAGCAATACCCGATCGGGTATCACTATACACCCGGTCGGGTATCGCTAGAAATGCTAAAATTGAAGGGGACTGATTCCCACACTCGATCGAGTACACGCTTCAAAAATGGAAAAAAAAAGCACATACCCGATCGAGTATGGAGGAATACTCGACCGGGTACAGGAGACAGGCTGCTCAAAAAGTTCATTTTCTAAGCATACTCGACCGGGTAACCCCACCATACCCGATCGAGTACAGGAGGCAGGCCGCTCAAAAACTTCACTTTTCAGCCATACCCGACCGAGTACCAGCACATACTCGATCGGGTATACGGGTCTTATAACCCCAAATCAGCCCCAAAACACTTCATCTTCCCCAAATTCCCAACCCCATCTCGAACAAAAAACGCCTAAACCCCATTTTTACACCTTCTCTCTACCATATCTCTTCCAAATCTTCACCAAATCCACCCATTCCAACGCCAAAACACTCCCCTCATCCTCCTCTACACATTCATACCCAACAATCCCATTCTCCCCCAACTTTCAGAGGTCCGAAAAACCCTACCCCCACCATTCCAATTTCGATTTTCAAAGGCCAAAATCACTTCAAATGGCTCCAAGGAAAGAGAAAGGGCAGAGCTCAAGCACTATGACAATCATCCCGGGCTACGAGGACATCCTTTTCGTGGACAACGAACAACGCACACGCTTCTTGTCCACAATTGAAAGGCAAGTCAAATCTTCCCGCTTTTTATGCCTTGATGCTCTAAAGGAATTAGGAGTATACTCAATAATGAAGAAATTTTTTCATGAGTTGCATATGGATAAAATTTTCAAAATGCAATACAACTCAAATGAAAAAATTATCTATGAATTCCTAAGTTCGGTGCACTTTGAGAACAATGAGGAGGACTTTAGGGATGATAAACTCAGGTTTCGTTTGTTTAATCACAATCACACCATCACGAAACTTGAGTTTGCCGAACACTTTGGTATTCCGGTCCCGTACCAAAAGTCTATATCCGACAATACCGCCTTCGGCCACACCCTATGGACCAAGATGACCGGGGAGACCAAATTTAGCTCCTCCCAACTATACATTAGTCATGTCCAACATCCAGTCCTACGCCTCTTTTTGAAATTCCTTGCCAACTCCTTGCTTGGACGTCCCAACAACCATCATACAAGGATGGGGGACGTATGCCTCATCTCGGTTGCCTTATTCCGTATCCACGTGGACTTCAACCTCTGTAATCTCATGTGGGCTCATCTAAAGAAGGAAAGTGTGGCAAAGGGTGCTATCGTAGTGGGCGGGGTGATTATGCACTTGGCCACAAAGTTCGGGTATACGGATGACTCTCCTATACCCGACTACTGTTTAATGAACATATCTTGGCTAGGCCACTCGGGCTGTACTTCTTTTTCACACACCGTTTATGGTGAAGAAAGACCCAAAAATATGTACAACTGGCACATCCACCCCAAACCCCTCAAATACTTCCTCTTGCCCAACCCAGAACTCCCCCAACTCCACTTCAAAACAGGCAGGCCGGATCAACATTACCTCTTCCCAAACGCCCTCCCACCACATCTTCAAGAACCGGAACAGGAACTCCCCCAAAACCAACCCGATGACGAGCCATACGAGCAACTCCATAGCCATCCAACCATGAGCCATGATTTCCCAGAACAAAGCCAAAATCCTCCACCACCCGACTTCTTTCAACAACTTCTGGAGGGTCAACAACAACTTCTTACGGGAATAGCACAAATGGACAACCGGCTCAACCGATTAGAGGAAGAGCAAAGAGCCGGTTTTCAAAGATTGGAGGATGAGCAAAGGGCCGGCTTTCAACGTTTGGAGGAGCTCCGGGAGGCCGATAGACACCGGTATGAGGAAGACCAACATAGGTTCTACGGGCCTATGTACTCGTTTATGGCACAGCAGGGGTCCTTCCATACCATGGCGAACCCTCCTCCACCACCCTCATGGTATGACCCCACTCATTGGGGTAACTTTGGAGGATCTGGCTCCGGTGGTGGAGGGTACGACGGCGGAGATGGCGGGGACACTTACATGGGAGACGGTGGCCAAGGGAGCGGCTTTGGAGGGAGCTACTACGGAGGAGAAGGCGGGCTCTAGGGACAGTGCGTGATTCAAGTGCGGGGGAGACACTCATGATGGTATGTAATTCTCATTTGTACCTAGCACTATGCATGTAATTCTTTTGAACTTTTACACACAAAAAAAAAATAAAGAAAAAAATAAACAAAAGAAAATAAATGCTAGTTAGGTTGAAAACCCAACAAAATGGGCAATCTAAGCAAAAAAAGGCTTATAAAAAAAGAATGAGTGAGTTGGAGAGAATGGAAAATGAAAAGAGGTGCTAGGATGAAAACCTGAAAAGGCTCCTAGGCAAAATGAGAGATATGAGAGAAACGTTTGTTCTTGCAGGCACTCATTATATCCTTATGAAGAATATGAAGATTCAAGATAAAGAAGAAGAGAGGAGGAGAAAAGAAGACAACACTAGGAGGCCATTAAACCCAAGATGCTCTTTTGTAATTTGAGTTCAAAACTCATTTTTCTTTGTAAATCCTTGGTGGTCTTTGTGTTTGTATTATGTTTTTGTTGAACTGTGAAACTTTTGGACAAACATTGACACTTGTAAACATTTGATCTTACTCGAGACGAGTAAAGGTTTAAGTGTGGGGGAGTTGATACGTTCGTAATTTCCATTTCTATGTTTATGTTTTTAATTAGTTTTGCTTGACTTTTACTTTGGAAATTACACACTTTTGGTGTAATAGATTAGATTGTTAAATTCTTGTAAATAGGTTAGATTAGATATATTCTGAGCTTAAGCAGGTTTGGTCACCCAAAGTACAGTTGGTGAACCCAAAAAGTGAAGAGAAGGTGCAAAATTTCAAAGACAAAAGAAGATGCTAAATTTTGGTCTATACTCGGTCGAGTATTAGCTATACTCGATCGGGTATTAGGTTGGAACTTCAAATCGGATCAGATCCGAAGACAAAGGAACATGCAGGGAAGATTTTGGCCACGATTCTATGTCTATACCCGATCGGGTAGACCGACATACCCGATCGGGTATGCCTTTAAATTGCAAACGAAGATCGGTCGAGTATAGCCCGAATATCACTTTCTAAACATACTCGACCGGGTAATCATATATACTCGATCGGGTATACACTTAGAAAATAGCCTGAAACCGGTCGAGTATAGCCCGAATACCACTTTCTAAGCATACTCGACCGGGTATTCATATATACTCGATCGGGTATACACTTAGAAAATAGCCTGAAACCGGTCGAGTATACCTCGGATCGGGTGTTACACACATACTCGATCGGGTACCATGTATATACCCGATCGAGTACCCGAATCCCATCCCAAAAACCTATAAATACACCTCCTTTCCTTCACAAAAAGATATCCAATCCCTTGTACATCTAAGCTCAGTATAGAATAGCTCTTTCTTTATATTTTTCATCATGTTTAGTCTCCAAATGAGGAGCTAAACTCTTCCATCTTGGTTTTGCTACTTTGAAGCTTAATGAATTTGTAAGTTGTGAGTATTTTCTTTAATCTTCTTCCTTGAATATTAATTCTTTCTTTCAAAATACTATCTCTATATCAAAGTTGGGGAGTGTTACTAAGATGACAATTAGTTAACATCTTGACATTGGTTATAGTAATAGCTATTTCTTCCTCTATGATTATATTGGGGAGTGTTGCTAAGATGACAATTAGTTAACATCTTGATATTAATCATAGTAGGATTCATATATTTTAATATTCTTCCTTGAGTATTGATTAATTCCTATTCATATTTCATGTTAATATCTTAAACATTACTTAAAGTATCAACTAGTATTGTTTCTCATATTAATTATTACTAGAATCAATCGGTTAATACGCTTGTTATTAATCCGGTTCTTTCAACGGTAGTAAACTTGGAATATTAATGCATGCATCTCATGGTTAATATGCTAAGGGGAATTAATTATATTGATTAAACCAATAAACCGCTTGTGTTGAGGTTATCAATCTCAATCGTTTTCATCTCAAGTTTATTGCTACTATCAAGTTAATATATGGCGCTTGTTCTATATTGACTCGATAGTAAGTTTTATTAATGAACGCATCTCGTTATTAATAACTACCCTCGATGAACTGGATATACTCCTCGATTGAGTATTCGAGAGGAAGATAGTTAAAGATATAACCGGGATCGACGAACATTTCATTAAGTGGATAAAAGCAAGACCAAGTCCCCATCTCATTGCATTAAACTCATATAGGTTGTTTATCTTAGTGTTGTTAAAACAAACAAATCTAAACCCCCCTTGTTATTATTTATATAAAAGAAAAAGTATTCCTTTCCCTGTGGATACGAACCTTACTACACTATACTACGTATTAGTGTTGTATTGATTATTTATTTTGAGTGCACCTAACGACGAGTGCACGTCACGTTACGTCGATTATCCCGATGGGTATGTGAGCGGGATGACGTTGTGGTCGTTTCCGTGCGTGGAGTTTCTCCTGTAAAGCTGGAACCTCCTTCTTCTTCGTTTGCCATGTGCTGCATGAATTGGGCCATGTCCCGCATGGCCTGGGGATTTCTCCTCAGAGATTCTGGGATCACAAAATCCCCATTAACGCGAGGATAGGATCCTCGACTGGATTGTCCCTGGGGGTTTTGACTCCCCGGGGTGTGACTCCTCCCGTGACGGTGTGAACCGTCGTTTGTATGATAGGAATTGATTCTGACCATTTTAAAAAATAGAGGTTTTTTGGATGTTTAGAAAGTGAAACTTTTTGCAAGTTTCCCACAGACGGCGCCAATGTTGAAGGTAAGTCCCGTAGATCCGAAAGCCCAACACGAACTTTGGATATATCAGGAAGGGTCCAGAAATCAAAGTGTGTGAGAAAATATAAAATCTGAATTAACTAGAACTCGAAAACCCACTTGTATTAATTAACCAATCTGATTACAAAAGATTTCCCGATCAGTAAGTCGGAAACTATGCTTTAATACAAGAAATAAGAGCAAATGATGGTATTCTAGAGCTTGAGTCTCGAAAATCTAACCCTTACAATGACTTGAAACCTTCTATTTGTACTAATGGAGAGCATGGGCTGCCTCTTGCTGATTGGCCGTTGTTCCACTGACTTGGTCATCCATGCTTCCACTTGCTGATGTCACAGTCTGGTATTAACTGCACCTGGCCACTTGCTGTTTGGCCGTTGCTCGAACGGGATGTTGGTCCATACTGAAGATACTGTCAAATTGGCCCAAGTATAGTATATAGTCCGAACCTCGTTCGGTATGTCTTCTTATTGGGCCAACCTTTATTTGGGTTAGTCCGAACCTCGTTCGGTATGTCTTCTTATTGGGCCAACCTTTATTTGGGCCGAACCCCGTTCGGTATGTCTCCTTACTGGATCTTCTCATCATAGAGTGATGGGCCTGTTACTTGGGCCGGATATCTTGGGCCTTCCCAATCTGGGTATTGGGCCTCTAGGTCAATATCCCAACAAATTTTATAAATTAATAGTAAATTAAGATAAATATACGCACTTTTAATTCAAATTCTTAATGATCATTTCACGTAACAACGGCTAATTAATTGCAAAAAGTTAATTAAAAAGTAATTGCCCCATATAGGACTAAAACAAAGGTGAAATGCAAAAATAAGACTTGATATGTTTTCTTCCCTTAATAGGACCAATTTACTCCTATCGTTAAAAACATGAAAATTAGCATTCTAGGTTTGCCATTTTGCCCTTCAACCCATTTACACATTCTCTTTCCCCCATAGATCGCCGATTACTTCTTAAGACCTCAAAGATATAATCACATCCCATCTTCTTCGTGCATCGCAGCCACCGACGACTCTCCCGCCTCAGGCCACTGTCGTCACTACTGACTTCGCCACGCGCCGTCAAAGGCTCCTCCTCCTCCTCCTCCTTCTTATTCTTCTTATTTTTTGTCATTAAATTCTTATTTCTATTAAAGTTATTGGTCTAATTTTTTTTTGAAATTTAGTTGTGGACTTCATATTTTGCCAAGGTTATGGCAGTTTTGTGTAAATCAGTCAAGATAAATATGCCAAATTTATGGAAGATCTGAAAATTTGTTCTCAAGGGAGATTTGTACGTACTCTTCAAGGTCAAATCCTGCCAACTTTATAGCAAATTTACGGTGGTGGGCTATGACGGCGGTGGTGGTGCTCGGAGGTGAAGTGGTGGCCCTGGATTGAACACCGGCAGCAATGACGAGGATAGGATGGCGGCGGAGGCGGATGGCGACGCCGTTTGGGCGGCGACGGATGGCAACGATGCGCCGGCAAGGATGCGGTGGGGCCCGGCCAGAACGATGGCCGGCGGTGGAGGCAATTAGCAGCGGCGGCAGCAGTCGATGGCGGCGGCGAGGGTAGCGACAGTCGGCGGCGGCGGGCGGCTCCGACTCTGGCATTCTGCTGCTTGCTGTTTTACAATTTAGGGTTTCAACAGTTTTTTATTTTTCATTTTGAAAATCAAAAAAATAAAATAAAACATGGTTATTTTTATCCAACTAAGTTGAAATTAGTCCTATGAAACTTGAGTTTCGTTTATAGTCCTATATGTGCAATTAACTTTGTCATTAGTCCTATTTGAGGCATTAACTCTTAATTAAATTATCAAGCAATTTACTTTAATCAACCGATCATAGTGACCGGTAAAAACAACTATAAAATCTATTGATATCAATCAATTGATAGTATCGACTTTGAGCTAGTTGTACTCTATATAAACCATCAGATTCCTACAAATTTCTGTTCAATTCAGCCGAGCCCAAATGGGTAACAGTTGTTCTTTATCATCGTCTTCCTCGTCGTCTCTTGTAATCACGAGGTCTACTAAAAGAAAATCAAACAAACCAGCCGTCGCCGGAGTAGCCATTCTGGTAAGATTGGACGGGAAAGCGCAAGAGTTCTGGCAACCGGCGGTAAGAGCCGGCGACATTCTCTCGGAGAACCCAAACTGCATCCTCTGCAGTTCCGAGGCATTGAACGTCGACTCGCCGGTGGAGCCCTTGGCCGGAGACGAGGAATTGCAGCTCGGCCAGCTTTACTTCCTTCTCCCGATCGGGAAGTCCCACTTACCGCTCTCTCTCCACGATTTGTGTGTTTTGGCCGTCAAGGCCAGCGCCGCCCTCGGTGATCGGAGACTGAACGTCGTGAGAGAAAGCCGGGTTCCGG
The DNA here is from genome assembly GCA_945859875.1 of Cuscuta europaea. NCBI lineage: Eukaryota > Viridiplantae > Streptophyta > Magnoliopsida > Solanales > Convolvulaceae > Cuscuta > Cuscuta europaea. Next base: position 13,065,577 of record CAMAPE010000038.1, read on the forward strand.
CGGGCGGAGGAGGATTCTCAGCCGAGGCACTGGTGGCGGCGGGAGATGCGGCGTCGTTTGGGTGGTTCATCAAGATGGTTATGGTCAGCAAAAAGTTGACTTCTGTTCTGTTTGAGCCAAAATCGTCTTATTGCGTTGAATTGTTAAATTAGGATATGAGTCAAATAGATAACAAATGGAGCAAGAAAAATTACCCCATTTTAGTATTTAATTTGACTGTCCATTTTGGGTGTATTTGTGGTGTACACCCATTAATTCATTCTTTTATCCGGCAATAACGTTTGTAAAGAAGTTAGTGGTAATTCATAATTTAATTAGTTTTATTTTATATCTTGCCAGTAAGATGGTGGTTGACGTTAATTTTAATTCCGCTTGTATAGTTGTATCTTTATAGTTAAAGAAATTAAGAATAATTTAGAAGTACTAAAATTTTATCAAATTTAATACATGACAATTTTAGTGAAATTTTTCGAGAATATAAAATGAGACAATATTATGCAGGGAGAGAGTAGTTTCTTATATTGATGCTGATATTATACGTAGTAGAAAATATAACATTGCTCTGAGCGAGCTTTCGGATGGTCTAATATTTAATTTTAAATAGATGACCTAATGCAAATCATTAAACAAAAAGTAGCGAAAAGGCATGTCAGGATGTGATGCAAATTTATTCAAGGTCCAAATTAAAGACCCCCCAAAACTCTAAAAACACAAACTTACTCTAAAAGCACAAACTTTATTTCTCACAGTGGTGTGGTATAATTACAAGAAAGATCATTTCATGCTAGACATGAGGGAGTAGTTTAGTTATTAAGAAAATTGAGTTTAATTTATATTGAATTGTCAAAGTAAAAATAAAGTAAAAATGGTTTAAAAGAATACAAAGTTTTTGAAATTTGATACTTCGTATAAAGCAATATTAGCAGGGGCGGATGTACTTGAGAGCAGGGGTGGGCTTCAGCCCAACCCAATTTTTTTTAGTTATTATAGGTACATGTTATTTTCTGAGTCCACCTCAAAATTAATTCTCAGCCCAACCCAAAGTTAACTCCCAGCCCAGCGCCCCAGCCCAGCCCTCCAGCCCACATCCCAGCCTTACCTGGGCTTCTCGACCAACATCTCATCCTTACTTACGCAAATTAGAGTTGTCGGCTGCGAACGATTGAGGACCTGCGACCTGCAAAGGAGCTACGAACGATTGAGGACCTGCGAACTGCGAAAGAGCTGCGAAGTGAACCTACGAGGAAGACCGGAGATGTGAACATCAGCCGTGCCGCCTACGTCGTCCGGCATCCGCCCACCGCTGTCCTTGTTCGGTGTCTGCCTCTGGCCCTCTGCGGCTCTGGCCGCTCTGTGCCTCCCTCCAGGTAAACTCAAGTCACCAATTCTCCAAATTCAATCTCTATTTTAGATTTTTGATTTTTTGTTGTTGTTAGATTGTGAATGTGTTCTTCTCCGAATTCTATTCCTAAACTCCAATTGCCGACTTGCAGTTATAAGTTATTGTGTATTAATCTATTATTATTTTTAGCATTTTAGAGTTTTAGGGTTAGGGAATTGATTATTAATTGAATTTTCCAGTACATAATTAAATAGTGTTTAACTCATTATAAATTTAGAATGATTAAAGATAGAATTAAAGAGTAGAAAATGATTTAGTTATTATACAATTGAAAATTGAGAATACTTGTTACTTTTATGTACACGTGTACAATGTTTGTTTTTTCCTTATGAGTTCTATTTTTTTTATAAGTATTTTAATTTATACCAATATTGAAAATATTTTTTAGAAATGGGATCTTTTGACATTAGACAAGATTGATGAGGGACAAGTTAAGAAAATATTTCAAGCATTTGACATAGCTATAGCTCAAAATACCAAAAACACAAGAGTGCAGGTGAGAAGGATAATATGAAACTTCAGCCTATAATCATCTTCAAATTGCATAAAACTTATTCAGAAGGACTGGGGTGTTGAACAAAGTAAGATCTGAAATTGTACTAATTTTAGGTGTTAAAAGACACTTTTAACGACAATTTTTTAAAGTCGTCGTTATATGGTGGTCGTTAAAAGCCATTTCTCTTGTAGTGATCGATGATCTACATTGAACGAGACTTTGTCAATAATATAGATGTAGATTCTATTATTGATGAATTTTATACTTTGAAGTCACGAAGGGCACAACTTAAATGATGTTTTGATGAATATTTAAAGTGTTGACGACTTGACTTATTATTAGTATGTGTATTTAAGTTTTTTTCCCAGCCCATCTCATTGTTACTTTCTGGATCCGCCCCTGAATATTTGTGGATGGAGTGAAAGGGAAATTAAGATGAAACATTTTAACAAAACGAGAGAGTAATGAATATCCAAGAAGTTTGACGTAATGAGAGAGTACTTAAATTTGTTATTCATATATCACTAATTGAGTTTTTGCCATTTTTGGTCCCTCGACTATTATGTCAATGACACTTTTGGTACTCGAATTCAAATTTTTTCATTTTTAGTCCTCGACTATTGTGCTAGAGACATTTTTAGTCCTCGACTTCAAGGTTTCCCACATTTAGTCTCTGAGTATTGTCAAATTGACACTTTTAGTCCTCCCATTATGATTTTAACACAATAAGTAGAGGACGAAAAATGTCACTATTATAATAGTCGGATGACCAAAAGTGTCACTTTTATAAATCTTGAAGGGCTAAATATGGAAATTTTCAAAGACGGGTACCAAAAGTGTCTCTAGCGCAATAGTCAAGGACTAAAAATGGAAAAAATCAAAGTCGAGTACCAAAAATGTCAATGACATAATAGTCGGAGGACTAAAAGTGGAAAGAACTCATCATTAATTCATGAATGTTTTCATGAATGTTTTAATCATATACTATCGTATAAATAAATGGTGACAAGTCCGGTACCCATTTAAAAAATGGAATATCGTACCCAGGGGCGGATCCAGAAAGTTACAATGGGGTGGGCTGGAGAAAAATTTGAAATACACATACCTAATATTCCTAATAATAATTCAAGTTGTCAACCATTTAAATATTCATCAAAACATCATTTAAGTTGTGTCCTACGCGACTTCAAAGTATAAAATTCATCAATAATATAATCTACATCTATTTATTGGCAAAATCTCATTCAATGTAGATCATCAATGAAACTTCAAGCAAATCATCTCCCATTTTGTTACGGAGTGCCGTCTTCACATGCTTCATTGCTGAAAATGCCCTTTCCGTAGTAGGGGTAGAAACAGGTAGGGTCAAAACAAGACGAATTAATCTACATAACACTACTAAGCTTTAATAACTAAATCATTTTCTACTATTCAACTCTATCTTTAATCATATATATTTATTATAATGAATTAAACATTATTTATTTATGTACTGAAAAATTCAATTAATAATCAAAATGATTCCATAACCCTAAAACTTTAAAATGCTAAAAATAATAATATATTAATATTATACACAAATAATTCGTTATAACCGTATAACACATTGACACATTCATGAAATTACATTCTAACACCAAATCAATTAAAACAATAAATTAAAAATCTAAAAAAGAAATTGAATTTTGAGTTTACTTGGACTCTTGGAGCCTGGAGGCTAGGGAGGCAGCCAGGCAGATGCGCAGACGCACAGTCACCGCGTAGAGGCGGAATGCCGGAATTGGTGGACAACGTCGGCGGCGCGGCTAGAGACTGGAGTCGTTCACTAGTCACTTCTTCGTCGCAGATTCAAGCTCCGTCTGCAGTTCGCTCCAGTGCTCCCTCATCGTTCTTTCTTCTTCGTCGCTAGACACTATTGCTCTTACGTGAAGCTCCAATCGCTTAAGGCTTTAGCGCAAGTGAGAACTCAGAAGGTCGAGAAGCTGGGCAGTGGGCTGGGCTGGGAAATAATTTTGGGATGGGCTGAGAATTTAACATATACCTGTACTAACAAAAAAAATTATTTTTGGCTGGGCTGAAGCCCACCCCTGCCCTAACTACCATCCGCCCATGATCGTACGTACCACTCACTTGATTGGTCCAAATCATTATATCATTTTGAATTTAGATTTAAATAATTCAACTGCAACATTCTAATTGTTCCATGTGAACAAATGTATGCTACCTTAAGGGTACCATATAATCTACCTAAATAAATTTCCCTTCTTCAAAAGGGATGAGATTACTTATATTGAACGGTCTAACTGACCATCTGATATATACTCCCTCCGGTCCTATATAAACTTCACACTTTCCATTTTGGGTAGGTCCAACATAAACTTCACACTTAATCTCCCTTCCTTATTTGGCAAATTATCTAAATCAAAACAGTGCAAAATAGTGCAAAACAATGCCAAATAGTGTCAAACAGTGTCACAACAGTGTACTCTACAGTAAAGTCAAATCTATTTCCTTAATTTGAGTGAAGTCAAAGTGAGAAGTTTATTTAGGACCGGAGGGAGTAGATGAGAGCATACACCGTTGGACAGGGACGGATCCAGGATTTCGAGTCAATGGGGTGAAAATTTTTGTTAGAGTAGCGGGTCATTTTTTCAATGGTGTGGCGGGGTGAACTTTTTTTGCTAGTGTAGCGGGCTGAATATTTTCACCAGTGTGAGGCTCTGCGGTTATTTTTATTCAAAAAATTTCATTAATACATACACGTTGACATTTAAATCTATATCTTTAATTTTATAATTGAAGAGCTCTAGAAAAAAGTATTGATACATTAAATCGTAACAAATGACAAATAAAAGGAAAATAATTTGAAAATAAAAAGGATATATTACGTTTTATTTGAAGATAAAGAGTTTATAAGGAACACATTCACCAATACTTTTAAAACAACTTCTACATTGTCTAAATACATGATCTTATAAAAATAAAGAACGTGTTTTTAAATTACAATTTTTGCCTACCAATGAGGGTGTTCATGAGTTACGAGGACTTTTCTTAATATTATAATAATAGTATGTATGAGGTTATTCTTTTTAGAATAATATTATATTGGTGATTCATATATATAGTGCATATTATATTTGTATTAATGCTAAACTAAGTTAAAGTTTATTATCTATGCAATAAAGTCTTTTTAGAACGTAAGAAGTAAATGAATTGTGTAATTTAATGTCAATAAACATTTATATTTTAGATTCACTTCACATTGTTTGTAAATTGTGTGACTAGTGTGCCCGGTATTTAATATCATTGTTATATATTTTACAAAACTGGGTACCAGTTATCAAATAAAAATAATTAAACATTACAAAACTAAGAATTTTTATATAATAAGTATCATAAATCTTAAACAATGAGTTGTTCTATTGTTTATTTATTTAAGTTATGTAAATTATCTTAGGTGTTTCTTCTTTTAAATCTCCAAGTAAATATTACATTATGTAAGATTATAAATCAATTTTGAAAATTGAAAGTTAAGGGGCCAAATCTAAGGAAAGTATAAAAATTTTAGAAAAGTATTATATACGTGACCGCCGGCCCCCTTTAAATCATTGCTGCGGTTGGACTTGACATTTGGAGTAGTAATTAAAGGCCAGCTCCTGAACGGCTGACTAGCACAGGAGTAGGCGCAAAGGCAGGAATTCTCGACAGTAGCAACAATAGTGTAACACTATAACTTACACATACATGTATATATATTAAAATTTTGGAGTATGTAATTATACCTTCTTAATTTCATTGCTACAATCACTTTTTTATTCGTCCCATCAAATTATTCTAAGAAAATCTTTCTCTTCATGTGCATCAATTATAAGCAATGCACTTAGTTTTCATTTTTGGGAAAAGGGACAAATAAGCCCTCGAATTAACAAAAAAAAGTGCAAATCACCCCTTATTTTTATAGGAGTCTTTGTTCGGGCGTCGCCATTTGGGGTGGTTCCCGGTAGATTTTTTTGATGAATATTTTTGAGCATCTTCTTCATTAAGTCTAGTTTATCCATACCAAAATTCAGCTAAAAATGCAATCAGGAAGGCAGTCAAATAAATGTTTAAAGATAACTGCGCAGTTAAACAGCGCAATATATTTCAGAAAATCATTTGACTGCCTTCCCGGTTGAATTTTTAGCTCAAATTTGGTATGGGTAAACTAGACTTAAAGAATAAGATGCTCAAAAAAATTAATCAATTTTTTTTTACCGGGAACCGCCCCAAATAGCGATGTCCAGACAAAGTCTTCTATAAAAGGGGTGATTTGCACTTTTTCGGTTAGATCGAGTGCTTATTTGCACCTTTTCTCTTCATTTTTTAAATTAGGGCCCACACTTCAAAATATCTTGATTTTAATGTAAAAAGTTTCGTGTATTTTTTCTTCAAAATATATTATTTGTATCGGCTCAATCTGAAGCAGTATACTTATGTGAGAGGTATACTTATACAAAATATATTATTTGTATCGGCTCCTCTCTTGATAGTATACTTATGTGAGAGGTACACTTAGAGGTTATTATTTGGTAACCTCGGATTCCTCCTTTGATCTTAGCATTTATTTTTATCAAAAAATAGATATTTTATTTTACACACTGAATTGTGCGGTATAATAATCAAATTCGATTAACTAAGCCTATAATTACTTGGGTGACTGGACTTGCTAATGAGAACTATTCTAGCTTTTCTCATGTATCACACCACTTTGAGCTTCATGTAAAACATAGATGTTTCTATTTGTACACTAGTCTATTTGGAGTCATCTCTTTTAACACCACTCTGAGCTTCATGTTGTTTGTTATTTGTTGTACTATATAATGAGCTGTGAATTGGATTGAGGGATTTTATGTTGGTGATCAAGAATTCAATACAATAATGCATGTTTACACGTTGAACATGCATGTTTGAATGTCAAGCTCATCGTACGCTATGCCAACGTCTAGTTCTTGTTGGAATGGCATTAAGACACGTGCCTTTTGTACATTGTATGGGAATGTAATTAGCCAATTCCAATTAAGGTTTTTCATTGATGGGATCAGCTAATCAGTTGTGTTATAATCAATGTATAAATACGTGCGTACATACGATAGAGAAATACTACCTGTACTCCCTTCGTCCCATAAAATAATATCCGCTTTCCTTTTTGAGACGTCCCAAAAAATAATTCTCATTTCCTTTTTTGGAAAATTTTGTGTGACTACCATTTCCACTTTATTCTCACTTTCTTAAACTTCGATCCAAATTTAAATGGGTACAATTTTATGGGATGGATGGAGTAATAATTATTATATGGATGGCGAGTGGTGAAGGACAGGAACAACTAAGATTTGGGAAATTATTATGAGGTGTATAGTATAGTATAGTATATTTCTGTTTTGTGGAACAAATTAAAGGTATGTAGAAAACAAAGAAATAGAAGAAATCCAACTGCTCATCAACAACTCACGCTTCTTGGGATAACACGTGCAATGTTTCTAACCAGACCATTTCGGAGTTCCTATACCAGATAGGCAGATAGGCCACCGGTGAGTCGGTGACACGCCGCTCCAAGCCGGTCACCTTCGGCGTCATAGTGGTTCACTGGTGCCTACATTTAGAGTTGAGCTCAATCTTGTGACTCTTGTTTTTTATTTTAGGCGCTGAATTGTGTAACAAATTGTGTAACAGTAAAAGTCAAGGTTTTAACTAGCGGTAGCGACAGCGGTCATCAGGGTAGCGGCCGTTGTGACCGTTGCGATGCTTGTAGCGGTCACAGCGGGCGTGAAATATTTTCAAGTGCGCACAACATAGAATTAATGGGTGAAAAGTTAATAGGAGCATTATGAATACTTATTTGAACACTTATATGTGAACAACGAATCAACCAATAAGAATATGACGATTAAAAGAGAATAATAATTATAAAGATTGTTGAACTAAATGATTATTACAAACACAATTTAAAATGTCTTCAAACTAAACAAGTCTTAACACATTCTTAACTTAAATAGATTCTCACATTAAACGAGACATTACAAACACACCTCAACATGTACTGAAATGATATTATATGTTCCAATATGTTCCTCGTCTTCATGTGTATATAGCTAAATGTGCTACAATTGCTCTCACAATTTGTTCCTAGTCATCCTTATAAATAAATAATTCGATTTTAATAATTAAAATTCACATATTTAGAAACTACATTATATTAAAATCTCTATAAAATTGCTCAATCCAAATTAAAATTTAATTAAGAACTTATATCTTAATTAAGTGATTAAAATGAATCAATTTGATCCCAAAAAGTCAAATTTGCAATTCAATTTGGGCGGAGAGAGTTGCAATTAGTTAGCCCACATTTACAACATGTTTAGTGAGCATGCAAATGCATTTATGTTGGAAAAGTTTGGTCTCATATCTCATACATGTACATTTAATTTAGAGTTTCACTTCATGCAGTACCATTAATGAATTTCACACCATGCACAAAACATTTACACATTTATACATCAACCAGTTTCTTGAATTATCTATACTCTTTGTTGAAGATCAATGTGATTTTATTTATATCTATGTTGCTTAAATTATTTTTGGAGAATGTGTTATTATGTTGAAATATCTAAACATATTTATAATAATTTTTGTTCAAAATTGAATAGAACATCAATAGGTTATCATTAGTATTTTATAAACAATTTCATTAATGATTTGAGTATATCACTTAACATAGATTTTTCTATATTTCATTTCGCATATTATAATTTATTATATTAAATCATGATAATTTATCGTTACCGTGCCTAAGGATGTGTTTATGCATACACCAAACGCACAACCATATCAATTTATCAACCAAGTACCAATACTCATACGTGTCCAGTTCCTCTTATGCCTAACAATTTTGCTTCCAATATGGAGTGTACAGACACTATGGTCGAGGAAAACAAGTAATGTTTGGTAATTTAACTTCATTTTTATAGAGACAAAAACAAATAGGATAAGTAAAGCAAACCGTTCTGTACAGCCAGCGGGGTCTGTTAATTCTGTTTTAGTGCTTTAGCTTCTTTTTGACATTTTGTATTATTTTTCTCTTTATATTGTACATAATGCATTAACTAACATACATTTCTTAAAAACTTACTATCTTTAATAACTGCTATTTTCAACTTGTTATATCCTCATCAACGAGAACAATTTTGTTCACCCCCTCAAAAGAGGGTGAACATCACCCCCACATATGGCATATGGCATGACAATGCTTTTAAATTTTGCAATTGTTATAACTTTTGTATTTTGGTTCAATTTTTTCAAAAAAATATATCAATATTTTTAATTTTTTATAATATTTCGTATGATATCAATATTGTATATGTAAAATTAAAAAAAAATCGACTTAAAATAGATGTAAGGAAAAAAATCAATTTTTTACATGTGCAATATGCACTACTAGAAAAAGAGCTTTTAACAATGAAAAATATTGTCGTTATAGGCTCAAAAGTTGGTCGTTAAAGCTTTTAACGACCACTTTTCTTTCGTCGTCAAGTGGTCGTTATAGCCTCCGTCGTTATTGGTTTTAACGACAAAGTTCATCGTTAACAATTAACGACGACACGGGATCTCGTCGTTACTTATTAACGACCAAAAACTCACTCGTCATTACATAATAACGACCACATACATTACAAAAAAGGCCATTAGCGAATGGAAAGTTGGTCGTAAATTCTTGAAAGATGGCCGCTAAAGACTATTTGCGACCACAAAAGATATTTTGTGACCGGTAAAATAAGTCAATAGCTAAAACATATTGGGACAAAATTTGTTTTCACTTGCCATATTATGTAAAATATATTCCAATAAATAATTTGAATAATATATTATATTACAAATTTACAATATGTTGCACGTATAATATCAAATTGTCTTACATGATAGAAACCCGAAATCTAACTTACACTTAATCATTTAACTCTTAGTTAATTCTAAACTAATGATAAAATTAATAGATCTTCCAGGTTAGCTTTCCTTTGCTCGGAACATCATCTCAACGCTTTTCCTCTTGTCAATGCTTTTGGACAATTCTTCATGATGCCTCAGCTTGAAGTTATCTCATAGGGAGTATATCATATATAGATTATCTCCAATAACAGCTATAACATCATTTGAGGAGCTCTCTTAATATCTTCCTCTAACATAAACTCGAACATTGCACCTAAAACCATAAACTTTTATCATTAGTAAAATGTATATAACATCACGCATATTTAATAAAAAACATTGAAGGTCCGAGTTTGTTCTATGGATGATCTGCCTTGGTTATTCATGTGATGGTCATGATGATGATGAATGTGATGGAATTCGTGGCACCCAAGAATCCGCTTCCTCACTGATGAATGTGATGGAATTCGAGGCACCCAAGAATCCACTGCCTCAAAACTTGATTTGATGGAACAGTTAATTATTGAAAAACACAAATGGGAGCAAGAAAATAACAGGTCTTCAAGTTTCACTGACTTTCATGGGGCATTATCATCTCCATTTCTTTTCAAAATCTAACAATATACTTCGTATTCAGCAACAATAAAGAAGATGAACCTAGTTTTGTTGAAACCAATAAGTTGCCAGAGGAAATAGTAAGTGAGAATCAGCATCTGTGTTTGGCTGCAGATAATCATACCTGTGAAGTTGAGATCATAGATATATGTACTCCTCCCCCTTGCAAATTCAAGAGTGAAAGTAACAACAGAAGGTTTTCTGCTACTTGTTCTAATTAGTTATTGGCTTGACTCAATCTCCCATTTTTGTTTGATTGTATATTCTTTTTAAGTTATAGCAGCAATACCATTATTAATAAACAAACTAGAAACATGTCTTATGTTTCTTAGTTTCTGCAAAAACAAAACTATGTAAACATTACTAATAATTGGGGGGGGGGGGGGGGGGGGGGTAAGTCGTGATCAGAAACACCACATGAAAAAAACTACTTTCTAGGGTGAGTCTAATCTTGTAACCTTGGATTTCATTGTGTAAGGTATTTTCCAAATTCTTACTTCCCAAGAATTTTACCCAATGCATAAGAATATTCATCTTATTGTAATAAAGCTATGTACAATATTGAATCAGTTAAGTTAGAAGTTTGAGAAATTGAGAAGAGTTACCTGCTAGGACTTTACACAAACACCTTATAGGTATTACCCTTCAGAATCTCTTCACGTGAAAAATAACACACCAGTGGAAGAACTCTTCAAAGAATGTTGCATGAAGTTTTCAAAGCTCAAATAATATGCATTATGTGTTTCCTTCAAAATAGTTTTACAATTAGTTAATTAGAAGTACAACATATGATAATCATAATGTATTAAACTTCAATAAAAAAACAAGCTTCACTCTCAAACTAATAAAAATAAAAAAACAAGCTTCTTCAGATTTATAAACTAGTTTACTGTGACATGTAGACAATTATTTTCTCTACCCAAATAATCATAATCACAATGTATTAAATTTCAATGAAAAATACTAAACTTCCTAACAAAATTTTAGACTTACTAAAGAAGGGCAATGGTATTGAACTTGATTTCAGGAATCTCTCTACTTGGAATGAAGTCACCAAACACCTGTCTGAATGTCACAAACCAAATAGAAAATAAAGCAATTTTTTTTTATGTTTCAAAATTACCAATATCTCTCTTGGATATAAGATGTGCTTATGGCTCCAGTTTAGGCATGTCTAGATGTGGCTATGTTTTACTAAGTTCAGATAAAAAAGAAGGGCAATCCATATAAAATGATCATCCAAGACAATATTGATAAACTAAGATGTGTGAAATAAGTTACATTTTATCAACATATAAAACTAATACATGCAAGTGTAATGTAAACTTCTAACCTTAATACTAATTCCGAATGATCGATTGTTATAGAAAATTACCTCAAGTTTCTCACCAGGTTTCAGCCTTGCTATTTCCTTACACTTGTTTCTTCCCCTTTTTGTCAATCACTGATTTCTTCTTAGTACTACAAGAGTCAACACCTTCAACCAAAATAGTGTTTGGATAATGACAAATAGACTTCAAATGCTTTTTAAATGTCTGAATTGTTGTACTGCCATTCATAAATATCAATCCAAATTTCACAAAAGGCTCATAGCAGGTTAAAAATAGGTTCAGAAAATACAGTACTTAGCTTAATTTTTTCAGTCAAAATATCAACAGGAAAACAGTACTTAATTTTTCCTAACAAAATATCAGCAGAAACAGAGTAACTCGCACAAGGAGACCGGAGAGATCGAGATGGTTCTCAAAACCCAGGCACAACTCCACTGCATGCCTGCGATGTGTCGATCAATAGCGATTTTCAACGCTTTTAAGAAGATTGGGCCAGTGCGAGTGGAGAAACGTACCTGTATAGGAAGACTGAATCACAGGATTTCTAAGACGAATCAATTCATCAAGATCGATGGCGTAAGAGAGGCGAAGGCGGTGAGGTTTGGCTTCAGAGAGACGAAGGCGGTGAGGCTTGGCTTCAGAGAGATGAAGGCGGCGAGGTTTGGCTTCGCAGAGACGATGGCGGCGAGGTCTGGCTTCAGAGAGACGATGGCGGTGAGGTCTGGATTCGAAGAGACGATGGCGGCGAGGTCTGGCTTCAGAGAGACGATGGCTGCGAGGTCTGGCGTAAGAGAGACGAAGGCGGCGCAGGTTTGGCTTCAATACTTCAATTACCGTCCCGTATTGTTGTACGGGGTGTTATTCATGGGTTTTTTTATGCGGAAAGTTTGATTTAGGGTTTAAAAAAAGTATAATCAATCTTATTCAAAATGATTGATTTTCTCTCAACTGATATTTTAAAATAATACGTTGTAAGGTAGGAGTAGTATATAAGAAAATAATTATTTAGCAATAACGATGAATGCGTGTTAATTAATAAGGACAACTTTTTATTATGGTCGTTAAAGATAAAATTTAGTAACGACGAATTCATTAGTCATTGTTAATACAAACTTTTAACGACGATTTTTTAGAGTCGTCGTTATATGGTGGTCGTTAAAAGACCTTTTTCTTGTAGTGATGGACACCATTGGAAAGATCTTAAAAAGTTATTAAATCTAATATATTTTTTCTTAAAAATTAGATTATTTATAAAAAATATATTTATTTTAAGAAAAAGAATAATTGTGATACCAAGTGACATGTATTAGAGGGAGGGGATGATGTTCACCCTCCATGAAGGGGTGAACAAAATAGAACTCCTCATCAACCACCTTTTGTATCAAGTATGTAACTTATACTCAAAATAAGTAATGTATGAGTTACTTTTATGACTAAATTAATTAAAGTATCTGTAGATGACCATTTTAATTAATTTTTATGTAACCTTTTTATTTTATCAATAAAATATATTTGAAATAAAGTTTTTTCATAATTCAGCAAATTCAGCTAATTCAATCGATTCAATCAACATTTCATCAATTAGAGTAGATTCAATTGATTCAATCAAATTAAAGTGTTTTCAAACATGTTCTCAATGTGTTGAATAAATATTTCAAAAATACTTTAAAAAATATCAATATCAGAGTTGTGCTTCATCTCACACCCATAATCTTTATCTCATCCACTTAGGGTAACATCTAGATTTCATTTCATTTCACCAAATTTTATGTCTATTTTTACATTGAACTTGGCCCCACTACATTGAACAACATCAATCTTTAAAGTACATAAATATAATAAATGCTCAATTTGCTAACTGAGACGGCCCGAATAGTTATTCAGAAGAAAAAAGCTCTTTGTACACATAAGCCGTACACATTTCTTATACACCCCCTAATTGCATGTGTACACATGCAGCTCGTTTAGAAGCTTCTGTGTACTCAGATAACTAGAGAATGTGTACAAGAGATGTGTACAACTTATGTGTACAAGTAGCATGACCGTATTCAGAACCCGCACTTTACATAGCAAGGTAAAATCGAAATACATTGTCACACAAGGTGTTCCCATTTCACCCACAACCATAACTCACATCTGGTGTCGCAACATCAGAGTGAAATGGCATTTCTACCCTCTCCCTCACAAGGCATCGGCTTTCACCGTTTTCAAAAACTAGCACCTTTCCAGGAGGACACTCGGCTTTGTCCCTTTTCTTGCCAACCCCAAGCAGCTGCAGCTGCAGATTTGTGATCTTAGGGCAGTTACGTCTTTTCATTAGACGGATCTCAACCCCAGCCAATGTTAAAGCAGATATAACCCCAGCAACAGTCAATGCCACCCTGGCAGCTGCACCTAGAAAACATGTCACCCTTCCTGATGCACCTTTCGCCTCTTCTTGGCGGGACCCGCAGGCATGCTTTGCCGATTGCTCCGTTCGGGCTCCACTTATCACTCCGTTTTGAGAAACCACGACTGGGGAAGGAGAATAAGGTCGGGTTGGGTATGGGGGGAGTAGGAGATCGTTGCTTTCTTCGGCCGTGTCACCAACAAAAGCAATGGCCTCTTCTATAATGTCCAAATTGTCCCCCTTGTACTCTTTCAGCTTCTTGAGCAACTTGTCCTGGGAATGGGCAATTCCAGCCAAGGCTTCTGCCTTTTCGTACACATGTTGCTGGTGTATTGCCTGAATACAATGAGAAATAGATAATACATTTCCAAATTCCAATGCAAAGTAATCAGTTCAAGTGCATTTGATACACAAGTAAAGACTCTCCTCAGGAAAATAATGTGAATCAAGATTAAGGGAGTTTCACAGAAACCCTCTAAGAGCAGCAAAGCCAAGCAGTGGCGACAAAAAGAATGAAACTGAGAAACCGGTGACCTTTTCCGGTTAACCATTCCAACTAACATTTTAGAATTTTTATACGGTTAACCATCGGAAAAGAAAAACCGGTTACAGGTAATGTATTCTAAAATAATGAATATTGTTAAGCTATTTGAGTATTTGCACAATTAATACTATGCACAAAATGAAGTAAACTATTTTACGATTCATTCATGTTTAATTCTACCTCCGTCCTCCTAAAATTCATACGAGAGGAGGAATTGTTGTTACCAAGAAAAGTGAGTTTACGTGATTGATATTGAATTCATAAAGTGAAAATAAAGTAAGAATGACTTTGAACCACACATACATTACCAAGTTTGGTGTGAGACAACCTTAATAGGACGGACCAAAAAGAAAAGATAGGACAAACTTAGCGGGATGGAGGGAGTATTTGAGATTTTTTTAAATGTTGACATAAGATGTAATTGTATGACATCTCAATTACACTTCATTCATTTTTATATACTATCGTATGAAATATTTATCAAGATACAGATTAGTCAAGCCAAAGCCTTCCCCTCCAAAAAGACCCTAAGGCAACGGTTTGTTTCAGGAAAGCCTAGGTTCTTCCCAGTTTAATTTTAAATTCATCTCGTTTGTTTTATATGTAATGGATAAGAACCTAGGTTCACCTAGGAAAACTCTAAGAACTCTCTAACCCACTTTTGGAGGTTAAGTTCTCATAATAAGCAATTTCGTCATGTTCACAACTTCACATTGCTTAACCTCCAGCCACAAAAAGTTATACTGCATTGACCTTAGTTGCCCTAACAATTACGAGATTACCCAAACAATATTTTTATATATGCACTTGGGCCCTCAGGTTTACTTAATCTATCCAAATGAACTCTAACACTCTGTTTCGAAAAAATAACTTAAGTAAACTAGGTGATAAGTGATCTTAAATAAACCAAGGTTTGAAATTGCGTATTGCGTAGTCGTGGCGTTTTTTGAATATTGCATATTGCGTAAGCCTCATTGCGCAACGAGGCGTATGCCTGAGGCGTAGTATATATATATATATACACACACACACACACACACATATATATATATAATATAAACATAATAAAAAATAAACATATTTGTCAAAAGTCGTCAAATGTTATATTAAAACAAATCATAAGAGGTCACAGTCCTAGCAAAGTAATATGTTCAAACTTCAAAGTACCATAGAATACCAAAACTTTCTGAATCGTTTATAAAAAAATCTAAGATATGAGAATTTAAGATTGATCGACTGAAAAAATCCAATCAATAACTAGTGATTTGAAATAGGGATCATAACATCAATTATAAAATTTTAAAAGTGGGCCGAGTGGACCCAAATAATACCCTTACACCCTGATGTTCTCCTATTGCGTACGCCTCAGAGCGCCTTATTGCGTATGCAATATTGCGTACGCCTCAGTGCAATATTGCGTACGCCACACTCCCAACGCCATATGCAATGCCTTTTACGCCATAGTCTAGGAATTAGCTGAGGCGCGCCATGAGGCGCAATTGCATTGCGCAATTACAAACAATGAAATAAACCTAGATTAAGTAAACATTGAATGACTTAGGTAAGCCCATATGCATATATAAAGACGTTGCTTGGTTAGATATTAAGTTAACCCAGGTGGATGAAGTAAAAGTTTGTTTGGATGGAGGTTAAAATAGGTGGACATATTTAAATTATTTAGAAAGAAAACTTAGTGTCTGAAAACTCCCTAAGAAGGTTCCAAAACTAGTTACGGAAGGTTTGCAGAGGTTCTTAAAAGTAAACCTATGCTCTCTCAAATCTAGACTCTTGTCCTGAAATCTAATAACAAGGCGAACCAAAATTTAAACTTAAAAGAACCTATATTTACTTTGAAACAGACTATAAGTTTCTAATAACAAGAATTAATGATTGGGCAAAGACTAGACTAAACCAAAATAGACCCGGTACATCCCACTTGGAAGTTAAATCTAAGATGGTTGAGATGCAGATCTTACCCCTACCCCAACAGATGTGTGTGTGTATGGGGGGTGGTTCCAACGAGAATGGTGCTTAACGTGGGAACGTAGCACTTTTAACAAAATTCGATGCACTATGAGGGTCATTTATTGCATTTTTTAAACTTTGGTCAAAACATGCAAATATAAAAACAAAAACATTACCCCAGTGCCGCATAGGCTCCCACATACAGTGGGGTAAGGGAGGGTCGATTGTACGTAGCCTAACCCTTGTACTATAGTAAAGACAGAATGTTTATGGATGACATGATGAAAATCGCGTCGAAAATTACATGGACTAACCACTGCTTCATAACAAAGAAGAGCAAACATTTTAGTGAGCCATTTTTCTTTATTCCATTATATTCCCAGCCAAAAAATATTGAGTCTTCAGCTCCATTAGAAATGATGGGAAAATGCGGATGCAGTTTCGTAAATAAACCACCAATGTGAAAAAGTGCAACATTCAAACAACAAAGTACATCACATTAAATTAAAAGTGACGTTCGCACCGTTCTCACGTTAAGCATTGTTCTCATTTTATAAGAATGAGAGCATTTGTGTGTGTTTTTTATGCAAACCTTGTTTTGATAAGAACCTCGGCAAAACTAATGACTACCTAAATCAAATTGTTTGTTACCAGTTGCACCCATGTATGAACACAAAGGCATCAAAGCAAATAGAAGCATCACGAAGCAAAGCAAACAGAAATTATTTTAGGCTATTTGCATAAGGCTTCAAACTAATGAACTTCTGATTCCCAATCAATGTGCTATTTAAACATCATAATGTATCATGTCATTATTTTTACTGCTTCATTATTTGCTCATAAACACATCTACTTATTTTCCATCATTTCGAATGGAGCCAAAGACTCACTATTTTTTGGCTTGGAAATATGATGAAATAAAGCAAAATGACTCACTAAATTGTCCGCACTTCTTTATTATGAAGCAGTCAATCCATACAATTTTCAATGCGTTGTTCATCAATGGATCATCCGGAAACAGTGGTTTAGCACAAGGGTAAGGCTGCTTACATCCGACTCCCCTTACCCAATGTCCCAACTGTAGGTTGGCGCCTTTGTGGCACTGGGGTAATGTTGTTACTGTTGTTGAAACACATTTACTTACCATATGATATCAGGAATGCCAAATAGAATAAATCTTAGTTTCATTTCCATAGCTAAAATGCATGTGGTTAAAAAGGGCCTTCATACTTCTGCCCATGACAGTGCCTAGAGAAGGGAGTATCCAAGTAACTATATTAAACAAATGTTTTTAGTTAAGAAATTTGAGTGAGGACTACGCAAATACGTAATCACTAATAGAAACACATAAGACAGTCTTAAGGCTTGGTTGGTTCAGGGATTTCAGAGGGTAGGAAAAAAGAGGGGTGATGTTTTTTTTTTAAATTATTTCTACATTTAGATGGTAAAAAAAAGTGAAAAGAAAACACCATATAGAAATACATGATCTAACTAATCATATGTATTTTGACTATTTTCACTTGAAAAGTAAAAAATAGAGATGAATTATACTACTAGTACATAATAAAATACAAGTCAATCCTCCCCTTCCACCCCAATTCCCCAAACCAGTAAAACCACTAACTATATCAAATACTACGTAAGTTTTTACTTCATAAATCAAAACCATTTAGCATTGACTATGCATATACTTAAATCAAGTAATGAACAAAACCAACACATAAGCGAGTCTTGGGCATGTTTAATTTGGGGATTTCGGAGAGTAAGAATGGGTTTAATCTATTTTCAAAATTATTTCTACATTCAGATGGTTTAAAATATAATGCAAAATGGAAACTATATAGGAGTACATGAACTAACTAATAATATAAGTATAAGTAATAAAAAATACAAATAGATATAAATAAGTAAAACAAAACTAAATCACCCTCTCCCCTTCCCTTTGAATTCCACACACAAGCCTTTAGCTCGTACACTCTTGATATCTTACTAATTATTACCCCCAGGAGGATTTGATCAATCAGCAGTCAAATAAGGCCCGGGGATGGTTGAAAATAAAATGAAAATAAAGAAACTATATAGAGATACATGAACTAACTGATAATATAATTAGGTTTTATAAAAACTACAAATAGAGGTAAATAAGTAAAACAAGGGTCAATCATCCTCTCACCTTCCCTTTGAATTCCCCAAACCACACAAGCCTTAAAATCTTACACTCTTCTTATCTTACTAATTATTACCCCCCCCCCCACCCCCCACCCCCTGAGGATTTGAACAATCAGAAATAAAATAAGCCTGTCTGAAGAACCTGGCATTTTAGCCTAACCATAGACTAACTAAAAGAATGAAAGTTATAAATAAGTGAATAAAAAAGAAAAACAAATGACCTATTTGTACAAATCCTACTTACATCAGGTTACTCTGGGGAACTTGTGCTGGATCTCTGAGACTTCTAAGGCTCTGTTTGGTTCAAGTGAACTTATGTAAACGGGAAGCCTGGGTGAACCTAAGTTCAGAAACACTTTTGTTAACCTAGGTGAGCCCAAGCACATTTACCAAAGTACTAGTTGGGTAACTAGTAACTACTAATTTAACGTTCACCAGTGGAGTGTCAGGGGCTGAGGGACATACAAGGGAAAAAGAAATTCTGGATGTGTATTAATGTATATATATAACTACAAATACTTATAAACTATGGAGTATAAATTATACTTAAGTATGACCCTCCGTCCCCCTAATAAAAATTGGTCGATCTCCGACACCCATAATAAGCATTAGTTAATCTATGCCCCCCTAATACTAAATCTCTAGTTCCGCCACGCATAGAATGTCATTTTGATAACTTACAAGGAGGATTCAACCTCTGAGACCATCAATGTGGTGGCTCTTCAATAGGTTGATGAGGTTCTCAAAATTCTAAGAAAATTTAGATTTCAATGTCAACAAAGCATTCGCAAACGATGTGAGGTGAACCAAACTAAAGCCTAAGGTCTACTTCCACCTAAGCACACCATAAGAACACATTTACAGAAACTATACTACCGTTTCAGAGATACAGAAATGCAGCGGATAAGGAGTATAAAGTACCTGCAATGAGGAAACTTGGACTTCAAGATTTTCAATAGCCTCTCGGATACTCAAAAGGCAATATGTTTCTTCATCTTCTTCTTTTTCTTCTTCTTCTTCTTCAGCCTCTACCTCCTCTGAATCCATTCCTGTGCTTCCTTTCCCCAAATACCTCCCTTCCTTTCTACCATAACTGATGCAATTAGTTATCTTGAACCTCAATTCCATTATTCTGCCTAGCACCATCTCTACTCTACCCTCATCCATTTCTCTAGTCTTGGGAAAATTTCCTAAAAGTTTGAAGCTTTGGAGGGTTGCAGTTCGAAAAAAGGGTTCTTTGTTTTCTTATTTAATACTCCGTAATAATTAAACCGGAAAAAGGTGTAAATAAGCCTGAACTAATAGAAAAAAGGCAAATCACCCGGGAAGGCAGTCTCTAGTTTAGGCGATTTCCGGTGGAATTTTTTGATCAATTTTTTTGAGCATTATTTTCTTTATTAAGTCTAGTTTACCCATACCAATTTCAGCTAACAATTCAACCGGGAAGGCAGTCAAATGATTTTTTGAAATATACTGTGATGTTTAACTGTGAAGTTATTTTCAAACATTTATTTGACTGTCTTCTCGATTGAATTTGTAGCTGAAATTTGGTATGCTTAAACTATACTTAATGAAGAAGATGCTAAAAAACAATCATAAAAAAATTCCACCGGGAATCACCCCAAATGGCGACGCCTGGATGGAGCCTCCTATAAAAGGGGTGATTTGCACTTTTTCGATTAGTTCGAGAGCTTATTTGCACATTTTCCTAACTTGGAGTTTGAAATAAAATAGAGGGAGGTGCGTCAAAATCTCGAACAAGAAAATGAGGAAAGTGTCAATTTAGTACACCAAATTGTAAGCGGGGGAGTAAAGAGTACATCATTTTGCAAGTGTGATTTAGAGGTACATGAAATTGCCAAATCAGTGCTAATTGAGTCTATCCGGGTATTAGAACTTTTAAAATGCCTAGGTGGCAAACATCTGATATGGCTAACTTGATGTCGCCATTAGCTTGCCTAGCCTCCTGCCTCATCGGCTCTTCCAGCTCAACCAGCTCATCAAAACCTCTATACTCTCTTCCATCTTCTCCGATCAGTACTACAATGGCGGCCGTTTCCACAATCTCCATGCTTGACTCCACCTTTGAGGCTGACAACCTCACCAATCAGTTCTTTCCCATTCTTGAAAACAAGTTTCTTTTCGGGTGCAACGACCAGAGGAGTAGTGCTCCGTCGGTGATGTCATCATTTCTCGGCATCGGCAAGGTCCGGGTCCTCTCCATTGATGCCTCCGGACCAGAGGGGTCCTCGCCAGTTTCTTGTTCATGCGCGGGAAAGACGGGTCCCCGTTGTTGACTGCCAGAGAAGCTCTCAAATTTGTATGGGAAAATGGGCAGAGGATTTCGAAGCCGGAGCAGAGTGGGGTTTTCTGACGAGTGTTCAAGCTGTCAAAGCTGTTCAAGAAAGTCTACGGCGAGTCAACGCTGAAAGATACCGTGAAATCTGTTCCCATCCCCTGCTACGACCTCATCACCGGAGCTCCATTATTGTTCTCACGCGCCGACGCGCTTGAAATGGACACGTGCGACTTCCTGATGGCCGATGTTTGAGCTTAGGTCGGTGGACGGCAGGACGAGGACGACCGCCGTGGGAGGTGACGTGGCCATGAATAACCTGACGGCGGGCGCCATCACTCACGTCCTCAATAACAAGCAGGAGTTTCCCTTCTCCGTTGGAGTCAACGATTTGCTGGTGGTTCCGAGGAGGCTACGCAAGGCTAACACCAAGTTAGATGATGAGGCTTTTATTTTGCCATATCAGTAATCCTTTTGCCACCTAGGCATTTTAAACGTTCTAATACACAGATGTAGGGCTGGCATTTTGAACCGAAAAACCGAAAACCGAACCGAAAATAATCGAACCGTTTTAGAAAAAAACCGAACCGGACCGAACCGAACGAAATTGGGACCCAATAATCGGGACCCGAAAAAAAATCGGTTCGGGTTCGGTTTATGTGCACAAAATATCGGTTCGAACCGAACCGACATTTTTATATTAATAATAATAATTGTTATTTATAATAATAATAATAATAATTAATGACGAAAAATATAGTAATAATATAAACCCGAGTATGGTTTGAACAAGAGTTAATTATCAAAATAGGACTAAAAGTCATTCACTTTTCACAAATAGGATAAAAAAATAAACTATGTTTGCATAGGACTAATTATGTGTACCTTGGACAATTACACCCTTATAGCTATTAAAATGTTTTAATTCCTAATAAAATAATAAAAAATAATAAAAAATACTAAAAAATTAAGAAAAACATTTCGATATTAAAAATATAATTTATTTATTTATTTCAAATAATTAAAAAAAAATAAAAAAAAAATAAAAAAAATAAAAACTAAAAAAAAATCGCCGCCGCCTCAGCACCACCACCTCCAGTCACCGGGGAAAAAAATGCCAAGTTCATTACGAATGCCATATGTATGGCAGAAAAAATGAAAATGTTGGCATTCGAAAAGAGAAATATGCCACTTTTTTGGCATTTTCAGAAAAAAATGGCATTTTTCTGGGAAAATGGCATTTTTTTCATTGGCCGGAGGTGATGGTGCTGGGAGGTAGTACAGGCGGTGGGAAAGGCATCCATATTTTTTTAATTTTTTTTACGGAGTTTTAATATTTTTTATTAATTTTTTTAAAAATAAAATTATTTTAAAAAAAAAGTTTTTGAATTTTTTATTTTATAAAAATTTTATAATTTTTTTAATAATATTTCTACGAATTTTTGAATTTTTTTCGAATTTATTATGAATTAAACATTTAATTATGGCTTTTGACTATTTTTAATTCATATTTAATGGAAGGATAAGAATGGAATGCAAAAATAGGTATGTTTCCAATAGGATTTATATGGTCCTGTTTTGGAATAAAAACATAGCAAGTCCTATTTTAGGTTTTTGCCATAGTTTTAGTCCTATTTGAACTAATTTCTATTTGAACAAAGATGACGAGTAGCGGAGTTAGTCATTGTGCTCCTATCCCCAGCAAATGGTCGAGGGATCGATTCCCGTATGGTGTGTAATGTTTTGTATTTTTAGAATTTGGCTTCTTTCTTCTTCTATTCTGTCCCACACCGGAAAATGAGCAGCTTACTACTCCAAAAACTTCAATATAAACCAGGTTCCCTTATTGTAGGCTGCTAAGATACGTTCTAGGCTTCCAATTGGGCTAATGGGGCTCAAATATTGGAAAGTTCCAATGAGCTTTAGTCTACTGAATATTAGTTCAAATTTATTTTTTAAAATTGAGTCGGTTTTTCGGTTCCCGGTAAACCGAACCGAATAATTCGGGCCCCAAAAATCGGTACCCGTTCTTAATACGGTTCGGTTTCGGTTTTTGTAATTTAGTAAACTGAAATATCGGTTCGGGTTTATACTAAATCGGTTCGGGTCCCGAACCGAACCCAGCCCTACACAGATGGACTCAATTAGCACTGATTTGGTGATTTCATGTACCTCTCAATCACACTTGCAAAATAATGTACTATTTACTCTCCCGCTTACAATTTAATGTACTAAACTGACACTTTCCTCACAAGAAAATACAAAAGACAGTAACTTGGAGTCTTGGAGGGTGGGAATTGGGGTTTAACACATTACCCCTTAAACCATTTGGAATGATGTACTATTGGGAGTACAAAATATCAAAAATGAAATTTTTGGACTCCTAATTTCATGCACTAGTAAGCTAAAATGGGTAGTAAAAATGGAAAAGGGGGAAGGGGTAAATATGGAGGTGATAGTGTGAAAGAAAATGGAAAAGAAAAGAAAAGGGAGAGTGGGGCCGGGTGATGCGCTATGCGCAAGGGGAAAAGGCGACGGGTTGACCAGCTATGCACAGAGTTATTTAGGCCTGGGTGACATCATGGTGACGTCATAAAACCATAATCTTTTTTAAAACTTTTATAACTTTTTTATTTTTATTCATGAATTTTTATTATTTTTCACATGTCACCAATATGTAATATATAAAAGAGTTTTTTTCATTTTTGGTCCCCCGACTATTATGTCAATGACACTTTTGGTACTCGACTTATAATTTTTCCATTTATAGTCGTCGACTTTAGTGCTAGAGACACTTTTAGTCTCCGACTTCAAGATTTCCCACATTTGGTCTCTAAGTATTGTCAAATCGACACTTTTAGTCCTCTCATTATGATTTTGACACAATAAGTGGAGGACTAAAATGTCACTATTATAATAGTTGAAGGATCAAAAGTGTCACTTTTAGGAAAGTTGAAGGACTAAATATGGAATTTTCAAAGACGGATACCAAAAGTGTCTCTAGCGCAATCGTCAAGGACTAAAAATGGAAAAATCAAAGTCGAGTACCAAAAGTGTCAATGACATAATAGTCAGAGGACTAAAAGTGGAAAAACTCTGTATAAAATGAAAAAAATAACTAGTTTTAACTGTTCGAGTTTTCTTGAACCCAAAATAACACGAAACACAAATTTTTAATTCATGGATCATCTACAAATAACTTAAGATTACACAATCGAACTTTACTTGAACTAAGTTTATATTTTGTTAACAAAAAATTGTTCAAAAAATTAATGAAATTAATTTGTTTTTACATCGAAAATATGTATTTTTTAATTCCATAATTATTTAGGAAAAACATTAAAAGAAAAAAGTACCTAGAATGATTTAATTAATATTTTTCTAAATTGATATGTAAAAAATATAAGAGTCAGAACACTGTTTTCATATGGACGGAGTCCATTTTTGACATTTTTGCCTCCACATCACTCCAAATGGTCTAAATATATAAATTCGACATGTTATCCTTTGTGTTTAAACAAATGTGTCAAACCCCTTATATTACAATTATTCATGAGCAAAATCACTTATGAGAGCAGATTTTACAATTTCGAGATCACTTTTCTTAATAATGTGATTAAATATGCAAATAACTTTATCAAGATTTCTAAATTATATAAGAATACCAATTATTTTTCATTCATTTATCAACTAAATTTGTTCATGAAAGGGGTTTTGCACATGAATAACTATAACAAGGGGGTGAATGCATTTTTAAACCACAATAGCGCAATGCGTTGAATTTATATCTCACGAGGGGATTTGTCGCATTAACCCCATCAGAACTGAGGAGAATTTAATACTATAACTAACTACAGATATTTTCATTTGGATTGAAATTTGTTGGTCTGGTCTGGTGAATGTCTACTCTTTGTGTATTTTTTGACTATGCAAGTCTAGTCTGATATACTTTTTTAGTCGGCTCTGATCTGGTTTATTTAATTCTAGTCAGGTCTAATCTGAAACTGGAAACAATTTAAGTACAAATATCTACATCTACAAAATTTGACGAAGTTAATGGGTTTGAAGTTGTAAAAATAATAAAAAGGTATTTTATTAATATAGTAATGAAACATTATATCAAAATAAAATTAAATATATTAATGGGCATTAATAAATTACATCCACTAATGTTTGTGTTTTGAATTTGAGTATAACTAGATCTTTCTAAATATGAGTTTTGAATTTGATAAGTGTATCTTTTGCACATTATCTTTTTATATAATTGGGCATATACTGAGAGGTGTAAAAAATTATCCAGAGCACTTATACACACACATTGGAGTGTGCACTACGCGAGAATTTATGCCCAAAGGAAAAACAGACAGTGAAGATAGGGCAAATATAATTATCATAAGAAGCAATAAAAACAAGAGTTTAATCATATATGTTACATAATGGGCTGGACACATCTTTAATTGACATCACGCAAAACCCCATGGTAAGGCTATCAATGGGGGACAAATGCTAACACGAAAAAAGTTTATGCAAAACAAACATTTTTTTGTACCACCAAGATCTACACCAACGGCCGTTCTGCTCAGGCTCACGCCAAAGGTTTTGCAGCGACCACGCGCCCCTGATGGCTGGGTATAGGTCATGCGCTCAAGCGCCAGCCATTTGCGGGCTAGTTAATTCGGCAGGTGATTTTGATTTCGACTTCCATGACCACCGTCCTGCTATCTCAATCGATCAACACCCTTTGTGGGATCTAGCTAGATTAGCGCACAGTTGGGCATCGTAACCCGACTTCCGGTTCATCCCAGATTTTCATGCTAATAGCAAAACAGACAAATAATTGAATAATAACTTTGATGTGTTGGGGGTGGGTTAAAGAGAGCGGGAAATCTGGTTGCACGTGATGATGTTTGTCTCGTATTCATTGTTCTGATTGAGAGGCTCCTTTGCATAGCAAGGAGAAATGACGAGCATATACAATTTACAATGTCCATATTTGAAGAAGGTCAGGTTGCAATGCAGATGGAGGTCGATACATTGTTTGACGTGTTGCAATATTAAATCTAATCATGCTATAAAAAACTCGTCATGTGGACTGTAATAGACTTGCATGCTCCCTTTTGTCATGGCACTCTTTAAAGAATCACTTGTGTTTTCCAATGGCAGTAAAACTCGATAGAAAGAAAACAAATTGAAATAGCAATGAATGGAAAAATAACAGGCATGCCTTTGTAGTTTTTTATGACGAGTATATAAACGAGACAACCAAGGTAGTATTTTATAAATATTTACCATGATTATCTGCACTATATAAGAAAACAAACAATAAACATTATTTACAAATATATTCATCAATAATGAAGAGTTTAGACTCAATTTCCTCATACATGTTAGAGATTAGTCACATTAATTAGATATTCCCTCCGTCCCTTTAAACTTTGCGAACTTTCCTTTTTTGGATGTCCCACTAACTTTGTCACTTTTCCTTTTAAGTAAAGAATTTGTGCTTCCAGTTAATTCTCTCTCCTCTGCACAAACTTCAACCACACAGTTTTTACTTTATTAATCCCCGTGCCGGTCAAACTCGGCAAAGTTTTAAGGGACGGAGGTAGTATTAGACATATATATAATAATGGCATAACATGCTTATGTGGTGCAGTGTATGCTATCAAAAAGTTCCTTAAATATTGATTTGATTTTAGATAAAAAAAAATACTTCACATATATTTAAACAAAAAAATACTTATACTCACTCTAATACCCACTTTTATATCCACCATGTATGTGAAAGGCTTTTTTTGTATGTGAATCCCGTTAACAGACGAAATATGTCTTATTTTTTCTGTGTAAATTTTGCATAGACAAAATAAGACATATTTTATATGTGAACCAGACTCACAAGGGTTTGAAACCATTGTGAGGTTACTATGCCTAGTGAGAGGTCTCGAGTTCGAAACCCGCTAGGCACATAAGGGTTTGAAACTCAATGGATCGAGTTCCAGCCCTGATTACTCCAGGCTCTCAACCCCCCTCCCTAGACCCCCTGGAGTAAAAAAAAAATGATGAGGATAAGATGTGTGTAAGAGTGAGTACAACGAGAATGATTGATATTTAAAATCAACAATTAAGTTAGTCTAAAAATAATGCAAATTTAGTTTAGATACAAATTGGAAATGCCAAAAGTTTGGGATGGAAAGTCAATTAGGCTTGCAATTGATCAAACAAATTGATTCAATATGATTTCTCATTTTCTCCTGAATCGAAATATGCTCAACCAAAATCGGGTTAGGGGTAGGGTAACACTAAGGGTAGGAGTAATGGTAAATTTAAAACTGAAAAAGTTTAAAGTGTCGCTTAATTAATACATGAGGGTGATATGCTTTGTAAGCGACACTTTAAGTACTTGTTTCGATTAGTAAGCAGCGTTTTAAGCAGTCTGCATGTTTACTTTATTTGTCTTACTAATTTAAGTATTACTTCACCAGAGAAGTAAACACATCACAAAATTTCCTTTATCTAATGTCAAAGAAATATTATCAGAGTTAATGACTCAAATAGAAGTAATAGCAAAGTTAATTGCACAATTAGGATCACATACGAAACACAACTTTCACAGGATCAATTTCAATACAATTGGACACAAATAACCCTCTTTTATTGTTTTTTAAATTATAAAACTGTAAAATAAAAAATTATTGAAACCCTAGCAGTAGTACTGCCACCACAAAGAGCCAAACCGCCTGCTGCCACCCCTCTCCGATGCAACCTGCTGCCACCCCTATTCGGCGAAACCTAGCGCCCCCTGTCACCGGCCTCGCCGTCTAACGTTTGCCACAACATCCTTGCCGATGCACCGTCGCCATCCATCGTCACCCCTTGCAGCCTCCCACACCAACGTCACCATACACCCAAGCCACCATCCTCTGAGCACCGCCACGACAGTGACAACTCAAGCGAAATAATTTGCCATTAACTTGGCAGATTTAGCATTGGAGATTAGATTCATTTGTGCCATGAACAAATGTTTCAGATC
Organism: Cuscuta europaea; assembly: GCA_945859875.1. Classification (NCBI taxonomy): domain Eukaryota; kingdom Viridiplantae; phylum Streptophyta; class Magnoliopsida; order Solanales; family Convolvulaceae; genus Cuscuta; species Cuscuta europaea. Next base: position 13,093,773 of record CAMAPE010000038.1, read on the forward strand.
TGCCAAAAAAGTTGGTAGATTCAACTTGGCATAATAACACAAAACTGCCATAAATTTGGCAAAAATAAAAAAACATGAAGTAAATAACCAAGTATTCAAACAACTAATTTTTTTAATGGAACAAGCATATTAACACAATCATAAATTAGAAAAACGAAGCTATTGATAAAAAACAGAAAACCCACTTTATACAAAAGCATTTCTTCCATAATATGATTGTAAATGTACACATTTTTGCCATAAACTTTGCCAAATCTGAAGCAATCATCCAAAAAATTATGAAAACCGATTTTTTTAAACTCTGAAATTAAAAACCAAAACATCGAAATAAAAGTTTGAAAAACCAGAACATCGAAATTTGGCAAAACAGAAGTCCAAAAATCGGAAAATTCAATTCAAAATCTAGAAAAACAGAGGAAAATCGAAGAAGAAGAAGAAGAAGAAGAAGAAGAGGAAGAGGAAGAGGAAGAGGAAGAGGAAGAGAAAGAGGAAGAAGAAGGAGAAGAAGAATCTTAATGGCAACGGCGAAATCGGCGACGTGAGAGGGACTCGATCGATCTGGTGCGCAGGGTGAAGTCGACGGTGGCGGCGATGGCCTGGGCGAAGCTGATCGATGATGCACAAGGAAGAAAGAGAAGACATGCACGGGGAGAAAGGGAAGCGGTTGTGCGCAGAGGAGATGTGCTTAAAGGATAAGAGGGTAATAATGGAATGAAATATATGTATATTTTAAAATAGGAGTAAATCAATCCTATTTGGGAAAAAAAACATACATAGTCCTGTTTGAGAATTTGTCTTCTCTTTTAGTCCTATATGGGGCAATTGCTTATATTAAAATGATACCTCCAATTTTGAAAATGTATAAAAATATTATAAACATTTTTTTATAGTAAAAATATTATAAACATGTTTCTATTTTTTGTAATTAGGAAATTTAAAAAAAATGGTTAAAAAAATATATAAAAAAGGTTTTCATTTTCTAGAAGAAGAAAGAATTTTTCGAACAACACCTAGGTAATCCAGAAAGATATCCCCAAATATTGTTCCACATAGCTAGATTTAACCAATAAGGAATTTTCTCTCCGGAGCAAAGTTATCTATCCCCCCAGCCAGTCCGCCGGCATGCTCCCGAGACGCCCAACCCGATCCCAATAAACCCTTCTGTTCTTTCAGAATCCGATTAAACTGTTAAATTTATAATCCATCCTGACCTATTTGATCATACGCACGTATTCATTTTTCCAGAAGGAATATATAATCGCCCAGTCAAAGTTGATGGATGATTGCATTTGTATCAGTAGCGAAGAAGAGTATGACTCATCCGATCAAGAATCCCTCGACGGACTCGAGAATGAGGAGCCTGGTTCCCCCGCTCTAGGAGGAAATTCTTGCAAGGTATCCATATTTGCTAATTGGGATTCGTTATTGTATCAGCTTTGAGTTGACTGTACAATTATGTTAGTTCTGTTCATAATATTTCATTTGATTGTAGAATTATTTGCAAGGCAGAGAAGGTTATATTCAATGATTGTAGATTATTTATTTCTCTAGACGAGTGAAAAATGAAAGTGGGCAGGTAACCATAGTTTGGTTTTCATCTTTTAAAGCTTGACCGCTTGAATTATGGGCGTTTGTCTTTTGATATGTAGTCCCCTGTACAGATTCAACGCTGAGAAGGTTATTATCAATTTATTCTTAGTAAAAATAGTCTCTGAGAGTCAGGCATCTGCTACATGGTTTCCCACTAACGAAACCTGCTACTAGTGGGTTTTGAATGTAGATTTAGAGCTCTTACACTTTTCATGCATTTTGTAGGTGATCACCAAAGAGTCTTTGCTGGCTGCACAGGTAAAACACTGTCTTCCCTTGTAGCATGTTCTGGATGATCCAAAGCATTTAGGTTTGTTGTCACTGCACATGGTCTCTTAATGTTAATGCTTAATATATTCTTCATTCATCCCTTCTAGAGGGAGGATTTGCAGAGAGTGATGGACTTGCTTTCAATAGGAGAGCACCATGCTCGTACTTTACTCATTCATCATCGCTGGGATGTTGAAAAGCTCTTTGCAGATCTTGTTGAGAAGGGAAAAAGTCGCCTTTTTGCTGAAGCTGGGGTATCAATAGATGAGAATAATTGTAATAGTCACACAGTCGCTTCTACCTCAGTAATGTGCAATATATGCATGGAAGAGTTACCTGGAAGTGAAATGACGAAAATGGACTGCGGTCATTGTTTTTGCAACAGCTGTGAGCACCTTTCATTAATTTTATTCAGTTTTGTACTTGCATACAGATCATCAAGTCTTGTTCGAAAGGTGTAGTTTATATCAAACGGGAGTGTACATTTCATGTACAATGTTTTAATTGTAGTCATATATAGGAGTTTTATCGGTGTAGGACCTAAAATGCAGGTCAATTATGAATTCAAGCACAGCAACAAAAAGTTTATCAAATCTGGGACTGAAAAGATTAGCATCAATCAATTCAAGATTCAAAATGTTGACACCCTAGCTGATACCTGATTTAAGCACTCGATTTTACTCATTGAGTATACTGTATATACATCATAACTCAATTTGTGCCTCAACTTTTGCTGGACTCAATTTGGTCATTGAGTACGCAATATGATTCTCATACGCGTTTGTTTCTACTGTTCTAAACTAGTAGAGTAATTTTGTCTATTCACTAAATTTAAACCTAGATTAGGACTGAATGTTATCTTGAGCCATGTAATTTGGACCCAATTTAGTTCTCATCGGATGGAAGTATTCAGTCTAATCAGAGAAAAATATGCTTTATGACTAAATTGGGTCATTCTACTTCCGACCCCTTACGCCGGGACACGAGGGAGTGGTGTGATTATTAAGAGAAGTGGGATAGTGTGGTTCATATTGAATTGATAAAATTTAATATTACCACTCAGATACGAAAAAGTAAGCATGAGCTCCAATGACTCAAATAGTCAAATACCAAATATGGTTGGAATGACTCAAATAGTAAAATAATACGAGTACCAAATATGGTTGGGACAAACTTAGTGGGACAAAGGTAGAGGGACGGTGGGAGTAATTGCAAAGTCGAAATCAAAAGTAACTAAGTAAGTCCAAAAGAAAGCTATGGACATCGAGTAATAGTGTACAGTCAGGGAAATCATGTTAAAGATAAAAGTAATATTGAATATATTAGCTCAAGTTTACTGACTTCAATCTATTGAGTTTCATAAGATGATATGCGAAGGATTAAGTAATTTGATAAAAAGGTGTGAAAAGGTATCAGAGTCTTCTTGTTAATGTATAAATGTTTGAAAAAAATTAGTAGTACTTTCTTGGCCAATTTTATCCATTTCAGCTCAAGTTTTTTAAATATTTCAATTGTAGTTTCGACTGTTTCGTAAATTATTCTCAACTCAAATTTTTTATGTTTGTATTTTTTTTATATATAACTTTTAAAAATGTGATTGGCAGCCAAGCCAATTCAGGTTCTATTGACAATGTTAACTTTTCGAGCCTTCAATTGGTCCATTACTTATTCTAATCATTCAAAATGACGCTTTTTCTTTCAGGTCTTGATTGATAGTTGGCCAATCTTTCATATCTTGAATTGGTCTTGGATTGATTCTTGAAATGGGTGCTACTAATCGTTATATATAATTTATTGTATTTGAGATCTTGGAATGATAGTTGACATATCTTTCCACTGATGAAATTCCTCTTTTTTATGAGCAACTTCATTAATCACTTTAGCATTCATTGAGTCACATGGTAAATTCATTCAATGATAGTATGAAATAAATTTTAATAATTGCCAGTTTCGTAAGTACTCTTTTTTTTTGTTGTTGCAAACTTTCATAATGCAATTACATTTGATTTTCCTTATATTTTTGCCAGGCTGGACGGAGCATTTTATTGTGAAAATAAAGGAAGGTCAGAGCAAGCGTATCAGGTGCATGGCTCACAAATGCTTTGCCATTTGTGATGAGGCTGTTGTGAGGAAGCTAGTTAGCAAAGATCGCCCTGACTTAGCAGAGAAGTTTGAAAGATTTCTTCTAGAGTCATACATTGAGGACAATAAGATGGTTAAATGGTGCCCAAGTATCCCTCATTGTGGAAGTGCTATACGCATTGAGAATGATGACCACTTTGAAGTGGAGTGCTCATGCGGTTTGCAGTTTTGTTTCAGTTGCTTATCAGAAGCACATTCCCCTTGTTCATGCTTGATGTGGGAGCTTTGGGCCAAAAAATGTCGTGATGAATCAGAAACTGTGAATTGGATTACCGTTCATACAAAACCTTGTCCTAAGTGTCATAAAGCCGTTGAGAAGAATGGTGGATGCAATTTAGTTAGCTGCATCTGTGGCCAAGCATTTTGGTAAGACTTCTTACTAATTATTTACTAATACTACCTCCGTCCCAAAATACTTGGCCAAATTTAAAACTTTGACCAACTATATATATTTATTGGAAATTATTTATACTTCGTAATATAAAAATGATATGAAAATGTTATTTGTGAAAAGTACTTTCATAAAAGTATAAAATTTATAAATTCCATAATATTATACTTCTTTATACTAATCAAAATCAAGGTCCTAATTTTAAGATTTGACTCAAGTATTTTGGGTTTCCATCATTTGCAATGGAGCCAAAGATTCATTATTTTTTGGCTTGATATTATGATGGAATAAAGCAAAATGGCTCACTAAACTGTCTGCGCTTCTTTGTTATGGAGCAACAGTCAGTCCATGCAATTTTGGATGCGATTTTCACTATGGGTCATCCGGAAACAGTCTCTCTGTGGTTTAGTACAGGGGTAAGACTGCGTACATCCGACCACCCCTTACCCCACCGTAGGTGGGAGCCTTTGCGGCACTGGGTAAATGAAAAAAAAAAGAAAAAAAAAAACTCAAGTATTTTGGGACGCGGGTAGTACTATTTCAGCCTTCATGCAGTAAACAGACTTCTGACAAAGTCTTTTTCGGCATCTATAGTAACTGCTATGTAAAAAAACTGTGATTTGAAAGAACACGGGCTTGATGGCCAGATGCACTGTTGATAACAACCTTCTTCATAAGTTTTTGGTGTTATATTCATATTTGCCATGTATGCCCCTCACTCACCTTCTTCCATAGTAATCATTATGCCATTATGGTAATCGGACTTGCCATAGATCATAATAATAATCTACATTGTTAGAAAAAGTCACCCACGTCATTATAAACCTCATTAACTTAATTGTCACTGCAGCTGGTTGTGTGGGGGAGCAACTGGGCGTGAGCATACGTGGTCCCAGATTGCCGGACACAGTTGTGGTCGTTATGTAGAAGACACTGAAAAAAAGGCTGAAAGAGCAAAGCGTGATCTTTCTAGGTATATGCACTACCATAACCGGTATAAAGCTCATACAGATTCTTTCAAGCAAGAATCTCGACTGCGGGAGATCATTATAGATAAGGTGTCGAGTTTAGAAGCGAGAAATACGAAATTGAAGGATTTTAGCTGGGTTACCACTGGACTTTATAGACTTTTCAGATCAAGAAGAGCTCTTTCCTATTCTTATCCATTTGCGTATTTCATGTTTGGTGATGACCTTTTTAAGGATGAAATGCCTGAACAGCAAAGGGAGATTAAGAAAAACTTGTTTGAAGATCAGCAACAACAGCTTGAGGCAAATGTTGAGAAATTATCTAAATTTATCGAGGAGCCATTTGATGGGTACAGTGAAGAGCGAATAATGGAAGTAAGGATGCAAGTAATCAATCTCTGTGTACTCACTGATACTCTTTGCAAGAAAATGTGAGTGTTGTTGCTCTTTGGGGCAGTTAAATGTGTATATTGTTGTTTGTTGTATTTTTTTTCTCTAAAAACATATACTACGTAGCATATAGTAATTTGTCAAACACTGTTGCAGGTATGATTGTATTGAAAATGAGTTATTGGGTTCGCTTGTGTTCTGTAACCACAGCATAGCACCATATCAGTCAAAGGGCATTGTAAGGGCTACAGAACTCTCTTCTGGGTGGAATGTCAATAACAATGAGGATCAAACAGTGGTCGATCAGACAAATGGTAAATCTATTTCCCTTTACCCCACCATACATCATAAAGCATCTGTATATGTATGTTTGAGGCTCTTCTACATCTTATACATTTTTATTTGATTTAGAGAGATATGGCATATGAGTGAGAAAGACAAGAAAAAGTTAGTAGAGAAGTAAAATTGATTCAAAACATTTCTTTTCTTTCCATTTCTCTACCAACCAGATGAGAGAATGGTATGTGTGCTTGGTTGGGATGTTGTCCAAGATCTAGGGAGAAAGAATGAGAAAGAGGAAGAGCCAATAGGAAACTTTGGATCAATGAGTTACTAGTGACAAAGAACTGAATATACTGAAGTTGCAATTAGTCGGTGTCCAGTCAAGTCAAGAAACACAATAAAAAAAGTCTTCAAGGGCAGTTCATTAATCAAACTTGAGGACGCTATACTCCTATAGCTATTACAGGCGCACTAGTCATAAAGGAAAGATAAAGCTGAAGGATAATAAGGAGTCCAGTTGGTCCGGACCTCTCCCAAGGATGCTAGCCATGCTACTCCCAGTATAACATCCAATCCTCCCAAAGGAAACACATAACAATCTGTCCGTACTTCGCACCCCGGCAGCGAGATCGACACCCCCTTGCAAACTCCTTCTGATTCTTGGCGTCGACCGTCCCCTAGCTGTACACCAAACTTCCCCGTCTTTTCTACCTTTAATTTCAGTCATGGTACAAGGGCTGCTGAAATAAAGTTGTGACTTGCACCACTATCCACCAAGATGGTCACTGTGAACCCCTCAATTACACCTCTAAGTCACATAGTACGGGGACTAAAAATTCCCGCCATCGAATATACGGGTAAATCCATAGCCTCTGCTCGTTGCTCCTCCTGTTCCCCTAGCTGTTCGACCTCTTCAGGTGGGATAAAAGATTCAGTTTGGTTCAGGTCGAGTTCCTCATCTTCCTCGGCAACCATTACTCTTCACTGTTTTAGGGGACATTCATGCCCGGGGGTATAGGGCTTCTTGCAATGGAAACAAAGCCCTTTTGCACGTAGGTCTGCAAATTCCTGCGGTGAGAGGCGTGTGAACCGAGAGCGGTTCACCGACTGGCCAGTCATGGCTGACCCGGACCCCAAGGTACCTGGAGATCGCGAGGAAGCTGTGCTTCCCGCTGCCCCTTGGTTTCTAGTAACTGGCGTGGAAGAGAACCCCGAAAACCCGTTAAAGGATGCTGCTGATTGTTGTAACCGCGTTCCGATCTCCCTCCGGACTGTGTGGCCAAGTCGTCTTCGATATCTCTGGCCAACTCCATAGCAGCTTCCAAATCAGCCGGTCGAAGGAGCCTAAGGAACTGCAAATGGTGTCCCGTAGCCCTTTCATAAAGTACCCCAAGCAGTGCTGTAGTGGGCATCACTCAAACCTGGGACCTGACTGGCTAATTGCACGAACAAATTCACATAGTCATCCACGAATTCTGTCTGCTTAACGTCGGCCAACTGTTCGAACGTGCTCCCTTTGAATCGATTATCAAAACGGGCTACAAGGGCTTGCGAAAACTCCTCCCAGGCTATGTCTGGTTTACGCGACCATGTCCAAGAAAATCAGTATAGAGCAGGACCCTCCATTGCTACCATGGTCGACGCCACCTTCAACTCAGGTCGGGTCTGATGGATTTCAAACTGCTGATTGGCCCTGGCGAGCCATCCAATCGGGTCTGCCCCCTCAAACGCTGGTAGTTCCAGAGGCGCGGTCACAGACCCTGGGTTGTTGGAGTTCTGCGAGTCAGCCGTGCCTCCTCCTCCCGACTCAGAATCAGCCAGCGGTTCCCCTGACGCCATAACCTTCTGCGTCAGTTTGTCTAGGGTTTGAGTGATAGCATCCACCTTGGCGTTGGTGGATTGCACTTCCGCCCTGATGTTCTTCTGGTCTGCTTCTATCACATGCATGCGTTGATCAATGGTGGAACAAGTCATGATGAACGTAGGGCGGTGGATAGGATCCGGCAGGTCGGACCAAATTGATAGAAGCAGAAAAGCCTAGCAGATGATATTAACGTCTGCCCCAGCCTTAGGCTCAAACCAAATCTTTATTCTTGATAATGAATAAATAATCCCTAAGACCTCCTTAAATACTCTTAACCTAATAATCCAAAAATAACTCAAATAGAAATAGCAATTAAATGAAATAAACTCCAGCAGTCAGCCCAGCGCAATTAGGCCCGCTGACAGTGATGGTAAACTAATAACAGGCAAGGCCCGTCCTCCTGAAGCATCAGCCCAGTTGCCTCCTCCTGAAGCTCGGCCCATCTGCCTCCCACTCCCTAACAGGGTCAGTTTGAATGAAGAGTTTTGGAGGGCTTTGTCTGTATCTTGAAAAATAGAATATCTCTAGAAATGTGCACAAAGGATTGAAATGTTATATGATCACTATATTAATCTTTCAACTTTTTAAATATAAAAGAACATATCAAGACATAGACTAATCCCTCTAAAGCCTTGCCTCTCAAAACCTTCCTTCCAAATGGTCCCTCAGGGTAGGTTTGGGAGCCCTGCTTTTGAGGGTTTTGTAGGGGTAAGCAGACGATGAGTTATTTTTCATTTCATAGTGATAAAATTTAAAAATAAAAGACAAAAAATATCGTATTAAATTAGTATCACCACAATGTTCCGGTCTTTTATCTATTACTATAGACCACATATTTGTCTTAATTTGATTATTATTTAAAAGACCCCCATCTCTACCCTTTGTAGTTGAAACTAAAAGGGGGACGTAGGATATATTATTCTTTGAAATATTAAATTTCTATTGTTGCTGCATTAATTAATATGACCATACATTAATGTGTTGCTGCTCCTAATGAGCCACAGATGATGAGCCACCACAATGTTCTGCAAGCTCAGATGAGAATAATGGCTGCACCTCTACCTCTCGAAAGCGGGCCAGAGATGAGAAGAGTTTGTTTGATCTTAACTTGCCAGCAGAGCTGCTCGATAGGCATCGACAGTAGTTGACTTGCTCTTCATTTACATATTTTGAAGTGTACATATTTAACTCGAGGAAGCAGCAACTGACAGATTGAATGTATTAATTTATATTTTTGGGGAGATGAAACACAATGTTTCATCCTCTTTTATTGCTGCTTCGAAACACTTTATCCCCCAATGAGGCAGGGATTTGTTTATTTATATTAGTCTGTACTACACATATAATTTAGTCCTGGTAAGAACTAAGTACTTCTTAGTTGAAAAATGAGTGAGTTTTGGTGACTAATCTGAAAACTGGATGGATCAGATAAGTTTTTAAAAAACTACAAGAGATTTTTTTTGTTGAAAGTGGGTCATGTATATAAAACTATAAAAGTGCAAGTGAATCTCTATATGAAACAAAATCTGCATTATAAAAAAGCGATGACAGTGTAGGGGTACAGAAGTGCAGTCTTCTATATATGCTACACATTGTGTATGCGATGTATTTTGCATTCGTGCATCATTAAGCATTGAGCACTAAAGTCCCACATATGTACAAAAAAAAGTTGGTAAAAAAAGTTGATTCCATTTTCAAGTGATGAAAGACAGATCTATAATAGTTGGTAAGAAACATGGGAATAGATCATCTATTCCCATGTTTCTTGGTAAGACTAGTTTTTACTTTTTACTTGAACTTCATTGCCCACATGAAAATGGACACAAATAGTTGGAAAAACAGAAATATAGTGAGAAACTGGTATTTTGCACTCCTTGTCATTTGTCGCTTCTGTCGTCATGGGAATGATCGACTTCTTTGCACAATCTTTATTGCTTTCTGCCGCTTGTCTAGCCCCATGACATCGTATCTCGTCTAGATATAGATTTGGATTGCTGGCCTCACTAATGTCCATCCGATCTGTGGTTGGAAGGTCCTCATTTGTTAGAGTCAAAATGCTAACTCCGAAGAAAATTTAAGGTCGAAGAGTCGAAGTGTGTTGGACTAAATCTTGATAATTTGGTCTGGAATCGGGCAACTTTGAGAGATGGGCATGCATTATGTACTCTGTAGTCACATATAAAGAATCTATGTCTTCATGAAACACATTGGTAGAAACAATTAACACAATCAGATGAGCAGCTATTGCAGTAATCCAAACTGCATTAGAAATTTTGTGTCAATGTGATGAGCTTAGTGTCAACTAATTAATTACTCACACTCATATATCACTGCACAGAACATAACAGGAGTATACATAAACTTATTCTGTCTTTCATTTTAAACTGAAGAATGGAAGAGCATATACATAACCTGGTGGAGTAGCGCACTTGGTTAGAGGGTGCGACCAGCCAGTAACTATACAGTCGTAGGCTTCAACCCCTTTCTGTGGCATCATCTCGGTAATATATAGGCCTTGTTTGGAAAATAACTCATCATTCACTTTTAGCTTGTTTGTCCAATTTAAGATGATTTATGAGTTCAAGTATGTGTTTGACGAGACATGTGGTTCAAATAGTTTCTTCATCGAAAGTCATTTTTCTACACTCGAGATGCCGTTGCATACCCGCGACTTGGATGAATGCGCCCATCAACTACAACATCGGTGTTCGCGTTTCACAATCATTTTATCGGATGACAAACGTTCAATGGCGGAATCATATTCTATAAATCATAAGGACCCAAGAACAGGGCCCAAAGCCATGGGTGATGGGACTGGTCGCCACATACCAGCACCTTGCTAGGGAAGTAGGACACACTCGATCGACATTCTAGTATGGGAGGAAACCTGAAAATGTTATTAGGAACATCATTTGATGCATGAACTTAACAAGATATTCAAAGAGAGTCTGATCGGATGGCAATATGACACTTACATCTCCTAGCTACTCTCCTCTGCTATACATATCAGTTACATATCCTTTATAAATTCGTTAGACCATTTACTTCTAAATCTTGGCATTAGAGAGTGTTGTATGTACTCATAGAATTTCTGTTTTCCTTACATTAAAAATTACTCTACAAATATAGAGTATCTAAAAATACTTTCCATCATTTGCAATGGAGCCAAAGATTCATTATTTTTTGGCTTGAGATTATGATGGAATAAAGCAAAATGACTCACTAAACCGTCTGCGCTTCTTTGTTATGAAGCAGCAGTCAGTCCATGCAATTTTGGACGGGATTTTCACTATGAGTCATCCGGAAACAGTCTCTCTGTACTTAGCACAAGAGTAAGACTGCGTACATCCGACCCCCCTTACCCCACCGTAGGTGGGAACCTTTGCGGCACGGGTAAATGAAAATGAAATGAAATATATATAAAAATACAAACTATGATCCTTTTTTGTGCAAGTATCTATCTTCTATAGTTTGAACAAAATACAAAAATATACGTAGTATAAACTTTTTGTTTTTCATAGCATTTTAGTATATCAAACTGCGAGAATAATCTATATGTGCTATTAAAAGAAATATTTTTGATAAAAATGAAATGTATATTACTAACACAGTTTTCTCGGACAAAAATATGAGTAGTCATAGTGTATGAATAACTGAACAAAAGTCACTACAGTGTATTTTAGAATAATAAGTCATTGGTCGGTGATGAGTCACCGAGAACCAGTCACTTAATATGTCACTTTTTTGTAAAATTTTAAAATAAATCATATTTGTTCTTTTGAATTAAATTTAGTAATATTCATGGAAAAAGGTTAATATTTTTTAAGTTATTTGTAAACAAATATAAACAACTTAATACTAAAATAACTAGAAATTCTAAAAAAGGTAAAAATTTAGGTAATACTCTAAAATAAGACTAAATGTGTTTTGTTATCAAAACATGACTTATTTTGTCATACTCAAAGAATAAAAGAATAAAAGTTTAATTTCTAAATAGAAGTGCACAATTCATATTTTAAGATTTTGACACATTTTAAAGTAGAATAATACTAACCCTTTGTGTCAACTTAAGTTTTTCACTTGCATTTCTTGAACATTGTATTCAAATTTCTTCTTTTCTATTTTAGACAACAATTAGCATTCTTAAATAATATTACGTACGTTATGAATTAACCATCAATATTAAAAATGGTATATACACCGTATATATCTATCTCATCAAGATCAGTGTGGAGCCAGGACATTGGGCCAGATTGGATCGGTACAAAGAATGTTTTTGAAAAAACTTTTATACAGAACTTTTTACATTAAAAATTTAGTCACTTTTTAAATTTGGACTGGACGAGGGCCAATGTTGGCCCCTCCCTAGCTACGCCACTGATCAAGATAATGAATACTCTTTTTTTATTACTCCCTCCGTCCCATAAAATAGTTTCCGCATTGACTTTAATCAGAGTTTAAGAAAGTGAGAATAAAGTGGAAATGTAGTATTGTGGATTTGTGGTTGGGTAAGAAAAATGTAATGAATGCGAGCCACACAAAACTTTTCAAAAAGAGAAATGAGAAATGTTTTTTGAGAGGTGGAGTTAAGATGGAAGAAGATGATTTTCAAAAACAGAGCACGAGAAGATCAAGCAATCGGCTGAATCGAAACATGGTAAGTTTTTTTGGACATGCATGTTACTGAATGTAATCAAAAATCAAAATGGAAGTAAAATCAATAGTGTGAGTATTTTACAGAAAACAATGGCATTATTCGAAGTTGTTGTTGTTCGAATGTCTTTGTTTGATTTGTGGCATTATTCGTAGTTGTTGTTTGATTTATGGCATAAACAAATAAAAGTTGTATTACATTTTGGAAGAAAGAGTAATCGTTTGTAATCACATAAATAGCAATTGCGAAAATGGCAAAATAGTGGATGAATTGGTAAAAACGTAGAACAGGGAGGATTTGTTGGTGTGACTATTTATCAGAACAGTATGGAAGTAGTTTGAAATAAATGTGGTTAAGTTGGCAGTTTCTGTGTGATTTATGTCATAAACAAGTGAAAGTGTAATTATATTTTCAAATAAATTTAACTCTAAATTTAATTCTGTATGTTGGGGTAAAGTAAATAAGGAAATGCCAAAACAATGGCATAATTCGTAGTTGTTATTGTTTGAATGTAGTTGTTGTTTGATTTGTGGCATTATTCGAAGTTGTTGTTTGATTTATGGCATAAACAACTAAAAGTTGTATTACATTTTCGAATAAATAATAATTGTTTATGATGATGTAAATAGTAATACAACTTTTATTTGTTTATTGCCATGGAGTGTGAATGTATATGTGCTTATTGCCATGGAGTGTGAATGTATTGTGAATGTAATGACACTTTATTTGAATTGTTGATATTATGCCATAAAGATGTCATGTTTTTCCAGATTGTTTGTTGAATAGTTGGAGATAGATGCATTTAAAGAATACATAATGAAAAAATGTTGGAAGAAATCCTAATAATGTGAAGCATAAGTTATGTAAATCATAAATAGAATAGTCATAGTTTTGGAAAAAATATACTCTATTGTAAATACGATGACATTTTATTTGATTTCTTGGTGTTATGGAATAATGATGTCATGTTTATCCAGATTGTTTGTTTCATAACAGTTGACATTTTATTTGAATTGTTTTTTATTTGCTAAAATAGGTGATTCAGAGATCTTTCAACGAAAATGAATTGGACAATGTTGAGAGCATGCGAATTAACTGTTACTGTAGTCTGAGTGAAGTCATGAAGAGAATATTGAAGCAACTGAAACCAAATGAGATAGAGGAGTTCAGAAAGACAGTGTTCGGATGGGTGTTGGATGTGGAAGAAATGCGAACTGTCAGTGGTCAACTTCAGCTTGGTTTTCTATGCAACTATGTCAAAAAGGTTAACCACATAAAAGAGACAGAAGTCATTCGCTTCCACATCCAAAACAGTCTAATTAGTTTTACAAAAATAGATTTATGCATTGCATTGGGATTGAAAATGGGAGGTGTGAAACCAACTTTAGAAGAGGAGATGAAAGGACCTTTTTGGAGAAAATATTTTGGAAAAGCAGGTGTGAAAAGAAGCGAGGTACAAAATGCATTGATGAAATATAATAGTGAAGATGAAGGAAGTGAAGAAAATGATGGTGTGAAGCTTGCTCTACTCCATGTGCTATCACATGGATTATTTGGAAACCAAGTGGCTAGGGATTTACCAAACTGTTATGTGAATCTGGTCGAAGATTTAGAGGCATTCAACACATATCCATGGGCTGATGATGTCTGGGCAGATTTGGTGACCAACATGAGAACAAATTCCAAGAGCCTTAAGAAGTGCAAGGGGGAACGTGTGACTCTACCAGGTTGTCTAATAGCATTACAAGTATGGGCTTTTGAAACGTTTACAGAGTTGGCAAAGGCAAATATATGCAAGGTCATTGAAGGAAGAGAAACAGGAATTCCAAGAGCAGTGAAGTGGGAGTTCAAAAAAAAGCCGCATATGGAAGTTTTCTGCAAGATAATCTTCAAGAACAAACAGGTAAATTCCCTTCGTTACTTATTATTTAAATAACATGTGAAGTGACAATTAATACATTTAAACTGTATTTTTGGATCTTTTACATGCAGTTTGAATGGGAAAGGATGCAGGCTACAAGATTGGAAATTGAAAAATTTCCAAATTTAAGGGCCAATAGTGGTCTTATAGTTGGAAAAAGAATTGAAGGTGTGGAGGTATTTCAAAAAAAAAGAGAAGAAAGGGAAGGATAAGAAAGCAAGGATTTCAAAGAGAACTGGTAAAAAAGGAAAAAATGCAGATGATGTCGAGGTAGAGGATGATGATCAAAGGGTAGTGGGTTTTGGATATGAGAGGAAAGTGACTGTTCTTTTGAGACAAGTCAGGAAGCTAAGCAAAGAAAATGCCAAATTAATGGCAGAAATGAAACTAATAAAGAAAACACAGAAGAGGAATAAGAGATTTCTTAATCAAATATTGGACAAGTCAGACAACCAAGAGAAGGCGAAGGAGACAGTAAGTGAGGAGAGTGTAGATGAAAGCAGCGATGGTGCAAATGAAAAATCAGAGAGTGGAGATGAGACAGAAGATAATATTGAAGACGATGGTGCAACTACAGAAGATAATACCAAAGATGATGCTACATTTGAAGAAGATAATGTTGAAGATGATGGTACAGCTCCAGAAGATAATCATAAAGATGCTGTTGCAGCTCCAGAAGAAAATGTTGAAGATAATGCTAAAGATACTAGTGGAACTCCAGAAGATAATGATCAGGTGGGTTGCAGTTTGCCAAACTTTAATATTTTTGGGCCAGAAACACAGGAAAAATTTAAGGAAGCAGATGACGGTGGAACAATGGAAGAAGAAGATGTAAGTGAGAAAGGAAGAAGTCATGACAAGAATGTTAAAGATGCAGTAGACGACGATGGAAGAGTGGATGAAGAAGGTGAGGGTGCAAGAGTAGAAGAAGCAAGTCAGAAAGGCAAAAATAATGAGAAGACTGATAATGATGCTTGGGGAGATGTGAACACCCAATTTGTGAATGAAATGATCACAAGTGTGTATGAAATAGAAAAACATATGCTAGCTAAAGCGAGCACAACTGCTGACATCAATGCGAAAGAGGTAAGATTTTTGTTTTACAAACCTTAAACAAAAAGAAAATTAAATAAATGAAGAACTTTATGTTATATGAGTAGTTATGTTTATTTTTTATTTTTTTCTTGTGTTGGTTTTACTAGCAGCATATGGAAAAAGGAGTTGAAGAGAGTGAGATGAGGGAAAGCAGAACAAAGCGTAAAGAAGTGGAAAAGGATGTAAGTATATTTTGGAAAAAGTTCCAAATATTTGAAAAAAAATTCCAAATATTTGGAAAAAGTAAACTATAACATATTACTAAATTACAGGTGAAGACCATATGCGCACAAATGCAAAGAAAAAAGCGCAATGCAAGGACCCCAGACCAATACACACCTGGAGAAACTAAAGTTCAGGCTAAGAGGAGAAGGAATCAAATAGCTAAGAGAGATGTAGAGGGAAGTTATTTTCCTCCAAGAGAGCATGGACCTTTTACGGAAGACCCGACTGAGAGACCACGAGAAGAAGAAATAAAAAAGGTGGAAGAATATCTAAAAGTTGGTCTCTTGAAGAAATTGAAGAAAAAGGGATGTGATAGAAAGTACAGATTGAAGAGGAAAACATGCACAATGTCCCGTTTCTTCTGGATATGCACAAAATAGAGTCCAAAACGTGGCTGTATAAGTTGTTTGTGAATCCAGAATGGTTAGATGATAGGGTAATGATTTACTTTTACTACTAAAACAGTATGTTGTAGATCTCAATGTAAAATATAGCATTAAAATAGGTACTGTATTAGATTTATAACATTTGATTTTGGTTTTAAATTTGTTTACAGCATATTGATGTGGCAATGTTTTACTTGAATATGAAACAAGTGCACTACAACATCAAGGGCCCCAAATACACCACATGTGGCCCATTTTTTATGCAAGTGCTGATGCGTGAAAATGAAGAAATTAAGAAGAGTGAGTCTTCAATCCAAACTGCAGCAGACAATCCGGTAATTGTAGACGATATGTTAGGGATTGCATATCCTTTTGATCGAAGTTGGGCACAGTCAGATTTCGTGTACATACATCTGAATACCGGAAACCACTGGGTACTGCTAGTTCTGGAAGTAAAAGAAAGAAAAATAAGGATTTACAACTCCAACAACAGAAGGGCAGATTCCTTAAGAGAAATCAGACCTTATGTGCCGAGCATTGAGTGCTTTCTTCCAAAAATAATGGACATCCATGGAGTGTATGAAGAAATTGGGCTGGAACCAATGAATGACAAAAAGATTGAGTTGGAAACTGTGGAGGACTGCCCACAACAAGATGACGGGTAAAATATGAGTTTTAGAGCTGGAGTATATCATAATTTATTATATTTCATTCAAAACTTATTTCTGGTTTTTTTAACGGTGTGTCATCATCACAGGGGGAACTGTGGCATGTACGTTTTGAAGTTCGCTGAGTTTCTTATGATGGGCATGGACATAAAGGAGGTAAGCTCGATGGACATGTGCATGTATCGTGAGAAAATGGCAACAGAGTTGGTTTTGTATAATGCAAAGAGAACAAAGGAATGTAAAATGAAGGAGGCAACTTCGAGAAACATGGCAGAAAAAGGATGAAAAATTACAAGTCTAGTCTGATGATGCTTTACGGATGTTATGTTTTTAGTATTTGAAGTTTATGTAATGGTGTTGAATGTTTCTGCAAACTGTTGAAGTAAACTTACTATTGTGAAGCACAATATGCTGACATATAAGTGGCAGAATGTAGTATACTATGTTTTTAAATGCCTAAATATTGGCATAGTTGGGAGAACATTATATATGACATTATATTTGGTTCATTATGTAGTCACATGGATATAAATTGGGTTTTTTAGTAATGATACAAGTATTAAAATAACATCTGGAAAGGGTAACACGTACACGGTTGGATAATAATTATGTCCATAGTGGCAAAATGTTCTATAATTTGGTTGAAAATGCCAAAATGTTGGCCGTTTTGTAAGATAAATGTTTTATATTGTGAGTTGGATATACATTGGGTGTGTTATTAATGACACAAATATTACATTAAAATCTGAAAAAGGTTAACATGTAGAACACTCGATTATAATCATAAGTCAATAGTGGCAAAAGGTCGCATATTTTGTTTGAGAATAACTAAATATTGGCAGTTTTATGAGATAAATAGATTAGATTTATTATATAGACATTTGCATATACATTTTGGTTTTTCTATTAATGAGAGAAGTATTACACTCGGAATGAAAAAGGTTAACAGCTAGACAACTGAATTAGAATCACATGTCAACACATCCATTTACTTTGAAATGAATGCCTGGACTGCAAATATATGTGGCAGAATACATTGTACAACGTTCAAAAATTCAGAAATATTGGCATTTTAGAGGAAAAATGAATAGAGCCAAAGGAGTACATAGCAATTGTAAAAATTGTGCCACAAAAACAACATATTACCTACAAATTAAAATCAATGACAAACATTTGACATTAAAAAAAAAGTAACACAAATGTTAAGTAGTTTACATGTATTAAAAGAAAGGCACTGTAGTATAATATGCCCTAAGAAAACGGTCCAATACAAAAATAACAAGTATTGAATTCAATGGAATCATAGTGAAGTAGGTAGTGGTATCACATTGCGACAAGTCTTCTTATTGTGACCAACAACATGGCACCGAGAACATTTTTGCCGTTTTGTCCCACGATGCTCACCAATAGATGGTATCCTTGACTTTCTCGGACGACCAGCTGGCCTTTTCTCACAAAGGGGAGGCTTGCAGCGAATGCTCAAAACATTGGAAGGAACCACCCAAGATGATGGGTCTGTAATTGGATGCATAACAGCACTCCAAGTAGAATACCAATAGTGGCGTGTGTAATATGGAGAAATAAAATCATAGCACGACAGGTGAGGTCAAACACCAATAACAACAACAGCATGAATGAAGAAATTAAGAAGAGTGAGTCTTCAATCCAAAGTGCAGCAGACAATCCGGTAATTGTAGACGATATGTTAGGGATTGCATATCCTTTTGATCGAAGTTGGGCACAGTCAGATTTCGTGTACATACATCTGAATACCGGAAACCACTGGGTACTGCTAGTTTTGGAAGTAAAAGAAAGAAAAATAAGGATTTACAACTCCAACAATAGAAGGGCAGATTCCTTAAGAGAAATCAGACCTTATGTGCCGAGCATTGAGTGCTTTCTTCCAAAAATAATGGACATCCATGGAGTGTATGAAGAAATTGGGCTGGAACCAATGAATGACAAAAAGATTGAGTTGGAAACTGTGGAGGACTGCCCACAACAAGATGACGGGTAAAATATGAGTTTTAGAGCTGGAGTATATCATAATTTATAATATTTCATTCAAAACTTATTTCTGGTTTTTTTAACGGTGTGTCATCATCACAGGGGGAACTGTGGCATGTACGTTTTGAAGTTCGCTGAGTTTCTTATGATGGGCATGGACATAAAGGAGGTAAGCTCGATGGACATGTGCATGTATCGGGAGAAAATGGCAACAGAGTTGGTTTTGTATAATGCAAAGAGAACAAAGGAATGTAAAATGAAGGAGGCAGCTTCGAGAAACATGGCAGAAAAAGTATGAAAAATTACAAGTCTAGTCTGATGATGCTTTACGGATGTTATGTTTTTAGTATTTGAAGTTTATGTAATGGTGTTGAATGTTTTTGCAAACTGTTGAAGTAAACTTACTATTGTGAAGCACAATATGCTGACATATAAGTGGCAGAATGTAGTATACTATGTTTTTAAATGCCTAAATATTGGCATAGTTGGGAGAACATTATATATGACATTATATTTGGTTCATTATGTAGTCACATGGATATAAATTGTTTTTTAGTAATGATACAAGTATTAAAATAACATCTGGAAAGGGTAACACGTACACGGCTGGATAATAATTATGTCCATAGTGGCAAAATGTTCTATAATTTGGTTGAAAATGCCAAAATGTTGGCCGTTTTGTAAGATAAATGTTTTATATTGTGAGTTGGATATACATTGGGTGTGTTACTAATGACACATGTATTACATTAAAATCTGAAAAAGGTTAACAGGTAGAACACTCGATTATAATCATAAGTCAATAGTGGCAAAAGGTCGCATATTTTGTTTGAGAATAACTAAATATTGGCAGTTTTGTGAAATAAATAAATTAGATTTATTATATAGACATTTGCATATACATTTTGGTTTTTCTATTAATGAGAGAAGTATTACACTCAGAATGAAAAAGGTCAACAGCTAGACAACTGAATTAGAATCACAAGTCAACACATCCATTTACTTTGAAATGAATGCCTGGACTGCAAATATATGTGGCAGAATACATTGTACAACGTTCAAAAATTCAGAAATATTGGCATTTTAGAGGAAAAATGAATAGAGCCAAAGGAGTACATAGCAATTGTAAAAATTGTGCCACAAAAACAACATATTACCTACAAATTAAAATCAATGGCAAACATTTGACATTAAAAAAACAAAAAGTAACACAAATGTTAAGTAGTTTACATGTATTAAAAGAAAGGCACTGTAGTATAATATGCCCTAAGAAAACGGTCCAATACAAAAATAACAAGTATTGAATTCAATGGAATCATAGTGAAGTAGGTAGTGGTATCACATTGCGACAAGTCTTCTTATTGTGACCAACAACATGGCACCGAGAACATTTTTGCCGTTTTGTCCCACGATGCTCACCAATAGATGGTATCCTTGACTTTCTCGGACGACCAACTGGCCTTTTCTCACAAAGGGGAGGCTTGCAGCGAATGCTCAAAACATTGGAAGGAACCACCCAAGATGATGAGTCTGTAATTGGATGCATAACAGCACTCCAAGTAGAATACCAATAGTGGCGTGTGTAATATGGAGAAATAAAATCATAGCACGACAGGTGAGGTCGAATACCAATAACAGCAACAACATGAATGCAAACAAAATGAGACAATTGAAACTCCCCACATGTACATGCCTTGGCATTGAGATCAACAACAAAAGAACGGGAATATCTATCAACCACTTCAAATTCCAAATATGAGCACGGCTTTACCTAGAATAATGAAAAAGTGAACAATAATATGTAACTTGACAATGGAAAAGGACAATGCAAAAACATATAAGAAACTGTATGAAAAATCCGAAGGTGGCAGAATGTACCATATGTTGTAGGAAACTTCCAAAGATTAGGCATTAATATAAATGGACAGAAATATTGCAGAAGAAAAAACAACTAACCCTGAGTTTCCTAGTTTGACTTTGAAGTGAAACCAGTAGCTTTTCACGTTTTTTTGTCAAAAAAGAGGTTGTCTTATCAGCCTTTTCCTTTCTCTCAGTGAACCATTGTTGCATTCTTACTCTCAAAAAGTCAATGAGTTTAGCGACAAAATACTCCCTTGCTGAAACATCTACATTGTTCATTGACTTGGCACAATTTGATGTCATTATATCATACCTACGAGGACCACACATGCACTTTGCCCATTTATGACTGCCAATTTTTTCTAGCCATGGTCGTATACAGGTATCTTCGGAATCCAACAATGCCATGTACTCTTCATACTCCTTCACAGTTGAAGCCATATAAGCAGCTTTGAACTTCCAACCTAAATCAACCGCGGAACCCTTGAATTTAGAAATCATGTTACGACGCAAATTCTCAACACAATATCCATGACCAGCATGTGGAAAAATCTTTTTAACTGCACTAAGCAAGCCTATATGTCTATCTGATACAATGTACATGTCCTCGCGGAACATCAATGCTTCACGAACTTTAGAAAAAAACCATATCCAAGACTCTTTAGATTCTGAATCACATATGCCAAATGCTAGTGGGACAATTTGGCCATTTGCATCTTGAGCACAGGCTGTGAGAAGGGTACCCTTGTAATACGCCTTCAAAAATGACCCGTCTGCAATGAGAACTGGTCTGCAATATTTCCACGCCTCCCTCCAAGGTGAGAGGGATATGAAAAAATAACGGAAGGTATTATCTTCTGAAGTTATAAGAGAAATTAGAGAATTTGGATTAGCTTTTTCAAGAGCATACGCCAAAGACGGTAGCAATTGGTATGAGTCAGAATCTGTTCCAAACTGTTTCTGCATAGCTATCTTCTGAGCTTTCCAAGCCTGCGCGTAAGAAATGGAAATACCATGATTCAGAAGCATGTCTTCCCTTATTTCATTTGGCCTATAAGGCTTTTTTGACGCATCCAAAAATTTATGCGATACAAGCTCTCCAACAGTGCGGTAGGTCGCTTGGCGATGTTTGCCTTGACGAAAATCAAAAGAGCACGTATGTGATGATGTAAATCTGCAGAAAACAAAGTACTAAAAATGTGAATATGAAAAGAATGTGGAAAATATGCCAACATAATGGAATAAAAGACTGACAGAATGGTTCACTAAATATACAGTAATGGAGAAATACCTTCGTATCTGAAACATTTGGACACCACGTAGTCTTACAGCCCTCACAGCCCATTTACATTTTTTATCCAAGCAGAGAACGTGTAAACATTTCTTCTTTGATGTTAGTGTCCTGAATTGGAACACATTATCTATTGCGTACAACTTCAAATGGTGAAGAAGATCTGCTTTAGAATTGTAAATAGCATGCAATACAATCTGAGCGGGGTGATAGTGAGTGATGACATCGAGATTATGATGAACAGAAAAATTGTCATTACACATTGAAGAAGGTGACGGAGTAGAGCTAACTTCTGGGGTAGGACTACAAGAGAGCACATCTGTATTGGTCATATGAGTTTGGGAAGTGTCTGTAACATTGACCTCATTATTAACTTGGACGTAATGTTCTTCAATACTGTTGAAAGAAGAACGAATATGACCAGAAGATTGATGTAAGAAACATGGAATTTCTGGTAGAACAGTTTGTGCAACAGAATTTGTGGGACAAGATACAACATGTTTTGCAACAAGTTGATCAACCAAGAGTTCCACACACAAGGGAGATTTTTGAAAATCAGTTTGAAGAGACTTAAGATAAAGGTAAAAACGAAACGTTTCCTCATCATGGATAGAAACAGGTGGAGGACAACCATCAACAATGTAAGAAAGATTAAAGTGGTTATTTGATTTGTAAGGAGAAAATATGGAAGATAATTGTTCCATGAATGCTGTGTAGTTAGGAGAGAGAAGAACTTGCATAGCAAAGGTGGATCTGCAATTGAAGTTGTAGTCATTGTCCCAAGTATCATCAACTTTCACCATAAGCAGAAGAACAGGATCCATATTGACAACTAAGGAGAAAAAGAATAAGAAACAGAATTAAAAAACGTCACAAACCTATAGCCAAATGCCAAGTTTATGGCAATAACAAAGAAACAGAATTAAATAGCAAACGATTCAAACAAAAGTGAAAGCTCAAATAAAGTATAATCGCCAAAGTAAAGGCAATGATTTAGATTGTGAACTTGGTCAAAAAAGCAGTATAACAAAAAAGGCATATAACCTTATGAAAAACGCCAAGTTTTTAGCAATAACATCCCTGACAGTGATAAAGCAATGAATCTCACATGAAACAAGACATTAGAATTTGATTAAGAGTAGAAAGGATGATAATGTTAATAAAACGAAG
Organism: Cuscuta europaea; assembly: GCA_945859875.1. NCBI lineage: Eukaryota > Viridiplantae > Streptophyta > Magnoliopsida > Solanales > Convolvulaceae > Cuscuta > Cuscuta europaea. The sequence continues at coordinate 13,116,947 of CAMAPE010000038.1, forward strand.
TAAGTAGCAAACGATTCAAACAAAAGTGAATTCTCAAATAACAGTATAATCACCAAATTAAACACAATGATTGTGATCGTCAACCTGGTCATAAAAAAATACAAACGACAAATTGAATTTCACATACCAGCCAGTATAATCGAACGGATTGCTAAGTTGAGTTGAAGAGATGATCGAACGGATTGACCTTGAATTTGTTGAGTTCCAAAACTCGTCGCACGGAAGAATAGCCAGTGTAATCGCAAGTTGAGTTGAAGAACTGATAGAACAAATAGGACTGTTAAACGAAGAGCTTATTCGGTTGAGTTTATTCGGTTGCAGAGCTCCGATCGCAAAAGAGGAAGTTAAACGAAGAAGAAAGGCGGTCGCAGAGCTCCGATCGCAAAAGAATAGCCAGTATAATCGCAAAAGAATAGCCAGTATAATCGCAAGTTGAGTTTATTCGGTTGCAGAGCTCCGATCGCAAAAGAGGAAGTTAAACGAAGAAGAAAGGCGGTGGCAGAGCTCCGATCGCAAAAGAATAGCCAGTATGATCGCAAAAGAATAGCCAGTATAATCGCAAGTTGAGTTTATTCAGTTGCAGAGCTCCGACCGCAAAAGAGGAAGTTAAACGAAGTAGAAAGGCGGTGGCGCGAGCAACGGATAACTAACGTATTAAACTGACCGGTATTATGTAGGTACTAATATTATGAGTTAAACTAGGCTTAAAACATAACAGGGGTAAAAAGGGAAAGCTAAAGTAAGCATGTTTCCAAATAGGACTAATGTGATCCTATTTTGAATTAAAAACATAAGTAATCTTATTTTAGATTTTAGGCTAGTTTTAGCCCTATTTAGGCTAATTTCTGTTACACTTTTGTTCAATTTCTCTTTTCTTCTCATTATATATCAACTCTCACAATTATACTTTTCTAGTGTATTTATGAATAATAAAAGAAAATATAAACTTAAGGCGTATATGTTCTATATAAAAAATAAGTATTGCAGTTTTTTTAAACTAAATTTTTAATTTTTATCACTTCTAACATAAATTAATAATTTTATCTTAATCTTCCAAAATCTGGAATGGTGTAAATAATAGTTAATAATAACAAAAATATTTAAAATGTACTTAACAAAATAATTTTTAGAATGATTGAAATTTAAAAATTCAAAAACGTAAATATAAACTCACATATGAAACGCATTTAGGATATAATGAATTTCAAAAATTGGTAAATATGATTTTATGTGTAAACTAATGTGTAAATATGCACCAACCAAAATTGATTGTGGGGTTGCATTTGAAATTGATTAAATTTGAAGTGTCGGATCACGTGTGAAGCTTCAAGGAGCAATTTTAATCTTAAATTAATTAAAGGATAAAGGTTAAATTAGTCATGTTGGAGTTACCGTAAGTAATAAATGAGTGCACCTAGCAATCCCTTTATTGAGACGACCCAAAAAGGAAACGAAGTCATTTTTCATGTTAGGGTACACTAACGGTCTATGTAGCACCGATACCGGTACGCGGAATCGCGGAAACGCGGACACGGGTACGGGGATACGGCAAAACAAAAAAAAAGTAGGATACGGATACGGGGCCATATTTATAAATATTAAAAGTTATGGGGGTGTATTTAAAAATATTAAAAGTTACAGGGGGTGTATTTATAAATATTAAAAATAGTTTTTTTTCTGAAATATATACATATAATATCCTATGAAATATACAAAAATAATAATTTTGTTGGATATATATATATACACACATATATATATATCCTATATATACATATATACTCATTCATTACATATACATCATAATATTTCTCATATACACTAGTGCATCTCGAAATATAAATGTAGACATGTAGTCGATAAGTCATTAATTTAAAATGAGAAATAAGTCAAACAACTACAATCTTGAAATTAAAAGTGCAAGTACCAAAGTTCTAGAATAATTAAGATAAAAAACAATATTTTAAAAGCTCTAACTTCTAATATATATTTTCACCGGAAGTATTAATTTCCAGGAATAATATCATCTTCCAAAAAAATGGCCTCCAATACTGGGTTAGAGATAGGCTTCTGGACTTGCTCAGTAAATTAGATACGGAGTATGAGTTGATGACTTGATTGAGTTGATTCAGATATACCATATAAGCCCATTATTTGATTACCAAGTAAAATGTAGTTTTAGATTTTCATTTTTTTTAGAATTTTATTAAGTAAATTTTGGGGTTTTTTATTCAACAAAGTTGATACGGGTATCCATCAGGATACGAGTATTGGAAACTTTCAAAAAATTACCAAGAAAAAAATGGAAACTTTTAAAAATTACAGATACGGCCCGGGAACGTACGGTACGGGTATCCTAGAGTATCGGATACGGGAACGTATCCGATACGCCGATACGCTACCCTAGGGAAGTATCCCTGCTTCATAGCTAACGATGTGTTTGGGAGTAGGGTTTTGGAGGGGAGTGGAAGGTTAATGAGGGTTTATGATCCTCTTTTTCATGTTTGGGAGTTGAAAAAATTGGAGGGATGGGTTTGGAGGGCTTTTGTAACCCTTCAAAACCCTACAAATGCTTAATTTTTAAGTTCCCCCAATTTGGAGGATTTTGAAGGATAATTAAAAAGATGGTAATTTAAGCTAAATTAGAAACGAATATCAACTCATTGATTTGAATTCGTCATATCTCAAAGTGATTTTAATTATAATTTCTTCAAAAAACTCTCTCCTTCCAATTTTATTACTCAAAGACTTCCTAACCCCGTCCTTTCCACTCCAACAACCTACCTCCAAAGCCTTCTCCTCCTCTTTCCTTCCAAACTTCCAAACATAACCTAAGCATTTTTCACGGTAGATACCAGATTGACTTGTACGGGGAGCATGACATCGAGTCATCGACCAAATTCCTACGGAGTATATGAAATGGAAATTAACAGAGTAAGCGTTTCACGAGTGACGCACGGGAGTTATCTCAACGTTCCCAAAAAAGTCATGGCAATTCCTCTGCAATTCTCTCGTTTTCCAACCCGTACGGATATCTTCTCGCCGGAGTCTAGGATTTTCCAGCTCAGGAAGCCTTTCGCTGTCATCAGATGCTTCCCCACAACAGCTTCATCCTCCTCTTCTTCAGTGATCGTCGATTCGGAGTTTGATCCTAAGGCGTTCCGGAAGAATTTGTCCAGAAGCTCGAATTACAATCGCAAGGGATTTGGTCATAAAGAAGAAACTCTCGAACTCATGAATCGCGAGTATACCAGTAATTTCCCCCCAATTTCGTGCTTGACTTTGATGTTCCGAGTTTTGTTTTTGTCTGCTACGAATCTATAGGAGTGCTGCATTCACAAACTTTTCAAAACATGCTTCACATTTCAGGTGATATTATAAAGAAGTTGAAAGAGAATGGCTTTGAATATACATGGGGAAATGTAACAGTCAAGCTTGCAGAAGCGTATGGATTCTGCTGGGGGGTTGAGCGAGCAGTCCAGATAGCGTATGAAGCAAGAAAGCAATTCCCAACTGAAACGATTTGGCTCACAAATGAAATTATACACAACCCTACAGTAAATAAGGTGCCACATTTTGGTTTATCCTTTTTGTTGGTCTATATTTTGAAATTAGTTTGACCATATCGGCTAATAGTACAATGTATTTGAATTTGGTGCTTTTATTCTGAAATGTTTGCCTTCATTGTGTCCAGCGCCTAGAGGAAATGGAAGTCAAGAATATACCTGTAGATCAAGGAAATAAAAATTTTAAAGTTGTGGAAAAGGGTGATGTTGTGGTTTTGCCTGCATTTGGGGCCTCCGTTGATGAGCTGGTAACTCTTAGTGAAAAGAATGTACAAGTAGTTGATACTACCTGCCCATGGGTTTCTAAGGTGGGTCATCTATAGTTTCAAGAATATTTATCTAACTGTACGTTTAATAGCCTTTTTTGGGTTTGTCGCCCATTTTATCACCAAAGACTTCTTTAGATCATCTAAAAGTGATTCAAATTATTATTATTATTATTATTATTATGTTCCTAAAAAGGATTATATTAATATAAAAAAGACACTTAATCCTTAGGCTTTAGATGTTTTTTCTTTAATTTATACTCCGTAAATATTAAATACGAGTATTAGATAATTCAACAAAGTAGGCAATTTGAGTCACAATCCTTGTAGATTCAACCAAAATTCACATTTCAGGCCTTACAGGCTCTAAGTTGCCAAAGGGTATTTTATCTTGGGTCTTTCCAATTTTATTTACAGGTTTGGAATGTGGTTGAGAAACACAAGAAAGGGGAATACACCTCTGTCATTCATGGAAAATATGCTCATGAAGAAACTATAGCCACTGCATCATTTGCAAGAAAATACATCATAGTTAAGAACATGGCAGAGGTATATTTGCTGCGTGTCTCCTTATCAATACAAACAATGTAAAGTGTTGAAATCTTTTTTCTTTCTAGAAATGCATGGAAGACAACTCAAAGTTTTATAATATCAAGAACTATACACTTGGTGCAGGCAACTTATGTTTGTGATTATATTCTTGGAGGTCAACTTGATGGATCTAGCTCAACAAAAGAAGCGTTTCTAGAGGTGAGAATGAGCCTCTTCCCTTTCCCATTCGTTTGATGTCACATTGTTTATTATGATGAGACATGCTTCTTTGAAATTTATATTTTTGTGCAGAAATTTAAATTTGCAATTTCCAAAGGTTTTGATCCAGACACCGATCTCTGTAAAGCTGGTATTGCTAACCAGACAACAATGTTGAAGGGAGAAACTGAAGATATTGGTCAGTCTCTTTCTACGTCACATGCCTTTTTTTGTCCATCTAGGGTCAGTTTGGAAGGAGGGTTAGGGAAGGATGGTCTGGTCTGGTCTGAACTAGTCTGGTCTTATATTGCCTGGTCTCTATGTATTTTATAACTACGAAAATCTGGTCTGAGACTGAAAATAGTCCAAAAGAAAACATCCTAACTATACCCAGATATATACTTCGTAAGTGAGATTTTACAAGAATTGAAGGAATAACATAATATCTGAATCAGATAACATTTCGAACACTCTTTATTTGTTCTTAAAAATACTCTTCATCAAGAGAAAGACTAAGCCCTTCAAAGTGTTCCCATCTAGAACCCTCCACCCCACCCCCACCCACCTCCATCCAACCTGACCCTCAGGGTGTGGGAATTAGATTTTGGAGGGTTTTGGAGGTGAAGGGAGGAGAGAGTTCATGATAACATATAAATGACTTAATAAATGACAAAGAGTTGAGTTTAAACCATTTTATACCTTTTATTTCGAGAAAATATGTCAAACTAATGTTTTTAAAAGAAAAATAACGCCTCCCTGTCCAAAACCCTCTAAATATGGTTGTTCTGTTTCGCTCAATGCAGGAAAGTTAATTGAGAAGACCATGATGCGCAAGTATGGAGTTGAAAACATCAATAATCACTTCATGAGTTTCAACACTATCTGTGATGCTACTCAAGTATGCCATGTATCTTTTCCATGAATTTCATGGCTACTATTGCCATTTATTGCATTCTTAATGATAAATTGGATGTAATCTTAGGAGCGACAAGATGCCATGTATAAGCTAGTTGAGGACAAGGTGGATCTTATGTTGGTAGTTGGTGGTTGGAACTCAAGCAACACTTCACACCTACAAGAGATTGCAGAGGAACACGGAATCCCGTCATATTGGGTTGACAGCGAGCAGAGAATTGGACCTGGGAACAAAATAAGCTACAAGCTACTGGTGAGCACTCGTGATAACATGATATTTTGAATTATGCGAGTATGAAGTTTCCACCTTTGCACATATTTCCCTTATTTTCTGTACATTCTTTTGAAAAAGCACGGCGAGTTGGTTGAGAAGGAGAATTTTCTGCCTGAAGGACCCCTCACAATAGGGATAACATCTGGTGCATCCACTCCCGATAAGGTATTAATTACCTCGTACTACATAAACTCTTCTTAAATTTGTGCTCCAACAAGCATTGGTCTGGCTTACTTGTTCTTTTCATTTTCATTCATTTTACAAACTTACACCTGCCAAATGAATGCAAGAGTGGTTACTCACGGTCAGATATAGAGATACAAACCAACTTATGAGGCACGAATTAAGAAACAGCACTTAAGTTAGTGCAACAAATAATTTTATACCCATTTTTACCCTTTGTAAAGTTGACCATATCCTATTTAGGATTTTTACTAGCGTGGATGATTAAGCTGGGGTAAATTCAGAATTTACAAATCAGTTGCACACAAAAAAACCAGACTATCATTCTGGTACGGACCAAAATGGAAATGGAATAGTGATCTATTTGTGTTGGATGGAGCGAGTATTAATTTTCATTGTGTTGATAACTGCATGTTACATGTTATTATATCATTACATTTGCATTTCACAACTCTTGAAGTTTTGAACAATGAATGAAAATGTTCAGGTTGTGGAAGATGTACTCATCAAGGTGTTTGATATAAAGCGTGAAGAACTGCAATAGGACCATATAACCTGGGTTACGTTTACTCGATGAGAGGTTCACTTGTAGTAATTGAACCGTCGACATGTAATGTAATTGAAGTCACATAAGAATAGTGTATATGTGAATTCCTTATGTTGCCATAAATGCAATAATTATTTGTACAATGACTACAAAGCAGGCGAGGACAAAAAGAAAGTGAAGCTTGGACATCTATAAGAACCAAACCTACAAGGAACCAATCAATATAGCATTTCATACTCCTTTTGTTAATTTATGAACCTTCAAAATAAAATAAAATTGTTTTTTTGTTACAAATTAGCCCTTATATTTTTAGCATTTGGAAATATACCCCTTGAAGCTGTACTTGTATCCTACTAGTATATTTTTTAAAATTTGCTATATTGCTGTATCCATATCCTTGTAACGATGTAATCGTGTATCCGTTCAACATTGTTACAATGATTGATGTACCCAACAAAGAGATACAAAGTCTAGAAGGTAAATGATCCTTAAACCACCAACAACCATAGCCTCTTCAGGAAAAAAATTCAAACCTTCAATTTAACTTCTTTTCTAGCTTTAATTTCATCTCTCATGAGAACAATAATAATAGTAGCCACTTGACGCATATAAGTCCTATGTTAATAATACTTGAAGAGTTTTTTCCTTAAACATTATTGCAACATTATTACACTGTAAAATAATCGTAATCATGGTCATTAAAGTTATTATTATAGCCACTAAAACTTAAAAAACCACAATTTTGTCAACTACCTTTATCGTATTCATATATTCCTCATTATCTCATATTTGAATTGAGATTAATAATCAATGTCCACATATAGACTTGTCCCCGTTTAATAAAAACATTAAAAACTAGGCTACATATTTTAAAATCCCATCAAAAACTCAATTGATTACATAAATTAGCATTAAAACGTGAGTTAAGTTAACCGCCAAAATGATGAATGCTAATCTCATTCCAGGTAGTAGCAGTAATCACAATTACAACGGTAGTAATGGTAACCATAATAATTATAATAGTAGTATTGATAAAAAAGAAATTACAACCCTTTTAGGAGTTTCAGCCAGAATGCAAAAAAGAAGTGAAGACAAAATTCACCCTCATCTAAATATGTTTCAGATATCATTATGTTGGGGGCTATTTAATTTCAATACATTTTTAGGAAATCCTACCATTTCAACCATACTTTCAACAACCGCGGCCCAGCCAACCATTTAACCAATATTTACATCCACCAGACAGACCTTAAAGTGTTTGTGTTCTAATCAAAACATCATTAAAGAATTTCCCCAGCCAAGCTTCTCTTGAAGAAGTAAACCAATGCCTTGGCACTGCCAAGGTTATGTAAGACCCACCTAACCATGGTTTCTTCTCCAAGTTTATCGGAACAAGTCAAGCGTCCTTTTGGTCAACTCCGTTTGTTGCAGACTTAAAGTTATTTACACTGCTGCTTTGGTTCAAGTAAAATGCCTCAGAGCTATTGATCGCTGGATTCCTTGGACGAAGAAGATTCAACTATTTCAGGGACTTCATCAAGCAACCGGCTTATTGCATCTCGAAATTCAGCTTTTGCGCGGTTAGTTTTTCCTCCCACTACCACACTTGTTCCATCTTGTAATGCCCATATCTTTTATTAGGTGATGCGAGAAAACAGACAAAGCCAACCACAGTCAACACTACTAAAATTACAGGCAACTCATACATGTGCAGATAAATTTATAGAAAGGATTCAGTTAACAATCCAGATTGATATAATGGAACATTTAACTACAATGATACAAATTCACGTCATATAAAGGCCTTGAGCTACTTCTCTATTATATTTATTTTTTTAGTAGGGAACATCAAATCTTTTGTTATTCGTGTGGAGGATTTATTTCGTTTTTTGAAAGGTGGAGGATTCATCTCTTTTCATCTTTTTATCTTATTTATCTTTCTTCTGTTCTTTATCCTTTTATCCTTTCTATTTTATAAATTCTTTTTATCCTTTTTATATTATCATTTTTATCTTTATCTTATATTTATCTTTACCTTTATTTATCTTTTTTATCAGACCTTATTATTTTATCTTTGTTACCTTTCTTTGCCTTTTGCCTCTGATATCATGTATCGATTCATGTTAGTCGATCCCAAAATTTTTTGGGACTAAGACGTGGATGTTGTTGTTGAACATCAAATCCTAACATGGTATCCAAGTCCATATTCTAAAACGAGCAACACGATCTACTACGACTCAAAGAGAGCACAAGAATATTAGGATTGAGCCTCTCTCTATATTACAAGGTTAAATTATTTCATGGACCAAATGCGAAGACACAACCTCACATGTATGTCATTGGACATCATCTCTAAGATCTTTTAATATGGGAAACTCAAATTGTAATAGGTACTCTGCTTTCGCTCTAACGAGCCTCTTACTCACAAGGCATGTTAAATCATTTGACGACAACAAATTTCTAAGATACAAACTGACATAAAGACTTTGTACCGCTTCTATTAAGTTGATCTTTCTATATGGAAACCCAAATTCAAACCATAACTCCACTATAAAATTAGTATTAGTAGTTTATATTTTAACAATTCGGGTCGACTTAACAAGTTAACAATTACTACAGAGTGGATCCATTGTCAAACAGAACTCACCTGATCATGTGACAAGTAACTGATGCATGTTGAAAGCATTAAAGCTCCAAAACCAGCGTACACAACTGGCACCCCTGGATCAGTCTGAAGTGCAGTCTCTATTTCAGTACATCTTTATACGCAACAAAATACAATACAAAAAAATAAAAGCATGACAATTGGCACCTCTGGGTCTGTTTAGAACCCATAAAATACAAGGGAACGAAAAATAGAAAGAAAACATAGATGAAAATTAATAGGAAAAAAATGTGGGGGGAATAAATACGTTTTCCTGATGCATAAAAAAATAAAATACTTCGTATAATGCAACTCATATGGTACAAGAAAGTACTCCTATTCATTTAAAGGTTCTCATATTCTATTCATTTAGTCAACTTAACTCTATTTTAATCGTTACTTTTATATAATAATTTTTTTCGTTTTCGGATTTATTTTTTTGCAACCTAGTAAAACTTCTAACGTCATTTCTGAATGTATACATCATAACTATTATAAATAAATAAATATATATATAGAGAGAGAGTAGTCTTCCGGTCAGGAATTCCTGACCGGAACCGCCGTCCGGACGGCGGCGTTTGGCGGTCTTCCCGGTGGAATTTTTTGATGAAATTTTTATGGCATGTTCTACATCAACTTTAGTTTATCCACAAAAAAACAGCTAAACACTCAATCGGGAAGGTCGTCAAATGATTTTTGGAAGATAACTGCGTCGGAAAATACATATAAAACGCAGTTAACTTCCAAAAATTATTTGACGACCTTCCCGATTGAGTTTTTAGCTGATTTTTTTGTGTGGATAAACTAGACTTGATGTAGAACATGCTATAAAAATTTCATCAAAAAACTCAACCGGGAAGACCGCCAAACGCCGCTGTCCGGACAGCGGCCCTGGTCCGGAATTCCGGACCTGCAGATTTCTCTCTCTATATATACACGGATACATATAAAGTACTGTTAAACTAAAAAAACTTAAACAAGTTATAGAAAACATGCGGAAGTCACGACTCATGTGCACAAATAGGAGTCTATTACTACGTATTTTGTACTAAAAATAAGATTCATTGAATCCTGAGAAATGAACAAAAGCTTTCAACAACATTTTTTGTCAGTGAGACATATATTCTAAAACAATAAATACTTTGTGTTTAGTCTTATATACGAAATTTTCAAAATAATCTTACTCCTTCATTCCCTAAAAGAACTTCCATAGTACAAATGTCACGGGGATTAAGATAGTGGTATTGTGTGGTGGAGAGTTGTGCAGAAGAGAGAGAAATGTGTAAGAATTGTTGTGAACCACAAATTCATTACCAAAAAAGGAAAGTGGAAGTTTATTTTGGGACGCCCAAAAAGGAAAGTTGGGAGTATATTTAGGTACAGAGGGAGTACATTAGATATTTGTTGATATTCATTTTATTTATTTATTTATGTCTATTATATATACACAAAAAATCTACATATATATAATTTTTAAAACTAATCATTTTCCATTTCCTCTGCGCTTATCGAGGTAAAACTGACCTAAGAAAATAACTTTACTTTGTATCTATTTTCCATTTTTCTAGCATTTACAGAATGCGGACATACACTATAGGGTATATTATTACCTTCAGCTCAAGGCCAGTACTACCAATTGCATCTACAATCTCAACTTTCGTCCCATCAATCTCAATCGGGAGCATGGAGTTGGGCCGTCTGACTCCGGCAAATTTCCCTTCTTTATCATAAAGGATAATTGATTGCAAATCACGTGCCAGCATCGATCTGGATTCTCGAACAAATAAAAGGGGGGAAACAGAGAAGGGTGTCAAATATCACCTAGTTGAACCCATATCATTATATATACATATAATCATGGAACACTCTTAACAGTCACAGTCATAAACCTTACATTCCCTTTACATTGGGAGAATTAACATCACCGACAGGCAGAAATGTACCAAATAGCTTCTTGTCTCCATTAATCTTTAGAGGAGCCATGGCCAAATTGAAGGGTCCTTCATCATCCTTCATGATCTGCAGTGCTGAAAAGCTCCAATCTGTTTGGTATATGGTTATGTCACAATACCTCAATGGATCATTCACACTTATTGTCTTCCTCATTACCTCCTTTCCATTGAGGTCATTTAGTGATAGATCAGTATGAAATTGTGAAATCTATACTACAAAAAAAATTACTGATCAGTCCTTATAATTTTGAAATAATGACTAAAGTCCAAGTAATGGACAAATGTGACTTTTACAACTCAATGATTATGAGTTATGACAGTGTCGGTATTTTTGCAGTTATTTTCAATTTTACTATGCAGTAACATTGACGGTATTCATATTTTTGAAAATAAACTTTATTTCAGTAATATTGTAGGAAAACCCCTGCAGCCATACCTGTCCATCATCAGCATAGTCCATGTAGAATCTATTGACATGAACTTCAGTATTGAATGCTTCTGAAGGAGTAGACAAAAACCCCGTGGGCCCAAGTATGTCGCCTATAATGAAGTTGAGACCTTGTGGAACATTCACGGACCCTCTGAAGCTGCCAGTGGCACTAAGAGTTCCTCCTGACATTACTAACAACAATGCCAAATGTACCCCAATTGGAGCAACCCGACCTGCCAGACCCTTAAACGCATATAGAGCTGAACCCTTTAGGAATACCTAGATATGCAGCAACAGAGTCATATTAGTCATATGACTAGTTCATGATCTTATATGTGCTAAGTCATCCCACACCAGTTAACCATAAAGATAAGATCTCACATATAAGGACTCATATGTACTAATATGTTATCGGTTTGATCTTTGCGGATAAAGACTCAAGTACTAATATGATACAACAACAACATTACCCCAGTACTAATGTGATATAAGAGAAAAATAAACTCAAGCAATCAGCTTGATCAGATTAAAGTTAAAATTTAAAAAAGAACAGACAGATTGCAAGATTGCACTGATTTAACAAACACATGGGTTTGTAAAGCCCTGCTACATTGGCTCATTATGAATAAACAAACTCAGTAACTTACACAAAGTATTGGATTACTCCTGTCCGATTATCTTTTTAGGATGGAACACCAAATTTAGATAATATACTGGTTTTTATATTTTATATGAGCAGTAGAAGAAACAAAAGAAAAAAGTAAAGAAATGACACCTCATATCCAGCTCCCATCAGGATGACCCCCAAATCTCGTATCGATGCTTGAACTAAAGTGTCTGAGTATTCATTTTTACGAATTGCCTGAGTTGAGTGTATGAATGACCACCTACATATTGGTCCTGTAGTTGTTAACCAAAGAGGTGGGGAAAAGACACAGTTTGGCAAACTCAAACTAAAACAGACCTTCTTGCTACTCTAACGAGGGGTATTTGTGTTGTATAAGAGCAGGCCATCAATGATGCCCCTAGTAGAGCGGATGTTCCTAAGAATACGGGAGAAGAAAACATGTGGTCAAAGCCAAGAGTGAGAACCCATCTCCAGCTGAAGAACCCAAACAGTGGATTATCTTCAGGGAACGTGTGAAAATAGAAATCCGGAGCCTCCCCTTGTTGTATAAGTGATCCTACACAAAAAAAATGTACGCATAAATGATCTCAACTTTTGTCCGATCTCAATCCAAATATATTGTTGAATCATAAATAGGGTGTTGAATTGAATGAACATTACAATATTTCTTTAAACCATGATCATATTGATACAAAAGATACTACGCCCCCTGTTTGGTGGCATTAGTTTGATTATGAGTAGAATAAAAAGAACAAGCATACTTAATAGTGTTTCACTTATGTTGCTTAAAATTGATTTGAAGGACACCTCTTTTTTAAATTTCAATCAAATAGCTTCTAAAGGTACAAACTTTCTCACGCAATTATTGAAGCAATTTGAAACATAAGATGTTAAATTTTAGTTCTAAATCTAAATTGTACCATCAAGCCTTCGGGGTTTGTTTTGTTCAGGTATTCCGGATGGTGAAGATGAGTGGTGATAATAATTTAAAATTATTTCTACATTTAGATGAATGAAATGTGAAAATAAAAAACCATGTGGAATACATGATCTAGCTACTGATACAGTCATTTCTAGCCTAAGACTAACAATTACATTTATATCATTAAAACATAAATCAACCCTCCTCTCATTCCCTCCAAAATTCTTGAGCCAAACAAGCCCTTAATCCTTTCTATATTCTTGGTTATACACTGATGCTACTTGCTGATGGTTTCAATTTTTAGTGCAATTTAGCTCGTGAGCATTATTACACAATTGAATGTCTTCGGCCCAATTATGAATTCTAACCCTTCTAAACTTAACATCTGCAAAAGAGCTCTAGAAATTTAGGACACCATCCATGGGGGAAGAAAAAGAATACCTATGGTCATTAAGACAGCAAGGATAAACATCTCAGCTATGGCCAAGGACAAATTGGCCAGAATAGCAATTACCCTTCTGGGCAATATCCTTAACAGCCCCAAACCACCGGCCTTGCTCCTCTTCACCGGCGGTGGATTCATAGGAGAGTTGCCATTTCCGGCGTCTCCAACTTCTAAGAGCTTGGGAGCTATGTCAGATTCCGGCAGCCTTATCTTGCGGGGAAAACTCTTCAGCACTTCACCCTGACTCTTTCTGGTGATGTTGAGCTTACAATAAAGAGTGAAGGAAACATTTTGGCTCGTGTTCTTGAGCACATAATAAAATCTCGAATTGCGTGATGAAAAATGAACCCCGACACTGCAGTTCAGTTTGGGGTTTCGGAGTTGAGTGGAGCTTAAAGAACTACTGCTAAAATTCGCCATTGATAAGTAGAAGTTGTACACGGGCAAAGTGAGTCTATCCACAAACATGCGTTCCAGGATGATGAAGTTGTTTCAACTAGGTGTCATCAAATAATGAACTTTCATTTAATTATTATATCTCTAAGTCATCAAATAATTAATCTAACTCTAATTTTCTCTATTTCATTCATCTTTATATTCGCTTTTCATCTTGTATTTATAACGTTTGCTCTTCCTTCTCTCCGTTCTTAATCATATATTTCTCTCGTCTGCTCTCCATTCTCCAAGGGCTGAGTCAAGACATTGATTTCGACTGGACACGTACAAAGATTATTTTTGAAAAAAGATTATCCAGAATTTTTACTTTAAAATCAAAATATTTTTTAAATTTAGGATGGGTTAGGGCCTAGGTTGCCCCCCTCTAGTTCCGCCCCTGTTGCTCTCTTTCTCTCTCGTTTGCTCTCCCTGCAATTCTGCCGACTTCTTCTTTTATTTGCTATCGATCCATCTTTATTATAGCAAGAGAAGAAGAAGAAAATAAAATAGAGCAAAAAGAAGAAGCCGACAGGATACCAGAGAGAGCAGACAGGAGAAATATACAGAGTATAAGATGTAGAGCGGAGAGCAGACGAGAAAATATAAGATGAAGAGCGAAGTTAAAAATGAGTGTACAGGAGGAAAAGTAGAGTTTATAGATTAACTATTTGATGACTTGAACTGCAACTGTATAATACAAACAGATAGTTTGGTCAGATCGGCTATTTTAATATTTTGACAGAGCAGATGTTCTTGATCGACTATAAAAATACAAATTCATGTACTTTAAAATTTAAAATGTAAGATGAAGTACTACTTACTCTCGTCGAAACCATTTCATGTACCATTTAAACCATTTTCTCACTTTAAAATTATTAAAATCAATTTTAACTCAAATATTTCAGTGTTATTAATTGGACTAAAACTTCTCATTTGATTTGATGTAATCTTTAAATCTATTAAAATCTAACCTGATTCGATCTGATTTATAAGTACGCAGTACGCTATTTTAGGTTTATGCTACAATTATGTGTGTGTTTTATGTAAATATGCTACAGTACTGCATTTGGAAGGTTTCTCCTCAAGTGATTATGTCGCGATTTCATGTTATTTCACGGTCTTCACATCTATGTGCAAACATGACACTAAGTAGCAAATTTAATTTAACTATGGCTTTAGCTTTAGGGTACATGACAATACGGTTATTTCGCATTTTTGCCTATTAATGTGTAAGGATCGCTGCGTGAAAAATCCTATGTAATACGTAGTATATCAATAAAAATAAAGCTAGAAAGTAATGGTGTAGAGTTGTAAGTGGTTGTGTTCTCACGCAACGACCAATGTTGGGATTGAAAATTTTTCTCACGCTCAACTATTACAAAAAATCAATCCTCACTGATACACTTCTATTCTAAGTGTATTTCACTCTTCACACATTTTTCTCACTTTCTGATGATATGAACAACAATAGAACACTCTATTTATAGGCTAGTTTGTAGACAAGAGGAAGTTACATCCAAGCTTCCATAGTTATCTCCATATCTTCTACCATGTTCATATGTTGGAGAGCTCCTCCCAAGAAGGTGTGAGATGTCTCTTGGCAACTTCCCAGAAAAAGGGTGGAAGATCCTACAACCAAGTGAAAACTAATAGGGAGTATTGAATTAAGCTTGGTGATTAAAGTTGATCTGAGATCAAAGTTGATCTCTTGGTGAGATATCTTCACTCATTGCTAATTAAGAACTAAAATCTCATACTCGGATCCGAGAAAAGGACAAGAATACGGGACTTTTGTGTTTGACAAGCCAAATTACGGGAGTTGCGTTTATTAGGGTACAAAATTACGGGATTTGGAATTGGGGGAATCCGACTGGAGGTAGGCTTCGAAAATAGGTTAAAACTGTGGTTGGAATCCGGGAATCTGACCAGGATTTTCGAAAAAAAAAACAAAAAACCTTGGTCGGAATTGGTGAATCCGACCAGGTAATTGCAGATAAAAATATGAGTGTTTTGAGATTTTATACGTGTTTGATTTGTGAGCGAGTATTTCACCAAACTCCTACGTTAGTAATGGGGAATCAGACAAGGTTTTATGTGGTCGGAATTGGTGAATCCGACTGGGTTTGACTGTGTTTTCTCGCCTAGTTTTTCATCAAACTCCTACGATAATAACTCCTATAAAACCCATTCATTTGTTCTCAAAATTTTCAACACACTCCAAAACACATCTTTCTCTCTTAATATATTCATTATATTTTATGTTTAGACACTCTCCTCTCATAATATATTTATAATATATATTATATATAGAAATGTCTACTGAGAGCAATAATGTTGTTATGGTTCATTGGAATGACTCTACATCTCAAAAAGGTGATGAAATAGAAAACTCCATACCTCCTAGGGCGGTACTATTCATTAGTGATGGAGATCATTTTACCACCGTATACATGAGAATGTTCTAAACCATGTTAGAGGTGAGAGATTTTCCGAAATTAAAATAATTTACGGAAAATTGCCAAAATATAAGAATTCGGTATATGTTGCTTCTAGACTATGGCCCATTCACAATGAGTAGACATGGAGCCATTTATTTCGGATCGCTAAAAATGAATACGAAGAGTTGCACATTTACGTGGAAGCTATAGCGGCCCTGCCACAAAATTTGACGTTCCACGAAAACTCCTACAAATAATACCGCTATGTTTCACAATACCGGAGAGGGCTCATCATCAGTATATGGCCAGAGGAACAACCCTCAAACGTTTGAGAACTTGGAATCTCACGGTATGTATTGTTAATGTTAATTACAATTTAAAATGAATTGGTTTTATGTATAATTACTGTTAATAGTTTAATAAATAGTTAAATGTCATTGTATACTATGATAATTATAAATTTATAATTAGATAAAATCAAACAAATCAGAACATTCATAAAAAATTTATGAATTATATTGTATAAAATTTGTAATAATTTCAGTGCAGATCTGACCCATCTATAATAAAAATTAAATAGACAAATCACATAAAATTTAATCAGATAAAATTAATCAGATAAAAATTCATCACATAAGAGTAGTTCACTGTATTAATCATGTACGGAGTAATTTTTTTTAGATGTTTTAATAATAGTACATTATACTATTAATGTATAGACAAATTCTAATCAGATAAAAATTTATGAGTTACAATTCATTTCATCCAATGCATCTACACACTTTAATTCTCCCTACACACTTTAATTTCAACCCACCACTTTAATTTCAACCCCACTCATTCAACAAATCATTCAACCTCACCCATCCCAAAATGTGCTCTCAGAATTGGTTCAGATTCTTGTCATCCGAAGTACTATTATTAGCAAAAAAAAATTGTTTTTATTTTATTTTCCCAGTTCGTAAATAATCCTGTTTTTTTGGTTGGACGAATTACACTTATCCGTACAACTACTTTTGTTGTTGTTTGTAATTATGACGGATAACTTTTTCAACCCAAATAAAAATTGTAAAATACAATTAGTATTATTTACACATCTTACATTTTTATGCAGAAGTCATTCACGATGTGTATCAGCTCGTCAACCAGGCTTGTAATAAGGACATTAAAGAATGGCTACAACGGTTGGCCCTGGATTTAGGTGATGAAGAGATGCTCCACTGCACCAGGGCGTATTCATTTACCCGAATGCACAAGATGAGCTCTCTCCTGTCCCTCATCATAGGCCAGATGTACGAAGAGATGCTCCCACCCGTGGTCATAGATATATGGTCTCGGTGATGAAGATGAAGATGAATATGAAGATGAAGGTGGAAACGAGGAAGAGAATGATGTAGATGAAGATGAAGGTGGGGGTGAGGAATCACAACCGCCTCCTGAATTATCTCCGCATCAAGATTTCTCATTTCTTGAACCACCGCCGTATTATGATTCTTATCAGTACTCTACACAGTCGGATGCATAGTTTCCCACATTTTCAGATTCGTCATTTTACCATGAAGACACAATGAGGGTTCGGAACACTGGCAGCGGGGACATATCAGGGCCGAGCACCCAACCTATCGTTGAACAAAGACGAAGACGAAAACCATGACATCGTGACTGTGGGGGGGGGGGGGGGGGGGGATTGTATGTGTCTCGCCAAGAGCATCACAAATATCATTATATGTAGTATTAAATTTATTATTGTGTGTATTTTATCAGTATTTTATCGGTATTTATTATATCAATATTATATTTATTAATAACTTAATTTAAAACTACATTTGTTTTGTTCAATTTCATTAAATTACAAAAATTGCATTTTGAACAAAATCAAATTTGTATTTCATTTTATGAACTTAATTCACAGTACAGATGGATTAAAAAATAAAACAAAGTAACCAATGTTTTGTATTTTTAAAAATATGAAAGTATTACTTTTATAATTCAGAAATACAAATATATAAGGGAAAAGTACGGAAAAGGTACTTGTGTTGGAGCTCGTTTTCAGATAGGATCATGTGTTTCATTCTTTATCAAAGTGGTTCATGTGTTTGAATTCTGTTATCACAAGAGGGTCACGCCATTAAAAACGTCTGAAAAAGACCGTTAAAAGTAACATTGATTTTCAAAAGTGCCTGAAAAATTAAAAGAAAAATAACGGAAGGTGCGCCTCAATAAGACAACCGCTAGGCCATGTTTCTTTTTTGTTTTCAGCCACCTTTGTCACCGGAAAGTCCATCGGAAAAGTGATATTAGCGAAATAATTTTTAAAAATAATTCAAATAGATCTGAAAAATCCAAAGGGGAAGGTGGTTTGGAGGTCATCTTGACGAGGCGCACCTTGCGGTACTTTTCTTTTAATTTTTCGGGCACTTTTGAAAATCGGAGTTACTTTTAACGGTCTTTTTCAGACGTTTTTAACGGCGTGACCTTCTTGTGACAACGGAATTCAAACACATGAACTACTTTGATAAAGATTGAAACACATGAATTATCAAAATGAATTGGTTTTATGTATAATTACTGTTAATAGTTTAATAAATAGTTAAATGTCATTGTATACTATGATAATTATAAATTTATAATTAGATAAAATCAAACAAATCAGAACATTCATAAAAAATTTATGAATTATATTGTATAAAATTTGTAATAATTTCAGTGCAGATCTGACCCATCTATAATAAAAATTAAATAGACAAATCACATAAAATTTAATCAGATAAAATTAATCAGATAAAAATTCATCACATAAGAGTAGTTCACTGTATTAATCATGTACGGAGTAATTTTTTTTAGATGTTTTAATAATAGTACATTATACTATTAATGTATAGACAAATTCTAATCAGATAAAAATTTATGAGTTACAATTCATTTCATCCAATGCATCTACACACTTTAATTCTCCCTACACACTTTAATTTCAACCCACCACTTTAATTTCAACCCCACTCATTCAACAAATCATTCAACCTCACCCATCCCAAAATGTGCTCTCAGAATTGGTTCAGATTCTTGTCATCCGAAGTACTATTATTAGCAAAAAAAAATTGTTTTTATTTTATTTTCCCAGTTCGTAAATAATCCTGTTTTTTTGGTTGGACGAATTACACTTATCCGTACAACTACTTTTGTTGTTGTTTGTAATTATGACGGATAACTTTTTCAACCCAAATAAAAATTGTAAAATACAATTAGTATTATTTACACATCTTACATTTTTATGCAGAAGTCATTCACGATGTGTATCAGCTCGTCAACCAGGCTTGTAATAAGGACATTAAAGAATGGCTACAACGGTTGGCCCTGGATTTAGGTGATGAAGAGATGCTCCACTGCACCAGGGCGTATTCATTTACCCGAATGCACAAGATGAGCTCTCTCCTGTCCCTCATCATAGGCCAGATGTACGAAGAGATGCTCCCACCCGTGGTCATAGATATATGGTCTCGGTGATGAAGATGAAGATGAATATGAAGATGAAGGTGGAAACGAGGAAGAGAATGATGTAGATGAAGATGAAGGTGGGGGTGAGGAATCACAACCGCCTCCTGAATTATCTCCGCATCAAGATTTCTCATTTCTTGAACCACCGCCGTATTATGATTCTTATCAGTACTCTACACAGTCGGATGCATAGTTTCCCACATTTTCAGATTCGTCATTTTACCATGAAGACACAATGAGGGTTCGGAACACTGGCAGCGGGGACATATCAGGGCCGAGCACCCAACCTATCGTTGAACAAAGACGAAGACGAAAACCATGACATCGTGACTGTGGGGGGGGGGGGGGGGGGGATTGTATGTGTCTCGCCAAGAGCATCACAAATATCATTATATGTAGTATTAAATTTATTATTGTGTGTATTTTATCAGTATTTTATCGGTATTTATTATATCAATATTATATTTATTAATAACTTAATTTAAAACTACATTTGTTTTGTTCAATTTCATTAAATTACAAAAATTGCATTTTGAACAAAATCAAATTTGTATTTCATTTTATGAACTTAATTCACAGTACAGATGGATTAAAAAATAAAACAAAGTAACCAATGTTTTGTATTTTTAAAAATATGAAAGTATTACTTTTATAATTCAGAAATACAAATATATAAGGGAAAAGTACGGAAAAGGTACTTGTGTTGGAGCTCGTTTTCAGATAGGATCATGTGTTTCATTCTTTATCAAAGTGGTTCATGTGTTTGAATTCTGTTATCACAAGAGGGTCACGCCATTAAAAACGTCTGAAAAAGACCGTTAAAAGTAACATTGATTTTCAAAAGTGCCTGAAAAATTAAAAGAAAAATAACGGAAGGTGCGCCTCAATAAGACAACCGCTAGGCCATGTTTCTTTTTTGTTTTCAGCCACCTTTGTCACCGGAAAGTCCATCGGAAAAGTGATATTAGCGAAATAATTTTTAAAAATAATTCAAATAGATCTGAAAAATCCAAAGGGGAAGGTGGTTTGGAGGTCATCTTGACGAGGCGCACCTTGCGGTACTTTTCTTTTAATTTTTCGGGCACTTTTGAAAATCGGAGTTACTTTTAACGGTCTTTTTCAGACGTTTTTAACGGCGTGACCTTCTTGTGACAACGGAATTCAAACACATGAACTACTTTGATAAAGATTGAAACACATGACTCTATCTGAAAACGGGTCCAACCACAAGTACCTTTTCAGTACTTTTCCCAATAAATAAATAAAGTTACACACTCACTTAATTACTCCCTCCGTCCCGGTCATTTCTTACAAGTTTGAAATGGTTCGCAAATTTAGAAAGTGAGAATAAAGTGGAAATGTATGGTTGTAGTTGTATAAGAAAAAGGTGAATGAATGTGAACCACATATTTTTTCCAAGTGGAAGTTGGAAGAATTAATTGGGATGACCCAAAAAGGAATGTTGTAAGAAATGACCGGGACGGAGGTAGTAAAACACAACTGCTAAAGTTACCCCAAAATGTACCTCATTTTTACCCCACACATTAGCGGTAAAAATGAATTGCCCCTAATTTTTTAGTGGTGCCTCATTTAAATGAATTACCCCATTTATGGCCACACATTAGGGGGTGAGGTAAAAATGGGGTACATTTTGGGGTACCTCTAGGAAAATTCTAATTAAAAAAACTCGACCTTATTTAAAAAAAACAAATGTTGGATTCGTGAGTTCCGACCGGAAGTAAAAAAAAAATCAGTTTGAATTTGAGAAATCCGACTGAAGTGAATTCATTTTTTTCTCCAAACCCTTCCCCTAGTCGAAAGTACTCGGAACTCCCTCTTCCGACTCCTCCTTTTTTGGAAAACCTAGAAAATTTCCAGTATTTTGGCACCGGTATTATTGATTCCCGTATTTTCGTCAATCACCCATTATTCACCCCTCGGATCCCGATCCATCCAGGGATGGATTTAGGGGGGAGGGGAGCGACCGCCCTCCTTGGACTTTTAAAATTTTCCATTATATATGTAATATTTTCATAAATATTTTCATACTTTAATTAGATATATATGTTTTCGCCCCCCTTAACTTTTAATTTTCAAAATTAATATATAGCCTTACATGCATAATGTAAAACTTAATTGGATATTTAAAAAAAGAAACGTTTAAAATAATTTACATACTTAAGCAAATAAACAATATAATAGAATAACTTTGATCATTGTTTAAGACTTGAGATATTTATTATATAAAAATTCCTAGTTTTGTAATGTTTAGTTATCTTTATTAGATAATTAGTATTCGATTTTGTAAAATATCAACTACCAGACACACTAGTTAAAGAGTTTTTAGATCATTGATGCACACTAATTAGTAGTGCATAAATATATGTTTTTATGTTTGATTTATGTTGATTGTTTGACGTTTTATTTAGTTTGTAAACATTTATGTAATTTCAGTTGTAATTGTATTTTATTCTTTATTTATAAGTTGTAAAGTTTAGTTAGGATTTGTGGTGTTGGAAAGGAAGATTTTGAAGAGAAGAAAACAAGAAATTTGACTGCCCAGGAGTGAAACCCGACCGGGTAGAAACCCCCACCCGGTCGGGTAGGATTTAACAGACGAAATTTCCAAGAAAGTCACTGGACCCGGTCGGGTCTCCTACTTGACCCGGTCGGGTCAGATGTGACCCGGGACAAAACGACGTGCGAAGATCAACAGAACGTGGCGGATTATCTGATTTTGACAGGACCCGGTCGGGTAAGTACTTGACCCGGTCGGGTAAGTACTTGACCCGGTCGGGTAAGTACTTGACCCGGTCGGGTACCTGGCCAAAGGTGTTGAAAAACACCTATAAATAGCACACTTTTTCTTCTCTAAAAAGAATTCCTTCTTCCATACTCTTAAGCTCAGTTTAGAATAGCATTTCTTTATATTTTTCTAGCTATGTTTAGTCTCCAAATGAGGAGCTAAACTTCCATTCTTGGTGTTGCTCTTGAAGCTTGTTGATTATTAAAGTTGTGAGTTATTTTCTAAACTTCTTTCCTTGAATATTAACAGTTCTTTCCTTAATACCATCTCTATATTAATGTTGGGGAGTGTTGCTAAGATGACAATTAGTTAACATCTCGACATTAGTTAGAATGATATTTTCTTCCTCTATATCAATGTTGGGGAGTGTTGCTAAGATGACAATTAGTTAACATCTTGATATTAATTATAGTAGGATTCATCTTCTTTAATAATATTCTTCCTTGAATATTAATTAATTCCTACTCTTATTTCATATTAATATTTTGAACATTACTTAAAGGATCAACTAGTTTTGTTTCATATATTAATTATTACTAGAAACGATCAACGAACCGATGGTTAATCGTTGATGGTTTCACAAGTAAGTAACTTCGGTTTATTAATGCACGGTCGTGGTTAATAAACTTAAGAGGGATTAATTTTGTTGGTTAAACCGAAACCGCTTGTGTTGAGGTTATCAATCTCAATTGATTTCATCAACGAGTTAGAAAGATTAAATGCTACTATTAAATCGGTATAAGGCGTTGTTCTATATTTGATTAATAGTAAGGGTTATTAATGAACGGTCGTTGTTAATAACTACCCTCGATGAAGTGGATATACTCCTCGATTGAGTATTCGAGAGGGAATAAGTTATAGATATAACAATGATCGACTAAAATATATCAACAAGTGGAAAGTAGCAATGCCAAGTCCTTTTTATCTTTGAATTAAACACATATAGGTTGTTCATCTTAGTTCTTAATTAAATCAAATCACTCAATCCAAATCCCCCCCTTTTATTTACTAAGTATCATAAAAAGAGAATTATTCTTTTCCCTGTGGATACGAACTCTACTACGCTATACTACGTATAAGTGTTTAGTATTGAAAATTATTTTGACGCATCGTGACAAAGTGCTCGTCAAATTTGGCGTCGTTGCCGGGGAAAGGCAAATATTTTTCTTTTTATTTTATCTCATAAAAATCAAAAACAAAATATATATATATATATATATATATATATATATATATATATATATATATATATATAAACTTACTTTTCCATTTTCTGAGCTTGCATGAGTAAATGGATACCAACACATCATCCCTAGAGAGTCAAATTTCCGACTTGACCTCTCTAATAAAGGAGTTTATCTCATGTTCAAAATCTCAAGATGTCCATACATGCAACATTTGCATGTCACAAAGGCATCTTACAAATTTTTGCCCAGAGCTTCGAGAAGAATTCTTTGAACAAAGGAATGGTGTTGGTTTCCAAGAGAGGTATGATTCATTCTACAACACATATAGCCCATACTCATATTCTTATTCCAGCATCTCCACTGAAGACATGATCTGAGCTCTCACTTTCAATGTGACAAATATGCAACAAAATATGTCACAATGCTCGCAAGAAGCAGTGTCCAACAAACAGAACTTGGACAATCAGTTGAAACAAATGCCAAGCATTGTGAACCACATGGGCGAGGAGGAGGAAGAAGAGGAGTTTACGGAAAAAGCTCAACCAGAGGAGGAACCCGAAAACTCAACTCAACCACCGGCCATTCCTAAGATCATGCCACCATTTCCTGAGGCTCTAAGGGAAACACAAAGGGTGGAGAAGGACAAAGATATCTATGAAATTTTCAGCAATTGTGAGTATAAATTAGACTTCTCTTTGTTCACAAATAAGCAAGGAATAACGGTGGGATTACACAAATATTTCATACTCCCTCTTATACCACCCGGATCAAATCCCCTTCCATTGACCATGCATAATGAAAATCATGGACCAACACTCTCACAATATGAAGCGATAGAAATCTGGATATTTGATCCCGGAAAGGTCAAAATAAAGGGTCGAAAAACTGAGTCTTTCTATAAGAGTCACCCGGGTGAAAATTTGAAGAAGATGAGTTATCACGATCCAAGCTTGAACGATTGAACACAACCATGGCGTCGTGCCGCGACGTTAACTAAGGCGCTTCTTGGGAGGCAACCCAAGCAAGGTACGTTTACTTTTTTATTTTATTTTTACACATTTCAAAAAAAATGGACTGGAATTGGACCCGGCCGGGTATAAACCCTAACCCGGTCGGGTTACTTCTA
The DNA here is from genome assembly GCA_945859875.1 of Cuscuta europaea. NCBI lineage: Eukaryota > Viridiplantae > Streptophyta > Magnoliopsida > Solanales > Convolvulaceae > Cuscuta > Cuscuta europaea. The sequence continues at coordinate 13,141,956 of CAMAPE010000038.1, forward strand.
AAAACAAAACACCCGGGCAATCACCCGGGCGAGGAATGAGCAAAACAAGAATAAATTTTTCGCCCGACCGGGTAGACTTTCATACCCGACCGGGCAAGCCAGCAAAAACCTTCTGCCTCGGGTGAACAGTTTACGCCCGACCGGGTACACTACCCCACCCGGCCGGGTATCTCGATTTTTGGAAACCAGGCCATTTCTCTAAAAAAAATGAATCACCCCCCTTTGTCTTCCCCTTTCGAACAACACCCCCAAATTCCCTCCATTTCCAAAAGTCAAAAGCTTCATATCTTCTACATCCATCCACCAATTAAACTCATTTCATTCATCACCTCTTCACCCTTTTCATCTCCACACCCACGAATCACCAACAAAACCTCCCAAAAAGTATCCAAAAAAAAACATTCATCTTAGACACAAGCACTAGGGACAGTGCTTTGATTAGCTTGGGGGGAGAGTTTTATGGAATACTCACATTCATACTCTTTATTCTTGTAAATATATATATATAAGCTTGTTAAGTTGAAAACCTGAAAGGGCAACTTAAGCAAAAATAAAACAAAAATAAGAGTGAGTTGTGAGGATTAAAACAGAAAAATGTGGGAAGCTGGGATGAAAACCCGAAAGGGCACCTAGGCAAAATGAGAGAACGAGAGAAGGTATTTTCTTTTATTTCTGCAGGATCCTAAGGGTAACGAAAAAAAAAAAGGTTGAGGTTGATAAAGAAATATGGAGTTGAAGACCCTCTTTACTATTATATTTTTGGGGATTTACTTTATGTGTTTCTAAAAACACTCGTGGATGTGTGTGTTGATATTCTTGTCATTTTAAGGACTTCTTGGATCGGATTTGATTTACTCGAGACGAGTAAAGGTTTAAGTGTGGGGGTGTTTGATGCACACTGATTAGTAGTGCATAATTATATGTTTTTATGTTTGATTTATGTTGATTGTTTGACGTTTTATTTAGTTTGTAAACATTTATGTAATTTCAGTTGTAATTGTATTTTATTCTTTATTTATAAGTTGTAAAGTTTAGTTAGGATTTGTGGTGTTGGAAAGGAAGATTTTGAAGAGAAGAAAACAAGAAATTTGACTGCCCAGGAGTGAAACCCGACCGGGTAGAAACCCCCACCCGGTCGGGTAGGATTTAACAGACGAAATTGCCAAGAAAGTCACTGGACCCGGTCGGGTCTCCTACTTGACCCAGTCGGGTCAGATGTGACCCGGGACAAAACGACGTGCGAAGATCACCAGAACGTGGCGGATTATCTGATTTTGACCGGACCCGGTCGGGTAAGTACTTGACCCGGTCGGGTACCCGGCCAAAGGTGTTGAAAAACACCTATAAATAGCACACTTTTTCTTCTCTAAAAAGAATTCCTTCTTCCATACTCTTAAGCTCAGTTTAGAATAGCATTTCTTTATATTTTTCTAGCTATGTTTAGTCTCCAAATGAGGAGCTAAACTTCCATTCTTGGTGTTGCTCTTGAAGCTTGTTGATTATTAAAGTTGTGAGTTATTTTCTTAACTTCTTTCCTTGAATATCAATAGTTCTTTCCTTAATACCATCTCTATATTAGTGTTGGGGAGTGTTGCTAAGATGACAATTAGTTAACATCTCGACATTAGTTAGAATGGTATTTTCTTCCTCTATATTAATGTTGGGGAGTGTTGCTAAGATGACAATTAGTTAACATCTTGATATTAATTATAGTAGGATTCATCTTCTTTAATAATATTCTTCCTTGAATATTAATTAATTCCTACTCTTATTTCATATTAATATTTTGAACATTACTTAAAGGATCAACTAGTTTTGTTTCATATATTAATTATTACTAGAAACGATCAACGAACCGATGGTTAATCGTTGATGGTTTCACAAGTAAGTAACTTCGGTTTATTAATGCACGGTCGTGGTTAATAAACTTAAGAGGGATTAATTTTGTTGGTTAAACCGAAACCGCTTGTGTTGAGGTTATCAATCTCAATTGATTTCATCAAGGAGTTAGAAAGATTAAATGCTACTATTAAATCGGTATAAGGCGTTGTTCTATATTTGATTAATAGTAAGGGTTATTAATGAACGGCCGTTGTTAATAACTACCCTCGATGAAGTGGATATACTCCCCGATTGAGTATTCGAGAGGGAATAAGTTATAGATATAACAATGATCGACTAAAATATATCAACAAGTGGAAAGTAGCAATGCCAAATCCTTTTTATCTTTGAATTAAACACATATAGGTTGTTCATCTTAGTTCTTAATTAAATCAAATCACTCAATCCAAATCCCCCCCTTTTATTTACTAAGTATCATAAAAAGAGAATTATTCCTTTCCCTGTGGATACGAACTCTACTACGCTATACTACGTATAAGTGTTTAGTATTGAAAATTATTTTGACGCATCGTGACAAAGTGCTCGTCAATCATGTGAGGTGAATCCAAAATATAAATTTTTATTGACATTAAATTACACAATTATTTACTTGTTACGTTCTACAAACTAATTATTGCATAGATAATAAACTTTAACTACTTTTGCCATTAATGAAAATATAATATGCACCATATATATGAATCAGCAATATAATATTATTCTAAAAATAATAATGTCATACATACTATTGTAATAATAAGAGAACTCTTCATGACTCACAAACACCCTCTTTGTTAGGCAAAAATTGTAATTCAAAAACCAATTCTTTACATAGATAAAGATTCATAGGGTTAAACAAGGCAAAAGTTATTTAAAAAGTATTGATGAATGTATAACTTTCTTCAAATAGATAAAGTATTGATGTTATTTAAACTCTTTATCTTCAAATAACTTTCCTTTGGGTTGTTATTTCTTACAATTTAATGTATCAATACTTTTTTTTAGAGCATTTCAATTATAAAATCAAAGTTTTTTCTATTGTCTAAACTTAGAATGTAATAGTTTTAAATGTCATCGAGTAGGTATTAATAAAAAAAATTTGAATAAAAAATTGCCGGGGAGCTCTATACTAGCAAAAAAATCGCCCCGCTACACTAGTGGAAAAAAATTCTCCACGCTACACCAGCGAAAAATTTTCACCCCCTACACTCATGAAAAATTTCGCCTCCGTTGACCAGAAATCCTGGATCTCCCGGTCCTCCATCTAAGAAATATTTAGATCTCTCTGATTTGTTCCACATGCAATGTAACCCTACTGGCTATTCGATCAATTCTCACAGAGACAAAAAAGGATTGAAATACACACAGATTAACATTATTAAAAATGTAAAATCGCTAATGAAGGAAGAAAAAATAGAGATCAACTAAATTAGTGAAAAGTAAAAAAATGATAAGAAGAGAAATAAAGAAATAAAATATGTACAACCTCCTCTCGGCAACTTGATTAGCAAAATATCTCAAAGTAGCAAAATATCTTTAAATAAGGATGTTTTTACTTGGACCGTAATTCGTCCCAGACCAGATCAGACCAGCTCAGACCAGACCAGACTTGGATAGTTATAAAAATACAAAGAAACCAGACCAGACCAGACCAGACCATACCAGACCAGATCAGATCAGACCAGACCAGACCAGCAAATTATAGTCCAAGTAAAAACATCCTAAACATTCCGAATTGACAAGAAGAGTTTTTAGAAGCTAGTAGAGGTGGGCATTTCGGTTTTCGGTTCGGTTTTCTTCGGTTTCGGTTCAGGTTCGCTTTAATCGGTTTGATAGAAAATGTACCAAATACAAACCGATTAAGTTTCGGTTTGGTTTCAGTTTGGTATGGTTTGGTTCGGTTTGGAGTTCGGTTTACCAAAGTATTAAGGTTTGGATTGAAATAAAAAAAATTAACTCAAAATAATGAACCAAGAAGCGATAGTAATGAATCAAATATAATGTTTGATATAAATGTGTAAACAGTAACAAAACACATATGAACCAAAAATATATAAGCATGACACATTTGTAAGCAACAAGAACAACGGGAATGAATCAAATTATATATAAAGCCGAAACAAAAACAAAACTAGTGCTTGTAAGTAATGAATTATACGAAGTAGTTAAATACTATCTACTTAAACCATTATAATTGTTATAGTTGTGAATGTAACTCTTCTAGTCCTGGACACTAAAATTAAATAATTAAAGCTTCAAAAAGATTAATATCAATCAAATTAATGAGAGAAATCATATATTTTGGTTTGGTTTAGTTTGGTGTAAGTTGGTTTTGATTTGTTATTTTTTTTATCATGTTTTGATTTGTTATTTTTAAAAAATACGGAGTAAGAAATTATTTCATTTTTAGATTAGTTCAGTTTTATTCGATTTTATTCAGTTTTATGATTTCGGTCCGGTTTAGTTCGATTTAATACGGATTGGGAGGGATACTACCAAACTCAAACAAAATTACAAATGATTCGATTTCGGTTTGGTTTAATTCGGTTTGGTTTGGTCAAACCGAACCGTTATGCCCCCCTAGAAGCTAGCATGCATGTCATAATTCTTTCATAACAGGAGTTGGTTCATCATACTATACGTACAATTATTAATTACATGTAAAGTTACAACTACAAGACGAAAGGAGTTGCTTTGATTGAGTTCGAAAAACACCAAATATTATTTGGAGTGATGTTAGATTATTTAAAAGAAAGCCGATCGAATAATTTTTGGTCTTTATTAGGCTGGATTGTACGTACTTGTTGGGTTTCTGAAGTACGTTGAATGTATGTTTTGTGCACCTATATATCATTGCCAATCAAATTTTTAAGACATCTCAAATTGGGCATATATATCATAATAAGATCAAATGAGTAGTATACATTTTTATGTCAATTATTATATTAAAAATAGTGGTATATATTCTCATCCCATTGCTCCCACACTTCACTTTTGTTGAGTTGGTGAAGAATGATGAAAATCTTTGTATATAATCCTTCCGGTCCAAAATAAACTTCACACTTCTCTTTCCTTCCTTATTTAGCAAATTATCTACATCAAAACAGTGCAAAACAGTGTCAAACAGTGTCACAACAGTGTACTATACAGTAAAGTCAAGTTTATTTTCTTAATTTGTGTGAAGTCAAAGTGTGAAGTTTATTTAGGACTGAGGAAGTATATAATTATATTTATATAACTCAGAAAGGTTCATGTTGGATTTCAAAAGGGCTAATTATGTTCTTTTTTATATTGTAGTGATTATTAGTGCGTACACATACTAACATTAATAAGAAGTAATGTTTTTTGCTCACACGCTATGTTTCAATAACATTTAAGAAAAGATTCAAAATAATTTTTGTTGTACTTTTTAATTGATCTTTATCTTAAAATTATTTACATAGTGCATATGGTATTTTTTTATTGCATGATAATTTAAAAAAATGGTTAACTTTATACTTATCAAAGATTAAGTTTTGCATTTCCCAAAAAAAGAAAAAGATTAAGTTTTGAAAAAAGTAGCATTCTATTATTATTATTAATTAATATGTTCATGAAAAAACTAAACTTAACTATTTTAGTTTTTTCTTCAAATATTGTAACTCGTATTTATTAAGTGTTACTCGTACATAAAATCGTATAATTAATTTGATAGGTAAAACTTCAGAGCAAACATGTGTAGATAAAATAAAGTATGAAATTTCATGAAAATATCATAGTTGTATGCATTAATTATCATCCATTCATAAGGGTGTTTACTTTTGGACTATTTTTAGTCGCATACCAAACCAGATCAAACTTAAATAGACTAGACCAGACCAAATTAGATCAGACTTGGGCAGTTATAAAATACACAGACCATATATTTACCAGACCAGAAGAGACCAAACTAGACTTAAATAGATTAGACATTTTAGACCAGATCAGGAAATTTCAATAAAAAAGAAAACGTCCTAAATTAGAATTCTTTCTGAAAATATATATATGCGAATCAATTATTTTTCCTTTCTAACTGAAACACAAAAAACATTGAATCAGCTTCCATGCGTCACTATATATGCATCATATATGATCTCAGAAAACATGTGAAACCATATTTTCAATTAGCAACACCTACTTAGATTGTTGAAGTTATTATAGGTAACTATATATGTTGTGTATACCTATACATGCATTTCTAAATTTAGATGCTTCAATTATTTACGCCAGACAAATACGTAATCTTTTTTTTTAATTCCTAAACGGACACGATACCTTTGAAAAATAAAATAAAATAATTTATGAGAGGGAAGCTTAATTTTTAACAAGAAAACATGTACAAAAAGTCTGAAACGAAAGAGAAAATACAAGATGTAAATTAATTTAATACTCCGTACTAATAAAACTAGAAAGTCATTAGAACAAATTGGCTAATAATTTATGAGATTTTTCCTTAAAAATCACTAGAATATAACTAATGGAAAATCATGGTAACTAATAAAGTTACTATAATAGTCACTAACTCATATTTTTGTTTTTGCTTTTATTTATGTCATACATTTTTCATTATTTCATAATTTATGTAGGGACAGTTGAGGTTATTCTAAATATATTACTGGAATGAAACTTAAAAAAATACTGAAATGAAAGTTATTTACAAAAATAGGATTAATAATTACTTTAATTAGTATAATTTCCTAGTCACTTTAGTATAAAAATTGAATATGAGTTACTAATATCAAGTTACTATATTTAGTTATATATGTGTAATTATATCGGAGAAAGTTGATATATAGTGCAAAAAGCTTTGTTGGTCACACGAGAAAAGTGTTTGCCTACTCAAAATCTGAATACACAAAAGGAAATATACAAAAAGAAGAATCAACAGTCACATCTTATGAGAATTAGGTCTCAAACACGAGTGAAGCTTTGAAGATCTGATTGAAGAATTTACTGAGGGCCTAAGTTTCTTTTTGGTGAGGTTTTATCGTTATTCTTTGGGTTGGGTTTATAGCTACGGAGTATTAGTTTGTCTTTTCTTTTATTTCCATTTTGCAATTTTTTTACCTCTCTTTTTTTTCTTCTTTCGTTGTATCTTCTTTCATTTCTTTTCTAATAAAGCTCTATTTTTCCAAAAAAAAAATATCGAAGAAAGTAATGAAATCTAGAACCCAATATACTTCCTCCATTCTTTTTTTAATTGCAACAGTCCACTTTTCACGCTTCCCAATGCACAAGTTTGAATATTTGTCATTCCTTATTAGTAAAAAATTTAAAAAATTCAGATTTTGAAAATATAAAATGAGAGGAATTTAAAAAAAAATTTCAAGATTTTAATCCATAATACATTAATCAATAAAAAACAATCAAAATAGAATATGTGCAAAAAGTTCAATGTTACAATTAAAAGAGAACGGAGATATATATCATTCGATCCATTATTTTCAAAAATTTGAGCTCTATGTGGACATACTTCATCTGAAAAATTTCACCCTAGCACGGACCTGACGGACCTGCCTCCCATCACAAGTTATTTAAGGATTCGCCACGGTCATCGATCAACTACCGGCGGCTGACTAAACCGGGCCATTAATCATTAACCGCGGAATGCCAAACGAGACTACAATCATTGCGGTGGTTTCGCCCAAGGCTCAGATGATCGAGACGCACATGGCTAGCAGCTGGGCTAAGGTTGGGCCAGTGGGAAAGCGTAGTATATATATAATGTGTGTTGTGGACGGCCAGACCGTTAGGCATAAACAACCTACTATCTTATGGACACTCTTCCTTCTTTAATTAATTATTCTTTTTTTTTTTTTGGTAACAAATGCGTCACAGGTAAAGGCGGCAATGTTTTGGAAACATCAGCTCTTCCCTTTCCAGCCCAAAAGAAAGGCAACATGTAGCTTGCTTGGCTATAAACTTAATTCTACGTCCACAAAAACACAAATCAAAGAATACAATAATACTTATAGAAATAGGAGCAAAAACGTTTTGAAAATCCAAAATAAGAGTATCATGTTTTTTATTCCTTAAATAGGAGTAATCTTTCAAATTTGGAAAAAATGCCATGTTTTAAAGCCTAGTAATGACAAACTTGGCAGAAATTTACTCATATTCAAAGAATAAAAAACATGATACTCCTATTTTGGATTTTCAAAACGTTTTTACTCCTGGAAATTCTCCCAAATATATAAAAACTTCGGAATAGATTGACAAAAATGTACTCCGTATATATGTTTTTCTTTTGAAGTTTTCCTGAATGGCGTAGCGAGAAATGACATATTATGATGTTTTTACTTGGACTGTAATTTGCTGGTCCGGTCTGGTCTGATCTGGTCTGGTCTGGTCTGAACTGGTCTGGTCTGGTCTAGTCTGATCTGGTCTGGGATGAATTACAGTCCAAGTAAAAACATCCTTAGAGGGCCAGAGCTTAATGAATTTATACCGGAGGTCAATGCTTGAATATTTATACATGTGCATGTATATACATTACAATTTATACAGCCAGCCCCGTTTCTACCCTTACCTCAATGGGAATGTTAACGATATAAAATTGGAAAATAGGAAGAATATAATTTCATTCAAAATGGGAGTAAACTAATGTAATTCCTAAATCATAGTTGTCATGATTGATATTATTTTATTTTCAACCAAGATAGTAATTACTTTTATTTAAAAAAAATATAACATTATATTATTGCCAAAGAGTGACGTGGTTGGATTATAGATGCTCTCATATCATTCAATTCAATTCTGAATTAATTAATTAATATAATTATTACTTGTAATTGCTAGCCGCTAGCTATTGCTCAACTTTAACTGACAAGGATGCAAATATTGATTTGTTTTTAACTTAATTAATGACGTTGCCGGCCGGAAAGCAGCTGCGAGCCAATTGCGTTCAAGACTCGGACAACAAACATAATACATTTGCAAACCTCATGCTACTACGTAACCAAAAGCTAATTAAGCTAGTAGTTGTTACTTTAATTTTCAAATCACCAATTAAATTATTTATTATACCTCTTAATTAATTAATTAATCTTTTGAATCATACTTCCGCGTGTGCCTAACCTAATGACAAATGCAAAGAAAACTAAAATGTAAGTATTTAATTCATTGATTAATCAATTAATAATAATAATAACAACATTAATAATACGGAGTAGTAATAATAGTAGTAGTAGTAATAATAATAACAATACTACTACTAATAATAATAATATATGGTGACAATTACGTCGCGAAAGTTGGAAAACGGTGAAATAGATTTGATTTGAAATACGAACTTGACATTAAAAGAATCTTTTAAAAAAATGGTTAAGTTCTAGGCACCTACAGTATTTGATTTTACGCTTAAATATATAAGTCCGTATTTCCAATCATATATATACTGATACTACGTACGTAGTTTATTACTGAAAAACGAATCTGATTTTTTAAATGCATACATGATCAACTAATTATGTTTCCTTCTCAATATTTGATCAAAGGACACATTAAAGTTCCAATAGCTTAAATATATATACTACGCTTATACGGAGTATTATTTATGTTCATTTTTAAAATTAAATTTAGTTTGAAATTAAATTGCATTTATATTCTTTTTCATATTTATATGTAAATATTTGTGTGTGTGTGTGTGTATATTTATACTTAGTAAAAGTTAGTTTGAAAATAATTTTTAGAATCAGTATGAGCTTTAATTAGATAAGTTAAGAACACATAAACTGCAATAATAATGCGAAAATAAAAGCATGATGAGGATATATACATAGTATATACTCCGTATAATAATAATACATATGCATTAACCAATCATACATAAATTATTTCAAAACGTGCAGAAAAACAGAAGATCTACCTAGTTTACACACAGACAAGGAATTAAATTAACAGTTTCTTTATTAATTACATCCTTGAATTGGTTCCTTATATTGGGAATAATAATAACTCATGAAGTTAACAAATTTCCATCACGAATATTATATTACGAGTATAATTTAATTAGTCAATCATGGTCGTTGACTGGGGGTGTTTGATGATCCTTTGGAGTATGACCGTCCTCGCCCTCCGAATATCCCGGCTGCAAACATCAGCCTGCTTCCCCAAATCCTCAATGTTCTTCATGAACCCATCCAGCTTCTTCTTGATCTCTCCAATGGCTATCTTCACCGCCGCCCCTTCGTTATCAATGGCGAAGTCCGCATTCTCTAACATCATCTTCATCTCCATCTCCAATCTGTCGATCAGAACCCTTATTGTGTCCATGTCCTTGATGCTCACATAGGTCCCCGCCTGCATCCCGTTGATCGTCTCCTTCTGTCCCTTTATCGCGTCCTCGTAGTTCTTGAGGAGCGAGTCCACCCACTTCCCCATCGACCCGAGCGGGACAGAGGCAGCAGCCGCGAGCGCCCCGGCGACAGGCGGGGCAGCTACTGCGGCTGCCACCACTGAACATATCAGAACGGCTGCAAAAGCAGCCGCGAATATGATCCCCGAGACTTTTCTCCACGACCCGATGGACTTCAACTTCTTGTCGAGCTTCGTCTTCCTCGACTGAAGCTTCTCGAGCATTACGATCTGGTTCATGTACACGGACCGGAAAATTCGAAAGAAGTCTTCCGTGAAAGGGTCCCCCGCTTCTTTCAAGCTCTTAAGCTCATCAATGGCTTCCTCATAGTTATCTGTCTCAAACTGCTGGATTGCAACCTGAATCAGAAGTTGCCTGTCGCGGGCCCGCTTTAGACACTTCTCTAGCTCCACACAAAAGTCTAACGTTTTCAAGCTGTTGTCAAAGTACTCTTCCACCAGCTGGAACAACTCTTGGTTTCTCCAAATATCTTTTTTGCATTCTAAGATCACCTTAACCACTTGTTGATCCATGTCTAAAAGGCACTCGGTGACGTCCTTCAACGAGTCGAAGGATAACGCTCTGACCTCGATCCCGCCCCCAGCGATGGAGCTAAGCGCATGGTTAGTCCTCGCTTGGAGGGCGGAATCGAAGTCGTGCATATCGTCGTGGGATCGGCAAGCGGATTCATACGAGCTTACGAGATTTGTGGTCTTATAGAGATTGCAAAACGCGCCCGCGGAAGACGAAGATGATGATGGTGTTGAGGTTTGGACGACATGTTGATGAAGGTGATGATGTTTGAAGCTACTTTGTGCCCCTCCCATGGTTCTAAGAAAGTTGCTGCTGCTGCTACTAAAACAAGAAAACATTCTTTTTGGTCGTTGTGATAATTAATGAGAATAATTTATCAATGATCAAAATGTCTCTTTCGAGGATCAGAAATAATTATTAGAAGATATTTGTGTATTTATGAATGTGGGGGATGGAATATGAAGAGGAAAGTGACCATCCGAGCTTATATATTTATAAATAAAGATTAGAGCTAGCGAGGAGGAAGGAGATATGTGGCAATAGCTTGCACGCATGATTCTATTGTTCAAATGTGGAGATGGATAGAAAACAAACGCGGGAAGCAATCTCTCTCTCTTCATCTACCACATACACGTATACACAAATGTATTTGTAACTATATATAATAATAATATAATTATTATACTTTTTTAGATGATAAATACCAAGTTTATATTTATTTTATAATATATACACCTATGTACATTCAATCAGATATAATGTTTCACATTGGCGGAATTGGTGTCATGTTTTCTAATTCCCTTAGTTTCAACTAAAAATAGTTCATGTTCAAATGAGCCTAGGTGTGGAAAATTTGCTAAACATGAGTAAACTATAATTGTTTTCTCTATATATTCTATATAATTTAGAGCCTAAGTCTAGCTTCATAAAAGACCCCTATATGTAATATTTGTATTTGTTTGTAGTACAACATTTTTAGAAATAAAATATTAATATCTCAAAAACTCAATTGTTAAAAAAAATCTTACATTATAACATAATGATACCGAAGATATATACTCTCTCCGTCCCGAAATAATTTTCCTGCTTTCCTTTTCGGTCCGTCCAAAAATAATTGTCATGTTTCCTCTTTTGACAATAATGTGTGGGTCTTATCAATTCAACTTTATCTACTCGAATCTCAACTACGACTTTTACCTTTTCAACCACTTTCTTAAAACTTGTGCTAAAGCAAACAAGACGTTTATTTTGGGACGAAGGAAGTATTAAAACAACTAATTAAGTACAACTCACCGAATAGTTTTAGATGCAAATGTATTAATCAATTCGGTATAGCCCAGGTCTTCAATATATTTCTTCTTAATTGATAATATAGCTAATCCATTCAACCTTTTTGAGATGCTTGATCGCAGAAGCGTACGTCTTTATTATTATTATTATTATTATTATTATTATTATTATTATTATTATTATTTTGCAGAGAGTGTGTACGTCCTTATAAACTTCAGTTTTGAAAAACATATTGACTTGCTACTATCACGGTATAGTTAACAAGAATTTATAGGCAATGCACGCATTAGAAAAGCACTTTTCCTCTTCAAATAATTTACCACAACGGTCGCATATTTTGTTTCTTTTGATAAAGAATACGGAGAACTTCAAAAAAATGAAGAATTTACCCTTTCCATTTTTTTGTACAAATACAAATTAAAGCATATAATTTCATTAATTGTGGATTAAAAGTTCCACAATTTTTAATCTTGGTAGTCTTAAATAATTAAAAAATAAATCTTAATTCTCAAATATAAACATTTCACCAAGGCACAACGTACCCTACTTTACTGCTTCAAAAAACAAGCAAGATTCAACTAATTTTTTATTTTTAAATAGCCTTTGTTTATGCAAATACTTCAAATCTCAACCAATAATATAAGAATTCGTTAATAATTAAAGCAATTAGAAAATAAAAATTAATAAGTTAGTTCATTCTGTCATTCACAAATCAATAATTCATCGAATAATCAAATCAATATAAAAGCAAAATTTGTTTGGTAATAACAACAAATTAGCAAATTTGGGAGTTTAGAGTTTTACTTGACTACTCAATTGGTCAATAACTGTTCCGTCGATTTTGTTACTTCTTTGGGATCGATTTAAGCCAGACATCCAAATAACCAGCATAACCCCGGCCTTTATTTTATTTTTAATACATATACAATACGTAGTATAAAGGTACTTAAATTTTTGGGCCCCTAATTTTTAAATTTTTTGAGGCCCTGATGAGGAAGGTACTAGAGAAAGTAGCTAGTAATATATACTCCCTCCGTCCCTTATAACTTTGCCAACTTTCCTTTTTCGGTGGTCACAAAAACTTTGCCACTTTCCCTTTTAATCAATCAATTTGTGGCTCCTGTTATTTCTCTCTCCTCTTCACAAATCTCTACCGCACAATTTTTACTTTATTATTCTAAGTGTCGGTCAAATTTGACAATCCTTTTACTACATGAGTTAAGCAAGTACACTTTTACACCTTTTCAAATATTTATATGTTAAATATTTGTAATGAAGATCATGTGTCCATGTATATATCAAGTGAATAAGGTAGTCTGCCATATACTATGAGCATAGCAAATTAAGCATTTGGTCCCCGGTTCAACTCCAACTAGAATTTGGTTTTTATGTTCTCCTGCACACCAAATTAGATGACAAGGAATGGCAGGTGAATACTAGATACATGGCATGGAATAATTAATGTCAAAACATGGCTGTAGTTATTTCAGTTTAGGGAATGTAAGCATGACAATTCTATTTTGGAATTTCAAAATGTTTTAATTCCTATTTTTGAATTTTTATTTTATTTTATAATTATATTTACGTAAGTGTCAAGTAAAATGTAAAAAATTAAAAAAAAATCATGATATCTTAATTATTACATTTTACTTTTATGGAAGTAGAATTTTATTTTGAGTTGTCTAAATAAGAAAAGTGAAAGCTTATGAGACGTGCATCCCATGAGTAATATAGAACAAAAAGTGTGTGCGTGTAATATTATTAGATCTGATATATAATTAATATTTTTATCGTAAGAAAATATACTACCTCTATTCTTTTTTAATTGTAAAAATTTGACTTTCACATGTGTCAACACGATTTTAACTGTAACTATACTCCATTCGTCCCCCAATTAAGTTCCCGATTTGACTTTACACATATTAAGAAAATAAATTTGACTTGACTGTGGAGTGCACTTTTTTGCACTGTTCAAACACTGTTTGGGCACTGTTTGACACTGTTTTTCACTGTTTGACACTGTTTTGATGTAGATAATTTGCTAAATAAGGAAAGTAAGGAAGTGTGGACTTAATTTAGGAACTGCCCAAAAAGGAAAGTGGTAACTTAATTGCGGGACGGATGGAATATTTAATTACATATTAATAAATATCATAAAAAATTTGCATTTTGGAAGTTCATTTTAAGACAAATAAAACAATACATTATACACAATAATTTTATTATATGTTGGAGATAACTACTATTAACCCCCTCAGGTTAGGAGGTCAGAAACTCAGAATCCCTAATTCAACCTTGCATTTTAAAAGTCAATTATTTGACCCTTGTATATATTTTGATTATTCACATTGTTTGTCCCTCATAAGGTAAACTTAATCATATTTAACTTCATATATTGTTAAATCAAATGAAAGCTTTTTAAAATACGGAGTATACGCTTTAGGCAAAAGGGTAAAACTGGTTCATGTACCAATCATGTTAGCTCAATTACGCTCATGAACTAAAAAAAGTTCAAATTCGGACCCTGAACCAACAAAATTAAAATTAGTTCAAATTTTATTTTCTACGGATAAACACCCGATCACCTGACACGTCACATGTCTAACTGCCACTTGTGCATATGAAGTTGAAACTTAAAGCTCAAATAAGTCCCCTAAACTATTAAATATAAAAGAAATAAAATAAAAACTATTAAAAAGTGTAAAAATTATAGTCAATCCAAATTAAAAAACAATAAAATAGAAAAAAAATAAAAAATAAAAAATATAATTATAAAAATTAAAAAGTATAAATACGAATCATAAGTTTAGTTTTAGAATTTATGTTCATACTTTATATCAATGTTTTTACATCAATATTTTATACGTAGCATAAGATTTCATTTTTATGTAATTTATTATTTTATCATTTTATTATATTTTATCATTTCATAGGTTTTGAATACAAAATATGAAATATAAAGTAGGAATTTTAAATTCTTCAAAAATAAGTTATAGAATACAAAATGTAAAAGTTCAAATCAGAAATATTTTGTATAGCGTAGAGTATAAATATGATTATTTTATCTGTATAATAAAAAATAAAATAAATAAGAATAAATGTAAAAAATCTATTGATATATTCCGTATAAATTATAAATGTTAGAATAAAACTAAAACTCGGAAGAAAAAATCCCTAAATAGGAACAAAACATAGGAAATGTTCTCAAATAAGTATGTCGTTATTTTCATCCTAAAATAGGATTCATGCACTCCTAGTTAGGATTAAAGAGGTCCTATTTAGAAAGAAAATATAATTTAGAATTTTTTGTATTTTCATCCTACTTGATCAATTTTTACACCTAAATATTTTATCTAGTATAATATAACATATTTAAAAAATACATAAAAAATATAAAATATGTAAAACAAATAAAAAAAATGCAAAACATAAAATTTAATGTAGGAAATGAAAGCATTAAAATAAAAATTTAAGAGTAAAATATAATGTGAATATATATATATATATATGTATATATATATATATGTATATATATATATATATGTATATATATATATATCTTTTCACCTTTTTTATATTTTATATTCAAATTTTATATTAACTAAAAAATAAAATATTCTTACCATATCTTTTCTAAATCGTCAACACTAACAATCCATCCGTCGCCACCAAAAGGAGATTTCAGTAAATAACCAAATATTAGACCTGGACTCAGGGTCAAGCTGGTAATTTTCTTCTTACATCTCCTCCTCCTGGGGTCCATGTATCATACTTTTAAGCCTACCTTACATGAATATTTTCATATATATATATACATACATATATATACATACATATATATATATATATATATAAAAAGACTAATATATATATATATATATATATATATATATATATATATAAAGACTAATATATATATGTATAAAGACTAATATATATATATATATATATATATATATATATATATATATATATATATATATATATATATATATATATATATATATATATATATATATATATATATATATATATATATGATCAAGTGAGAAAGACATCTTAGAAGAGAAATGAGAATAAATATTAGTCATTAGATTTATTGGGCAAATTTGACATTTCGTTTTTCTTTGCTCGTTGCATCAACACACTTTCTCCCTATTTTGTAATTATAATTAATTCTCTTTCTTATCAATTGGGGAGGAGTTATCTCCTTCCATTATTGTTCTTTTGCATTATTTATATATTTGTTTATTTATTTCTTCTACTTACGAACCTGTCTGCCTTATACTCCGCACCCCCATTCAAGTTTTGTTTAACCCGTACCATGTTTTCTTCCATTCGAGGATATGCTATTCAGCCTTCCACCTCCATGACTTTTTCATATTATTGATTACATCATAGCATATTAATATTTTATTATTCTTATTGTGCACCTTTGATGTATAATAGTTGCACTAAGATATAGTTTTCACGATTATAATATGCACAATGCACTTGCCATGTATAAAAGTGCATCTAGTAAATTATTAATTGTATCGTTAAAGAAGAAATGTATACTTAATTGACTTCATAGAGTGTACATATGAATTAAAACATTTATAAAATTAATGATTTGAGTTATGTGCTTTTTATACTTTTGAAAATAGAGTACGTGTGAAAAATTAATGGAACAATTGTTGCATAATACTAGATTCTCACCCGTGCGATGCACGGATCAAAATTAAACATCAATTATCTTTTATAATTTGTTAGCATTATTAGTGAAATAAAGTTTTTGTACATATTGAATGTTTAATTGTATTAAAAGAATATATAATTATTAGTGATTTTTTTTTTTGTATATATAGAATGTTTAAATTTAAAATGTAATAAAAAGTTATAATTAGGAATAGATTGGTCAAAATTGGTGTAGACAATGTTTTAAAAGAAGAATAAATATATATTACAATATGATTGCATTAGTCTAATCATTTTGAAACATTTCTTTATAAACAACATATCAAGTGTTGATCCATGATCATGATTGTGTGTGATATAAGTTCAACCTAAATGAGGTATTTACATTTCAAGTAGTATTGCTTGATCGACGAATATGATTGTATGTGATAAAAGTTCAACCTAAATGAGGTATTCACTATTATGAACGCAAGTGATGACCGTCAAATAAATGCAAGTTTATATTCATTTATTGAATAAGCTAAATATATAACATAATTCACAAATAGTCATTTTCTTAGATCTTACAGGAGAAGCAGCACCTAGTCTTCTATCTTTTGTCATACATCTAGCCTCCGCAATTAAGCATTACGTTTTAGAGCAAGCGTCAAATCCAAAGTTGGATTTTGATGCTTCATTGAAAACCGTTCCTTTACAATTGATCACCTACTAACAGATTTAGACTTGAATACTCTAGCCTCGACTATTTTCTTAATCAAAACCGGGTGTACTTCTTTTGTGGCCTGCTTCTTGATATTAAGATGTATAAATGTATAGAGTAGCAGAAAATATCAACCCCGTCTATTGACAAATAGTATGCAAAGCTCTCAACAATGCAAGTTAATCGCAAACACTACATGAATGAAAAAAAAAATTACCAAAACCAATTGAATAAATTCAACCATCAAATAGTGCGACAAATTGAAGTGATGTGGCATATTCAAGAGGAGGCTGCAACAAACCAATCATATTACCTCCATATGTATCATTCTAAATTGAGGGGAAGTTCAAAACTACAAAAGTTAGAGAAGAATTTTTTCAAACATCACAATGCATGCATTGGATCTTAACGACGGACAGAACCGGTAAACAAAAAGTAGCTAAATATGTGTACATACATATATACACATAGAAATACATACACACACCACACACACAAACGTGCATATCCAAATAGAAAAGATAGGAAAACAAACTCATATGGACATGTATCTTTTCACAGTTTGTTTGTGGTCACTCCCAATCCAACCACAGCTCCGCCTATAACTACTCAGGCCACAATTGCAGACTTCAGCCTTGCGGCCGCTCTGTAATACGTGCAGTCCCTAGCCCCGCTACTACACTGTTGATGACATCACCCATGTATCTAACCACCACCATGATACTCTATCTCTACATAAAGCAACCCTATCACACTTTCTTGGTTACCAAACTTGCTGCCGGTGTGACCCAACCCATTAAGGACCATATTGACTCAAAGCTTCAAGCTCTTTCCTGCACTCTTGCCTCATTTGGCGCCCAATAAATATATACAAATTTATGAACAGAACATGAAGATCACTATAGATATTACCCCTCAACCTTCTCCAACTTCCCTTTCAATCCCCTTTAAGATAAACATAGAGGCAGTTTTGTTCTGAAAGGGCTGATAGAGCAGTCAGACATCAACTATAACATATTCAGGAATTCAAGTTAAAGATTTAAGCTTGGATGAGAAGTCAGAAATCTTGTTTTTGGATCAATTGTATGTGCAATTGTTTTTCCAATCTATCTTCTTTCATTGTTAGTTTGTTAACGCATTAAGGGTCAAATTACTATTTGGGTCCTGATAGTGTATTTTTCTTATTTACTTCTGCAGTATTACAACTCTAGTTGTGCTTGGAGTTCTCTATACTCCAACCAAGTAAACTAAGCCACTACTTGCTGAAATATAGTAAACTAAGAGATACCAATGTCTTCATAACCAATAAGCTATGTGTGAATATAAATAACTAAGATGAACTGGACTGCAATATATAGAACTTGCATCCATGTCACAAAATCAGAATATGAGAAAACCCGATGTTTTCACTAAAATAAGCATAAAACTTTATTGGCTTATAGGATAACACTACTTCAACCTGAAAGAGGAGATAAGCAAATGAGATAAGAAAATATGAAGCTACACGCATAACTAAAATCATACAAAATTTAATAAAAACATATATCTTATTATTTGTAAAATAATACTCATATATTCTAGTTTTCATAAAATACAATGCATTAGTATACTAAAAGAAAATAAAGGATAATGTATATCAAAAGGTTATAAGAATTTAGAAAAATAAAAGCACTTGAGCTCCTTTTATTCTTTTCTTTTTTAATTGGAGGATTTAAAACTCCTTATTTCAATTTAGACACATACATGAGTGATTCTTCTTCCACGATTTATATTGATCTAGTGCCTCTTAGATTCTGGTTAAAAGGTAAAGGAAGTGTAGAATATTTTTGTGAACTTCAACTTTTTTCTTGAAAAAATTGAATAGTTGAAGTTGTTTGAAGACTCGCGGAAAACATGACGCTGATATGAAAAGTACTACGTTTCTTACCCAACTCTATATTTTTCTCTAACCAACAAAGAAATGAACCAAAAGAGCAAAGGATTTCATACTCCATATTAATAACAATCTCAATAGAAAGAAAGATGTTCAGATTATATTGTCAAACACAATTAGATCAAATATATACGTGCACACCAAGTTTTGTGGAATTAAATGCATAAAGAAAGGGAGAAGACCGAGAAAATTAAAAAAAGACTAACCTGACTTCTTCCCATTTTCTTTATTGGCTTAAATGACCCTTTGATCTAAGAAGGCTGATGAAACACCCTCATCTTCTTCACAAACCTCTGAGAAACCATTTCTTCATACGACGCTTCCTGCCTCGCCCAGGCCAAATCGTCACCTGAAATCCGGAAGCGCGTGTGAAATCCCGCCAGCTGCCGTGAGGAGGTCCTGCGGCTTGGATTGCCGTCCTGGGAATCTGCTTGGGAAGTCGGCCTCTGCCTGGGAGCCATTGATGCCTCGGAGCTACATTGACACTTCAGAGCCGGACCGCCAACCTCGAAAGCTGCCCTGGGAAACCGACCGACCCGCACCTGTACGTTGCCCGATGAAGATGGGAGACTGCTGATATGCACTAGTTTATAGTGCATAAATGTATATTTTTGTATTAACTTTGTGTAGATTTTCTATCACTTTTAGTTAGTTTGTAAACATTTGTTTTATGTTGTTTGTAATTGTCTTTAGCTTTCATGTATAGTTGTAGAATAGTGGTAGTGTTTTTAGCAAGGAAAAGGAGAATAAGTCGAAGATAAAAATGTTCAGGAGCGCAAAACCCGGCCAGGTCAGACCCTGAACCCGGCCGGGTCTTATTTGAAAACCGATTCCCTGAGGAAAGAGCTAGACCCGTTCGGGTCCCCTACTTGACCCGGTCGGGTCAGATGTGACCCGGAACACCAAAACATGCCAAAGATCACCGGAATGTAGATAATATCTGATTTTTTACAAAACCCGGTCAGGTCAACTAAGCCACCCGGTCGGGTCTGACTTGACCCGGGACATTTTAACGTGCTGAAACACAATAACGTGGAAGATTATCTGATTTTCACCAGTACCCGGTCGGGTAAGTACTATACCCGGTCGGGTACCCGGCCAAAAGTGTTGAAAAACACCTATAAATAGCACACTTCTTCTTCACAAATTCCCATCCCTTCTTCCATTCTCTTAAGCTCAGTTTAGAATAACATTTCTTTATATTTTTCTAGCTATGTTTAGTCTCCAAATGAGGAGCTAAACTTCCATTCTTGGTGTTGCTCTTGAAGCTTGGTTATTATTAAAGTTGTGAGTTATTTTCTTAACTTCTTTCCTTGAATATTAATTAATAGTTCTTTCCTTAATACTATCTCTATATTAATGTTGGGGAGTGTTGCTAAGATGACATTTAGTTAACATCTCGACATTAGTTAGAATAGTATTTTCTTCCTCTATATTAATGTTGGGGAGTGTTGCTAAAATGACAATTAGTTAACATCTTGATATTAATTATAGTAGGACTCATCTCCTTTAATAATATTCTTCCTTGAATATTAATTAATTCCTATTCATATTTCATATTAATATTTTGACATTACTAGAAGGATCAACTAGTTTTGTTTCATATATTAATTATTACTAGAAACGATCAATGAACCGATGGTTAATCGTTGATGGTTTCACAAGTAAGTAACTTCGGTTTATTAATGCACGGTCGTGGTTGATAAACTTAAGAGGGATTAATTTTGTTGGTTAAACCGAAACCGTTGTGTTGAGGTTATCGATCTTAATTGATTTCATCAAGGAGTTAAGAGATTAAATGCTACTATCAAGTCGGTATATGGCGGTGTTCTATACTTGGCTAATAGTAAGGGTTATTAATGAACGGTCGTTGTTAATAACTATCCTCGATGAATTGGATATACTCCTCGATTGAGTATTCGAGAGGAAATAAGTTATAGATATAACAACGATCGACTAAAATATATCAACAAGCGGAAAGTAGCAATGTCAAGTCCTTTTTTATCTTTGAATTAAATCTCATATAAGTCGTTCATCTTAGTTTCTTATTAAATTAAATCATTCAATCCAACCCCCCCCCCCCCCCCCCCTATTTACATAGTTTCATAAAAAGAGAAGTATTCCTTTCTCCGTGGATACGAACTCTACTACGCTATACTACGTATAAGTGTTAGTATGGAATTTATTTTGACGCACCGTGACAAAGTGCACGTCAACTGCCTCCTCACATTCACCTGATATGGGGGCGCATATATGACGGCTAGCAGGCGATTCCAACTTTTAGGCTCCTGTCCTACCTCCTTGGCGCATTGGCGGTCCTGACGGATGAAATCGATGATATAGAGTTTTTTTAAAATGAAACACATGGAGTTGTTTTTGAATTGTTTTTACTCGGTATAATGGAAAACCCCAAGCCCACAGTCTACTCTGACACCTTTTACATCATTCAAGAAGAAGAGATCATGTGAGACATTTGCATGTTGTATGTCACGGGTAATATCCAATGGTCAATATGGTGATCGTGTGGGAATGGACATCACTTGTCTCTCAATCATGTTAGTCGTTAAATAACTTTACCCATTTTTTTGTCGGCCGATGCAAAACAATTTTTTTTTACCATGACTATGACGTTTTTGAGCGGGAGTTTGGCCATTGTTTCCACGGTGCTTTGTATATAGATAGATTTGGATAAAAGTGCATCTAAAAAATATTTTAGATTAATTGCTATGCTTTTTATTATAATGCACATATACTTATCGAATTCTGCACAATTAATAAATTTTTAAAGCATTCGCAGACACATATGTTATTGAAAAGATTCTATAAAATGTGCATTATTTCCAAATGCAAGTTAGTATTTTTGTATTTTAAATTGAGATCAAGTGTAACATTCATGATTTGACGAAGCAACTAGCTTCGTTGTGTAGCACCGTCTCCAAGCATATTTACTTTTAGTAAATTATGTAATAAACCTCGAAAGATGATTTATGAATTTACATAATTGTTAAATTTTATTATTTCTTTTACGTGAATAGTAAATTGCATGTGGGGCCCACAGCGGGAACGGGGACCGCCCGATAATTCCCGAACCACATATTATATTCATCTAGGTCTAGATGACATCTATATGGTGGTGGATATTTTATTTGGGCCATAGGAAAGGCATGGAGTTGACCGGTTGGTCAAACGGGGCCCAATTACCGGTATTGGTAATTTAGCGGATAACAGCCCGAAATGAGTTTCGGAGACTCCTAAATTAATATTGGGGAATGTATATCTATTATAAAGGCCCATAATTATTGGGAATGCGTGATATATTTTATCCGGCCCGATAAAATAAAATATGACTAAAACAGTCCGAAAAATACAACTTTCGGGGCCGATTATACACATCAGGGCATAAGGGGATGACCTCCCACATGAGTGGGGGCCACCCCACGATTTTATGTATCACAAATAGTCAGAAGGCAGCTGGGAGGGGCGTACATAGTGGGTAGGAAGTCTCCAAGAGACAATCACACACCCCATGTCTCCTATCCCACCTTTGATAGGAGGTGATTGAGTAGGACACTCCCCCACCCTCCCTCTTGCATAATTTCGAACCAACTAAGAGGAGGGAGCTCCAGAAAACTCTCTCAGCTAATCCATAGGGGGGAGGAAGCAACAACAAAGGAAATCCAAGGAAAGAGGGGTTGTTCTTGAGGTAAGAACTCAACAAACAATCTTGTAACTAGTTTTCTTGTGTATGATTTTTGAGAAATCATATGGTGGATTAAACCATGAGTTCTACACGTTTAAAAGTGTAGAATATTGTTATAAAGTGGTGTTAATTAACTTAGAAGAGTTGGTGAATCGATAGGAGTCGAAATCGCCGGAAACCGCCACATATAGGGAGCTGTTCGTAGTTGCAGACTACGAAAGCCGCCCGGCTTTCGTGAAAGCCGCCCGGCTTTGGCCCAGAAATCCAGCTTTTCTCTTTCAAAAGGCTTAGAACGGGGATTTATCGAGGGGCTTATCAAAGGCAACTATTGTAGCACATCACGAGGTGAGGATGGCTGACTATATTGCTTATAACTAGTGAGTTAATTTCATAAGATGGCCTAAAGTAATTAGATGGGATTTTCATGGATTATTAATGATTAATAATGCCTAAATGAAAATGATATTGATATGAGTAAGTGAAGCATGATATACAAATTCAGAATAATTGTGTATGATTTTGTGAAATAAATAGAACGGCATATTAATGGAATTACTATGATGACATTGTGATAAAATATACTTTACGCCATGTATGAAATTCATGAACGGAGTAAAGTGATATTTTTGATATTGAGATCAAACTATACTTGTGTTGGGAAATCAATTGAAATGAAAAGTCAATTGGAAAATAGGAACTTGGCATCTCCTAAGATTATCCAATTAGTATCAAAATACTAGTCGGGGAATTAATATAAATAAATGATGAAATAAATCCTAAGAGGTAGGATTGGGAATAGATATGCCTTAAGTAGCTCAAGAGATACTTTAAGGTTGAATTGTGTGAACACTAAGGTGATAGGGGTAGGCCTAAAGGCTACCTACGGAAATTGATTCTAGGCATAGGAATTGCTTGAGAATTTGATTATGAAAATAATTAGAGTTGGACTCTAGGATGACATGGAAATGTAGTTGGGCCGAGCCCATGCCATGTAATATGATTAACATGGAAACGTAGTTGGGCCGAGCCCTTGCCATGTATATGTGACCTCCGTGGAAACGTAGTTGGGCCGAGCCCTTGCCATACAAATTTTGATATGATATATTGAGTTAGAGGATTGTATAGAAATGTAGTTGCGCCGAGCTCATGCTATACAATTGGGGCTCGATGGGACCCCACGGGGTTATCGTGACTTGCGGTCACGGGGGAATGGAAACGATGAATTCTAAATGAATATGGGCCTACGGGCCGACTACTTGACTTTATATAAAGTAAATACAGTTAAAAGAAAAAGGGGTAACCGAGGGTTATGGCCTATAATATAATAGTACCCTAAGTCGAGGGTGTTGGAAATTAAAACGTTGATTATACTTAGTATAGTTGCTATTGTACTTGTAAAATATTTCCAAGTACTGACCTCCCTTTCACGGGGGAGGCCACCTCACAGTTTCAGGTAGGACTTGAAGGTTGCTACTGGTGCCCGTTGCTCGGGATATTCAGAGGAGAAGACGTGGTTCGTGCTTCTTCTGTTTTCTGATTTCAAAACAGTTATAATAATGCTCATGGATATTATTTTGAATAACTATTTGGGGGCTTGCATGCCCATGTTCGCCAAAGTGTGGCTAATACACTTTTATTAAATGCTTCCGCTGTTTTAAATGAATGTTTTACATTATGTTTGTTTATGGATGTACTATGTGTGAATGATATTCATGACGCCTTGTATAGTATGGATGAGTTGGACTGCGGTTGACTATTCGTACCGTACGGCGGGTTGTTGACGTGTCCGGCTAGGTCCGGGGTGTGACAATTTAATTGGTATCAGAGCCTTAGTCCGTAAACATCATAATGAAGCTTCAAAATTTCTTTTTGAAAATGAATTTGAAAATCATGAGCATAAGGTTTTGTACTTATAGAACTTTTGGTACTTAAGTTGCAATGTCTCTAATTGTTAAGATGGTACCCTTAGCAATTGGTATGGCGGTGATTTGAGCCAAAGGATGTCTTTAAGTACCTATCCGTCAATTGACATTTGATACGAGTCTAATGACTCATTCTCAATTTCTTTCAGAAATGGAACGTACCGGGAAAGTAACTAGAAGGAACCCGACTGACCGAGCACCGGGAGGATCCGTGCAAGGTAGTAGAGGGGCTTCTAGGGCGTCCAGAGGACAGGTCCGTGGAGGCCAAGATCAGACCGTGAGTGACAGTTATGTTGAAACAGTCAACGAGTCCTATGAGTCCGAGGAGGATTCGACGTATCAACCGAGAACTGAGCCGGTTGAGACCCCATATGATGGGGAGTATGATGATGCTAGTGAGGGGAGCGACGATGATGACGCTCTGGAAAGGATGGAGGAACTACTCCGTCAATTTCAACAGGATCGCCAAAGGCGCCGGGCAAGGCGTGCTTTGGGAGGGGCTTCAAGAAGGGGAAGCCATGCGGGTTCTAGGGAACATGTAGAGTCCCGAGTAGATCGAGGTGTCGAGGTCCCGATAATAAGGATCTCGAAGTACCTCAAGGAAGCAAGAGACCTGGGGTGTAAACCGTTCGATGGAACGGGAGATATATTTGTTGCGGCGGAGTGGATCAAGAGGTTCAATGAAGCGGCCCTTGATATGCAGCTGCCGCCAAACATGAAGATGAGAGTAGCAACAAGGTTGCTAGAGGGGATGGCGTCCACATGGTGGGACGGTGTCAAAGGGAAGTACGGTGAGGCCGTAACTTGGGAGAATTTCCGACAGGAATTCTTCAACCAATACTACTCCGACTTCGAGGTGAACTTGAAGAGGAGAGAATACACCAACTTGACCCAAGGAGGCAAGTATACCGTGAGGCAACTTGAGCACAAGTTCAGGGAGCTCGCGGAGTTTATACCGGAGTATGCTTGTGATGAGAACCGGATGGTGAATCACTTTTGGGATGCTTTAGACTTAGACGTGCGTGAACGGGCAACACAATTGCCTAACATGACGTTTAGTCAAGTGGTGGAGCAAGGCCTGAAAGGGGAGAAGGAATGGGAAGAAAGAAAGCTGAAAAACGCCGAGGAGGCGAAGAAGAGGAAATGGGAGAACACCGGCCCCCAAGGTTCTAGCAAGAAGGGGAACCACGGGGGAGGTGGGTCTTTCAGAACGCCCGCACCACCATCTAGGGGAAACCAAGGCCCAGGAGGGAAAGGCTCGAGGTCGCAAGGCTCGGGCATTAGCAGGTGCAACAACTGCAAGAGGAACCACGCGGGCAAGTGCCGCGATCCCCCTAGGTGCTACCAATGCGGGGAGACGAGGCACTTGACATCAAACTGCCCACAACTTGGGCGAGTCATGGGTGCAGGACCTAGCAGCGGGACTACGACAAGTAGGAACCGAGCAGGGGCACCTCACGCGAGCACGATGCACGGAGGGCCAAGTACAAGCAACGCGCCATCCGTGAACCAAGGCAAGACCCAGGCTAGGGTTTATGCGATGACGGAGGCGGACACACGTGCTAACCCGGACTCCGTGGCGGGTAAAATCTTAAACTCATGTTATTAACTCCATTGTATGCAATAGGAGTGTTTGTAATGTGCAAAATTTGTAACCCCGACGGTTGGTCGGGATTGTAGGGGAAAGGGGAGGAAAAATCCCCGCCCTGGGCGAATGCCGCCCGGCATTTGACGAAAACCGCCCGACTTTCGTCTTGAATTATTGGGAAAATACTGCAGCGACGAATGCCGGCCGGTTTCCACCAAAAACCGCCCGGCTTTCGTCAACATTTAATCAGGAAAATCCTCGCAACCAAAAACCGGCCGGCTTTTGTAAAGACCGGCCGGCTTTCATAAATGCCTGACCTGGGAAATTTCTCGCAGCTGAAAGCCGCCCGGCTTTGGCGAAAGCCGCCCGGCTTTCGTTGGGCCTGGGGATTCCCGCGCTGCTGAAACCCGGCCGGGTTCGTAGAAACCTGCCGGCTTCGAAACCCATCCCATGAATAAAAACTGCGGCGGCGAAAACCGGCCGGCTTTCGTGGAAGCCACCCGGCTTTCGTGATTTACATACAGGGATTTTTCTCGCAGACGAAAACCGGCCGGCTTTCGTGAAAAGCGGTCGGCTTTCACCTGGTTTAGTCCTAGAGCGGTTCTAAATGTTAGAAACCGGGGAATTTCGGGAGGGTGTCGAACGGACTTCACCCGAACCACGACCAACATACTCTACGACTTAAGAAACAAGCCTATTAATTAGATAGTGTGTCTTACATTACTTATGAATGTAGGAACACTAAAGATAAACGGGAGAGACGCAAGGATCCTTATTGATACTGGGGCGCAACGATCATTTGTGAGTGAGGCGTTCGCCAGTGGATTCAACGGACCACTTGTACCGATGACTCAAACCCTATTGGTGTCCACGCCTCTAGGGGGTGATATCGAGAGAGATAGCCACTATCCATCGTGTGAGGTGGAGGTGGAGGGACAGAACTTGACGTGTGATTTCGTACCACTGAGTATGATCGAGTTCGATGCAATCCTCGGGATGGATTGGCTTGAGAAACATCATGCTAGGGTCGACTGCTACACAAAGATTCTTGAACTCGAAGGCGGTGAAGGGTTGACCTTACGCTTCGAGGGAGATAGAGGCAAATCAAACAGTTGTATCATATCCGCCGTGAGGGCGAGGAATATGATGAGAAAGGGATGCCACGCATACCTAGCGTATGTGGTGGACGAAACCAAAGAAGAGATAGACATCAATGATGTGAGAGTAGTGTGCAAGTATCCGGATGTCTTCCCAAAAGACTTGCCGGGACTCCCACCCGATAGGGAGATTGAGTTCGTGATCGAGGTTGAACCTGGCACCAAACCAATCTCTATACCGCCATACAGAATGGCACCCTCTGAACTTAACGAGTTGAAAACCCAATTGCAAGAGCTATTGGATAACGGTTTCATAAGGCCGAGTCACTCTCCGTGGGGAGCACCGGTCCTTTTCGTGAAAAAGAAAGATGGGACACTTCGAATGTGCATTGACTATCGTCAACTGAACAAGGTCACAATCAAGAATAGGTATCCCTTGCCTAGGATTGATGACTTGTTTGATCAGCTCCGAGGAGCGACGGTATTTTCGAAAATTGACTTGAGGTCGGGGTACCACCAACTGAAGATAAAGGAGGATGACATACCGAAGAGTGCATTCCGCACAAGGTATGGTCATTTCGAGTTCCTAATTATGTCATTCGGGCTAACCAACGCCCCGGCGGCATTTATGGACTTGATGAACCGAGTATTTCATAAATAATTGGACCGGTTTGTGATTGTGTTCATAGATGATATCTTGATTTACTCAAAGAGTGAAGAAGAGCATGAGGAGCACTTGATACTTGTTCTTGAGACACTACGGGAGAAGCAACTCTATGCCAAGTTTTCCAAATGTGAATTTTGGCTAAGGGAGATTGGCTTTCTCGGGCATGTGGTTTCAGTTTCAGGGATTGCCGTAGATAACAAGAAGATTGAGGCCATTACTGAATGGGAGAGGCCAAAGAACGTCAAGGAAATTCGTTGCTTCCTTGGATTGGCAGGGTATTACCGAAAGTTCGTGGAGAAGTTCTCCGTTTTGGCGTCGCCATTGACGAAGCTCACTCGAAAGGGGGCCAAGTTTGTATGGGATGACCGATGTGAGAAGGGATTCCTTGAACTAAAGAAGAGATTGACCGAGGCACCGGTACTTGCATTACCCCGACAGGGTATGGGGTACGATGTCTATAGTGACGCGAGCATCCAAGGGCTTGGATGTGTCTTAATGCAGGATGGGAGGGTGATTGTCTATGCTTCACGACAGTTGAGGAAGCATGAGGTAAATTACCCTACTCATGATTTAGAGCTGGGGGCAGTGGTATTTGCGTTGAATATTTGGAGACATTATCTCTACGGGGAAACATGTCATATATACACTGACCACAAAAGCCTGAAATACGTGTTTACTCAGAAAGAGTTAAACATGAGACAGAGACGGTGGATGGAGTTGATAAAAGACTACCATCTAGTTATCGAGTACCACCCCGGTAAAGCCAACGTGGTAGCAGATGCCTTGAGCCGAAAGAATTCATCTGGGGCATTATTGACTAGCTTGAGAGCATTGAGAGCCCAATTGGAGGTATCTAGCGATGGTGCCTTGTTAGCTAGATTCGAGGTGAGGCCCACATTACTTGATGAAATCAAGAAGGGTCAAGAAACCGACGAAGAACTTATGAAAATCCGTGAACGAATGCTAGCGGGACCGGTTGAGGAGTTCAGGGAGAGAGACGATGGTCTCTTATTATTTCGTGACCGAGTATGTGTACCGTTGGATGATGAGCTCCGAAAGTCCATCTTAGAAGAGGCTCATTCATCGGCGTATGCCATTCACCCGGGAGGCACGAAGATGTACCGTGATTTGAAGGAAAGTTACTGGTGGTCGGGTATGAAGAGGGAAATAGCCGAGTACATCAGTAGGTGTCTTACTTGTCAACAAGTTAAAGCAGAACATCAGCATCCGGTCGGGTTACTACAGTCACTTTCCATTCCTGAATGGAAGTGGGAGCACGTGACTATGGATTTCGTGGTAGGGCTACCACGGACGATTAAGAACTATGACGCCGTATGGGTTGTGGTTGATAGGCTCACGAAGAGTGCACACTTTCTACCTATCAACACCACCTATGCATTGGAAAGGTTAGCCAAGTTATATGTGGATGAGATCGTGAGGCTACATGGAGTTCCAATAACCATTGTATCCGATAGAGATCCGCGATTCACATCACGATTTTGGCCGAAGTTCCAAGAATCGATGGGGACAAAACTGAAGTTCAGTATTGCATTTCATCCACAGACGGATGGACAGTCTGAGAGGGTTATACAGATATTAGAGGATATGCTGAGAGCTTGTGCATTGGAGTTCCAAAGGAGTTGGGACAACCATTTGGCACTCGTGGAGTTTGCCTATAACAACAGTTATCAGGCAAGTATAGGCATGCCTCCAAACGAGGCATTGTATGGGAGAAGATGTCGTACACCTTTGTGTTGGGATGAGGTTGGCATGGCCAAACTCGAGAGCACGGAACTGGTGGAAATCACCAAGTCAAAGTTAAAGATGATTCGTGACAGACTTAAGACGGCACAGGATAGACAGAAGAGATATGCCGATAAGCGCCGAAGAGCCTTAGAGTTTAAGGTTGGGGATGAGGTATTTTTGAAAGTTTCACCTTGGAAAGGAATCATCCGATTTCAGAGCCGAGGGAAACTCAACCCACGCTACATAGGGCCATTTGTAATTCTTGAGAGAATTGGGGCCGTAGCATACCGATTGCAGATGACTCCGGAATTGGAGAAAATACATAATGTATTCCATGTGTCTATGCTTAAGAAGTATATTCCGGATCCATCTCATGTACTAGAGAAACCACCCGTGCAAATACGGGAAGACTTGAACTACGTCGTGCAACCGGTAAGGATACTTGATAGGCAAGTAAAGAAGCTAAGAATTAAGAAAGTTCCAATGGTTAAAATCCTTTGGAAGAGTGACCGAGTTGAAGAAGAAACTTGAGAGACTGAAGCCTCGATGAAGGAACAATATGCATTTCTATTTGAATAATCGTTGTGAATTTCGGGGACGAAATTCCCGTTAAGGGGGGGTGAACTTGTAGCACCGTCCCCAAGCATATTTACTTTTAGTAAATTATGTAATAAACCTCGAAAGATGATTTATGAATTTACGTAATTGTTAAATTTTATTATTTCTTTTACGTGAATAGTAAATTGCATGTGGGGCCCACAGCGGGAACGGGGACCGCCCGATAATTCCCGAACCACATATTATATTCATCTTGGTCTAGATGACATCTATATGGTGGTGGATATTTTATTTGGGCCATAAGAAAGGCATGGAGTTGACCGGTTGGTCAAACGGGGCCCAATTACCGGTATTGGTAATTTAGCGGATAACAGCCCGAAATGAGTTTCGGAGACTCCTAAATTAATGTTGGGGAATGTATATCTATTCTAAAGGCCCATAATTATTGGGAACGCGTGATATATTTTATCCGGCCCGATAAAATAAAATATGACTAAAATAGTCCGAAAAATACAACTTTCGGGGCCGATTATACACATCGGGGCATAAGGGGATGACCTCCCACATGAGTGGGGGCCACCCCACGATTTTATGTATCACAAATAGTCAGAAGGCAGCTGGGAGGGGCGTACATAGTGGGTAGGAAGTCTCCAAGAGACAATCACACATCCCATGTCTCCTATCCCACCTTTGATAGGAGGTGATTGAGTAGGACACTCCTCCACCCTCCCTCTTGCATAATTTCGAACCAACTAAGAGGAGGGAGCTCCAGAAAACTCTCTCAGCTAATCCATAGGGGGGAGGAAGCAACAACAAAGGAAATCCAAGGAAAGAGGGGTTGTTCTTGAGGTAAGAACTCAACAAACAATCTTGTAACTAGTTTTCTTGTGTATGATTTTTGAGAAATCATATGGTGGATTAAACCATGAGTTCTACACGTTTAAAAGTGTAGAATATTGTTATAAAGTGGTGTTAATTAACTTAGAAGAGTTGGTGAATCGATAGGAGTCGAAATCGCCGGAAACCACCACATATAGGGAGCTGTTCGTAGTTGCAGACTACGAAAGCCGCCCGGCTTTCGTGAAAGCCGCCCGGCTTTGGCCCAGAAATCCAGCTTTTCTCTTTCAAAAGGCTTAGAACGGGGATTTATCGGGGGGCTTATCAAAGGCAACTATTGTAGCACATCACGAGGTGAGGATGGCTGATATATTGCTTATAACTAGTGAGTTAATTTCATAAGATGGCCTAAAGTAATTAGATGGGATTTTCATGGATTATTAATGATTAATAATGCCTAAATGAAAATGATATTGATATGAGTAAGTGAAGCATGATATACAAATTCAGAATAATTGTGTATGATTGTGTGAAATAAATAGAACGGCATATTAATGGAATTACTATGATGACATTGTGATAAAATATACTTTACGCCATGTATGAAATTCATGAACGGAGTAAAGTGATATTTTTTATATTGAGATCAAACTATACTTGTGTTGGGAAATCAATTGAAATGAAAAGTCAATTGGAAAATAGGAACTTGGCATGTCCTAAGATTATCCAATTAGTATCAAAATACTAGTCGGGGAATTAATATAAATAAATGATGAAATAAATCCTAAGAGGTAGGATTGCGAATAGATATGTCTTAAGTAGTCTCAAGAGATACTTTAATGTTGAATTGTGTGAACACTAAGGTTATAGGGGTAGGCCTAAAGGCTACCTACGGAAATTGATTCTAGGCATAGGAATTGCTTGAGAATTTAATTATGAAAATAATTAGAGTTGGACTCTAGGATGACATGGAAATGTAGTTGGGCCGAGCACATGCCATGTAATATGATTAGCATGGAAACGTAGTTGGGCCGAACCCTTGCCATGTATATGTGACCTCCGTGGAAACGTAGTTGGGCCGAGCCCTTGCCACGAAGTTATGGTTGGTGTGGAAACGTAGTTGGGCCGAGCCCTTACCATACAAATTTTGATATGATATATTGAGTTAGAGGATTGTATAGAAATGTAGTTGGGCCGAGCCCATGCTATACAATTGGGGCTCGATGGGACCCCACGGGGTTATCGTGACTTGCGGTCACGGGGGAATGGAAACGATGAATTCTAAATGAATATGGGCCTACGGGCCGACTACTTGACTTTATATAAAGTAAATACAGTTAAAAGAAAAAGGGGTAACCGAGGGTTATGGCCGGCCTATAATATAATAGTACCCTAAGTCGAGGGTGTTGGAAATTAAAACGTTGATTATACTTAGTATAGTTGCTATTGTACTTGTCAAATATTTCCAAGTACTGACCTCCCCTTCACGGGGGAGGCCACCTCACAGTTTCAGGTAGGACTTGAAGGTTGCTACTGGTGCCCGTTGCTCGGGATATTCAGAGGAAAAGACGTGGTTCGTGCTTCTTCTGTTTTCTGATTTCAAAACAGTTATAATAATGCTCATGGATATTATTTTGAATAACTATTTGGGGGCTTGCATGCCCATGTTCGCCAAAGTGTGGCTAAGACACTTTTATTAAATGCTTCCGCTGTTTTAAATGAATGTTTTACATTATGTTTGTTTATGGATGTACTATGTGTGAATGATATTCATGACGCCTTGTATAGTATGGATGAGTTGGACTGTGGTTGACTATTCGTACCGTACGGCGGGTTGTTGACGTGTCCGGCTAGGTCCGGGGCGTGACACGTTGGTTGTGGAGTCACCTGGTTATCCTGGAGCTCAGGAGTTCGATTCCCGTTGGGAGCAGTTTGAGCTCTTGTATTCCTTCCCACCTGGGACCCCCAATCCCCCCCCAACCCCCCAACCCCCCTAAAAAAACCATTCATGATTTCAGAGTGCAACTTGATTTGAGTAAAAGTGCACTGTCAATTTAAGTTAATATTTAAAATATTTTTAATAGTGGAAAAATTTATGGAAATCCAAACAAATAATCTATTAATGGAAAACAATACGTAGCCCAAAATTTTAGGATTTGTGCACTTAGTTGACCGAAATATATGGAAATTTGAGTGGTGGTGCATTAACTAACGTGATTAATTGATATGAGTTTTTACAATTTTTCCCTAAATACTATGACCGTTCCAATTGATATATATTATGTCATTCAAATTTTATATTAATTACCAAGCTACTGTCACTAATTACAATTAATCTTGGTCTTTGATTTCATATATTGGATGATTAAATTTTATTCTTATTTCTCTCCTAAAACCTTTTTCTCACCGGAATCGCTCCCTATATATATAATGAAAAATTAGTTAATACGACATATTTGTATTTGTTATTTTTGTACTCTACTTGCATGTAAAGATATTTAGCGATAACAATAACAAATTGCATATATATTTTTTGCATAATTCATTTGAGTAAAATTGTGAATATTACAACATTTGTAACAATGACTCATTTAGTTTTTTTTTGAATATTTTATGTGATATTATAAATGCTAATCAACTATAAATTTATTTTTTGTGAGAAGTAGATCTTTTTTCTAGTGATGGAAAAGATGTTAGAAGTTTTAATTTACAATATTTTATTAATATTTTTCTATCTTTTATTTCTATTTACATTTTATTTAAATAATAAATAAAAGAAGATGAGATGAAGTACTACTTTCATGTTCTAACCCTAAAATATAGAACTCGATCAAATAAAATAATAAACATAAGAATCCAAATCAAATCGAACTAAGTTGTACCTAATAATTTTTTCATTTTGGTAAATCGAAATTCAAATCGAACCGAACGAAACCGAACTGAAACCAAATCAAAATTCAAATGGTTTTAATTTGATACAAATTCTGCCAAACCGAATAAACCGAACCGAAATCGAAGAAAACCGAACCGTAAACCGAATTGCCTACCTTAATCCATAACAATGAAATACTCCGTAATAGTGAGGGTATATGAGCTTCCCTTGTAGAGCTGCACGCGAATTGCATGTCCACCTGGCCCGGTTTGGCAATCGCATGTTCTTACCATTAAATGCGTAAAGAGAATGTTTCCCAGATTTAAACAAAAGGGCAGTTTTTCTTTTTAATCCAAATAAAATAAGTGTAGAGGTGTGATTTTCTGTGATCACTTGGTTGAACCATATACGAGGCATAAAACAAGTGTCTAAAATGTAGATTGAACATAATTCTCTTTGTAATTTAACAGATGAACTCCATTCAGTTTCACCAATTGAAGTCATTCGACCAATTTCTAACACAAGAGACCCCACATATTCCCTCTGTCTCATAAAATTTTGACAACTTTTTCACCTAGTTGTTTCAAAAAACTTTGTTATTTCTATTGAACACGTTTTTGTTGGATTGGTCTCAATCTAAGATTATATTGTTGGTTTGAACAAACCAGATAAAGCTAGATTAGATCAGAATTTGACCAGACTTTGACCATTGCAAAATATGCATAAAATATAAATTTATCATATCAAACATGATGAATCAAGCTAGATCAAACAAACTAGACCAGACTTTGACAAATTCAAAATCTATATCAAATGAATCAGACCAAACAAAATTAAGAGCCCGTTTGGTAGCACGAAAATCGGTTGATTTGGCTGATTCTACTAAAAATTATAAAGTTCTGGGTATATTGGCTGATTTTGCTGATTTAAGAAAACATTATTTTTAAAATATATTTTCTTAATAAAATAAAGAAAAAATCATATGTAAAATAGCTAAAATGATCATCTACATTAACTTCAGCCAATACAGTCAGAAAAGTAACTTCAACCTTACTTTTTCTGCTTATTACACAATTCAGCGCGTGAAAACAAAAGTTACGTGTTTGGTGAAAATGTTGGTTGATAAATCTGATAAGCCGAAAAACAGAGTTGTCAAACAGCCGCTAAAAAACTTCAAACCAATTAAAAACATTTTCAAAACAATAAATATGCCATTCAAGTTCTTTCTTGGGCGGAAAATCAATATTTTCCCAACTTTTGAGGACCATGAGCCTGAAAATAGTGTTATTTTCCGTCCAAAAGTGAAGAATATGTTTGCTCCATCAGTCACTTCGAGGGTGGGGTATTATGGAAAAGGTCAATTTTGTCATATATCATCATATAATTGAGGGGCTCATAGTCGGGGTTTCACATATTGTGTTCCATTCTCATTTTAAAAAGGTCAAATTTGTCAGTTTGCACAGATATTAGAAGGGCGGGAAATGTTTTTGTTTGTAATCAACAATTAACGAACCTGACGCCTACACGTGGCAAAGCTTAACCTAGCTGACTGAACACTCGGATGCGAGCCACAGACCACGTAAGACTGTACACGTGTCCGAAATCCGGTCGTTCCTAAGATGGATTAATTCCACGCCACGTCAAACTAATCTATGGATTGTTAGCATTAATTTCCCACCCCGCCAAGGCCAACAAATATTCCCTCCCACATCAATCAAGAGTTCAAAGCTTAACAAAACCAATAATATTGTTCCTTTTGTTTTTCATTAATAATTGAAATTAAGTTTTGGATTTTTCATCAAGACTGACTTTAGTTTCCTAAATAAGATTACGCTTATTTTATTTCTAAACTAGATTATTTTATTTTTGGGTTTCAATATACTTAGTCTATTTAGGCAGATTATATTGTGCAACCGGCGCACCATGAGGATGGTGCGCCGGATGCAAAACGACGCAGTATTGCGACCGGCCCCTTCCCAACAACACTCTCCCTCCCCCAGCCATCATGCTCGTCGTAGATTCATCGTGCCCCAGCAAGTAGGAAGCGAGCAGCGGTACTCTTCTTCATCGGATCTGAAGGCGCTCTTCCTTAGTCGAACTACAGAGGCAGAAAACGAATGAGATGAGATGGGATAGAGCAGCATCAGCAAACTCGAGCTTATGAAAAAGTAGATGAGTTACATCTTAATGTACGCGAGTTACATATTAATATAAGCGAGTTACTTCTTAATGTATGTGAGTTACACCACGGAATAAACTCCAACTATATCATTTTTATTGCCCTAATATTAAAAATAAAAAATATTCACTGTTTATAAAAAAGTAATTAATCTATTAGGATCAATTTTTTATTGTTTACATTGAAATCAATATTTTTTTCTTATGCTATGTATTTGACAAGTTACATTTCAAACGCACTTGAGTTACATTGATCAATAACACGGGTTACATATCTTTACACGCAAGTTACATCATTCATGCTATTGGGACAAAAAAACAGCTACAGTACACATGTGTACTGTTCACGCGTGTACTGTTCACGCATTTTTTTTAATTGTGCAAAACTATGTCGTTTTTGGGAGTGGAGTATCATGCTCAAGGTGCGCCGGTTGCACCGTATACGAACTGGTCTATTTACTTTAATTTGAATCCAAAATAGATTACGAGCCCGTTTGATGACCCCTTTTTCGGCTTATGAGTCTTATTATCAACCACTTTTTTCACCAAACACGTAACTTTTGATTTCGTGCGCTGAATTTTGTAATAAGCACAAAAAGTAAGGTTGGAGTTACTTTTCTGGCTGTATCGGTTGAAGTTACCGTAGAGGACCATTTTAGCTATTTTACACATAATTTTTTCTTTATTTTATTAATAAAATATATTTTAAATTTAATTTTTTCATGAATCAGCAAAATCAGCCTATACAGCCATTTTAGCCAGAACTTCATAAATTTCAGCAGAATCAGACGCTTCAACTGATTTCAGTGTTACCAAACGGGCTCTACGATTCAAAATTTATACAGTAGAAACTCTAATTAAAGATGTCTTCAGAGCATGAATTATGCTCAAAATTGAGCTTAAGTTGCATTTGAATTGTGCTACGCACTTGGTCAAAAGTTAGGCCAACGACTTGATTCTCTTTATGGATGCCTCCTCGGATCAGTATTATGAAGGCATATCCAGCCTATTTTGGGAGATTCCGTCGCACGGATACCATTTAAATTTGGTATATATATGTATTAGCAAAAAATATTTGGTTAATCAACTGATAAACGTGTAATTGTGTAAGCAAATAAACCGTAATTTGGTGAAAGCGGATGATGATAACTAAACCTTCTTTGTTTGGACAATCTTATATTTTTATCTGTATAATAATACTATATATAAAAATTGCTCTAAGTATGAGCAAAAATGTTTTGAAATTCCAAAATAGGAGTATCATGTTTTTTATTCTCTGAATAGAAGTAATCTGCCAAGTTTGAAAAAAAATGATATGTTTTAAAGCCTAGTAATACCAAACTTGGCAGAAATTTACTCATATTCAACGAATAAAAAACATGACACTTTGCACACTCTAGTATACATTCAAGGAATTTTAAAAAAAATTACTCATATTTAGCGAATTCGCCCTACTATATATTGACAAAACTTTGGGTCTTATATATCCATGCATATATATGTCCACTTTGCACACTCTAGTATACTGCCTGAATCCGTTCTTAAATAAATGTAACACTTTGACTTTTACATTATTCACATGTGTTCTACTTTGACTACGTTTTATTTATTAATGTAATAATATTATTTTATGAAAAAATATTGTTAAACTTGTCTCGTTGTAAATTTTCATAATCTAATTTTTTTAATTTTTTTACTAATACGAAATCATTTATATTAATGCTCAAAGTTGTGTCTCGGCAAGTGTGAAATGTTGATCGTTGCATATATTTAAGAATGGAGGAAGTACTTACTACTATACACTCGAGTCCTGTATCACTTTTGTAGTTTCATGTGTCGAAGTGTTCTATGCACTGATCCTATTTAAGCAATTTTACCTAATTCGCAATAATACTTCTAATCGTTTGGTAACACCCTGTTTGGTTAAATCTACTGTCTATACTGATATAGTGAACAATTTATAAAATATGAATGATTTTTTAGAAAATAATATATTTAGACTTTTAGTCAAAAAGCCTCGAATACTTGATTTCCAGACCAAAACAAAGACTTGATATTTTCAATATAAAGACTATTTCCATTCAAAAAAGGCTCACAT
Source organism: Cuscuta europaea (assembly GCA_945859875.1). Classification (NCBI taxonomy): domain Eukaryota; kingdom Viridiplantae; phylum Streptophyta; class Magnoliopsida; order Solanales; family Convolvulaceae; genus Cuscuta; species Cuscuta europaea. The sequence goes on from CAMAPE010000038.1 coordinate 13,180,608, forward strand.
TTCTAGTAATAAATAAGTAAATTGTTTTAAATAGGACTAACAATAATGCGAAATTCTAAAATATGAGTGATATATTTTTTCGTAAATCAAAATAATTACTTGCCATTCTTGAAATATTAATACCTTCATATTAATATTTCTTAGAGCATCTTTAATGCTAAAATGTTAACGGTGCATATGTGGCATGAGAAATAACCAATTAAAAAACAATAAATAGAATATCTCTCTCCTTATTTGAAGCATATTACATCATTTTGGTAAGTTTTTCTTCACAATGTCAAGCACAATGTCTAGACGTAGACATTGTGGTAGAAAAACTTACCAAAAACACATAAGACCGTGGAAAGAAGGAGAAAGAAATGTAATAGAATCGATATTTTGTGTCCATCTCTCTCATGTCACATGTGTACATTATATCATTGGAGATGCTCTTAATGCCAAACTATGACACATGTCCATATGTTAGGAAACAATATACTACTCCTATTGTGGAATTTGACATCACTTTTACTCCTATTTCGAGAAACATCTATAAAATATTAACTTATTGCACTTGATCACTCAGAAAGTCTCTAACTACCTTGAATTAACTTAATTATTACTAGAAACGATCAATGAACCGATGATTAATCGTTGATGGTTTCACAAGTAAGTAACTTCGGTTTATTAATGCACGGTCGTGGTTGATAAACTTAAAAGGGATTAATTTTGTTGGTTAAATCGAAACCGTTGTGTTGAGGTTATCTATCTTAATTGATTTCATCAAGGAGTTAAGAGATTAAATGCTACTATCAAGTCGGTATATGGCGGTGTTCTATACTTGGCTAATAGTAAGGGTTATTAATGAACGGTCATTGTTAATAACTATCCTCGATGAATTGGATATACTCCTCGATTGAGTATTCGAGAGGAAATAAGTTATAGATATAACAATGATCGACTAAAATATATCAACAAGCGGAAAGTAGCAATGTCAAGTCCTTTTTTATCTTTGAATTAAATCTCATATAAGTCGTTCATCTTAGTTTCTTATTAAATCAAATCATTCAATCCAAACCCCCTCTTTATTTACATAGTTTCATAAAAAGAGAAGTATTCCTTTCCCTGTGGATACGAACTCTACTACGCTATACTACGTATAAGTGTTAGTATTGATTTTATTTTGACGCACCGTGACAAAGTGCACGTCAACTGCCTCCTCACATTCACCTGATATGGGGGCGCATATATGACGGCTTGCAGGCGATTCCAACTTTTAGGCTCCTGTCCGACCTCCTTGGCGCCTTGGCGGTCCTGACGGATGAAATCGATGATATAGAGTTTTTTTTTTGAATGAAACACATGGAGTTGTTTTTGAATTGTTTATACTCGGTATAAAGGAAAACCCCAAGCCCACAGTCTACTCTGACACCTTTTACATCATTCAAGAAGAAGAGATCATGTGAGATATTTGCATGTTGTATGTCACGGGTAATATCCAATGGTCAATATGGTGACCGTGTGGGAATGAACATCACTTGTCTCTCAATCATGTTAGTCGTTAAATAACTTTACCCATTTTTTTGTCGGCCGATGCAAAACAATTTTTTTTACCATGACTATGACGTTTTTGAGCGGGAGTTTGGCCATTGTTTCCACGGTGCTTTGTATATAGATAGATTTGGATAAAAGTGCATCTAAAAAATATTTTAGATTAATTGCTATGCTTTTTATTATAATGAACGTATACTTATCGAATTCTGCATAATTAATAAATTTTTAAAGCATTCGCAGACACATATGTTATTGAAAAGATTCTATAAAATGTGCATTATTTCCAAATGCAAGTTAGTATTTTTGTATTTTAAATTGAGATCAAGTGTAACATTCATGATTTGACGAAGCAACTAGCTTCGTTGGTTGTGGAGTCACCTGATTATCCTGGAGCTCAGGAGTTCGATTCTAGTTGGGAGCAGTTTGAGCTCTTGTATTCCCTCCCACCTGGGATCCCCAATCCCCTCCCCCCAACCCCCCCCCCCCCCCCCCAACCCCCCTAAAAAAACCATTCATGATTTCAGAGTGCAACTTGATTTGAGTAAAAGTGCATTGTCAATTTAAGTTAATATTTAAAATATGTTTAATAGTGGAAAAATTTATGGAAATCCAAACAAATAATCTATTAATGGAAAACAATATGTAGCCCAAAATTTTAGGATTTGTGCACTTAGTTGACCGAAATATATGGAAATTTGAGTGGTGGTGCATTAACTAACGTGATTAATTGATATGAGTTTTTACAATTTTTTCCTAAATACTATGATCGTTCCAATTGATGTTAGGGCATCCCCATTGGTAGGATTTTTAAGAGATTAAGTAAGTGGCGTGGCAGATTTTTTAAAGGAGCACCATTGAGAGGCATAATTTATTTAATGAGATTATTTGCTATAATAATCCGGGATCAAAATATGAATCCAAATTATTTTAAGATTATGTAAAAAGTATATGTAATAGAAGTTAATGCAAGAACAAAAAAATCGGATTATTTGAAGATGATGGTTGAGATACATAAACGAATATTGAAATTATTTAAACATTAATTATATAACAGTATTTAAAAGGTAAGAATCATAGAAAAAATTGATTATTAGAGATCATGAATGGAGATGCTCTTATGTCATTCAAATTTTATATTAATTACCAAGCTACCGTCACTAATTACAATCAATCTTGGTCTTTGATTTCATATATTGGATGATTAAATTTTATTCTTATTTCTCTCCTAAAACCTTTTTCTCACCGGAACCGCTCCCTATATATATATATAATGAAAAATTAGTTAATACGACATATTTGTATTTGTTATGTTTTGTACTCTACTTGCATGTAAAGATATTTGTCGATAACAATAACAAATTGCATTTATATTTTTTTCATGATTCATTTGAATAAAATTGTGAATATTACAACATTTGTAACAATGACTCATTTAGTTTTTTTTGAATAGTTTATGTGATATTATAAATGCTAATCAACTATAAATTTATTTTTTGTGAGAAGTAGATCTTTTTTCTAGTGATGGAAAAGATGTTAGAAGTTTTAATTTATAATATTTTATTATTATTTTTCTATCTTTTATTTCTTTTTACATTTTATTTAAATAATAAATAAAAGAAGATGAGATGAACTACTACTTTCATGTTCTAACCCTAAAATATAGAACTCGATCAAATAAAATAATAAACATAAGAATCCAAATCAAATCGAACTAAGTTGTACCTAATAATTTTTTCATTTTGGTAAATCGAAATTCAAATCGAACCGAACGAAACTGAACCGAAACCAAATCAAAATTCAAATGGTTTTAATTTGGTACAAATTCTGCCAAACCGAATAAACCGAACCGAAATCGGAAAAATCGAACCGTAAACCGAATTGCCCACCTTAATCGATAACAATGAAATACTCCGTAATAGTGAGGGTATATGAGCTTCCCTTGTAGAGCTGCACGTGAATTGCATGTCCACCTGGCCCGGTTTGGCAATCGCACGTTCTTACCATTAAATGCGTAAAGAGAATGTTTCCCAGATTTAAACAAAAGGGCAGTTTTTCTTTTTAATCCAAATAAAATAAGTGTAGAGGTGTGATTTTCTGTGATCACTTGGTTGAACCATATACGAGGCATAAAACAAGCGTCTAAAATGTAGATTGAACATAATTCTCTTTGTAATTTAACAGATGAACTCCATTCAGTTTCACCAATTGAAGTCATTCGACCAATTTCTAACACAAGAGACCCCACATATTCCCTCTGTCTCATAAAACAACTTTCTCACCTAGTTGTTTCTTCATTTGTTCAAGATACATATTCCCTTTTTCGGTTGTCCGATTAACCGAAAACCGAAAACCGAAAACCGAATCAAACTATACCGAACCGCGACCAAATAAAACCGAACCGCTAAAAACCGAACTGAACCGTAGTAGCTTGGTTCGGTTTTGGTTTTTACCCTTCAAAACAGAACCGAATCGAACAAACAAAACATAAATAAAATATGAAATTTTATTTGTTAAATGTAAGCACTAATCTTAGTATCATCAATAATATTTGAATTTCTTGTACTAGAGAAATAATGTTTATGCCATATTTAGTTTAGTTTATAAATGCATTTACACATTCATTACCCATAATAATGTAGCTATATTGATCTATTATGTCTTTTATGTATGTATGTTGCAATTTGTTGCATGATTATATGTTTTTACTAGTTATTAGTAGTAATTAACTTTTATTTTTATGTAACTTAATTCTTTTTTGTAACTTAACTTTTTTATATTGATAAAACAAATAAATATTCATCTCGGCTAAATCACCCAGGACGTATGTATTCATAAACGTTTTTCAAACTAGTCACAAACATTGTAATTAAGAATAGATACACACTTTTATCTCTCCCGCATACTCATATAATTCAAGACATTTGTTTATTATTATTTTCTTCATTTGTTCAAGTATGCTTGCATTTTTATGTAATATGTTTGATCCCTCACACTTTTATATCAATTTTAAATTAAATGACAAATATTTAGTAAAAAACCGAAATCGAAATCGAAATCGAAATCGAAATCGAAACAAACCGAACCAATCAAAATGTGGTTTGAAGTTTTGGAGTGTAAAACCGAACCGAAACTGAACCGAACTTTTACTTTGATTCCGTATTTGATTTTAGGTCAAAACTGAACCGAAAGAACTAAACCCACCCTTAAATCTTAATATGTCCGACTTCATGAGTGGGAGGGCTAGTGTTATGATATTACCGAGCAATATCAAGCCAGACTAGCCCAATATCTTGAATATGAGTCATCATGTCCATAATTTCTGGTCGAGTTCGGTGCCGCACTACTACCTATGACCTGAGCCAACGGCTAAGAGACCCAACCACCCTTAGCACAAAACGATGATACCCATCATATTAGTTCAATTGTCTTGGAACAAAATGACTGTGATAGTTGACAATTCACTATCCCAAGATTACAAGAGTAGCTTATGCATGTCCCAACCATAAAGTCTAGGGAAAACTCTCATATTTTTATTCACTAAATTTGAGTAATTACTGTCAAACTTGGAAAATACAATCACATTTCAAGTCAGATAATGTCAAAATACGATAATGTCAGATAATAATTACTCATATTTAAGGAATAAAAACATGACAAATTGACAATCAAGTCTAACGTCAACAAATCAACTATAGTCACAACTAGCCTACGTGTCATCAAACCAAGTAATATTATGACATGGCAGAAGGTATAATGCCGGGACTCATTGGCAATGCAAAATTATAAATACCGCTTAACTTGCACTTAGAAGCTGTTCTCTTCATCTTAATCTTATTACTTATTCCTTATTCTTATTTTATTCAGAGAAGATCAGATCAGATCAGAAAAATTCAGATCAGATCAGATCAGAAAAATTCAGATCAGATCAGATCAGATCAGAAAGATTCCGATCAGATAAGAAACATTCAGATCAGATCAGATCAGATCAGAAGCATTCAGATCAGATCAGAAGCATTCAGATCAGATCAGATTAGTTCAAAAATATTCATACCAAATTGGAAGCATTATATTATTATCTATTATATATTACTATTACTATTACTATTATTACTATTATTATTGTTATTTTTTTATAATAATAATACTAATAATTATTATTAATATACTTACTATTATTATTACTATTATATAATATTACTCCCTCCGTCCCATATTTAACTCCGGTTTTGAGCGGGCACGGGTTTTAAGATAGTGGAATTTGTGTGGTGGAGAGTTATGCAGAGGAGAGAAATGTGTAAGAATGGTTGTGAACCACATATTCTTTACCAAAAAGGGAAAAAGAAGATAAATTTGGGACGGACTGAAAAGGAAAGAATGAAGATAATTCCGGAACGGAGGGAGTATATATCACTGTTATGTTTTACGGAGTAATTTTTAGTATTGATTTTTTAATAAATGCTAAAATTGAGTACTCTGTACCAATCCATCTAATCTAAATATATAATATTGTCACAATCTAAATATTATTATTATTATTATTATTATTATCATCATCATCATCATCATCATCATCATTATCATTATCATTATCATTATCATTATCATTATCATTATCATCATCATCATCATCATCATCATTATCATTATCATTATCATCATCATCATTATCATCATCATCATCATCATCATCATTATTATTATTATTATTATTATTGTTACGAAGTATTATTTTTACTATACTTATTAAATAATAATAATAATAATAATATTAATAATAATAGTTATTATTACTATTATAATTATTATTGATATTATTATTGTTATTGTTATTATTCTTATTATTATATACCAATTTAGAAAGTTAAGATCAGATCAGAAGGATTCAGATCAGATCAGAAACACTCAGATCAGATCAGAAACACTCAGATCAGACCAAACAGATTCAGATCAGATCAGATCAGAAACATTCAGATCAGATCAGACAAATTCAGATTAGATCAGATCAGAAAGATTCAGATCAGATCAGAAAGATTCAGATCACATCAGATCAGAAAGATTCAGATCACATCAGATCAGAAAAATTCAGATCAGATCAGAACTTAACCTCTTAGAGCATGTCCGGGAGTTTGGGAGGAGGGGAGAGGAAGGTTTATAGGTTAATTGGAGGGGAAAGGAGGGGAAGTGAATGAAATCCTTTTTGTTTGGATAGAAAAGCCAACGGAGTATTTATAATTAAAAACGTTTCAGATTTATGATAAATTCAAATATTCAAATAATTAAAGCTATATTTATTAGCTAAACTTGTCATTTAATAAGTCATTCAAAACCTCCCTATTTGGGAAATCTAAAATTTGAACATTTGAAAGGTCTAGATGCAAGAAGACTTCAAACCTATCTCTTCCATTTTTTAAACTCCCAAACAAAAAATGTGAGTCATAAACTATCTTCACTCATCCAAACATAATTCCCAAGCATGCCCTTAAAAACTGTAATACTTGGGTTTTTCCATCCTATATTGTGAATTTTGCTCGCCTCATTACTATACATTTATACTAAGTTCTTCTCTATCATTATATCTACAATCTGCTACTTATCCAAACAAATACGGATCTAAAAGGTGAATTAATACTTTTATTTAATGAAATATACCCCCACCCCATCCCCAGCTCCCACCCTCAAGAAAAAACTCTAATGCCCAAGTATAGCCTTAGGCCCTTAGTAGAGTTTCTGTGTGGATGTGTCGATGAGATTTTTTATGAAATTAACATTTCCCGAATGAAAAATTCCTTCATTTTGCTGGTTAAGAAAACCCAACAAAAATGAACTTTTGATTAGCCAGCATCGTAGTATAGTATAGGTTGACATCAAAACTACATTAACAGTGTGCCAGTACTTTTGTCGTTAAAAATTGTTATAAATGACTGAAGATTAAACTGTTTGTAAACTAAGCTATTATTATTCCTGCCCAGCACAATCTAACTCAGCTTCTAAACCTCTCTACTTGTTGTAAAGGTACGCCAGAGAAAAAATAAAGAAACCTGCCATCTGGAATCATTATATCAATTGTTAGGATGTGATGACATTTTGAAATTGATCAATATTTTTATTTGTAAGAAACGATGATGGAGTAGATGAATACCATAGAAAAGGATGCCCCATAGTAGGGAAAAGCAGCTGTAAGGAACCGCTCGTACTCATTGTGTCTGAAGGGCCTCACAGGAATCTGGAAGTAAGAATTTCTTAAGATGATATTAATGAATATTGATTGTACTAAATAGGAGTAAATAGTAATTGCCCGTGCAGGACTAAAATACTAACACCACTGTATATGCGTAAAACACAAGTCCTATTATGCTAATCAAACAAGCCGACTTACAAGTGACTCGAGATCGACTCGATTCTTACATGAACCTAACTCGATTTGATTTAAACTCGTACTCGAACTTGACTCAAACCAAACCAAGTTCAGCCCAACCTATAGACAAACTTTACTCGAAAAACTAGTAAACTACACGATTATGAATTAGTATTGATTTTTTTAGATTCATACATATGACATTATATCATCTATCCATAGTATGAATCCATGCATGAAAAATATACTTATCTTCTACTACAAATATACTAGAGATTCACATATTGCTTAACGTTTTAGACATTATGGGGACTTTAGGCATTCTCATGCAACCTTTAAGAAAATTTAAGTAGGACTAAATGAATTTTGTTCATCTTGGGTTTAAATAAATCATAGACAGCAAGAGAGGCCTAATATTTAAGAGACAACTAAGTGGAGAATTTAAAACAGTGCTTTTATGTTTAAAAAACTATTGATGATTGCACATGTGTTAAAACGTATATCAAATCAAACTCATTGTTTAAAAATGTACGTAGTATCATTTTTTAGAATGAATAAAACTCGAATACAACTCGAACTTTGTCTTTATTAAGCACAGCTCGATCTAAGTTGAACCTCGAGCTCGACTCGCTTGATAAGCACCCCTAAGTCAAATTACAAAAGCTAGAACCACTAAACTTTTGTTGCACAATAGGAGTCTTTTACTCCTAGAGAATATAACAATAATTAAGGATTAAATCATGGGCAAAAATACACTTCTATGACCAATTTAGGGTTTTCTATCCCCTCTACGAAAAGCCATAGCAAAGGCACCGAACAAGGAAAGCTTTGGAATATTAATCTTGACGCATTTTGAATCTACCAAACAGGTAAAGCTTCACCAATGCTGTACTTTTTTTATCAACTGGAGAAGAAAACTTCTGGACATAGCTCCTGAACATATTTGATTGATATTGAGGTAATTGCAATTTAAATATTATTAAGCTTTATTAGATCTAAACACCCACTCCTATTTTGGTACAGTGACAATGTTTTGGTCCTGACTAGAGAAATTTCCATTAAAAACCGAGATGAGAATCTTCTAATACAAAACAATGTTGAGAGAGACATTATAACATTCGCTTTCACATATAGACTGTACTATTGAATTTGTGATGTAAAGAAAGACATGATTAGTTTTAAAATGCACTCCTGAGGCGAGAGGGGCACCCGCACAGCCTCAGCACACCTAGTGCCTCCTAAAACTTGGGATGCAGCTATGCTCTTAGCCTCGTAGTTCAACAGTGTATAAAGCTGATATTTGTGAACTTTCTTAATCCCAACTATGTGGTGTCATTAACATGACGTTTGTAGGGGGACCAAATTACCAATGCTTTAGGGTTATATCAAATTGTCACTTTATTATATTTTTTGTCTCAATACTTCTAGAATGCATCATATTGGTACCAATTCTTTATTTTGTATCAAATTAGTACAATTTTTTTTTAAAATGCGTCTAATTCAGTAAATATACCATAAAAATGTACTACGTGATAAAATATTCCCATTTTTTATGAAAAGTAATGATTTTTCATTAGTACCAGTTGATATATCTCGCTAGCTATTAAAGGATATTTCAAACATTTAAAACACATAACTCCAAAAAAAACTAAGAATTTCACACTGCAAAGATTGTATGAGATGTCTATAAGTACAGAGATTTATCCGCCCATATTTCCATAAATTATCGATACAAACATACAGATGAATTAACAATATTCCTATCCGGGATCTTTAGAAATTTTAGTGAATATCTATAGCTACATTTGTGATTTTAAAATCTTATTACTACAAATAAGCTTCATATAAGATTTTTTCATATAAGCTTCATATAAGATTCGTAGTATAATTTTATTACAAATATACATATTTAAAAGCTTGGTACTTGTTAGACACAAATTAAAGAATTGTTTCCAAGTATGATACATTCTTCAAAAGTATTTGTACCAAAAAGATACAAATAAAAAGAATTAGTACAAAATATGATGCATTCTTCAATAGTACTGGTGCCAAAAAGATTTAAATTAAATAATTGCTTCAAATTCTATACAACCCCAAAGTACTGGTAGCAAATAAGTTCAAAACACAAAGGGCAGCCCAGTGCACATTGGCATCTCCGCAAGGTGAGGTTCTAAGGAAGGGTCCCACCACAATGGTGTATAAGGGGCAAGCCTTCCCTTGTCATTTTGACAAGAGGCCACTCCCAAGAATTGAACTTGTGACCTCTCGGTCACACGACTACACCGTAACCGGTGCACCAAGACTCTCTTCAAGTAGGTCAAAACACAGTTTAAGAAATAATGCAATTAAAATCCAAAACAGTCATCATATATTTTCTTTCACTTGCATGGAAAATATCGTAAGACGACGACTTTTGAGATAGTTATTGTACAGTACTATTATTGGATATGCCAGTATGCCACATCACTTAATCCAATCGTAAATTTGTAGTACATCAGTTTTTTTACATAAAAAGTTCAATTGCTCTTGGGTAAAAATAGAATGACCTAATAAATGCAAAAATGTGAGCAGAAAGGGAGAGGAAGAGAGAATGGACCTGTTTTGAAAGGCTTAAACTTGTGTATCCCAACCTTTCGTATTCAACCTTAAACTGGAATACACCATAAACATCTGGGACCTTGAAGGAAGTATGGTAGAGACCCTGTACAAAGTGGATTTAAAAATTAGAAAGTAAATTTACCTGGCAATTCAGTTACAAAGTAGTCACATCCGAGCTTTTGAGATCAGAAGCAATTGTTCTAACCTGCTGGTTGGTTGACAAGGTTTTTAAAACGTAGGGACTCATCATGTAAAACTGTACTTGGACATCGTCTGCTACATATGGTTCCCAGCTTGTTCCAGACCATTCATAAATCTCAACAGAGAATTCCTTCCAGCCATAGTGAAGCATCAATATTGAGTTTTCCAATATATAAAGTTCTAAATACATTATATATACATATTACTCAAGATGTTTTCACATAAACTGGTTTAGTCTCAGACAAGACCAGGACTTCATAATAGTAAAATACACATAATACAAGACCTTTATCAAACCAAATGAAACCACAGTCCAGACCGGTCTTAAAAGACCACATGAGATCAAACCAAAAAAATTAGTCCAAGTAAAAACATGCTTACACATGCTTGAATAAAAAATTAAAATAAATTACCGTGTCATCGCTGATTCTGTACATAGAAGGTTCATCCGCTTGACCAACATTATGATGTCTAACATTTATAGCCTAGAAGTCAAAACATGTATAATCACATGATTGTTGGTTAGCAAATGCCCCGAGAAATATGGAAATGGACTCTTTCAAAACGAAACATCTGAACCTTGAGATGGCCTCTTTCATGGAAGACCCACTTGCTAATTTCAGTCAGAAACTGTTCATTCCCAGATTTATCATGCCTACAAGAATAAACACAAACTCACAATAATAAGCATAAAGCTAATTGAAAGAACCTATTATTCCAGACGTTGATTAATGTTAACATAGAAATCAACTTATGTACTTACCGAGTTGGGTTTCCAGCTTTCTGAACCCCAGATCTAAAGAATCTGTAACCCAGAAGATGTAATAACAGTCAAACACTGTTTCATCAGTTAATATAGAAGCATAAAACAATTGATGAGATGTTTACCGATTGCTAAACATTCTTAAAGAGCCTGCTATCAGAATTCGAGCATTATTTCTAGCCTGCAAAGTTAAACGGGTTGAAATTTCTGTCACTTCTCGAGTTTGTACAACATCATGTCACTTTTCGAGCATTATTTCTAGCCTGGTTATTGTTTTGAAATGCTAATAGATTAACCAAATAATTATGTTAATGAAATTTCCTGCAGTAACGAAATCTACATCCATTGTCAGGATAAATTTAAAATTATCATATTTCATTTTCGATTGCATTTTCCAAAGCAAAACCTATATATGGATAAAACTTTTCACAGCACATTTTCCTTTCCCTATACCTTGCATACCCTAAAAGCCTAAAGGAAAGAATGTCTCCAATGAGCAAGAGGGTAAAACAACGTTCTTACCATTGCACTTTAAGTTGAACTCAAACTCCCTATTTGAATAAAACAACGTTCTTCATTTTCAATGGGGGATTGTGACGGAAACCGTGGAGGAAGAGCCAGAGAGGAACTACTTAGAAGAAGAGAAACAGACCTGGACAACTGAAACAAGAGAGATTGCAGAACCAGTGAGCGCTGGTGGGTTTGACAACTTCGACCCTGGATTGGCTGAATATGCTGCTGGTGATGCTGATAAAACCTTTAAAACCTGCATATATGGTGATTGGTGAGCTTGTTACTATTAAGACATAATAGTTGTTTGAGGTGCACACACATCATCATGCATGGTCTATATATATTTATTATTTGCATTCTTGAACACTTATGGGAGGAAAAAGCTTACCAAGCCATTCGTAGGATTTACAGAATGAGCAATCCCATGAAAAAGTACTGGCACCTGCAGTAAAAAGCATTCAAAAATTTCAGAGAAAAATAATAACAAATTTGCAAAATATTCCCAATAACAAAAATCGTCTTACAGTTGATGAGAGGATGGTGTAGATAATAAATAGTTCATACCTCAATGGTTTTGCTTCCTAGAATAACTTCAGATTGAATGAAATCAGAGGCAGCGATCAACCTATGATCCCCATCTGTGTCAGACACTGCATAGCTTTTGTGATCAATAACTGAAGCTGCAGGGTCCTATCATTATGCATTTATTTATAATTAAAAACAGTTAGAAAGAGTAAAATCCATAAATCATGTTTGAACCAAAGCATAAATATAAAGTAAAAGGATCACAAGAAGGTCACTAGTTCAGCTCCTAAAGCTCCCAATAGGTCCATTGGAGGTCTAATGGGAGCTAACCTGAGGTCTCATAAGATTAGTTGACCAAAATGGTCCGAACACCCACTGTAGTAGTAATAATATTCATAATAACAACAATTATTATTATTACACTGCGTAAATATAATTATAGTAATAATCATAATTATCATAAATATAGAAAGAAGAAATATTGTTAAGTATCCTATTATCTTGCAAAATGTTAAAATAATGAGTACCTCATCAAAATCAACTCCACACTCCGTAGCTATTTCACGGATAAGATCAGATGCAAAAACATCAGCTGCCAGTATCAAATTACGACCAGAATCCACAAAATTCAATATTGCTGCAGCATCAACATTCCCTCCAAACCCTAACCAAAAATATTAATAATAACAGAAATCAAGACACGGCAACACTGACTATCACAGCTCACACATTTCCAGAGACATTGCATTTATAGTTATCCAGGTGGAATTTGTTGAAGTAGTCACTAAGATAATCGGATCTAACAATTAATGAACGAGATGTATAGTCAAAGAGCGGACTCACGGTCAATGGAAGGGGAGAAGAGAATCAAAGCTTCGTATAAATACTGGCCGTATCTTTGCAAGGCGATCTTTGGATCCCTGGCAAGCTTGAATTCGAGATTGTATCCCCGATTTTCTAAGGCCTTAAAGTAGAGAGAGTGAGACGATTTGATACCAAAATCGTCGAGCAGAACCAAAACTCGAGGGCTGGTATGACTGTCCGGCGAGAAACCGCTGCACGTAACCGCGATCAAGCTCACGATCAGCGTTAGTATTAATCTCCTGAGCATTGTGAAGCTTAACCGATGTAACCAAGGATTTTAGCAGACGTAATCAGCTGGCCTCTCAACACTCTGCAGTAACAGCTCCAGAGTCCGATTACACTAGTGCACTACCAGGAACATTTTGTGTGTTTGCACTTCATAGAAGTTGTACTCCTACCACGCCTTTCCTACATTTCTCTAACAAGAGTATTATTTAAGAGTACATATTACAAAATTTGAAAATCTAAAGATTGCATATTTAGAGGGTGTTTGAATCTAATTCTTAAAACTGCTTCTGCTCCTTCAGGGAGCATAAATTGAAGTGTTTGGGTGAAAATGCAGAAGTGATTCTGATGCTCTAATTTACTCCTGGAATCAGTTTTTTTAGAAGCTGGGGGGTAACAGCTTCTGAAAACTGATTCTGATTCTGCTTCTGCTTTAAAAAAAGAAACAAAAGCAGAATCAGTTCCAAACACCCCCTTAAAAAGAGATACATATTACAAAATTTGAAAATGCAAAAAATAAAATAAAATACCAAACTCTCAAAATGTAAAAAAGTACGAAACAATAATAAAAGTGTGAAATAAAATACGATAAAGTAGAGAAAGTATGGATAGTTAGATGTTTTTAAATGAAAAATTTACGAGGAATGTCACAAATATATTACATACAAGTCAAAAGGGGAAAGTGTTTTAAATACTTAGAGTTTTGAATAAGAAGAGAGTTGAAATTTGATACTCAAAATCAGACGAGTACTATAGAAGAAAATGAAAATATATTGATCAATAAAAATAATGTAGATTACTTTTAGGCATGTGAAGTATAGTCAATCATATAACACGTGAAGAAATTTATATATATATATATATATATATATATATATAGAGAGAGAGAGAGAGAGGGAGTTTGAGTTTAGATTGATTTTTGTTCAGATTTGAGTTTGCACTGTATTTCTAAAGCAACTAATATTTTCACCCCTAATTTAATGGTCGCAGCTTCTACTATTCAATGGCAGTTACCAATGATATATATCTTCTTTAAAACTACACATCCTGACATTCTCACTCGCTATCTGTCAGCATGTGATTAAAGTCTGATTTACATTTTCCCGGTTAATTATCTGGTGCGGTGTTGAGGATCCCTCGGGGATGAGGTGACATCCTTTATTTCAAACTACACATGAAGAGTCAACGGTGCAGGAGGCGTTACAGGGTTATACAGTAGTTAGTAGCATCACTGAAATTTAATTTGTCTGTATCAAGAATTTGCTTCTATCAGTTCTATGTTATTTTATTGAGGTGGAGATCAAAGATGGATTGCTCTAGTTTTTGTGGAAACGATCTTACCAAACAACCACATACTTTGCTTGCAAAGCAGTGCCGGGAAGCTTTAAAATTCATAGCACAGTTCATTTCACTTTCAATATCATTTTAATAGGATTTTTTACTTCAACCTCCTATTCTTATTCCATAAATTATATTCTCGGATAATAAAATTATCATTCAACTTATCATAGGAAGTAGTTTTGTTGGAGGAGGTATTCGTAAATCTCATACAAGTATTACCTTTTCCATTTCAAGTGATTCATGTTATTGTAGTCATTTCTTTCTTATTGTAGCCATTTTTTTGTATAATTGATTGTTAAGCACAATACTCCTACTTGTATTACGGATTATCCATCAGTAATTTACACTAGTCCTCGTTTACATCCAAATAGCTTAAAAGAAAGGTCAGCGCTCAAAATATCCACTTCACAATCATTTCCAAAAGACATCCAGAGGAATAAAATCAAATACTTACATGGCCAAAAAACTATATTTCTGACAAACTAAAAAGATAAAAGACATTAGAAAGGCATTCAAAAAATGCAAGAAAGCCTTTCGCTCAACCCATAAACTGCACCTATGGCTATGATTTATTCTTAATTAGAGACTCATTACGTAATCATCATCAGATTCGGGATTTTCCTCCCTACTTGCCTCTGCTTCAATCGCACCACTTGCTTGCCCCTTGTCCTGGCCGAATGAAATCTAAAAAACTAATTTGCCATTTGCTTGTTTTTCATTCCCCCCAAAGGAATAGAGGTTTTAAAAATTATTTTTTATGATGAGGTTGTATGTATATGATGGATAGTCTACCCGGGGGTATATATCCGAAGGGTTATTACGGGGAATAACTTAGAGAGAAGTCGGAGCAAGTAAGTAAAAGTAGAGAGAGAGTGTATTCAGTATGAATGTCGTTTTCAGCGTGGTTACAAATGAGGAAATGGGGTGCTATTTATAGTAGCAATAAATGCCGGACAGGGACACGTGTCAAGCGCTCATTGGCCGAGGGGTCACCTCAACTGGTTGGCGCTGGCAGCCGCATGTGGCCGCATTTAATGCGGCTGTTGGATGGGACGTCTGTGCAGGGTACGGTGATCTGCACGCATGTGAGGCGGATATCTTGTCGAGTGAGATGCCTTCGGCTATAGAGCAATGGCCGAGGGCTCCTCCAACCGATGACACTCTGGTGCCGAGGGCTCACAGTGCCGAGGGCTACTGTTTTCGCCGTTTTCTCCCAGTTTCTTAATTTGCTTGCGAAGCCCGTCCTGTGAGAGTTTAGAGCCTTCGGCCAGGGGGCCGAAGGCACCCCTGGCGCGTAGTGCGGGCTGCTTGGTACTCTGGGCGCTGTGAACTGGGCCTGTTGGGCCTTCTGGGCCTGTTGGGCCTTCGCTGGAGTAGTAGGAGTCTGTGGGCCGGGGGTTCCCGGGCCATATACTCCATCAGTATACTTACTGGTACTAGGCACCAATATCTTCATTAGCATTGTCTTCCCAAATTGGAATTCTTCTTGATGGAGACTCGTGAACCTAGACTGAAATTTCAGGAATAAAATCATTGTCCAGTTTAGCTATTGCTTTCTAGATGCAAGTCTAATTTCAAGTATAAAACAAGGCTCTTATAAAGCATCAAGAGTTTGTGAGAATGTATGACTTTTACCACACTTGTCACTTTTCAACTAAGAGGCTAATACTTTGTAGCTATTTTCAGCTAAATCTCAACTAAAAAAGTATTGTTATCACAATTTGCAAGTAATAGTTTATACCCCAAAATTATTACTCCCTACATCCGAAATTCATATTGGGGTCGTCCAAAAATGATCTTCAAGTTTCATGTAATGGAAAGAACAGTGTAGGTGATAATGTTTTTTGTCTTTTAACTATATGCTAACCACACAATTTTAATTTTCTTGATAATGATAGTCCCAAAATACTAAACAATCAAACAACCATAGCAGTTATGAAGAAGCAGATAGAATATTATGAGATGAAAAACCGAATCTGGTATACCGTGTAAACTGGCCGCTGCTCTTCCTGGAGAAGGAGAGCAGCGGCAAACCCTAATCTGTCTATCTCTACGCCTCTGTTTTCTAAAGCCTCAATCGTTAGTTTTGGGTTCCCGTAAGTTAGCCTCCTTTTATAGGAGAAGTTGGCTAACTTACGTGTTACAAGGAAGCTAACGGGTGGATACACATTTGTGGCCCGTATTACACGTTAAATTAATAACTACACAAATACAAAGATATTTAATTAGATTGGACACCATAAAATATTCCCAACAATCTCCCCCTTGGTGTTCAATCGTGTTGAATCAGCATTGCAGCGCAGATATCTTTGTCTTTGTTGTTATTCAGCTTCCTTTGTCTTTGAACTTGACTTCATGAGAAGGCTTTATGAAGAAATCCTTGCAATCTCCCCTTTGATGTCTTCTTGGCAATTTGATATTTGATGCCGGGGGTTGAGGAATCTTTTGCTTGTAATCCTTGCCTTCCAGAAGTTGCTCTTGATCAGCTTGGATGAAGTCCGGTGACGCCTCTAGAATGAATGTTTTTTGGAGAATATGAGACGCCCATGGAATTCATCTTCAACAGATTGAGTATCTGACCCTTGTCCCCTCCACAATGTAGTCTTTTTGACTGTTTGGAATGAATGCATTTGAGGAGAACTTGTCGGTGGCACAGCGGAACATAATGTAGTTTGATTTGTGAGCGTAGCTGACCATTTGAGTTGAGAAGATAGTAGAGAGAGTGTTGGAGGAGAGAAGTGTCCCTGCATGATTTTTTTACTGTTAACGGCATGTGGACCACTCTCCCCCTCATGACGATCCGATGACTCGGGGCGTCATGCCTTTATTCTTTTATTCTGCGGAAATAAAACAGGAAAAACAAGCAGAATGTAAAGAAGATAACGTAGCCCCCCGGGGTCGTGAAGACGCCCGTTATCATCACTATAGAGATAAACTCTGAAGCGATGGCCTGAAAATGTTGGTGATTCTTATGTTGCAACAGCATGACTTCCTTCCAATCATTGGTCTGTATTTGTAATAGATGAGCCCTATGGAAGTTCTCGCGGGTCATGTAGACCTGCAACTGACTCAAAAAGTGCGTCTGTGTCCTAGAAATTTCAAAACATTTGGGAGTGAGGTAACTAGACACGACGTGATCAATGAAAGTTCAGTGGCATGGGGCTGAGGCCACTGTAGTCAGTATCACTTGCCTCGGAAGGAGACAATAATGAGAGATGCGGTTCCCCGTGAAATATGATTAAGCACCTGTCTGTTGGGAGACAAGTGAGTGGTCTTGGGTAGGGTTAAACATGCATTGTTGGACAAGATGCAGTGACTTCTACCTGGGATCTGATTAAATCAGTCCTGAACCTATTTGGGAATTGTCCAGAGTATTTGAGTGGCTAGGAGTAAATGTTCAAAACATAGTAGGCAGTTGAGGTAGCAGACTCATCATTGATTATTGTTTTCCTTCTCACTTGAGCCTTCTGCTTCCTAACTCTCATAATGATTACTCACTCACTCACTCACTTACTCTCGGCTTTGTCCCTTGGGTAGGCTTAGTTGGGTTTATTAAGCCATAGGGACATGTTCTCTCATTGATTTTCTCTCTGCACTCCCCCTCAACTGGAGCACTCGGTATGGTTTGTCATTGTTTGGCACCGGGGGAGGATATCATTGAAAACTCCCCCTAAAATGTTGCATCCTTTGAGAGATTCCTTGCTTTGTCGATGTAAGGCGCCGGGAGGAGAAAATTGAAACTCCCCCTCAGAATGTGCAAGGTTTGATTGCTCACAGCTTGTCATCCCCGCCATGTGTGTGGAGCAATCTGAACAAGGTACTACACATGACGGTTTTCCCGTAGCTCATCATGTAGAATTTCAGCATATTGAGGATCACATAATGTTGATGAGTTAGGGGAGGCTTCAGTAGTTGATTGTTGATTGCTGTAAGATGACCGTTGACGCGAGGTTGATTGAATTATCTACGATTTTTGGACCTTTACTGTGGAGCACATAAAAGCTTTGACCTCAGGGTTGACATTGAAAGAATTTGAACAGATTTGCCTAAGTTTTGACGTGGACATCGGTGATTTACAAAGTTTGTCGGAAAACTAACGTTTTGACCCTCAAGGACTGCGAGTGAGGGCGCGTGAGAATGGGTTCTGGGCCATAGCCAATGTAGATCTTTTCGTTATCTTTCCAACAAAAAAAGGTTTGCTCAAATCGGATCACGGAGTCAAAAGTTATGGCCAAAACAGTGCGGTGTCGCAGAAAATCTCTAATCTTGAGTTTTTGAGGAAAATCTTCGAGGTTGAGGTTCTCGATGTTGAATTTCGAGAGCAGGTGAATTTAAACAAAATTCTAAGGCAAAAACTCGAAATCCAAATCTCGAGATTTTAATTTCGAGTTTGCCTTGAAGAGTAATGACGAAATCCACGTGCAAAACAAACCTCAGAATAACGAAATCTTCAGAATTTCAAAATGTTTGGAACATCGAAAACTTTGGAGTTTCGAAAAACCTCATAATATCGAAAACTTGTTGTTTGAAAAACATAAGAACATCGAAAACTTCCAAAACATTGATAAACAGGGGATCATTCAGAAATCTATAATGTAAAGCTTCGATGAACTGCAAAGGATGTCAAGATTCGAATTATGAGTTCCAAGAATCTGCAAACTTTGAAACATTCAAAACATCGAGAAATTCCGAAAATTCTGAAATTTTTCAGAATGTCGAAATCCAAAACATCGAGTTCCTAAAACTCGAAATAAATTCCAAAACTCGCAATTCCAAAACTCTCAAATTTTAAAAACTCGAGGTTTAAAACTCGAGGTCAGAACTCGAGGTTTAAAAACTCAAGGTCAGAACTCGAGGTTTAAAAACTCGAGGTCAGAACTCGAGGTTTAAAACTTGAGTTCATTACCGCGAGTTTACAAACTCGAGTTCATGACCGCGAGTTTACAAACTCGAGTTCATGACCGCGAGTTTACAAACTCGAGTTCATGACCGCGAGTTTACAAACTCGAGTTCATGACCGCGAGTTTACAAACTCGAGTTCATGACCGCGAGTTTACAAACTCGAGTTGATGTCCGCGAGTTTACAAACTCGAGTTCATGACCGCGAGTTTACAAACTCGAGTTCATGACCGCGAGTTTACAAACTCGAGTTCATGACCGCGAGTTTACAAACTCGAGTTCATGACCGCGAGTTTACAAACTCGAGTTCATGACCGCGAGTTTACAAACTCGAGTTCATGACCGCGAGTTTACAAACTCGAGTTCATGACCGCGAGTTTACAAACTCGAGTTCATGACCGCGAGTTTACAAACTCGAGTTCATGACCGCGAGTTTACAAACTCGAGTTGATGTCCGCGAGTTTACAAACTCGAATTCATGACCGCGAGTTTACAAACTCGAGTTCATGACCGCGAGTTTACAAACTCGAGTTCATGACCGCGAGTTTACAAACTCGAGTTCATGACCGCGAGTTTACAAACTCGAGTTCATGACCGCGAGTTTACAAACTCGAGTTCATGACCGCGAGTTTACAAACTCGAGTTCATGACCGCGAGTTTACAAACTCGAGTTCATGACCGCGAGTTTACAAACTCGAGTTCATGACCGCGAGTTTACAAATTCGAGTTCATGACCGCGAGTTTACAAACTCGAGTTCATGCCCACGAGTTTAAAACTCTCGATTTTAAAAACTGTCGAATTTTGAGAATCTGAAATCTGTTCTGAATAGCCCTGAAGGTCGCGGTCCCTCCTGTATCTGTTTCAAGTCAAAATCGTTTCTGCAGCAGTGTTAAAAGCATAAACTCGCAATTCATTGAGAGTTCTTCAAAAAATGAAAATTTGCAGAAATCGAAAAAGAGTATATGCTGCTGGATCGGCTTTGAAGGGCGATTCCAACAGTATAATTTTTACAGATTTTTGTTCACAAATAAGATTACAGGAGCAAAACTCTATATGAAGAAAAAGAGAAGAAAAGCAGAGCATTCTTCGTTAGATCCAAGAAAATCGCAGATACATTCAACCTGTTTCACGCCTCGGCTCTGATACCAATTTATAGTCCCAAAATACTAAACAATCAAACAACCATAGCAGTTATGAAGAAGCAGATAGAAGATTATGAGATGAAAAACCGAATCTGGTATACCGTGTAAACTGGCCGCAGCTCTCCCTGGAGAAGGAGAGCAGCGGCAAACCCTAATCTCTCTATCTCTACGCCTCTATTTTCTAAAGCCTCAATCGTTAGTTTTGGGTTCCCGTAAGTTAGCCTCCTTTTATAGGAGAAGTTGGCTAACTTACGGGTTACAAGGATGCTAACGGGCTGATACACATTTGTGGCCCGTATTATACGTTAAATTAATAACTACACAAATACAAAGATATTTAATTAGATTGGACACCATAAAATATTCCCAACAGATAAGCATACAAATCAAATCAGAATATTAATTGTGGATGGACTGGTGGAGGGAGTTTTTTGCTGAATGTGATAGGTCTCACTCATTGACCGTCACATTGTACTTTTTGTTGGGATTGTTAAATAGTGATCATGCAACACATCTTATACTAATTAAATAAATAAATAATGAAAGAAAGAATGATTACCATTTCACCATATAAAAACCAAATTATATGGTCAAGCCTAGCTTGATGCTTCGAAAGGAATGGACGAAGATGGTTGATACACAACATCTTTGCACCCTGCCAAACAACAAATATCAGGAAGGGTGTGAATGAGTGACATCTTCCTATTTTTGCAACTGGACAATAACTTGTTCATTTAGTGTCCACTGATCACAGTAATGTAAGGCTAGCACGGGCGAAGTCCAATGATCATAGTAATGCTACGGCAATACATGCATGAATTAAAGCATTCCTATTTATTCAGTTAAATGGATAGATGCTATTTATTTGGTAACTAGTTAGAAAGGACTGCAGTTAAAGAGAGAAAATACTTAAATTAATAGAATAAGATAACATCTAAAAGTGAACTGATCTTATACTGGTAGTCTATGAAAGAAGACACATTGTCTAAAATTTGAAATATGTTATAACAGTACTCAAATATCCAACTTCATTTATTTACATGTCAGTTATTTCCCATTTCAGATTGTTGATGTGTTAACTTTGTCACATCTCTTCGAGTTATAAAGTATATTGCTTTTCCAAGTGTGTGGGATGCTATAAGAATGCAAACTTTTTTTCTCGTTATTGTTGTTTTTTCTTATGTTTTTATTTATAGGAAGTTGAAGAGAATCTCGAACTTTTCAAGTCTACCTGGCGCGTCTTGGGTATCACGGTGACAATTCAATACACTTGGTATGCATAGGTGCTTTGTTGTTAGATAAATAAATGTAACAAAGATTCATTAGTTGCACTTGTATAAATTTGTTTGAATAGCAACTTCTTTCTGCATGCGATGTCATAACTAATAACTGCATATGTTCTATGCATAAAACCTATGAACAGAATCAGTAGAAAAAATGATATTTTATTTGCACTCATTTTCTAGTCAATATAAAGTTCATATGTCTTTGCATTATTTATTATGAATAGAATCAGTAGAAAACTTGATATTTTATTTGCACGCATAAGACATATGAATAGACTCACTAGAAAACTTGATATTTTATTTGTATAAACCTGTTTGAATAGCAACTTCTTTCAGTTGTTTGCATTATTTATTATAAATGAAATCCTTTTGATATGCATATATATGTAATAATATCACTTATATAGGACTATAGGTGTATTGGTTCCTTGTAATATTTTTTTTTTTTTGGATTTTGTGTCATAATGTTTGCATTCCCGTTGTAGGCACATGATAGAAAAGAAGTAGATGAAGATACAAGGCTGAGAATATTGACAAAGAAAGTGTAAACAAAAGAGACACACTTTCTAAATTGTGTGTTATGGCGCAATATAAAAGGAACAAGAAGCAAGGAGAACATATACAGTACAATAGATGCAATATCTAAATGTAATAATTAAACTGTAATAAGAGATTCAATTACATATATGTTGTGATATTTTTATATGTTGTTTTTGTTTCTCTTTGTTGCATTGCACTTGTTGCTTTTTGTTGCAATATGTTATTTTTTGTTGAATCATGTTGCTCATTGTTTTTATTATTGATTTTGACTTTTTGTCTAATTAAATTTATATTTATATTTTTTACTTAATTGGAATTAAAACTACTCCGTGTGTGTGTGTGTGTGTATGTGTGTGTGTGTGTGTGTACAAATACCTAAAAAGATAAGTCTGGATTTAAGAATAAACATAAAGAAACATGTAGAAACAACAAAAAGAAACACAAAGAAACAATATGCAACAAAAGGAACAATTAAATGATGGTGATGATAATAATAATATCTAAAATGTATGTGTATATCATAATTACTAGTATAAGTTTTTCAATTTATAAGTTCATTTTCTTTATTTTAATTATTTTTTCACTTTCTATTTTAAAATTTTAAAATATACACACTTGTTAATTTTCTTCACTTTACTGTTTTTTAATTGTAATTTTTTTTAACTTTATGTTGATTTTTTTGAATGTTATAATATCTCAAAAATTTACTTGAGAGCCTTTTAGAACATTTTCAAATCACATAATCATACTCTTTAATATTTCTTCAGTTTTTACAAATTTTTAGTATTTTATTCATCTTAATTTTAACATTTTTATTTTAGAAGACATACATTTATTTTTTTTGGACATTACCTTAAACTGTTTAATTTTTTTGTGTATTTATGAAAATTTATAGGATTTTTTTCTTGCTTTAATTTATATTTTTTTTTGATTTATGAATTGTAGATATACTTTATAATTTTATAGTTTTATATTTTTAATTTTAATTTTTCTAAAGGATAATTTACATTTTTTCAATTTTGAGAAATGTTTCCATTTCTTACGTTTTAATATTTATATTTCTATATTTTTCCTTTTTTTTGTAATTTCATTAAAATCTCAGTTTATATGGGGTATACGAACTCTTTTTAAATTTTAAAACTACTTTAAAGTGTGTTTCATTTTTATTTTTATTTCTGTATTTATAAGTTTTCAATAATTATTTTAACATTTTATGACTATTTTTTAAATTTAAATATTTTTTATATTATTTAGACTTAGTTAGAAGTTTTAGACTTTGTATTTGTTATTATGCCTTCTTGTTTTTTCTTCACCTGGATACTTTTTTATAATTTTTATATTTTATGTTTATTACTCTTATTTTTTTTATTAAATAGTTTTTGCATTTTCATAATTTTTTACATTATTATTCAAAAGCATAAATTAAATAAATATTGAGCTTGTACGTAGTATTAGTTTGTCAATAGTGGACATAGAGCACACAGAGCACGATTCTTTGCATTATACGGAGTATACTCCAGTGAGTGGATCTTGTATTGATGGTCTATTTGTGAAACAAAAAAGTTATGAGCCTAATTTTGAAAGAAATTTTAAAAAGTGAAAAAAGTGATATTATTTTCACTTTTAGGTCCATTTGTGTAGTTTTCCCAATCAAATATATTCGTTAATAATAGTGATAATAGTGATAATACTATAATAATAGTAATAGTAACAATAGTAGTAATAACCCTATAATAACTTCTAAAAGCTAGCAAAACCCTCAAAATGTAGCTCATATATACGTTTGCAAAATGTAATTTCTAACATAAAATTAGAGCCCTTTAACTTTGATATATACATAAAATTGATTCACTTCAGTATATTATGCACAACCTAAAAATGTATCGATCCATTAAATTTTAAAGAAAAACGTAATGTTACAAATTAAATTTTAAAACACATATTAAGTCATATCATGCATTTATATAATTATAACATAAGAAATATAGGAAAAGTTGTTTGCATTTGACTAATACTCCCTCCGTCCAGTCCGTATACCATGCAACCGATGCATGGTGAGCACCGTACTCCCAGGGGTAAATTTCGCACGAACATTAGTACCCTTGTATTTGTCTCAATTTTTTTCGTGATGTAAATCCTTTATTTCGGCATGTAACTCGCACTATTGTTAAATGTAAATACAGTGTATTCAAATGTAACTTATTGTGGTGTAACTCGCATTATGAAAAATGTAAACAATAAAAAAAAGAGTCTAAATGCATAATTACTTTACTTAAATCGTGAATATGTTTTGTTTTTATATCATGAACATCAAAAGGAATAAAAGGATTTAAAAAAATCATTTTTTTTGTTTCAATAGTAGATGTTGATTTTTTGATATAACTCGTGTTATTACAAATGTAACTCATGTTTCCAGCAATATAACTCACAATGATAAGAAATGTGATTTATGTCAAGTTAAATTGTAAGTTATCTAAAATAGAATATAAGAATTAAAACATTAATTTCAATGTAAATAATGAAAAATAGGAGTTTTATCCTCTGAATGTATTGTATGAATATGAAATACAATATACTTATTTTATGTGGGTTAATAAAAAATTTGTAGTAAAGAAATAAGTTAATTTAGTAGTAATTTAATTACTTAAAGATAATTAGATGTATAAAAAATAACAAATAACTAGATGTAACTCACGCATAAGTAGATATAACGCACGTATAATAAGATGTAACTCACACATAATAAGATGCAACTCGTACATAAGAAGATGTAACTCCAAGAATCAAAACAAACAAATTCAATGTCTTAAAAGTTCTTAAAAACATATAAGAGATAAAAAATTGTAGAAAAAGTGTATGCATATAAAAATATATTACAAAAAAGTGTATGAATATTGTAAATATTACAGAAATAAAAGCAATGTATGAATATAAATGCAATATACTTATTTTATTTAGATTTATAAACTTTTTGTTATGTATTGATAGAGAATAAAAAAATAGATTCAATTATTATGTGGATCAATAAAATATGCTTTTTATGTGGATTAATAAAATATAAAATATACTTCGTATTACAATACACTTATTTTATGTGGATTAATAAAATTTTGTAATAATTTGATAAAGAAAAAAATATAAATTCAATTATATTTTAATTAGTTAAAGATAAAGATAAGTAAAATCACAAATAAATTTTTAGTATTTTGATGTTAAAGAGAAAAGAATTAAAGAAAATAGAAAAGAAAAATAAAGAGAAAGAAAGTACTTACCCGGAGGAAAGAGGAAGAAGACTTCCGGAATATTGGGAAAATGGACTTTTGGAAGCAGGAAAGCAAAAAAACGGCACCGTATTAGCAACCGGCATACCGTGCGCATGGTACGCCGGTTGCACCGTATAATTTGCGCCCTCCGTCCCTTAAATGTTTGTCAAGATTGATCGGTACGTGGAATAATAAAGTAAAAAATGTATGATAGATATTTGTGCAGAGGAGAGAGAAATAACAAGAACCACTAATTTATTGATTAAAAGAGAAAGTGACAAAGTTATTGAGACAAACAAAAAACGAAAATTGGTAAAGTTATAAGGGACAAAGAGAGTATTTAATTTATGATCAAATCGATTATATATTCATATATGATTCGTTAACTATTCGTATTGTTAAAAAAATACGAATACAAATCGAAAATAATATTCGTTTCATATTCAAATTCGGAAAAAATAGATAAGTAGAAATACAAAATCACACACTATACCTTGTAGTAGGGGATAATTTTGAATCTTGTGAAAGGCCCTCACGAAAGGTTTATCTGGCCAAACTGATCAAATACCCAATATCAACAAAAGGCTTCACCCTCCGGCAGTCATCTCTGTCATCATCGAAGTGTCGAACGACTCCCTTCGCGGCTTCGCCCTCCTGCAGGCGCCAGCACTCAGCACGGCAGCACCTCCACTCCGCCAGGCGCCAGCACCGCAGCACGCCTCGTCAGTGGTCGCCTACTCGCCTTAAGCCAGTCGCCCGGTCGCCTGCACTCCGCCACTCACCCTTCGGCGGTTCGGCCAATCTTCCTTTCTCAATTTTCAGCTTCCACAGTTCCGGTATTCCTTCACTCCTATTTTATTGATTTAATTCATAGTTGTTTATAAATATTTATTTAAATTAGTGATATTGTTATTTGTTGTAACCTAAGCAAACTCTGATAGGTAACTTACTACTTTCACCTTGTTTTCTTGTAACTTTCATCAGATCTACAAATTTAGCTTTTGATGCATCATCAAATCCACTACGAAAAGTCTAAGACATCGGATCTTTATCTAAGATACCAAAACGGCAGGAAAAAATTAATGTTTTATTTTCAGAAAACTTGTCCGTCTGCAAGGCAAAAATCACACTCCAAATATGTTTATTCATTTGCTACATTTTGAGTTTCCAAAACATAAATTTAAATTTAAATATAATTATTTTGTATACGTAGATGGACACATATACATTTGTAGTGTTTAATTGCCACCTATTTTAGATATTGAAACATCATTTTAACCTATTAAAATGAGGTAACATTAATAGTGTAATGTGGAGAATAAAACATATTAGGCCAAAACATTTTGGACGGTGAGGTAGTTCCTTGAACATATTAGTAAATATTGGGAAACTATTAAACAAATACTGTATGAACTTGATAGAATGATTGACAATGGATGATCCTTGAAAATAATCTCTCTTAGTTTGCTAGACATTTTTATCATCTTTTAGCGCACAAGGCTCATTAAAACAAATTGCCAATAGCATAACGATTGCAATTCAAATATAAAATTGTAACATAGAATCACCAATGAAAATTTGTCAATTTTATTAATATCTCAAGCTTATTATTTTGGCTCCGATATCATGTATAGATTCATGTTAGCCGACTCCAAAATCTTTTAGGACTAACCGACTAAGGTTTGGATGTTGTTGTTGAGAATATCTTAAGTTTGTTATGTTGGTCCCCTAATTTTTTGATCTCATCCTTCAGACTTCTATGAATAAATAAATCATATATCTCCATGAATTAATAATTCATAAGCGCTTCCTATTAAAACAATGTAATACGAACAGGCAAGGCAAACTGGTACAAACACGTCTTACTCAGGATGTTGTTTTAAGATTGAAAATAACATTTGTATATCCCCATGCCCTAGTGTCAAACGGATGTGCAAAAGGCCAAAAGTTCACCCGCAACCACCTATCCCAACAAACAACAATAACAAAATTAATAAAATCCTATTATTTACTACGTGTGTTTGTATAAATATGTTCAAAACATTATTTTAAAGAAAGAGTGAGTATATAACTTCAAATTATGTAATTTTTATCATTCTATTGGAAAGACCAATTATATGATTGTTCTCAATTGTTTCTAAATGGTGAAGACATTTGGGAGTATTCAGTCAACGATGAAGGAGACAATTTTATTTTATAGTTCATCTCAATGAAGATATTTATCCTCTAATTTCTCCTATTAATATTGTTCTACATTTCCTATATATGCATACTTTTAAATCTCTTTTTTCTTAAGTACACTTCATTGGTACATCTGTCTAGTTTCCACAGATACACATTATTTATATAACATGCACACATTCACACACAGTTCTGTGGACTGCAGCACTAATGCCAAAAGTCAATAAATTAATCAAAAAAGTTAGCCATATAATCATACATATTGGCTCTATAATATTTCTTGCTAGTAGTGATTGTAGTAATCTTGGTAACTTTATCATCCGCACCTGAGCAGAAGAAGGAAAACAAATCACTCAGTTCATTTGTTTCATTGTTCTTATCTTCAAACCATAATCTCCTTGCGTTTATATATATATATGTGTGTGTGTCTGTGTGTATAGAATATATAGATGTGAACTAACTATTTTTCCTTGTTATAGATGCAATTTTCGACGCGATTTTCACTACGTGTCATTCGGAAACAGTCTCTTTGTGCTCCAGTACAGGGGTAAGACTGCGTACATCCGACCCCCCTTACCCCACCGTAGGTGGGAGCCTTTGCGGCACTGGGGTAATGATGATGATGATGATTAAAACTGGTATTCCTGCAATTAAGAGCAATAGTAACTAACTAATATGAACAAAGTCATATCCATGTGTGCACTAGTTACAGCCAGAGTTAATATATTGCCACTCACTATACACCCACTTTCCTTGTTTTTTTCTCAATATATACATGCACACACTTACACAAATGTATATGGTTAATTATTCTTATAGTTTTTCACTCTCAGACAGGAATATGCTGGGGTCATTGCCCATATTGCCTCTCCCTCCTGCTACAGAGGATGGAAATCTTGGTCCATTGCCTCTAGCTCAACTGACAGAAAAGGACAAAGATGATGTTAAGGAAATGAATGAGGAGGAAAAGAACAAAAACAGTTCAGCCTTAGCATCAGTTGCGACCCATGCAAAAACTATTGGGATCATTTACCCACCTCCTGATATTAGAAGCATTGTTGATAAGACATCTCAGTTTGTTGTTAAGAATGGTCCAGAATTTGAGAGAAGGATTGTTCTGAGCAATGCAGGGAATGCAAAGTTTAATTTTTTGAACCCCTCAGATCCTTATCATGCTTACTATCAACACCGCTTGTCCGAGGGCCGTGCACAGAATTTGGCTTCTGGTCAGCAGCTTCCTTCAAAGATAGCCGATTCAGATGCTCCAGAATCAGCCCCTTCTGCACCTTCATCTGATGCCATTGATGCAATGGCAAAGCCCGACCCATCTGCACAGTTCAGACCCGTTCGCAAGGTTCTTGAACCACCAGAAGCAGAACAGTATACTGTTCGGCTTCCTGAGGGGATCACAGGAGAGGAATTGGATATCATTAAGCTTACTGCGCAGTTTGTAGCAAGGAATGGGAAGTCTTTTCTGACAGGGTTGACCAGTAGAGAGATCAACAATTCTCTATTTCAGTTTCTGAAGCCTACACATAGCATGTTTATGTTTTTCACTTCACTGGCAGATGCGTACTCAAAGGTCCTAATGCCTCCTAAAGGCTTGACTGATAAACTTAGGAAGAGTGCTGCTGACATGACGACTATACTTGAACGGTGCTTAAATCGGTTGGAATGGGAAAGATCTCAGGAACAGGCTAGACAGAAAGCTGAAGATGAAATAGAATTAGAGAGACTGCAGATGGCTATGATCGATTGGCATGATTTTGTTGTGGTCGAGACTATAGATTTTGCTGATGATGAGGATCATGATTTACCCCCTCCTATGACCCTTGAGGAGGTTATCAGGAGGAGCAAGATGTCATCGATGGATGAGGAGGAAGATTTTGTTGAGCCAGGGAAAGAAGTAGAAATGGAGATGGATGAGGAGGAGGTTCAACTCGTTGAAGAAGGCATGAGAGCCACTACCATTGAGGACAACTCTGTCCAGAATTCTGAAATTAAGGCAATAACAGAGGATCATGATCCGCCCATGAGAATTGTGAAAAATTGGAAAAGGCCTGAAGAGAGGTCCCTTCCAGAAAGAGACCCAACAAAGTATGTCATTTCTCCTATAACCGGGGAGATGATTCTGATCAGTGAGATGTCTGAGCATATGAGGATCTCTCTTATTGATCCTAAATACAAGGAGCAGAAAGAGAGAATGTTCGCGAAGATTAGGGACACAACCCTTGCTCAGGATGATGAAATTTCTAGAAACATTGTTGGGCTCGCTAGGACACGGCCCGATATTTTTGGAACCACAGAAGAAGAAGTGTCAAATGCAGTCAAGGCCGAGATTGAGAAGAAAAAGGAAGAGCCAAAACAGGTCATATGGGATGGTCACACTGGAAGCATTGGTCGAACAGCTAGCCAGGCATTGTCCCAAAACAGTGCAGAAGATCAGTATGATTTTGTAAATGATGCAAGGAATCTTCCGGGCCCACAAGCACCACCCCCTCCCAGGCCTGGGTTGCCATCAGTTCGACCACTTCCTCCACCACCTGGTCTGGCATTAAACATCCCTCGTGCTCCTAATACTTACCTCTATCCAACTCATGGTACTCCTGGGGTTATTGTTCCACCTCTTCCCAGACCTCCTGTGATTAACACAATCCCACAGTTGCAACCCCCACACCCTACCAACTCACCCATGTCTGGGCAGCATCTTATGGTTAACCGTCCCCCAATGCACCCATCAATGCCCATCAGTGCTCCCAACATTTCGGTACCATTACCACCTGGCTCTCAATATACACCTATGGGTCCTCCTCGACCATCCTTTGTTCCCCATCCCATGTCCCAATCTGGAATGAATGTGGTTCCACCACCTCCAATGCCACCCCATGGAATGCCTCCACCACCTCCGCCCGAAGAAGCTCCACCACTTCCAGAGGAACCAGAGCCTAAAAGGCAAAAGCTTGATGAGTCTATACTCATTCCTGAGGACCAGTTCCTGGCCAAGCATTCGGTGAGTACATCTATTTATTTTGACTTCTTTCTTACATTCTATTCTCATTTTGTCTAGTGATTGCTAACAGACAATGTTTTGTTTTCTTTTCCGTTTTTTTGCAGGGACCTGCCCGTATCAGCATTACTGTACCAAATGTTGATGAGGGAAACCTCAAAGGCCAGGTATTGGAAATTTCAGTGCAGTCCTTGTCTGAAACTATTGGCAGTTTGAAGGAGAAGATATCTGGTGAGATCCAGCTTCCTTCAAACAAGCAGAAGCTGAGTGGGAAGGCTGGTTTTCTCAAGGACAACTTGTCGCTTGCCTATTACAATGTTTTTTCTGGAGAAACACTCAATCTTTCACTCAGAGAACGTGGTGGCAGAAAGAGATGAATATCTAGGGCTTCGTTCTTACTGTTGTTATGTTAGTTTTTGAGACTTTATTTCATATGTACCCCTAACAGTGTTTTTTGAGTTTTTTAATTTAAAATGTCTTTGAGCTGATGGTATGGTAATCCTCATTGTCTTACAGAATTCGCAACTTGGTAAGGTACCACTGAAGCTTATGGGAAGTTATTATTAGTTCTATTTCTATAAGATGCAATTTTACAATCTGTTTTCTTTTCATGCCACTAATAATTATGTCTTGTCTTGACATGCAGCTGACCTCCGTTCCCAACTGAGCTTTAATCGGTCTCTATTGAAATCTATCTTATATTCGATTGTCTTCATGTTGTATATGTTTCTTGCTTCAAGTATTTTTGGATGAATCTCTTCTGTTAGCAGGCAGTATTGTGTTGTGCTTTCTAAAAAACATAATTCAAGCTTCAAGTTTCACTATGCAATGTTCAGGTATCATAGGTTTCAACACCCATGCTATGGCCCGTCTCTTTTGTGGTTTTTGGCTGAGTATATACGAGAAGAGTATTCAAAGACCTGCTGCTACCCTTTGGCAGTTTGGGCTAGGCTTCTGGTTTGAGAAATTCAGTATTTGTTGTGTTCTGTAGGTGTGATAACCTATTTTTGCATTCTTTCTTGGTTTCGCTCTTGACCAGGTCTTTGTGGAATTGGTGATTTTGCAACTTTGTAAAGTAAAACGATACCTAAAGTTGAATAAATGAGTATTGTAATTTACTGTAAATACGATGTTATGTTTTTAGTTGTGCAGACTAATATTATGCAGGAGGATTGAGTAGTTAAAAGCAAGGTTCCCTAAGTTCTAAAAGGTTATGGGTTGTTATGAATACCAGTTCTTATTTGCGCTTGAAATGCATTATTTTGGTTCTATAATATTTTGGTTCACTTGTATGTGCTCGTTGTTGGAGGTATTCTCACAATTTGAGGGCCCAAAATTACCAAGATTTCTTGGGTGATGTTTGAAATTGTGTATTGCTTGGTTGGGGAATTGGGGGTGGTTTGTAGAGATCGTATATTGCCTAATCTTCATTACACGATACGCACTACGCAGTTAAACGCAAGCCACATTCCTTGAAACAAATTTGTAAAAAATAACGAATAATATTAAAAGAACAACTGAAATAATAATGGAAATATTGACATGAACGATTCATTTTGGGGAAACTAATTTAAAATTTAAATGACGTAAACTTTGAATGAGTGTGAGATAGACATCCCAAACTTATATATGTAATATATATACTTCAAATTTTGCATAAAAAGTTATGTTCGCACCATCATTATATATTTTTTTATTCGAAAATGTAAACTTATTAGTGTTAAGCCCATGATTTAAAGTACTTAAACATTTATAGAGGTGTAGTTAAAGCGTTATAAATTTACATCGTGAAAGAAAAAAACGTATATCATGGTACTAATATTCCTTTTTAGGGAAAAGTACGGAAAATGTATGTGGTTGGGCCTGTTTTCAGATAGGGTCATGTGTTTCATTCTTTATCAAAGTAGTTCTAGTGTTTGAATTTCGTTATCACAAGAGGGTCACGCTGTTAAAAACGTCTGAAAAATACCGTTAAAAGTAACTCCGATTTTCAAAAGTGCCCGAAAAATTAAAAGAAAAATACCGAAAGGTGTGCCTCGTCAATATGACCTTCAAACCACCTTCGCCTTTGGATTTTTCAGATCCGTTTGAATTATTTTTTAAAAATGATTTCGCTAATATCACTTTTCCGATGAACTTTTTGGTGACAAGGATGGCTGAAAGCAAAAAAGAAAGATGGCCTAGCGGTCGTCTTATTGAGGCATGCCTTCCGGTATTTTTCTATTAATTTTTCGGGCACTTTTGAAAATCGGAGTTACTTTTGACGATCTTTTTCAGACGTTTTTAACGGCGTGACCCTCTTGTGTAATGGAATTCAAACACATGAACCACTTTGATAAAAAATGAAACACATGACCCTATCTGAAAATAGGGATGGACCCGGGCCGGTCCGGTTCCGGTTCCGGGCCGGGCCCGGGCGGGCTTTTTTGCAAAATGTTGGGCCCGGAACCGGCCCGGGTTGATACCGGGTCCGGGCCTAACCGGACCGGGCCCGGGTCAAGTTCAATTTTTTTTTTGGTTTCTAATTAACACCCCCCCCCTTCACCCCCACCCCCAAACCCCCCCAAAACACCCAACCCTAACCTAGAAAAGCAAAAAAAATTGAAAAATAAAAAATTGAACCAGGCCCGAACCGCCCGGGTCGGTTCACCAAAAGTTGGGCCCGAGCCCGGCCCGCCCGACCCGCCCAAACGGGCTAAAAGCCCGGAACCGGCCAACCGGTCCCGGTCCGGTTCGGGCCCAAACAGTAACGGGCCGGGCAGGTTCCGGGTCGGGCCGGCCGCCGGGTCGGTTTAGTTCATCCTTATCTGAAAACGGGCTCAAACACAAGTACCATTTTCGTACTTTTCCCTACTTTTTATATATTGTTCGAGGTATAAATATTACATATGAAAGTCTGAGGTGCTAACATCACACATCTTCAAAGTTTGGGGTATTTAAATTATTTTTCTCTTCATCTTTCATCTATTTTTTTCAGAATAATTTCACTTTTGTAACTTAAATATTCTTTTACCGGTTTCTAATCAGTTAATGACTTGCTATTCTAGTGTTTCATTTATCTTGTGAAAAATATAAAACAAATAATCTCACCTTTTATTGATTCTCAAAGGCAAATTATACCGTGCAACCGGCGCACCATGAGGATGGTGCGCCCGGTTGCAAAACGACGCAGCATGCTGCTATTTTTTTTCGCTTT
Source organism: Cuscuta europaea (assembly GCA_945859875.1). Taxonomy (NCBI): domain Eukaryota; kingdom Viridiplantae; phylum Streptophyta; class Magnoliopsida; order Solanales; family Convolvulaceae; genus Cuscuta; species Cuscuta europaea. The sequence continues at coordinate 13,215,041 of CAMAPE010000038.1, forward strand.
TTTTGTAAAAAATGATAATAACTTTTTTATTTTTGATCCGGTTTTTATAAAATTTATATCAACATTTTTTATTTTTCATGATCTTTCAAATGAGACCAATATTTCTTATGTAATGTTAAGAAATTATCGAACTATTATATTAATGAGTATTGGATTAGAAGGAAAATCGAATCTGTTTGGGAGATGATAGGTTTGTGAAATAGAAGATTGAATCTATTTGGGAGTGAATCAGTGGTCTCAGTTACATTTGATAATACATTGAGTTACATCTTTTTATGAGCAAGTTACATCTTTTTATAAACGAGTTACATCTTTTTATAAGCAAGTTACATCTTTTTATAAACGAGTTACATATATATTCACACGAGTTACATTTGACATGCCTGAACGCGACTTACATATATTTACACGTAAAGTTACATATTTTTACACGTAAAGTTACATATTTATACACGCTAGTTACATATTTATACACACGAGTTGCATATTTTTTTACGTACCGGGCCCGAACCGGCCTACCCGATCGGGCCGGTTCAAAGCGTGAACCACCCTACACATACCTGGGCCGGGCCGGGCCCGCCCGGTTGGGTCCATCCCCAGGGAAGAAGAATGAGAATAAAAATCATACTACGTGGTCAAATTACTGAACTGATCACAAAGTGTGGTCATATTAGGTTAGCCATAACAATTTCCAGCCAATAATTGGGCCTGTTTCACAAATTAAAGTAAAAAAAACTTGCAAATTATTTAACAATAATACTGCTTGCTCAAATAGTAAAAGCCAAGCAGCCAAAATCGTGTTTTTCAAACTAAAACCAATGGTAAAATTATGGAAACAGAGGAATGTAGCATATATTCTTCCAATGGAAATATTGTAGATCTCTTTTTCTTCTATTTTAGGAAAGCCCTAAATGATGATCAGTTCTCATGATTGATCTCCTCTTCCTTCTTCTCATAACGGCGCTTGAACTTGGCAATTTGGCCAATGCTCTCAGCCATTTGACGCCTTGCACGGAAGTGATAGACCTTGCCTACTTGGTGTATCTTGGTCATCATTACCGGCATCAATCTACCGCTCTGGGTCACATATGATATCCACTGCAACTGAGGATGAATCCCCTTCTTCATTTTCTTTATTCCTTCGCACAAAACAAAATCAGCTTCAATATCATTGCCCCAAATTCATTAGTTTTACTTCCTTCGCCCCTAAAGTTTTAAAGTTATAACAAACTGTAACCACTTAAATATTACCAAATATAGTATGAGACAAATTTAGTGGAACAGACGAAAAAGGTAAAATGGGACAAATACATGGGAGAAAGGGAATATGTTTTTAAAACAAGACAAGGGTTAGTTTGGCTCCATTTGAACATCATACATAGAAGGTCGTCTCATTTTCAGCTTCAAGCTTGAAACTATTTAATTTTCGTTCAAATAGCATCAGCTTCGAATCTATCAATATATATTTCCTTTGTAATCATACAAATGATTACCATCTAGGGGTGTTTAGTACAGCTCACATATTACATTAGATCAAATTTGGGATTAAAACATGATCCAGCATAATAGATTTAGCAGATAATGAATTCAAAATTGTAAACGGGAAAATGAACCAAAGCAACAAAGGCTTGCAGGGGTGATCCTTTTATAATTCAAATAGTTCTAAAAAGTTTCTGCATTTGAGCTGTAATTATATCATTGTGAATTTTAAAAACACGGCAAATAAATATAATAACTGAGAACTCACATTTTTTTTTAAATATTTATCAGATTAAATATTTTCTTATCACCAATCTTGAAAGTATAATTTAACTTTAAATATAAAAAATAAGATTTCATCAATAAAAATAGAAGTTTTAACTTTTAACTAGAACATTTTTTCCCCTCTGGTCTCTGGTAGAGGTTTTCTTATCGTCTCTATTTATAAAGGTTGATGGGGCTAGGCCAGAACCTAATCGGACTAAGCCATGGAGTTGGACTCGCGAATCTAGGCCCTAGACAAGCAGGCGCAAGCCCGATGTCTCAACAGGTCAGCCCGACTAATGGGCGCAACAACCAAGGAATTCAGAACGGCCCAGCCGACCAATGAAAGAAGGAAGTCCAACAAGGTGGAAGTCCAAGACGGCCTGCCATTCCAATCAGAAGTTTGCCTACCAGCCCGCCGGGAGCCTGCCAGCTTAGTTTTAAAAGGCATGAGGCAGCTTGAGGCGATTTCATTGATTTACCCGAGGCACTAAGCGGTGAGGCGCGCGCCTCACGGATCTCAGCCACATTTCTTTGGTGAAATATATTTTTAGTACTTCTACATGAAGCACTCTTCTCAAAAATACTTCAAACTATTAAACAATCTTTGTAAAAATCATAAGAGAAACAAAATATTCATTAAAGATAATAAGACAGAAGCAAGAAATATATGTTTAAAGGCATAATTGCCAAAAGTCAAGTCACAAAACTCAATTTTAAAACTTGAAAACATAATTAAAAAGCAAAGTAGCAAACTCGCAAGCACAATTGTGAAATCTAGGCCTAGAATTCATCACTGTCATCATCCTCATTATCGAGAGTAGCAAGCTCAACATCGTCATTTCCTTCATAAACAATTAATAGTCATTTTGTGATAAATTAAATAATAAGTTATATAAAAACTGTTAATGGTAATTTAAACAAATAATGTAATAAACTGTTGTATAAAAAATTGTTAAAAATGCTAAAAATAAAAACTGTCATTTTATGCAATACATAGTTAATAATTCAGTGTTCTAACACTACAATATATATTATATGGTATTATGATATTATCATTGTTACGGAATATACTATAAAATAATACATATTTAATTAATAAACTATCACACAAATACAATTCTGTAAAAGTAATTACAGGCAGATTTGTAAATTTAAATAATTTAAATAATTTTGTAAATTTAAAAACTTAAAATACTTAAAAAACTTACAAACTTAAAAGACTTAACTTTTTTCAGTTAATCATCATTTTCATTTACCCCAGTGCCGCAAAGACTCCCACCTACGGTGGAGTAAGGGGGGGTCGGATGTACGCAGTCTTACCCCTGTACTAAAGCACAGAGAGACTGTTTCCGAATGACCCGTAGTGAAAATCGCGTCGAAAATTGCATCTATAACAAGGAAAAATAGTTAGTTCACATCTATATATTTTACACACACACACACATATAAACGCAAGGAGATTATGGTTTGAAGATAAGAACAATGAAACAAATGAACTGAGTGATTTGTTTTCCTTCTTCTGCTCAGGTGTGGATGATAAAGTTACCAAGATTACTAGTTACTACAATCACTACTAGCAAGAAATATTATAGAGCCAATATGTATGATTATATGGCTAACTTTTTTGATTAATTTATTGACTTTTTGCATTAGTGCTGCACTGTCCACAGAACTGTGTGTGAATGTGTGCATGTTATATAAATAATGTGCATCTGTGGTAACTAGACAGATGTACCAATGAAGTGTACTTAAGAGAAAAGAGATTTAAAAGTATGCAAATATAGGAAATTTCATTTCATTTCATTTCATTTACCCCAGTGCCGCAAAGGCTCCCACCTACGGTGGGGTAAGGGGGGTCGGATGTACGCAGCCTTACCCCTGTACTAAAGCACAGAGAGACTGTTTCCGGATGACCCATAGTGAAAATCGCGTCCAAAATTGCATTGAATGACTGCTGCTCCATAACAAAGAAGCGCAGACAGTTTAGTGAGCCATTTACAAACAATTGAGAACAATCATATATAGGAAATGTAGAACAATATTAATAGGAGAAATTAGAGGATAAATATCTTCATTGAGATGAACTATAAAATAAAATTGTCTCCTTCATTGTTGACTGAATACTCCCAATTGTCTTCACCATTTAGAAACAATTGAGAACAATCATATAATTGGTCTCTCCAATAGAATAATAAAAATTACATAATTTGAAGTTATATACTCACTCTTTCTTTAAAATAATGTTTTGAACATATTTATACAAACACACGTAGTAAATAATACTCCCTCCGTCCCTTATAACTTTGCCAACTTTCCTTTTTTGGTTGTCCCAAAAACTTTGCCACTTTCCATTTTAATCAATCAATTTGTGGCTCCTGTCATTTCTCTCTCCTCTGCACAAATATCTACCACATAGTTTTTACTTTATTATTCTACGTGCCGGTCAAACTTGGCAAACCTTCAAGGGACGGAGGGAGTAGCATTTTATTAATTTTGTTATTGTTGTTTGTTGGGATAGGTGGTTGAAGTCCTTGCGGGTGAACCTTTGGCCTTTTGCACGTCCTTTTGACACTAGGGCATGGGGATATACAAATGTTATTTTCATTCTTAAAACAACATCCTGAGTAAGACGTGTTTGTACCAGTTTGCCTTGCCTGTTCGTATTACATTGTTTTAATAGGAAGCACTTATGAATTATTAATTCATGGAGATATATGATTTATTTATTCATAAAAATCTGAAGGATGAGATCAAAAAATTAGGGGACCAACATAACAAACTTAAGATATTCTTAACAACAACATCCAAACCTTGGTCCTAAAAGATTTTGGAGTCGGCTAACATGAATCTATACATGATATCAGAGCCAAAATAATAAACTTAAGATATTATTGATTGAAAAATTTTCATTGGTGATTCTATGTTACAATTTTAAATTTGAATTGCAATCGTTAAACATTCACTATTTTGTACTAGTAGATGCTATTGGCAATTTGTTTTAATGAGCCTTGTGCGCTACAAGATGATAAAAATGTCTAGCAAACTAAGAGAGATTATTTTCAGGGATCATCCATTGTCAATCATTCTATCAAGTTCATACAGTATTTGTTTAATAGTTTCCCAATATTTACTAATATGTTCAAGGAACTACCTCACCGTCCAAAATGTTTTGGCCTAATATGTTTTATTCTCCACATTACACTATTAATGTTACATCATTTTAATAGGTTAAAATGATGTTTCAATATCTAAAATAGGTGGCAATTAAACACTACAAATGTATGTGTCCATCTACGTATACAAAATAGTTATATTTAAATTTAAATTTATGTTTTGGAAACTCAAATGTAGCAAATGAATAATCATATTTGGAGTGTGATTTTTGCCTTGCAGACTGACAAGTTTTCTGAAAATAGAAACATTAATTTTTTCCTGCCGTTTTGGTATCTTAGATAAAGATCCGATGTCTTAGACTTTTCGTAGTGGATTTGATGATGCATCAAAAGCTAAATTTGTAGATCTGATGAAAGTTACAAGAAAACAAGGTGAAAGTAGTAAGTTACCTATCAGAGTTTGCTTAGGTTACAACAAATAACAATATCACTAATTTAAATAAATATTTATAAACAACTATGAATTAAATCAATAAAATAGGAGTGAAGGAATACCGGAACTGTGGAAGCTGAAAATTGAGAAAGGAAGATTGGCCGAACCGCCGAAGGGTGAGTGGCGGAGTGCAGGCGACCGGGCGACTGGCTTAAGGCGAGTAGGCGACCACTGACGAGGCGTGCTGCGGTGCTGGCGCCTGGCGGAGTGGAGGTGCTGCGGTGCTGAGTGCTGGCGCCTGAAGGAGGGCGAAGCCGCGAAGGGAGTCGTTCGACACTTCGATGATGACAGAGATGACTGCCGGAGGGTGAAGCCTTTTGTTAATATTGGGTCTTTGATCAGTTTGGCCAGATAAACCTTTCGTGAGGGCCTTTCACAAGATTCAAAATTATCCCCTGTTACAAAGTTATAATACATTAATACTGGTGCACTGGTGTTCCAAAGAGTTTTCAGTGTGATTTTGTATTTATATTTATCTAATTTTTTGGAATATGAATCCGAATATGAATATGAAATGAATATTATTTTCGAATTGTATTTGTATTTGTTTAACAATACGAATAGTTAACGAATCATATATGAATATCGCATCGATTTGATCATAAATTAAATACTTCTTCCATCCCTTATAAGTTTACCAACTTTCTTTTTTTGTTTGTCCCAACAACTTTGTCACTTTCCCTTTTAATCAATAAATATGTGGTTCTTGTTATTTCTCTCTCCTCTACACAAATATCTACCACACAGTTTTTACTTTATTATTCCACGTGCTCATCAAATTTGTCAAACTTTTAAGGGACGGAGGACGCAAATTATACGGTGCAACCGGCGTACCATGCGCATGGTATGCCGGTTGCTAATACGATGCCGTGTTTTTGCTTTCCTGCTTCCAAAAGTCCATTTTCCCAATATTCCGGAAGTCTTCTTCCTCTTTCCTCCGGGTAAGTACTTTCTTTCTCTTTATTTTTCTTGTCTATTTTCTTTAATTCTTTTCTCTTTAACATCAAAATATTAAAAATTTATTTGTGATTTTACTTATCTTTATCTTTAACTAATTAAAATATAAATAAATTTACATTTTTTTCTTTATCAAATTATTACAAAATTTTATTAATCCACATAAAATAAGTGTATTGTAATATATTTATATTTTATTAATCCACATAAAAAGCATATTTTATTGATCCACATAATAATTGAATCTATTTTTTATTGTCTATCATTACATAACAAAAAATTTATAAATCTAAATAAAATAAGTATATTGCATTTATATTCATACACTGCTTTTATTTCTATAATCAATATATACTCCCTCCGTCCCGTTGGAATATTTCCTGTTTGACCTACAACATATTAAGCCCACGTCTTGAAACGGGAAGCTCACCGCGTCATCCACTCGTGAAATCGCAATTATCGCAGGACGACAGGCCTGAAATCATGGTCGAGGTGACAAAAATCCCCAAACTCAGGGATGAGGAACGACAGCCGTTGGTGAACGACCAAAAGCCTTAGCCCGCGTCATAAATAGGCGACGGGAACTCCCTGAGATCACAGGACGATCCAGTAGGACTCCTTACCGGCCGAGGGACTATCGACTCCCCCCCGACCGAAGCCTGAAAGAAGGATATCCACTCATCGTTCAAAGAAGTAAAGAGGAAGTATATGAGTGGGACAGCCGAAGGTCCGTGCACTTGCCGGCCTAGAGCGAAATCCCCAAAAATAAAAGAGGGACATCCGAAGGTCTGTGCACTCACCGGCCTAGAGCGAAATCCCCAAAAATAAAAGAGGGACAGCCGAAGGTCCGTGCACTTGCTGGCCTAGAGCGAAATCCCCAAAAATAAAAGAGGGACAGCTGAAGGTCCGTGCGCTTGCCGGTGTAACACTTGAGATTTAATTTAAACGGATTAATAGTACTACTCATACCAACAAGATGCATCTCCTTTTAAGGGAGCTCATTAGCCAAGAACTCCAAAGTTAAGCGTGCTTGCACGGGAGTAGTCTTGGGATGGGTGACCCCTCGGGAAGTTTCTCAGGGGTGCGCACGAGTGAGGACAAAGTGCGCGGAAAAGGCTAGTGGCGGTTTGTGAGGATAGTACTAGAGGTCAGAAGTAACTACCTCGGGGCCTACTGGGTCAGGGTGTTGCAAATGATATCAGAGCAACCCTGCGACAGTGTGCTGATCCGTTGGATATTGGGCAGACACTTAGCGGGGGAAAAGATTCTGGGATTTGATTGAGATTGGTTTATGGGCGCAACGAGGACGTTGCGTTCCTAAGTGGGGGTGATTGTAACACTTGAGATTTAATTTAAACGGATTAATAGTACTACTCATACCAACAAGATGCATCTCCTTTTAAGGGAGCTCATTAGCCAAGAACTCCAAAGTTAAGCATGCTTGCACGGGAGTAGTCTTGGGATGGGTGACCCCACGGGAAGTTTCTCAGGGTGCGCACGAGTGAGGACAAAGTGCGCGGAAAAGGCTAGTGGCGGTTTGTGAGGATAGTACTAGAGGTCAGAAGTAACTACCTCGGGGCCTACTGGGTCAGGGTGTTGCAGCCGGCCCAGAGCGAAATCCCCAAAAATAGAAGAGGGAAGCCGACGGACCGCGCACTCGCCGACAATGAGCAATAAAAATAAAATCCCCAATAACTAAGTACATATCAGTTAAACAGTTGCAGTATGGACGACGCATTCATACACAGGCTACTCAAAAAAAACTTGGACAAAAGTTCCAAGGCAAACTCTTTTGGCGGATGAGGGCACCATATAGCCGGCATGAAATCAAATGATCCCGGGAAACTCCCTTAGCCGACTAAAGGGAATAACTACCTAAGTCTGTCCAACACTTAAAAAAATTTCAAAGTACCCAATTGGCATCGAGAGCAGCCGACAAGAGTCCTAAGGCCGAAGGTGAAACAAACCACCTACTTTCCTTTAACCGAAGGTGGGAAAACTCCCGACGGCTGAACAAAGGGCCAACGACCCTCATCGTCTACACCAGAGTAAGACAATTGCATACTCTAAGCTAAACACTTGGAAATATCTCCAAAAAGTATGAGATAACCAACAAGCAGTACGAGGACGAGGAGGACATCTCTCCCTCAGCCGAACAAAGGGAAAGATCTTCCATCGGCCATGACTACATGAAGCAACTACTTAAGCTTTTTGCTTGATACTTAGAAAAATTTGGAAAGCAAAGGCAAACAAAGAAACGAAAAACGACAACAAATAAGGATGGAGAAGACACTAATGATAGGTGCCAACGTATTTTCATTAAGACGTTCAAAATACAAAGGAGGGCACAACGGCCTTTACATATACAGGCACTGCGGCCGTTACGTAACAAAAAAATAAAGTAAAGAGATCAGGCGACTTCTTCGGCGACGTCATGAACTGACGTACCGACGGCTTCATCAGACTTGGAGGTGGCAGTATCTACGAAGATGTCATCATCGCCCCAATCCTCCTCGCCGATTTTAGAACTGAGTTTAGGATCCTGTCTCTGCTCCACAGGGAGCTTGATGTCGGCCTCCGGATCCCTCATCTTCGGGGGCAATTTCAGCTTGGCGGCGAAGCTTTTCATCAGGTTGAGCTCAGTAAACCGCCTATGGAGCCTCCGGTAGATCAGCCGCTGCATCCGCTGTTGGCCCATGTCGTGGAGACCGACATCTCCCTCGGGAAGTACTCCTGACCGACATCCGCTGTCCGCCTGTGGAGACCGACATCTCCCTTTGGAAGTACTCCTGGCCGGCAGGACAGTTCTAGCCCCAGTCTTCTAGCTGGGCCGCCACCACCTCATAGCACCAGACCCGACGTTCTTCCATTTTCTAGCCTTCGACCAAGAATTTATCAATGGCAGCGTCATCGGCCTTCTTAGTAGCCTCCTCGGCCCCAGCTCTAGCCTTCTCGGTCTCTTCTGCATGATGCAGGGTTTCTTCACAGCCTTTCAACGCCTCATTTTTTTCCTTTAGGGCATCATCCCTATCGGCCGCATCAGCCTCATCGACCCTCTTCTTCATGGCCGCCACCTCCTCCCGGAGCCGGTCCAAGCAGCTCATGACCTCCTCGGCCGAGGCAGCCTTTTGCTCGACCTCTTTCAGCTGAGCAATCTCTAGTTGCTGCCTCTTGTGGCTCTCCATCAGCATGAAGGCCCCCTGCAAAAATGAAAAGGTTAGGACGATGCAAACACTCATGACGATAAAAAACACAGACGGAAATGACAAAGCGCATGAAACTTACTTGGACGACGAGGTCCATTGACGTGCACTTGTCGTGAGGTGCACTCAAAATAATTTATCAATACAATACTAATACGTAGTATAGTGAAGTAAGGTTCGTATCCACAGGGAAAGGAATACTTTTCTTTTATGTGAATAGTAACAAGGGGGGTTTTAAGTTTGATTTGATTTAATTTAATTAACACTAAGATGAACGACTTATATGAGTTTAATTTATAGAGATGAGGACTTGATTTTGCTTTTATCCACTTAATGAAATGTTCGTCGATCCCGGTTATATCTTTAACTATCTTCCTCTTGAATACTCAATCGAGGAGTATATCCAGTTCATCGAGGGTAGTTATTAATAACGAGACGGGTTCATTAATAAAATTTACTACCGAGTTAATATAGAACACGCGCCATATATTCACACGATAATAGCAATAAACTTGAGATAAAAACGATTGAGATTGATAACCTCAACACAAGCGGTTTATCGGTTTAATCAATATAATTAATTCCCCTTAGATTATTAACCATGAGACGCATGCATTAATAATCCAAGTTTACTACCGTTGAAGGAACCGAATTAATAACAAGCGTATTAACCGATTGATTCTAGTAATAATTAATATATGAAACAAAACTAGTTGATCCTTTAAGTAATGCTCAAAATATTAATATGAAATATGAATAGGATATAATTAATACTCAAGGAAGAATATTAAAGAGTATGAATTAGGGCTGCACATTGGGCGGGTTGGGTCAGGTTTGCTATATTTTTTGGGCCTACCCGATTTGTTCGGGTTAACTATTATTCAACCCGCGGTACGCAGAATAAGTTAGTAAACCATGCATGAACGGATCGGGTAGGGTCGGGTATTGAAAAAAAATCACTTCGGGTTGCATCTTTATGTGGGAGATTAATGTAACCTATTTAAAACTCGATTAACATGTTTTCAAAACACACAAACAAATAAAAGTACTTGTATCTTTTATAAGCAAAAACATTAGATAATAGTGTTAAAACATCCTTCCGTAAAGGAAGATCATTTAGAAGGAAACATAAATATATAATAATCACCTAGTCAAAATGGTAAATGTTTAATTATAATTCTAATATCATAAAGTCCTAGATAGAGCACATTGGTCTTGAATTGAAATTATCCAAGAAAACATTGTAGCATAATAATAGTAAAATGAACTTCGGCCGGGTCGGGTACTATCGGATTGGAGATTTTAATTCCGCAACCCTACCCATTAGGTGCGGGTTCAATCATATTTAACCCATGAATATTTTTAAAAATCAAATACCCGATTAAATAGGGTCGGGTAGGGTTGGGTCGGACGGGTTATCCGGGTTCGGGTTATTCTTGTTCAGCCCTAGTATGAATCATTCTTTGTTAATATTAAGATGTTAACTAATTGTCATCTTAGTAACACTCCCCAATATTAACATAGAGGAAGAAATAACTATTACTATAACTAATATCAAGATGTTAACTAATTGTCATCTTAGTAACACTCCCCAACATTGATATAGAAATAGTATTTAAAGGAAGAATTAATATTCAAGGAGGAAAATTAAAGGGAATAACTCACAACTTACAAATTCATTAAGCTTCAAAGTAGCAAAACCAAGATGGAAGAGTTTAGCTCCTCATTTGGAGACTAAACATGAAGAAAATATAAAGAAAGAACTTGTCTAAACTGAGCTAAGAAGTATATGTGAATTGGTTCTTTTATTGTGAAGGAAAGGAGTGTATTTATAGGCTTTTGGGAGCTGCAGGGTCTGATACCCGACCGGGTATATAGGATACCCGACCGGGTATCTTAGGAAATTTCCCAGATTTTCACTTTTTTGGGCATACCCGATCGGGTGTGTCGGCATACCCGATCGGGTATGTGATGAATCTTTACGAAAATTTGCTCCCACGATCATTTGTTCGCGGATTTGATTTGGACAATCGAATCAAGCAAATACCCGATCGGATATAGGCAATACCCGACCGGGTACATGAGTTTTTTTTTCAAATCGAAATCTTTCTTGCCTCCTTGCACTTCCCTTGATCTTTTAAGGTCCAATCTTGATCCCTTGGATTATCTTTGACCTGTTTAGCTCAGAAAAGTCCTAATCTAAACAAATTACAAATAAATATGAAAATAAAGTATTACACCAAAAGTGTGTAATTTCCTCAACTAGAAATAATAAAAACTAGTTAAAAATACTAACATGCAATCGGAAATTACATGAATATCAACTCCCCCACACTTAGCTTCTTTACTCGTCCTCGAGTAAAGTCAAATGTTTAACAGTTCCAAGTCCTCAAAAGTTCAACAATTAACCAGAAAAAGCAAAAGACCACCAAGGATAACATATGAGTTTTACATTGAGTGTTTAGCTAAAAAAACAATATCTTCTTGGGTTTCATGGCCTTCTATGCTCATCTTCTCTTTTTTTTCCCTTTCTTCTTCTTCTTTTTCTTCAAGAGATTATGTCCTGCAACAACAAATATATCTCTCATATCTCTCATTTTGCCTAGGAGCCTTTTCAGATTTTCATCCTAGCATCTCTTTTTGTTTTTCCTTCCTTTCCGACCCACTCATTTTTTTAAGCCCTTGTTGCTTAGATTGCCCGTTTTTGGGGTTTCAACCTAACTAGCATTTATTTCCTTTTTTGTGGGTGTGTGTGTGTGTACAAAGAATACAAGAAAATAATGCTTAGTATGAGGTAAAACAAAAGGGAATTTAACATACAAAAAAATGAGTCTTCCTCCCCCACACTTGGATCAAGGCACTATCCTTAGTGCCCGCCTTCACCACCATAAAAACTTCCTCCAAAGCCTCCACCGGTGCCGCCCTCATTTCCCCCTTCACCCATGGTAGTGTCGTCTCCCATCCCGTCATCATAGCTCCCACCACCGTAGCTCGAACCTCCAAAGTTACCCCATTGAGAGGGGTCATACCAAGACGGTGGTGGAGGACGAGTGGCCATAGAAGAGAAATTCCCATGATGGGCCATATATGAGTACATAGGACCATAAGTCCTACGATAGTCCTCTTCATAGCGGTGGAGGTCGGCTTGCCGTAGCTCTTCCATTCTTTGGAAGCCCGCCCGTTGCTCCTCTCGGACTTGTGCAAGTTGTTCACCCATGTTTGTGTAGTTGAGGTTCATTGTGTTGAACCCGGCAAGTAGTGCTTGTTGGCCCTCCAAGAGTTGTTGGAAATAGTCGATTGGAGGAGGGTTGTAAGGAGGATTGGGGATGTGTTGTGGTGGTGGGTTTTGAGGGGGGTCGGGAATATCATGTTGGGCATTTCCCTGGGCTTCTTGATGCTCAATTTGTTCGGGTTGTTCGGATTGGGCTTGAAAATGTGGTGGTATGGCATTATGAAGTAGGTAATGCGTGATTTCAAAACTTTCCCTTTTATACCTAAGTTTAGGTATTTCTTTGGAGGGGATAGAGAAGTAGATGGTTGGTTTGGGTAGGATATGCCACTTGTAGTGGTTTCTCCCGTTGTAGTCTTTGTGGGCGAAGGAGATGCACCCCGCGTTTCCAAGCCAAGTCAAATTCATCAAACAATGATCGGCTATTGGTTCATTATCCACATAGCCGAATTTGGAGGCCAAATGCATAATGACCCCCCCGACAACAATATTACCTGTTTTGTTGCAAGTTTTCTCCAAATGATCCCACATTAGGTTGCAAAGGTTGAATGACATGGGTATTTGAAAGAGGGCTAGGGTGAGGATGGCCACGTCCCCCATCCGAGTGTGGTGGTTGTTAAGGCGACCGAGCAAACAATTGGCCAAAAACTTTAGGAAAAGTCGGAGAATAGGATGTTGAACGTGACTAATGGAAAGTTTAGATGCGCTCACATTCAATTCTCCGGTCATTTTAGCCCATAAAGTGTGGCCATCTATTGTATTTTCCGATATTCCCCTCTCATGGGCCACGGGGATGCCAAAATGTTGGGCAAACTCACGTCTCGTTATAGTGTATTCATTGTTGAATAAACGAAACCTGAGTGTGTCGTTATTGAACTCCTCCCCTTCCTCACGTTCAACAAACTTAGCCGAGCTCAAGAATTCATATATCACCCTCTCATTACAATTATACTTCAAATCAAAAATCAAGTTCATATCCAACTCATGAAACAAATTGCGCATTTTTTTCAACAGGCCTAAAGCAGTGAGAGCATCATGACATAGAAATTTGGAGGGGATTACTTGCCTTTTTATTTGAGCCAAGAAACGTTGCCTTTGATTCCCCGGGCTGAACCGGACATCCTCAAATCCGGGAATTGGTCCCCTTGCAGTTGAACTCTCAGCCCTGTCTCTTTTGGGTGCCATTGGTGTGCTTGTTGAAGCTTGATTTTCGGAGAAGGGGTGAGATGGGTAGGGTTTCGGGTTTTGTGGTATATGGAGAGAGAGATGGTTTTGTGGGTATGAGGTTGTAGAGGAGAGTGAGGGGAAGATTTTGGTTGTTGTATGAGGTGATTTGGGTGAGAGTTGAGGGAGTAATTGAAGAAAGAAGGTTCAAAAATGGTGGGTTTGGAAGAGGGGTTTCGAATTTGGGAAGTTGGAGAAGATGAAGTGCGCGATTTTGGGGTCTGATTTGGGTTAAAAGTTGGTGTACCCGATCGGGTGGCCCAACATACCCGATCGGGTATGCGTGTATTTCTTCAAAATTCGGGCTCCTACCCGATCGAGTTGGGGTATACTCGATCAGGCGATTTGGTGCGAACTAATTCCCCGAAAAAAATTTAATTTACCCGACCGGGTGTATGGGTGTACCCGATCGGGTACTTTACCACGAACTAAATTAACCTTTTTCAAAATAAACCCGACCGGGTACATGTGTACACCCGATCGGGTATGTGTTTGTTTTATTAAATTCAGCCCAGGAGTTGATACCCGATCGAATAGGCCAGGTACTCGATCGGGTAAGTTGCTACGAGATTTTTTTTTGAATTTTTTGAACAATACCCGACCGGGTGGGTAGTGGTACCCGATCGGATATGTTATTATTTTCAACCCCTGAGCCGATCGAGTATGGGTTACCCGATCCAGGCCTATTTCAATTTTTTGCCTATACCCGACCGGGTAGAGAGTGTTGCCCGATCGGGTATCATGCCTTGGATCTTTTTTTTTTTGAAAATGTAAGAACACACACAAAAATGAATGAAAATAACAAAATATAAACTTGGGTTGCCTCCCAAGAAGCGCCTTATTTAACGTCGCGACACGACGTTATTCACTTTTTTTTATGTGGAATCATGAGCATCCCTTGTTTCATTTTTCAAGGCCCTATTTGGCCATTTTTCATTTTTATTTTTCGGCCTTTTCCAGTAAGGCCGAACTTTCATTCTTGTCAACATCTCAACCAATGATGACTTTCTATGTTCAATTTTCTCCTCTTCTCGAAAAATTGGGATTTTATAAGATTTCTCCAAAAATATCGGTTCCTGTGGTTCAAAAATATTTAAAGAGCACAAAGAGTGATCTTTAATTTGATCTTTTATAGAGTCAAAGATATTGAACTCTACTTTTTGATCATTGAATTCTAAGGTCAATGAACCACTAGACACGTCAATTTTAGTTTTTGAGGTCTTTAAGAATGGTCTACCCAACAGGATAGGTGTTATTTGATCATCATTTCCCATTTCGAGGACATAGAAGTCGACATGGAAAACCATATTTTCCACTTCTACTAGCACATCTTCTATCACACCCTTCGGGTAAGTGCTAGAATGATCCGCTAGTTGAATTACTACACCGGTTTGATGTAGTGGGCCAAGTTGTAGGGATTTATCAATGGAATAAGGAATGACATTTATTGATGCTCCTAAATCCAACAAGGCCCTAGGAAATGTGGTGCCCCCTATCGTGCAAGGAATAGTGAACATGTCTGGGTCGCTACATTTTTCGGGGAGTTTATTTTGGAAAATAACTGAGACATGTTCACTAACCTTAACCTCTTGTTTCTCTTTCAATTTATTTTTCCTTTTTGTTTTGCATAATTCTTTTAAAAATTTAGCAAAACGAGGAACACTTTTCATTGAGTTAAGGAGCGGAATGTTTACCTCACACTTGACGAAAGTCTCATAGATGTCAGAATCTTTCTCCGGCTTCTTTGTCTCGCTCAGTGCCTCAGGAAACGGGGCTACTAGTTCACATGATGAAAGTGGAGGGAGCTTGACTGTTGTGACCCCCTCCTACGGTTGAACTTCTTCTTCAGGGTCCACCTCCTTAATTTCTTGATCTACCTCCTTCCATGTTGCCTCACTTCTCAACATGATGGCATTCACATGTTGTCTCGGGTTTTGCTCCGTTTGAGATGGGAGTTTACCCGAGTCCTTCATTTCAAGTCGGTTCACGACATTTGCAATTTGACTAACTTGAGTTTCCAAATTGTTAATGCTTGACCTTGTCTCATGTTGAAATTGTATCATGGTTTGTTGAAATTGTCCCATGTTTTGTTGCATGGTAACCATGTTTGAGGTCAAAGTCTGGATGATGTCATCAGTTGATATACTAGATTGAAAAGATGAGTTGGATTGTTGAGGGTTTCCATACCTCAAGTTAGGATGATCCCGCAATCCAGGATTGTAAGAATTTGAGAATGGGTCATACCTCTTCTGTTGATGGCCTTGGAAACCCAAGGCGTTGACTTGTTCTTCTTGGAGGGATGGGCACGAATCAGTGGGGTGCCCGGTTGCTGTGAAAATGCCACAAGCTTTGACCTCCTGATTCTTTGGTTTCAGAAGAAGTTCTTTGACCAGAGAAGTCAAACCGGCAACTTGGCTTTCCAACGAGGTGTTGGATTCTGCTGCGGCAACCCTTCGAGTTGAGGGTCGCCCACTGTAATGTCTGGAGTTCTCGGCCAACTCCGAGATGAGATTCCTTGCTTGAGAAGTTTTTTTTAACAATTCCCCCTCCACATGCCGCATTCACCATGCGCCTATCTTGATCCGCAAGACCATCATAAAAATAGAGGATGAGGTCTTGCTCGGTGTACCCATGATATGGGCAACTAGCACACAACTTTTTGAAACGCTCCCAATATTCATATAATGTTTCATCTTCTTTTTACTCAATGTTGCTTATTTGTTTTTTTAAAGAAGATGAGATGGAGGCGGGATAGTACCTATCCAAGAAGCATTTTTTCATTTTTTCATTCCCGAAGGAAGATAGAATAGCCAATCGTTTGCAGTGTCTTTGAGGGAGAATGGAAAATCCCTCAATTTGATTTGTTCTTCCGAGACACCACTGGGGCACATGCTTGTGCACATAATATGGAACTCCGAAAGGTGTTTGTTCGGATCTTCTCCTCTTAGGCCATGAAAGGATGGAAGTAGATGTATGAGCCCAGATTTTAGCTCAAATGTATTACCCTCATCGAGTGTAGGGAAGGTATGTAACACCGTCCCCAAATGTATTTATCTTTAAGCGAATAATTTATTGAATCCTATGGAATTTTTAGTGAATTTACGAGGTTGTGAATTTGTATTAATTTTTTTCGCGTGAATAGTAAAATGCACGTGGGGCCCACATCGAGAGTGGGGACCGCCCGATATTATCGAGACCACATATTATATTCGTCTGGGTCTAGAAAATATTTATAGATGGTGGATACTTCATTTGGGCCATGGAAAGGCCCAGAGTTGACCGATTGGTCAATAGAGGCCCAAATACCGGTATCGATAAATTTATCAGATAAAAGCCCGAAATTGGATTTTGGAGACTTATAAATTAAAGTGGAGGAATGCATATTCATTCTAAATGTTATAATGATTAAGAACACGTAATATATTTATTTAACCCGATAATATAAAATATATCTAAAACAGTCCGGAAAATACAACTTTCGAGGCAAATTGTACACTTTGGGACAAATTAGGATGACCTCCCACAAGGGTGGGGGGCACCCCACGAATTTGTCAACCTTTGGGGGCTGGGTGGGTGCTAAGTTGGCTGAATAACAATTGATAGGATGGGGGAGACACCCTTGACACTTAGTATACCCCATCCCTTCACTCATTTGTCTAAATGAGACAAAAACCACCCCTCTCACCTCACCACCTCCACCCACTCGTGGCAACACCCAAGGATAGCAAGGAGGAGCTCTGAAATTCACCATTTTCACACCCAAATTTGAGCTCAAGGTGGAGGATCCAAGGAGGAGTGTTTGGAGAAGGAAAATGGTGTAGGAAAGTGTGGAAAATTGAGGTAATCACCTTGCCATAGCTTTCCCTTTATTCTCCTTCTACCATAATGAATATTTATTATATGAAGAACCCTTGGGATGGTTCTCCATGCTCTAAGTATGGATTTATGGGTTGGAAAGTGGTTCTATGTCCAAGAACGGACTTAGGAGCCAAATCGATCGGTTTGCCGGAAAATAACCTTTTATAGGTTATTTGTGTTGATATGGGTTTTGTGATGATAAAACCTTGTTAGGAACTTGATTTAAAGTATTTTTGAGCTTCGCCGGAGTTTCGTCGGAGTTGGTCAAAGTTCACCGGAGTTGGTCAAAATTCGCCGGAGTTGGTCAAAGTTCACCGAAATTAGTCAAAGTTCAATCGAGAAGCATAGAACGCGCTTAAGCTTAATTAAGGTGAGGATGACCGACTATGTTGCTTATAATCTTTGGGTTAATCTCATGGGATCTCCTAAGTGAATACAAATGTGATGTGCATGAGTTGTTAATGGTTAATAATGCCTAAATAAAACTACTATTGATTATAAGTATAGTATGCATGATATACAAATTTATGAATAAATTGTGTATGTTTAGATGTTATGAATACGAGTGTATGATGGTTGTATCAACCATGAATTTCATTTGAGATAGTATACTTTGGATACCATGAGGAGAAGCCATGAAAGTATAAAAGTGATATTTGATATTAAGGCCAATCATGCATGAAGGAAGAATTATATTGAAATAAATAAATAACTAGCATTGAAATATTAGTTGGAAATGTTAGTTGAGAAATGGATGAATTAGATCCTAAGAATTTGAATTATAAAGAATCGGTGATTATGAGCCGGGCTCGAGACCGATGTAGATAACGGTGATTATGGGCTGGGCTCTAGACCGTAGTAGATGACGGTGATTATGAGCTGGGCTCTGGACCGTGGTAGATGACGGTGATTATGAGCGGGGCTCTAGACCGTAGTAGATAACGGTGATTATGAGCTGGCTCTAGACCGTAGTAAATAATGATGAATTGATACTAAATGAACGGATTAACTATAATGTAATAATGCTCTAGATTGAGGGCCTCAGAGATTTAAACTTCGATTATACTTAGTATAGTTGTCATTGTACTTGTCAAATGCTTCCAAGTACTGACCTCCCCTTCACGGGGGAGGCCACCTCACAGTTTCAGGTAGAACTTGAAGGTTGCTACTACCAGCCGCTGTTTCGGGAAGTTTCTGAGAAGAAGACTTGGTTCGTGCTTCTTCCGTTCTTGTTTTGAAAACAATATGAATAATGCTCATGGATGTTATTTTCTGAATATACATTTCGGGGGTTTGTATACCCATGTTTGCCAAGTGTGGCTTGAACACCTGTAATGTTGTTTCCGCTGTTTTAAATGAATGATTTACATTATGATTGTTTATGGATGTACTATGTGTGAATGATATTCATGACGCCTTGTATAGTATGGATGAGTTGGACTGCGGTTGGCTATTCGTACTGTACGGCGGGTTGTTGACGTGTCCGGCTAGGTCCGGGGCGTGACAATTTAATTGGTATCAGAGACTTAGTCCGTAAACATCATAATGAAGCTTCAAAATTCTTTTTGAAAATGAATTTGAAAACCATGAGCATAAGGTTTTGTACTTGTAGAACTTTTGGTACTTGAGTTGCAATGCCTCTAATTGTTAAGATGGTACCCTTAACAATTGGTATGGCGGTGATTTGAGCCGAATGATGTCTTTAAGTACCCGTCCGTCATTTGACATTCGATACGAGTCTAATGACTCATTCTAATTTCTTTCAGAAATGGAACCAGTTGGAAGGATCACTAGAAGGAACCCGTTGGGCCGTGCACCGGGTGGGTCCGAGCGCGGTAGCCGGGGGTCCTCTAGGGGATCAAGAGGAAGGGGCCGTGGAGGCCAACGTCAAACCGTGAGCGATGGCCACGTTGATACCGAGAGTGAGACCTATTGGTCCTATGAGGACTCAACCTATCAGCCGGGGACTGAGCCAGTTCAGACCCCGTACGAAGGGAGTGATGATGATGTGAGTGATGAGGAGGAAAGTGGCTCCTTGGCCAGGATCGAAACGCTGCTCCAACAGTATCATCGGGAGCGCGAAGAAAGGAGGGCACGCCGAAGGCACCGT
This sequence comes from Cuscuta europaea, assembly GCA_945859875.1. Lineage (NCBI taxonomy): Eukaryota > Viridiplantae > Streptophyta > Magnoliopsida > Solanales > Convolvulaceae > Cuscuta > Cuscuta europaea. The sequence continues at coordinate 13,234,974 of CAMAPE010000038.1, forward strand.
GCAGGGCAACCTTCGGGCGGGGCTTCAAGAGGGAGGAGCTATTGCGATTCGAGAACCCATGTGGAAGCGCATGGAAGTCGGGGCGATGGAGGTCCAGCCATAAGGATCTCCAAATACATCAAAGAGGTGAGGGACTTAGGGTGCAAACCGTTCGATGGGACGGGAGACATCTCGGTTGCCGCACAATGGATCAAGAGGCTGAACAAGGCAGCCCTTGACATGCAGCTCACCCCCGATTTTAAACTGAGAATCGCGGTAAGGTTACTCGAAGGGTTGGCATCCAAATGGTGGGATGGAACCAAGGGTAAGTATGGCGGAACTGTTACATGGGAGGATTTTCGACAAGAATTCTTTGCCCAGTACTACTCTGACTTCGAAGTAAACGCCAAGGTGAGGGAATACACTCTCCTAACCCAAGGTGGTAACATGACGGTGAAAGAACTTGAGAACAAGTTCAGAGACCTTGCTGATCACATACCGGAGTATGCTTGTGATGAAAATCGAATGGTGAATCATTTTTGGGAGGCCTTGGACTTGGAGATACGCGACATGGCAACTCAATTGCCCAACATGACTTTCAGCCAAGTGGTCGCCCAAGGGTTGAAAGGAGAAAAGCAATGGGAGGAGAGGAAGAAGAGAGATGCCGAAGAGGCTAAGAAAAGAAAGTGGGAAAGCCATGGCCCCCAAGGTCCCAACAAGAAGGGGAACCATGGGGGAGGTGGATCGTTCAGGGCACCGGCAGCACCATCCAAGGGAAACCCGGCCACGAGCGGGCACTACTCAGGCTCACAATCCCCAACGACGCCCAGGTGCAGGAATTGCAACAGGAACCACGCCGGTAAGTGCCGTGATCCACCACGGTGCTACCAATGCGGGAGTACAGGGCATATTAAGCCAAACTGCCCTCAACTTGGTGGGAACCGGGGGTCAGGACCAAGCGGCGCTACCACGGCAAGTAGGAACCGGGCCGGAGCATCTCATGCCAGTGTGGGCCAGGGGGAGCGAGCACGAGTAATGCGCCGTCCGTGAATCAAGGGAGAACTCAAGCTAGAGTTTATGCGATGAAGGAGGCGGACGCACGTGCTAACCCGGACTCCGTGGCGGGTAAGATCTTAAACTCTTGATATTACTCCATTGTGTGCAATAGGAGTGTTTGTAAGGTGCAAAATTTGTAACCCCGACGGTTTGGTCGGGATTGTTGGGGAGAAGGGGAGGAAAAATCCCCGCCCTGGGCGAATGCCGCCCGACATTTGACGAAAGCCGCCCGGCTTTCGTCTTGAATTATTGGGAAAATGCTGCGGCGACGAATGCCGGCCGGTTTCCACCAAAAGCCGCCCGGCTTTCGTCAACATTTAATCAGGAAAATCCTCGCAACCAAAAACCGGCCGGCTTTTGTAAAGACCGGCCGGCTTTCATAAAGGCCTGACCTGGGAATTTTCTCACAGCTGAAAGCCGCCCGGCTTTGGCGAAAGCCGCCCGGCTTTCGTCGGGCCTAGGGACTCCTGCGCTGCTGAAACCCGGCCGGGTTTCGTATAAACCGGCCGGCGTCGAAACCATTCCCTGAATAAAAACTACGACGACGAAAACCGCCCGACTTTCGTAAAAGCCGTCCGGCTTTCGTGATTAAATACTGAGAATTATTCTCGCAGTCGAAAAGCGGCCGGCTTTCGTGAAAAGCGGCCGGCTTTCACCAGAGTCGGTCCCAGAACGGTTCTAAGGGTTAGAAACCGGGAATTTTCGGGCGGGTGTCAAACGGACCCCACCCGAACCACGACCAACATACTCTACGACTTAAGAAAACAAACCTATTAATTAGATAGTGTGATATACATTACTTATGAATGTAGGAATACTAAAGATAAACGGGAGAGACGCAAGGATCCTTATTGATACCGGGGCGCAACGATCATTTGTGAGTGAGGCGTTCGCCAGCGGATTCAACGGACCACTTGTACCGATGACTCAAACCCTATTGGTGTCCACGCCTCTAGGGGATGATATCGAGAGAGATAACCACTATCCATCGTGTGAGGTGGAGGTGGAGGGACAGAACTTGACGTGTGATTTCGTACCGCTGAGTATGATCGAGTTTGATGCAATCCTCGGGATGGATTGGCTTGAGAAACATCATGCTAAGGTCGATTGCTACACGAAGATTCTTGAACTCGAAGGCGGTGGAGGGTTGACCTTACGCTTCAAGGGAGATAGAGGCAAATCAAACAGTTGTATCATATCCGCCGTGAGGGCGAGGAATATGATAAGAAAGGGATGCCACGCATACCTAGCGTATGTGGTGGACAAAACCAAAGAAGAGATAGACATCAATGATGTGAGAGTTGTGTGCAAGTATCCGGATGTCTTCCCAAAAGACTTGCCGGGACTTCCACCCAATAGGGAGATTGAGTTCGTGATCGAGGTCGAACCCGGCACCAAACCAATCTCTATACCGCCATACAAAATGGCACCCGCTGAACTTAACGAGTTGAAAACCCAATCGCAAGAGCTATTGGATAACGGTTTCATAAGGCCGAGTCACTCTCCGTGGGGAGCACCGGTCCTTTTCGTGAAAAAGAAAGATGGAACACTTCGAATGTGCATTGACTATCGACAACTGAACAAGGTCACAATCAAGAATATGTATCCCTTGCCTAGAATTGATGACTTGTTTGATCAGCTCCGAGGAGCGACGGTGTTTTCGAAGATTGACTTGAGGTCGGGGTACCACCAACTGAAAATAAAGGAAGATGACATACCGAAGAGTGCATTCCACACAAGGTATGGTCATTTCGAGTTCCTAGTTATGTCGTTCGGGCTAACCAACGCCCCGACGGCATTCATGGACATGATGAACCGTGTGTTCAGTGAATACTTAGATCAATTCGTGATAGTATTCATTGACGATATTTTGATATACTCCAAGAGTGAGGAGGAGCATGAAGATCATTTGAGACTTGTACTTGAACGGCTAAGGGAAAAACAACTCTTTGCCGAGTTCTCTAAATGCGAGTTTTGGCTCAAAGAGATCGGGTTCCTCGGGCATGTCGTGTCAGGTTTGGGCATTGCGGTGGATAAAGCCAAGATAGAAGCCATTATGAATTGGGAGAGACCCAAAAACGTGAAAGAAATACGTAGTTTCCTCGGCTTAGCAGGATATTATCGTAAGTTTGTTGAAAAATTTTCTGTATTGGCGTCTCCATTGACAAAGCTCACAAAGAAAGGGGCCAAGTTCATATGGGACGACAATTGTGAGAAAGGGTTTCTCGAACTAAAGAAACGGCTTACAGAAGCACCAGTCCTCGCTCTACCCACACAAGGGATAGGGTACGACATATACAGTGACGCTAGCATCCAAGGGCTTGGATGTGTTCTAATGCAAAACGGTCGGGTGATTGCCTATGCTTCAAGGCAATTGAAGAAACACGAGGCGAACTACCCTACCCACGATCTAGAGTTGGGAGCGGTAGTGTTTGCACTGAAGATTTGGCGGCATTATCTCTATGGGGAGACGTGTCACATTTTCACCGATCATAAAAGCTTGAAGTATGTATTCACTCAAAAAGAGTTGAATATGAGACAAAGGAGATGGATGGAGTTGATCAAGGACTATGACTTGATCATCGACTATCATCCCGGGAAGGCCAATGTAGTAGCCGATGCACTGAGCAGGAAGAGTACATCGGGGACGTTACTCGCGTGTCTACGCTCACTAAGGGCACAAGTGGAGGTGTCCACGAGTGGGGTCCTCATTGCTAGATTCGAGGTTAGGCCTACATTGCTGAGTGAGATCAGTAGATGTCAGGCCACTGATGAAGAATGTCAGAAGATCCGTGAACGGATCCTTGAGGGACCTGTTGAGAACTTTCGGGTACGTGATGACGGTCTTTTATTGTTTAAAGGTCGTGTATGCATACCAAGGAATGAGGAGCTCCAAAAGTCTATACTGGAGGAGGCTCATTCTTCGGCGTATGCCATGCATCCAGGAGGTACTAAAATGTACCGAGACTTGAAGGAAAGTTACTGGTGGTCGGGTATGAAGAGGGACATATCAGAGTACGTGAGTCGGTGCCTTACTTGCCAACAAGTCAAGGCGGAACATCAGTACCCGGCGGGACTTTTGCAACCACTTACCATTCCAGAATGGAAGTGGGAGCACGTGACCATGGACTTCGTGGTGGGGCTACCACGAACAGTGAACAACTATGATGCAGTATGGGTAGTAGTTGATAGGCTCACCAAGAGTGCACACTTTTTGCCTATCAACATTACTTATCCTCTTGAAAGATTGGCAAAGCTATACACGGAGGAGATTGTGAGACTGCATGGAGTTCCGATATCCATTGTCTCGGATAGGGACCCACGTTTCATATCCCGATTTTGGCCAAAATTTCAAGCATCTTTGGGTACGAAGCTAAAGTTTAGCACGGCTTTTCACCCACAGACGGATGGGCAATCCGAGAGGGTGATACAGATTCTGGAAGATATGCTTAGGGCATGTGCTCTGGAGTTCCAAGGGAGTTGGGACAAGCATTTGGCTCTGGTCGAGTTCGCCTATAACAACAGTTATTAGGCGAGTATTGGCATGCCTCCATACAAGGCATTGTATGGGAGGAAATGTAGAACATCGTTGTGTTGGGACGAGGTTGGCGAAGCCAAGCTCGAGGGGATTGAACTTGTCGAAATCACCAAGGCTAAGGTGAAAGTCATTCAAGATAGACTCAAGGCTGCCCAAGATCGGCAAAAGAGTTATGCCGACAAACGACGCAGGCCATTGGAGTTTGAGGTCGGTGATAAGGTCTTTCTAAGGATTTCTCCTTGGAAAGGTATCATCAGATTTATATCGAGGGGAAAGCTTAACCCCCGATACATTGGCCCATTTGAAATCCTTGAAAGGATAGGGGCCGTGGCTTACCGTATCAAATTGACGCCAGAACTTGAGAAGATACACGACTTGTTCCATGTATCGATGCTCAAGAAATACGTGCGAGATCCGTCTCATATCCTTGAGAAACCACCGGTAGAGATACGTGAAGACCTACAATATGCGGTGGAACCGGTGAAGATTGTGGGTCAACAGGTAAAGAAACTGAGGAACAAGGAGATTCCTATGGTCAAAGTCCTTTGGAGGAGTGATCGAGTCGAAGAAGAAACCTGGGAGACTGAGGTCTCAATGAGGGAGCAGTACCCTTTCCTTTTCGATTAGACACACGGATTTCGGGGACGAAATCCCAAATAAGGGGGGGGGGGGGGGGGTGAACTTGTAACACCGTCCCCAAATGTATTTATCTTTAAGCAAATAATTTATTGAATCCTATGGAATTTTTAGTGAATTTACGAGGTTGTGAATTTGTATTAATTTTTTTCGCGTGAATAGTAAAATGCACGTGGGGCCCACATCGGGAGTGGGGACCGCCCGATATTATCGAGACCACATATTATATTCGTCTGGGTCTAGAAAATATTTATAGATGGTGGATACTTCATTTGGGCCATGGAAAGGCCCAGAGTTGACCGATTGGTCAATAGAGGCCCAAATACCGGTATCGATAAATTTATCAGATAAAAGCCCGAAATTGGATTTTGGAGACTTATAAATTAAAGTGGAGGAATGCATATTCATTCTAAATGTTATAATGATCAAGAACACGTAATATATTTATTTAACCCGATAAAATAAAATATATCTAAAACAGTCCGGAAAATACAACTTTCGGGGCAAATTGTACACTTTGGGACAAATTAGGATGACCTCCCACAAGGGTGGGGGCACCCCACAAATTTTTCAACCTTTGGGGGCTGGATGGGTGCTAAGTTGGCTGAATAACAATTGATAGGATGAGGGAGACACCCTTGACACTTACTTAGTATACCCCATCCCTTCACTCATTTGTCTAAATGAGACAAAAACCACCCCTCTCACCTCACCACCTCCACCCACTCGTGGCAACACCCAAGGATAGCAAGGAGGAGCTCTGAAATTCACCATTTTCACACCCAAATTTGAGCTCAAGGTGGAGGATCCAAGGAGGAGTGTTTGGAGAAGGAAAAAGGTGTAGGAAAGTGTGGAAAATTGAGGTAATCACCTTGCCATAGCTTTCCCTTTATTCTCCTTCTACCATAATGAATATTTATTATATGAAGAACCCTTGGGATGGTTCTCCATGCTCTAAGTATGGATTTATGGGTTGGAAAGTGGTTCTATGTCCAAGAACGGACTTAGGAGCCAAATCGACCGGTTTGCCGGAAAATAACCTTTTATAGGTTATTTGTGTTGATATGGGTTTTGTGATGATAAAACCTTGTTAGGAACTTGATTTAAAGTATTTTTGAGCTTCGCCGGAGTTTCGTCGGAGTTGGTCAAAGTTCACCGGAGTTGGTCAAAGTTCGACGGAGTTGGTCAAAGTTCGCCGAAATTAGTCAAAGTTCAATCGAGAAGCATAGAACGCGCTTAAGCTTAATTAAGGTGAGGATGACCGACTATGTTGCTTATAATCTTTGGGTTAATCTCATGGGATCTCCTAAGTGAATACAAATGTGATGTGCATGGGTTGTTAATGGTTAATAATGCCTAAATAAAACTACTATTGATTATAAGTATAGTATGCATGATATACAAATTTATGAATAAATTGTGTATGTTTAGATGTTATGAATACGAGTGTATGATGGTTGTATCAACCATGAATTTCATTTGAGATAGTATACTTTGGATACCATGAGGAGAAGCCATGAAAGTATAAAAGTGATATTTGATATTAAGGCCAATCATGCATGAAGGAAGAATTATATTGAAATAAATAAATAACTAGCATTGAAATATTAGTTGGAAATGTTAGTTGAGAAATGGATGAATTAGATCCTAAGAATTTGAATTATAAAGAATCGGTGATTATGAGCCGGGCTCGAGACCGATGTAGATAACGGTGATTATGGGCTGGGCTCTAGACCGTAGTAGATGACGGTGATTATGAGCTGGGCTCTGGACCGTGGTAGATGACGGTGATTATGAGCGGGGCTCTAGACCGTAGTAGATAACGGTGATTATGAGCTGGGCTCTAGACCGTAGTAAATAATGATGAAATGATACTAAATGAATGGATTAACTATAATGTAATAATGCTCTAGATTGAGGGTCTCAGAGATTTAAACTTCGATTATACTTAGTATAGTTGTCATTGTACTTGTCAAATGCTTCCAAGTACTGACCTCCCCTTCACGGGGGAGGCCACCTCACAGTTTCAGGTAGAACTTGAAGGTTGCTACTACCAGCCGCTGTTTCGGTAAGTTTCTGAGAAGAAGACTTGGTTCGTGCTTCTTCCGTTCTTGTTTTGAAAACAATATGAATAATGCTCATGGATGTTATTTTCTGAATATACATTTCGGGGGTTTGTATACCCATGTTTGCCAAGTGTGGCTTGAACACCTGTAATGTTGTTTCCGCTGTTTTAAATGAATGATTTACATTATGATTATTTATGGATGTACTAAGTGTGAATGATATTCATGACCCCTTGTATAGTATGGATGAGTTGGACTGCGGTTGGCTATTCGTACTGTACGGCGGGTTGTTGACGTGTCCGGCTAGGTCCGGGGCGTGACAAGGTAATACATAACGGTTGTTGATTCGAGTTTGGAGCTGTGAGCTCCCTCAAAGTTCTTGTTTCAAGAGCCATAGTTATGGGCTCTTCGGTCTCGCTAGAATGAGAACTAGCGCTGGATGTATCTCCGGTAGATAATTCCTCCGAGTCGGTATTAGAAAATTTATTTTTCAACCGCTCAAAAGTTTGCTCTATTTCCGGGTTTGTTTGATAGGTGATTTCGTTTATGGAACGATGTTTAACCATGTACTTCACCAAGCTCATAAATAGAAGAAATAAGAACTCTTTATATTTTTTGTTTTTGTTTTCTTGAAATACAATAAAAGAAAAAATAATTGCCTTTCCCCGGCAACGGCGCCAAATTTGACGTGCACTTGTCGTGTGGTGCACTCAAAATATTTATCTATACAACACTAATACGTAGTATAGTGAAGTAAAGTTCGTATCCACAGGGAAAGGAATAGTTTTCTTTTATGTGAATAGTAACAAGGGGGGGTTTAAGTTTGATTTGATTTAATTTAATTAACACTAAGATGAACGACTTATATGAGTTTAATTTATAGCGATGAGGACTTGGTTTTGCTTTTATCCACTTAATGAAATGTTCGTCGATCCCAGTTATATCTTTAACTATCTTCCTCTCGAATACTCAATCGAGGAGTATATCCAGTTCATCGAGGGTAGTTATTAATAACGAGACGCGTTCATTAATAAAACTTACTACCGCGTTAATATAGAACACGCGCCTAATATTCACACGATAGTAGCAATAAACTTGAGATGAAAACAATTGAGATTGATAACCTCAACACAAGCGATTTATCGGTTTAATCAATATAATTAATTCCCCTTAGATTATTAACCATGAGACGCATGCATTAATAATCCAAGTTTACTACCGTTGAAGGAACCAAATTAATAACAAGCGTATTAACCGATTGATTCTAGTAATAATTAATATATGAAACAAAACTAGTTTATCCTTTAAGTAATGCTCAAAATATTAATATGAAATATGAATAGGAATTAATTAATACTCAAGGAAGAATATTAAAGAGTATGAATCATTCTTTGTTAATATCAAGATGTTAACTAATTGTCATCTTAGTAACACTCCCCAATATTAACATAGAGGAAGAAATAACTATTACTATAACTAATGTCAAGATGTTAACTAATTGTCATCTTAGTAACACTCCCCAACATTGATATAGAAATAGTATTTAAAGGAAGAATTAATATTCAAGGAAGAAAATTAAAGAGAATAACTCACAACTTACAAATTCATTAAGCTTCAAAGTAGCAAAACCAAGACGGAAGAGTTTAGCTCCTCATTTGGAGACTAAACATGAAGAAAATATAAAGAAAGAACTTGTCTAAACTGAGCTAAGAAGTATATGTGAATTGGTTCTTTTGTTGTGAAGGAAAGAGGTGTATTTATAGGCTTTTGGGAGCTGCAGGGTCTGATACCCGACCGGGTATATAAGATACCCGACCGGGTATCTTAGGAAATTTCCCAGAAATTCACTTTTCTGGGCATACCCGATCTGGTGTGTCGGCATACCCGATCGGGTATGTGACGAATCTTTACGAAAATTTGCTCCCACGATAATTTGTTCCCGAATTTGATTTGGACAATCGAATCAAGCAAATACCCGATCGGATATAGGCAATACCCGATCGGGTACATGAGTATTTTTTCCAAATCGAAATCTTTCTTGCCTCCTTGCACTTCCCTTGATCTTTTAAGGTCCAATCTTGATCCCTTGGATGATCTTTGACCTGTTTAGCTCAGAAAAGTCCTAATCTAAACAAATTACAAATAAATATGAAAAGAAAGTATTACACCAAAAGTGTGTAATTTCCTCAACTAGAAATAATAAAAACTAGTTAAAAATACAAACATACAATCGAAAATTACATGAATATCATCCATTCTGCCGTCATATATCCTGACGTCTCCAAGCTTGTCAAGATAAGCCCGATCCTCGATGGGGACGGCCTGGGAGATCATGTCATGGCCGTCAACAACCTCGTTGAAGACGCCCCCCTTCACGGGGTACTCCACCTCCAATTTGTAGGTCCCCATGACCATCTCCTTGCTGGATCGCTTCTTCCGGGAATCTTGGCCGGCGGAGGGAGGCTGCGAGACGACAGTGGAAGAAGGTTGGGAAGCCAAATCCACCAAGGCAGTAGCACTGGAGCGCCCAATGTCCTCAGCTGGAACAGTCAGAATGTAACACCGCCCCCAAGTATTTGTACTTCATCGAATTATGTATTGAACCCTGAGAAATGTATAAAAGCGTTTTTACGTGATTGTAAATTTTTATCATTTCTTTTACGTGAATAGTAAAATTCACGTGGGGCCCACACCGGAGGTGGGGGCCGCCCGATATTATCGGGACCACATATTATATTGATCTTGGACTAGATAATATGTATATGGTGGTGGATATCCTAATTGAGCCATGGCAATGGCATAGGGTTGACCGGTTGGTCAAACGGGGCCAAATTATCAGTATCGACAATTTATTAGATAACAGCCCGAAAAGGGATTTCGGAGACTTCTAAATTAAAGTTGAGGAATGCATATTGATTCTAAGGTCCAATAAGGATTGGGAACAAATATTATATTTTATTTGACCCGATAAAATAAAATATACTTAAAATAGTCCGGAAAATACAACTTTCGGGACCGATTGTACACTTGGGAACATAAAGGGATGACCTCCCACATGGGTGGGAGCCACCCCACGTTTTTTCCAGCCTTGGTTGGTTAGAGGAGTGTGAAAATGCTGACTTTGGATGAGAGAGCCGAGCTAGGGGGAGGTTGAGACAAGAATTGACTCCAAGAGGACCCCCCACCCCTCATCATTGTCTAATAAGCCCAAAATAGACTCCCATCACCCCTTACAGCCATTCATTCGGATTTGGCATCAACTGAGGTGAGATAATCTCTGCAACCACCTTATTCTTCACCCATTTTCGCACCAAGGCTAAGGAAGAAGAAGGGGAGAAATAGAGAAGAGAAAAGAGGAAGCTAGAGAGCAAAACTTGAGATTTTCAAGGTAAGGACTTCATTAATCCGATTCCTTTTTCTTAAACCATCTTATATGATTATTCAATCATATTTCACACCCTAGGATTGATCTACACGTTTGGAAGTGTAGAATGAGGGGTTGGAAGGTAGTTCTAAGTCCAAGAACGGACTTAGAAGCCAAAGTGACCGGTTCGCCGGAAAATAACCTTTTTGAGGTTATTGGTATTACTATGAGTTTTATGATGATAAAACCTTGTTAGTAACTTGTCTAAGGTATTCAAGAAACTTTCACGGAGTTGAAAGGGTCGCCGGAGTTGTCGCCGGAGTCCGTTGAAGTTCGCCGGAGTTTCACCGGAGCTAAATCGGGAAGGCTAGAACTTCATAAGCTTCATTAAGGTGAGAAGACGGCTTTATGCTTTATAACTTTTGCGTGAGGCATGAGATTACCTAAAGTAATCAAGGATATGTTTTGTGGAATGATTAAAGATAATCAAGTATTTGCTTATGCCATGATTTTGCATAAAACATAGTAGAAAAGCATGTTATGTAGGTTTGGTGATTAAAAATGTGATAACCTATTTTGTGTGATGATCCAGGGATCCAAAATGGTATTTTTGGGTCAAGGACATCAAGAAGTATATGTGTATAAAATTTCAAGTTAATCGGACTCCGTTTGGGTGGTCAAAAGGGGAATTGACCGCCAAGTCAACTGCCATACCCGACAGGGTATTGACACATACCCGACCGGGTATTTGCTGAAGAATTGCCCAGGGGGCTACTGTCTCCTATACCCGATCGAGTATGGGTAGATACTCGATCGAGTATACATTGAAAATTAGCTTTGGGGGCTACCGCCTCCTGTACTCGACCGAGTATGGGTAGATACTCGATCGAGTATTGGTTTATGGTCAAAACGGGCAGTTTTGAGCGAGTTAATGTGGGCCGTTCAGGTGGGACCCGCCCACATTGGTTCCTAAGGATGGTTATATGACTATAGGGGCTAGGTATTGTCCATAGTTGAAGGAACGAAAGGTTAGCCATATCCAGGTTAGGGTTTGGTAAGGATTTAGTTTGGGGTTGAGTATCCCCGGGGTATTAAATGATCCTGAAACTCGGTTGGGGTTGAGCATCCCCGGGACTATAAAAGATCCTGAAACTCGGTTGGGGTTGAGCATCCCCGGGACATTAAATGATCCTGAAACTCGGTTGGGCTTGAGCATCCCTGGGACTATAAATGATCCTGAAACTCGGTTGGGGTTGAGTATCCGCGGGACTGCAAATGATCCTGAAACTCGGTTGGGGTTGAGTATCCCCGGGACATTAAATGATCCTGAAACTCGGTTGGGGTTGAGTATCCCCGGGATGCTAAATGCTCCCAAAACTCGGTAGGATATTATGAATGTAGAATGTAGCTGGCGAGCTAGGCATTCGGGAAAAGGGTGAGAAAGGTCAGGTAAGAACTTTATCTCTAAAAGACTCTTTGAATGAAATGACCTACGGGTCGAGTATTTTACATATATATACAGTATGTACCATCGGATGAATGAGTGATATATATATATGTATCACCCTATTTTTGGGTCTCATGTCTGAAACATTAGTTATTCTTCATATAGCCTGCTTGTCACTAGTACTTCTATGGAGTACTGACCCCTCCGGGGGCCCTCACATTTTTCAGGTTGAGGCTAGAGTCCTACTACCTGCACCTTTGCCTAGGGTGATTGACCAAGAAGGAAGACGTGATTCGTGCTTCCATTCTTATTTCAAATATATAAACTGCTCATGGATTTTTGAACAATATTTTCATTAAAACAGTTGGGGGCCTGCGTGCCCGTGTTTGCCACGTGTGGCTAAGTATCAAACATATTATTAATTCCGCATTTGTTTGATTTTGATATTGATGTTGATTGTATGTGTTTACTAATCGGTTTGGCAATAGAATCAATCGGACGCCTTGTACAATTCAATAGGGACGAACTGTTGTTGTTCTTATCGGGTTGTACGGCGGTTGTCTACGTGACTCGGATGCGGTCCGGGGCGTGACACAGAATCCCGGCGTCGGCCTCGGGAGGGGAGGAAGTCTTCTTCGCCTTCTTGGAAGGCTGCATACCAGCCTCGGTCAGTTTTTTCTGACCGTTCTCCACCAGCCGCTTCTTCTTTGGCTGGGTGGGCAGTTTCTTTGGCACGTCCGAGCTCGGCTGTGCTCCACCCGCAGCGGCTACTTTTGCAGCCTCCTTGGCAGCCATCTCCGCCTTCACCTTAGCTAGGGCCATAACGGATCTGCGGTCCATCACAAAATCTGCATAACAAAAAAATAGTTAGCAAAGAGAGGAAACAAAACTAAGACAAGGACGCCGAGGAGAGCATTACCATCAACTTCGGCGGGCAAGCCCAAATCCGGGCCATCCGCCTCCTCAAATGTGGTTGTCATCCTCGGCCATATCTCGGTATCGCCCTCCTTATCCCCGTACACGAAGTACCTCATAAAGCCGATGGAGGTCATTTTATACTCCGTGATATAGTCCTTCACACTCCTCAGCCCTCCCTTCAAGAATGTCCTCACCTGGGCATCTAAAATGCTACTCTTCGGCACATCATGGAGGTTAAATCTCTCGTTATGGCCGACGGAGGGAAATTCGGTGCCACCCTTGCCTAAGGACACAAAAACAAACTTACTCTTCCAGCCATGAATGGACAAAGGAAGATCGGTGAAGGACCACCTGTTCTTTATCTGCTGGAGGGCGGCTAGTCACACCACAGAGTGTGCACATATGGGCTTAAGAAATTACCAACAACGGGTGATGTGAGTTTTCTCGCACTTAAAAAGATTGTAGAATAGTGGTGAAAGTACGCATATCGTCTCCACAGGGATGGACAAAAGGGAATTAAAGATTAACTAAATTCAGCGATTAAAAAGAAATAAAATTAAATAAATGCGTCGTGCGAGATTGATGGATTGAATTGAAATTAAACTAATGCGAATGAGCGAATAAAAGTAAAGATTTGGGTTCTTCTTAATTAACGACGAAGGGAACAGAGATTGATTCTGGGGTAATCAGATTTCTGGCAGATCAGGCTTAATTACATGAATTTAATTTAATTGAGCCTAGCTAATCAATACTAAGTTCTTACCGCTCTCGCGGCGTAGAGTACAATAATTTAGGGGACCAGGCTGATCTCTCATGCGACATGATCCTAACTTATTGCCAAGACGAATGAGCTTACGGCCCCTTAATTGCTACTAATCTCTTAGCGAACGATTAAGTGTGTGTGAATGTGTCCTAGAATAAACTAGATCTCTCTTAATTTATTCTATGTGCAATTGTAATTCTAGCCGCGGTTCCAGATTACAAAAGATAACAGTTAAATTATTCAAACACAAATTAAATGGCATTCATGTAATCAAACCATCAAGAAACTAGCCATACATCATGATATACCCCTTCATCAACCCCAAATCCCTAATTAAAACTACTTGCAATTCATAATTGAAGAATCAACAGAATTGGGAAGAATAGAATTAATTGTCATTAATCAAAAAGTAGGAACTTACAAAGAATCTCAAAGAATTGAAAAAAAGGCTTGAAAAGCTCTCAAAATTCGTCCTTAAGCTGCTAAATAAGTTCCATCCCCCCTTATTAGAGTTATGAGGGTGTTATTTATAAGAAAACAAGACAATTTGGGCTGAATTAGGACAAAACGGGGTCAGGCATGGCGCCAGGCACGATCGTGCCTGCGACCATGGCTACAGAAGCATTCCGTTTAAAAGCGTCCAGGCACGGCGTGCCTAACTGCCAGGCACGACCGTGCATGGCCTCCAGTAGCTCGTTCCTCGTTTCTCTTCAGGCACGGCGTGCCTGCCTGCCAGGCACGACCGTGCCTGGGTTCTAGTAGCTCATTCCTAACTTTGAGGGCACGACCGTGTCTACTTAACTTCCGAATGTGGAAATGCTTCCTTCATGAAGGTTGTAGATAATGAAGTCCTCTATCCAAAAACACTTGCGGAGTTGGATTTGAATCACCTAATCAAGAGATATGATCAAAACGGTGGAATATATCATTCTGAAATCGCAGCAGAGATCATCTGACTTTATCGTCTGTTTTCACCTTCTTTCTCTCAGATTCTAGCAAAGGTGTCATCATATGATTTGTATACCTTGAAGTTAGCTTTCATATGGACTTTGAATCGTGTACATGGAATGTTTCTACAAAGAGATATGATTGAACGATTCACAGAAGGTCATCCTGATCACTGATTTCAAGCTCCATTCATCTTCTTTTGATCCCGTAGCCAATCCTAGAGCTCTTTTTCCTTCAAATCCTCATCGTGAACCTCCCGGTGACCTCCAAAGCTCTCAAATCTTCCTCGAATGCTTCCAAAATCTTCCCGATTGCCTCTTTAAGCACCGATGCCGGTCTCTAACTTCTTCAATTCAACTCCAAATGCAACAAAACTCGACCCAACGCCTGATAATTACATCTTGAGCTAAAATTGAGACTTGCAACACCTTAAAGCTAGGGAAACCATCAAAATCCGACCCCAAAATGTATCAAGTTCGTGTCTAAATACGGACTTATCAGATTCCCCCACACTTAAGCCTTTGCTTGTCCTCAAGCAAACTGAACAACGGGACTTACGATAATCACCACACGGAATCAAAACAATTAGCATGCACGGGTAGAACAGAGAGATAAAACTAAAAAAATTCTCCCTTAAACTACATCTTTGTACTGTAGCTAAAATTAATGACAAAATTATTCACAACATCCTCAAAATTATGGCAGCGCACAAATAAACTAGCTATCGATCAGAAGGACTTGAGAAGGTGATGGTGAATGGTGAATGGTAATAAACAGTCCATTTCTTTTGAGAGATTGGAATATTCTAACAAAGACTCAATGCATTCAGGAACTTCAGGGCTATTTTTAGGATCAAGGAACTCAATAGGCCACAATTTAGGAACAATCATCTAAACCTATGCAAAGAGTAGACATGGTGTGTACAACTAAGCTAAACCGCCGCGGCACATCGGTGCTTTGACGTATACTTGAAGTACGCGGAGGACTAAATCTAATTTTGCTAAAGCCTCCAAGTTCATTAAATAAGTTTAGTTTTCCTTGTCATGTTGGCACGAGAACGCCATTTCTTTCGAAAGATCCCCAAATCTCATCTTATTGTGCAAAACACTTACGCTTTTTGACCGGGTCTCCCATTCTCTTTTTCGCAAGGTAAGAGGTCTAGTTCATTTAATTAATTTTTTCAATTTTCAGATTTTCACTAGACATTACCCCATTCTAATCTCGGCCTCACCAAGGACAATTAGAAATTAAGGTTCAATTATTCAACGTGAATCCATGCCTACAATGCAATCCTCGAAAATATCAAATTCCTAAAAAGTGACCGCTCTTACCCCATTTGAGGCATAGGAACAGTGCCAAAAGTGGCTCCTACACAAATTCCCTAAACTTAACAAATTAATCCCCTAGTTCCCTAAATGCCAAGGCTAAGTCAGAAATATTCACGGGTAAGGAACACAGGCCATTTGGTTATGGAGCTCAATTGATTGGGTAAGGAACAAAATGGTCAGGCTCAAAGTGGCTTTTTCTAAAGGACTTTTTCAGGTGAGATGGAAAAATTATGAATTAAATGGGTGACTAATGCCTTAATCCTTTCAACAATTAGATTATATTGCAAGCAATTTAAGCCTAAACACTTCAAGGGTGTCCTAAAAGCACAGTCAATCGTTAGCCAGCTCACAAAGACACAGTTTAAAGAAAAATTTTCAAAAATTTGACATGAATTTCCTATGAATATACAACTAACACTTGTGCATGCTAACTCTAAAAATCACATGTAACAACTACTGCCCGAATGCCCAATTCGCTCCCCCACACGTAAACTTTGGCATCGCCCTTGATGACCAAATATGCACTATGCACAAGGGGGTAAAGAGGAAAGGGTCACGCGTGCTCAATCTTAACTCAAGTCAACATTACAAAAAGGCGATTATAAGAGTCGCAGAAACTTCCCTAGGGCGCTGGTCGGTGCAGAACTAAACTGAGTCTAAGTGGTCCTCGGCACATCATCCCCAAAGCAAGACCCTGAGCTGCACAAACAAAACACACAAAACACACAAAACAAACAAAACAACAACAAATGCAGAAGTAAGCTCGGGTTGCCTCCCGAGAAGCGCTATTTTTAACGTCGTTTGCCCGACGATACCTCATAAGCTCTCAAATAACAAAGACTGCAGTGGTGCACTAATAATCAATCTCTCCAGCTTCCTCTCAACAAATGCCATTAGGTGGCGCAGATCTTTAACTCTTGGAACCACGAAGGAATCACATGGTCTTCAAAAACCGTATCAGTACAGAACTGAAGGATCAACATCACATCCTCCTTGAATGGACATATGGCATGAGTCAAAACTTTGATTACTCCAGGCATCAGTGGAAGCTCAAAAGATATTTCGAAGCAAGGATCTGAATCAACATCAAACTCGAACTGCAACATGGAAAAGTATTTTTCTTCCTCACAAATATATTGAAAATTCACAGCATCTCCTCTGGACTCTGTATCACTCCCCATGTGAGTATCCCAACTCTCGGTAATACCGTTCTCATGAATGTCTTCTTGGATGATGTTGTCACCTTTCAGACAAAAAGGAATATCATCATCAAGGAGTGAATCAAAGAAATCCAAACCTGGACTAACGTAAGAGGAGTAATCTTGTATGTGGAGCGGGACTTCTTCGTCATGGAGATCATCTACCTTGCTATCACTCTCTTGGAGCTCGTGATTATCTTTTCCCAACTCATCTTCAATACCCAAACCTACCTCAGTAGCACCATCATCATGACTGATCTTCTCCTTTCCCTCCTCGGATGTTGAGACTAATGGTAAATGAAACAGTTGGTGAGTTTCTGTATGGAAATCACAATGATTTGTGACTTCATCCGTTTCATCTTGTGCCGTTGCAAACTTTTTCATGTATTCTTCGAAAAATAACTTGACACTATTATCTTCTTCTTCATCTTCAAACATAGGTGAGTCATCAATATCATTAGGAAGTGTATCATCCATCATATTTCCACCATCATTGTCTGACTCACTCACGTGATCATCCCTATTGGTCTCCTCGGATTGGTCTTCTACCAGATGGCTCCTTATGGTATTTATATCCTTCATCATGGCAGAAGTGCTCTGCATTATGGCTGAAGTGCTCTCCGTTATGGCTGAAGTGCTCTCCCTCATCATCTCTGTGTACTCAAACAGAATCTCTGAAAGTGTCTTCTTAAATTGATTATGTGGCTCATTATTCGGCAAAGATGTAGGAATGGCTGAAACATTTGTGTCTGTAAGTCGTGGGGAGGACGAAGTGGGGTATGCAGTTGCCCAGTAAGGATGGTCATATGGAGATTTAACGGGGCAAAAAGATATATCGTGGCATCCTCCACAGAAGGGACAAATGTTATTCTTAGGCAGATAAGGTTGCGTGGTTGGAGGGTATGAATAAGAGAATTGATAATTTTGTGGTGTAGGAGAGTAATTTTGATGAGGTGTGAAATATTGAGGAGGGGGAGGAGGAGGAATGTAAGGAGAGTATTGCTTAAATGGTGAATATTCCATGGAGGTTTGAGGGTAAGGGATTCCTCCAGGAATTTCGTTGAATGGGTTCATCTCATGTTTCTTAAAAAACCCTGAAAGGTTAGCACAGAAAAATCCTACGGAAAACAAAAAGAAAAACTAACTAAAAAAATCTCGCTGAAATTAATTAACCCTTAAAACCGACACCGTCCTCGGCAACGACGCCAAAAACTGATGTGAGTTTTCTCGCACTTAAAAAGATTGTAGAATAGTGGTGAAAGTACGAGTATCGTCTCCACAGGGACGGACAAAAGGGAATTAAAGATTAACTAAATTCAGCGATTAAAAAGAAATAAAATTAAATAAATGCGTCGTGCGAGATTGATTGATTGAATTGAAATTAAACTAATGCGAATGAGCGAATAAAAGTAAATATTTGGGTTCTTCTTAATTAACGACGAAGTGAACAGGGATTGATTCCGGGGTAATCAGATTTCTGGCAGATCAGGCTTAATTACATGAATTTAATTTAATTGAGCCTAGCTAATCAATACTAAGTTCTTACCGCTCTCGCGGCGTAGAGTACAATAATTTAGGAGACCAGACTGATCTCTCATGCGACAGGATCCTAACTTATTGCCAAGACGAACGAGCTTACGGCCCCTTAATTGCTACTAATCTCTTAGCGAACGATTAAGTGTGTGTGAATGTGTCCTAGAATAAACTAGATCTCTCTTAATTTATTCTATGTGCAATTGTAATTCTAGCCACGGTTCCAGATTACAAAAGATAATAGTTAAATTATTCAAACACAAATTAAATGACATTCATGTAATCAAACCATCAAGAAACTAGCCATACATCATGATATACCCCTTCATCAACCCCAAATCCCTAATTAAAACTACTCGCAATTCATAATTGAAGAATCAACGGAATTGGGAAGAATATAATTAATTGTCATTAATAAAAAAGTAGGAACTTACAAAGAATCTCAAAGAATTGAAAAATAAGACTTGAAAAGCTCTCAAAATTCGTCCTTAAGCTGCTAAATAAGTTCCATCCCCCCTTATTAGGGTTATGGGGGTGTTATTTATAGGAAACAAGACAATTTGGGCTGAATTAGGACAAAACGGGGCCAGGCACGACGCCAGGCACGACCGTGCCTGCGATCGTACATACGGAAGCATTCCGTTTAAACGCGTCCATGCATGGCGTGCCTAACTGCCAGGCACGACCGTGTCTGACCTCCAGTAGCTCGTTCCTCGTTTCTCTTCAGGCACGGCGTGCCTGCCTGACAGGCACGACCGTGCCTGGGTTCTAGTAGCTCATTCCTAACTTTGAAGGCACGACCGTGTCTACTTAACTTCCGAATGTGGAAATTCTTCCTTCATTAAAGTTGTATATAATGAAGTCCTCTATCCACCAAAACTTGCGGAATTAGATTTGAATCACCTAATCAAGAGATATGATCAAAACGGTGGAAGGTATCATTCTGAAATCGCAGCAGAGATCATCTGACTTCATCGTCTGTTTTCACCGTCTTTCTCTCAGATTCTAGCAAAGGTGTCTTCATATGATTTGTATCCCTTGAAGTTAGATTTCATATGGACTTTGAATCGTGTACATGGAAGGTTTCTACAAAGAGATATGCTTGAACGATTGACAGAAGGTCATCCTGATCACTTATTTCAAGCTCCATTCATCTTCTTTTGATCCCGTAGCCAATCCTAGAGCTCTTTTTCCTTCAAATCTTCATCGTGAACCTCCCAGTGACCTCCAAAGCTCTCAAATCTTCCTCGAATGCTTCCAAAATCTTCCCGATTGCCTCTTTAAGCACCGATGTCGGTCTCTAACTTCTTCAATTCAACTCCAAATGCAACAAAACTCGACCCAACACCTGATAATTACATCTTGATCTAAAATTGAGACTTGCAACACCTTAAAGCTAGGAAAACCATCAAAATCTAACCCCAAAACGTATCAAATTCGTGTCTAAATACGGACTTATCAACGGGGTCCCTTCAAAGGCCACAATAGCAAAGCAAAAAAGAACCCAACAGCCATCGGCCTTGTATAAAGCCGTGATGATAACTTCTTGAAAGCGACCTGCATCCAAGGGTTTTCCCACAGGGTTACCTTGGTCAGGAATCGCCAAGGGGTTGGATTCAGGGGAATATAAGGATCCCGCTTCGGCTTAGGATTACAACATTAGATCATATACGCATCATGACGTCCATGACCTCGTGGCGCACCTCCGGCCGCAATAAAAACAGCGAACAACGAACTCCTCCCAAGACGTGGCGTGTATCGTCTCTAAACGCGCGCCACTCAACGGCTTTGAGATCACATACTCCACCTTCGGCCAGGAAATTAAAACAGAAACCCAATGTCCTCAGGTCACCATCGTCCATGAGATCAGGATACACACTACTCCTTCCGGATCAGTAACGCTATTGTCCTCAAAAGGGGCACTAAAACTATGTATGCCACCGCTTCGGCCTGTGGCCCAAAAGCAATCATTTGGCCTCCTCGGCCAAGACACCAAAAGCAACTGTCAGCGACCAGAAAGAAGAAACATCACCTGCATCAAATCAAGAGCTCATATCGGCCACTAAGGCAGGGCACTCATCGTCCTCAAATAAACTTACCCCATCAAAGGAACATCAGCCCTCTTCGTCCACAGTGAAGGCCATACAACGGCAGCCCTCTTCGTCCACAGTGAAGGCCATACAACGGCCAGAACGAAAAACGTCCATAATGGCCAAAAAGAAAGAACCGGAGCAAAGGATGCCCATAACGGCCAAAACAGCGGAAAACCCATAGCGGTCCCACAACGACCAGAAAACGTCAAAACCATGGAATCTACTCTCTCGCACTTCGTCAACATCTCAGCTCAGAGAGTGGGGGACTCCTGATGGAGTATATGGGCCTGGATCCCAGGACCCACATACTCAGAAGAATGAGAGGCACAACTGTCACCCAGTGGGGCCTCTGTCGGCCAGATGGCCCCCCATCGGCCAGAAAGATATCAACTCAGAATATGGTCCGGAAGCCAGGAGAACCGGGTGCCCCGTTGGTCGGGGCTCCGTCGGCCATGGCCGCGTCAGTCATGGCCGCGTCGGCCATGGCCACTTCGGCCACAGAAGGCTCCCAGAACCGGATTTCGCACTTAGTTATTTCTACATATCTTGTACTCAGCCCAACAGTGGCCCAATTGTAAATGGGCCTCCCAAGCCCAAGACTTGGGAGCCCAACCCTAATTTCCTCTATAAATACTTCCCTTGGGGGTAGTTATAGGGGGTTCACAAATCATTAATATCAACATTTATAGCACTTCTCTCTCTAACTCTCACTTCTCTCTAAGAGTTAATACTCTATGAGTAACTAAAAGAAAAGAAAGATAAGAAATATATAAACATAAGTTATGATAAAAAAGGATAACATAAAAAGAGATGGATATACATAAAAATGATAGAATAAAAAGGATAAAAGAATACATATATAGGGGGTGGTTCCAGTGAGAAAGCACTCGCAGGAGAGAAATGAGAATGAATCAGGACCGTTGGATTGTATTATGTAAAATTGAATTGTGTAGTTGGTATAACTGAAATGTATATTAAGTGAAATTGAAATGTGCAGAATGAAATGTATAACTCAAATCTGCATTACGTGAAATTTAAATGTTTAGAATAAAAAGCACAAAAATGTCACCGCATCGTAGTTTTTATTTTGCACATTTCAGTTTCACCTAGTGCACATTTAAGTTTCCGTAATGCATAATTAATCTTCACATAATATCATCATGTCTTATCTTCTGTGTTGCACATTTCGATTTCACCTGATGCACATTTCAGTTTCACTTAATGCACATTCAATTTCATAGAATACAATCTAACAGTTCAGATTCATTATCATTTCTTTCCTAAGATCATTTTCTCACTTGAACCTAATTGAGGTTAGTGCAGAGGAGAGAGAAATGTGCAGAACCACCAATTAGTTGCTTTAATAGGAAAGTAGCAAAATTTTTTGGATCAGCTAAAACTGGAAAGTTGGCAAAGTCCAATAGGACAGAGGGAGTATATATTTAAAGATAAAAGAATTAAAAAAACAAGAAAGAAAAAGAAGATGAGAGGGAACGATGATAAGAGATCACTCCTGCACACGAATACCCATCCTTCACTTTGATCTCTTCAGAGCCTTATGTTCATCCAACCCAAGAAGAAGTATATCATTGCTGACTCCTCTAACCCAATTCTGTTTGGGTCTTTCTCTCCTTTTCTTCCCTGTCTCTTCTCCACACATCTCAACTCGACTGACATGTGCATCACTCGGTCTTCTACGCACATGACCAAACCACCGCAAATGAGACTCTTGCATCTTATCTTCAATAGGTGTTACTCTCGCCTTTGTCTGATTGTCTCATTCCTCATGCAGTCCTTTCTAGTATGTCCACACATCCAACACATCATGCACATCACCGAAAAAAATCCACTTTGTTTTATAGATGTGCTACCGCATGTGAACTTCTAGAGTATATGAGTTAAGGTACACGGCTCACATACTCATAGATACATAAGCAGCCCGGAACCATCTGGACTACCCACTTCGATTGTGCCCCTCAGCTAGACGAGGCCCAACAACAATAGAAGCAACCACAAAGAATGATTCGGCCTAAACACGCTGGGCATATCAGTCTGTATAGACCTCTCGGCTTGGACACCTCATCTTGGATCGACACCGTGAGAAGCTTGCTCAAGGGAATGGAACATAAGGATGAGGTTGTAATACTTGAGATTTAATTTAAACGGATCAGTAGTACTACTCATACCAACAAGGTGCATCTCCTTTTAAGGGATCTCATTAGCCAAGAACTCCAAAGTTAAGCGTGCTTGCACGGGAGTAGTCTTGGGATGGGTGACCCCTGTGAAGTTTCTCAGGGCGCGCACGAGTGATAATAAAGTGCACAGAAAAGGGTAGTGGCGATTTGTGAGGACAGTACTAGAGGTCAGAAGTAACTACCTTGGGGCATATGGGGTCAGGGTGTTACAGAGGTTCCCAAGCACCTCGTCCTACAGGGAACAACTACTCAACATATAGTCGATGAGTGAAACACGTCGCTCTGTGCCACACAACATGACTCTCGCCAATTGATTAATTTATTAATGTACATGCATTTAATGCATCTAGCATTGATTATTAGTATGAATATCCTTCTTGTCCCTTGGGGTAGATGTAACGGTTCCCAACACATTTATTATCAGATATTTCTCTCTCTCTAACCCTCTGGTCTTCCTTCTCTCTGTAATTAATATCACTACCGGTGAGCTTATCTTGCACATTTCAAAAGAGCAGGAAATTCAAAATTCTCAAATTCATTGTCATTTTTCTTCATCATGTTCTCATTTGACTCGAGTTATATATTTATATGCACTAACATATAACTCATATATCTATTTATTTTAAATAAATTGATCAAAATAGGAGTACTAAAAATAAGTTTATTTTCTTAAATATTAGCACTAAACTTTTTTCTTAAACAAAAGTAATTACTATCATCCCAAAAGATAATATCACATAAATGTTTGATAATCAAAAATATAGGAATTCATATTTAATATTTACTCTTATTTGCAGACAAAAATATTGATTTAAACCACCTATTTTTAGTGTAACTTTCTCTATTTCTTCCGTCGCTTAAAATTTAGTCAAGTTTAACTAGTAGATAGAATAATAAAACTAAAACTGTAATTTAAGGTTTGTATAAAATAGAAAGAGATAATCAAAATCATAAATTAGAATGGAAAGTGGTAATGCTTTTAAGATAATTAAAAAGAAAGATAACAAAAATTTCAAGAACTAAGGAATACGGACTACTTAGCCCCTCTACTCCTTAAAATTTTGCCAAGTTTAACTGGCATGGAGAATGATAAAGTAAAAAAAAATTGATTGACGTTTTTAAAAATGAGAGAGAAATAATTGAAACAAAAAAATTGATTAAAATAAAAAATGATATAGTTTTTTAGAAAATTATACTCCCTCCATTCTTTATTATCTATCCTCTTAGGCTTTGGCACGGGTTTTAAGAGAAAATTAATAGGGGTAGTGTAAAAGGTGTAGTGGGTTGTGCGTAAATGAAAAAGTAAGAAAAAGAAAGGAGTAATGATAATAAAAGTGTGAATATAAAGATATTTTGATTGAAAAAACTTACCCAAAAAAGAAAGAGAGACAAATAGTTAAAATTTTCCCAAAAAGAAATACCAGACCGTTAATAAAGAAGGAAGGGAGTAGGGTTTTTTTCGAACCTGGGTAGAACACAAGAAAGGCATGCATGTGAACCTCTACACTACATCATTCACTTGTTAAAAAATGTCTTTTAAGAAGTATAAATCATGTATCCTTCACCCCGGGAGTGCACTATTTCTTAATCGCATGTATTATTTGTTCCTTTAGAAATACGAAGTATATTTCTTCCTTTCCCAAACAATTAAAAATATAACAATAAAAAACTTATAAAATAAAATAAAATATAAGTAAAATAAAAACTTAAATTAATTTTTTGTATTCTAAGTTAAATACTCTGTATTTCTTTATTTTTCAAATTAAATTAGCAAATTATGTTTTTATTATAAGTTTTAATAAGATTTTTAATTGATTAACTCAAATTCAGTTTTTATTATTACATTTTTTATTGTTTGGTAAAGAGAGATATTTCTAAAGGAACGAATAATACATGCGATTAAGAAATAGTGCACTCCCGGGGTGAAGGATACATGATTTATACTTCTTAAAAGGCATTTGTTAACAAGTGAATGGTGTAGTGTAGTGGTTCACATACATGCCTGTCTTGTGTTCCACCCAGGTTTGATTCTTGTTGGCTTCATTTTTTTTCTATATTATAGAAGCACACATAAACTCTCAAAATTGATGACATGGGATGATGTGGATAAGCTGATGTGGCGCCCAGCAGTGATAATGAGGTGACATGGCAAAAAATACCCCTATTTGGAAAATAAGTTTAAAAGTACCTTAATTTGAGAAATAAGTTTGAAAAACACCCCTCCATGACAAAAAACTCTAAGGGAGTATACCACATAGATTCACACCATCATTGGAGAAGATCACGGGGGTCTCCCGTCTCCACACTCCACTAATTTGAACGTAGCCCATTATTTCTCTTTTGACAAAAAGTATGCGTCATGTGTATTTGAGGTCAGGAATTGCAGATGAATTAGTGGACGTGCAAAATGATGGAGGAAGTCCCTATCACAACAATGACACCGGCCCGAGGAGACCTTATGCGGTGTGCCTGTGGGAAAATGATACTTGATCGTCTCTTTTTTGTTACAACAATCAACATTTCATGTTTGTCAATGCATAATTTTGATCATCATTATATTTAATGCTGTATTAGTAAAAATAAAATAAAAATTAAATTATAAAACCTAGTAATGAGATGAATTTAACAACATTTTTCAAAAAATAATAATTCACATACATTAATAAATATGGAGTAAAATGTAATCAAAGTAAAAAACATGAATAGTGTATATATTCAAATTTTGCAATTAATGAGATACGAATGATAGTATATCGTCCACCAATTTTGCTATAGGTAACTCAAATTTATCCCGTTTTTCTACCCCATATAAAAACCTTCTCCCCTCCCCCACTTTTCTTCTCTTTCCCTCCCTCTCTCCTCCCTCTTTTCTAAAAAATGCAGCCCCCCTCCCCCATCCTCTCCCCTTTCTATCTCTTTTCTCCAAATCTTGATTTCTTCTCCATTTCAACATCTCTCTCCATCAAGTCTTCCCATGTTTACAATCTCCCCCCCCTCCCAAGCTTCTTCTCCTGCTTCATGCCTCTTCTGCCTTTTTTTCGTTTCAAATGCAAGAGCTACAGTAGATCGGACGAAGGGGAGAGTTGGGTGACGTTGGATAGCTTGACACGGGGAGACAACGACGAAAGTGCAGACCAAGAAGCTTTGAATGACTTGAGAAGATCTACTTTTCTTGATTTTTTTCTTGATTTTATGGTGTGTTATCGAAAAAAGGGTTGTCTGTCTGACAGACAACTGTAAGTGCAGTGTCTGTATTTGTTAGTAAGACTCGTGAAGTTGTCTGTCATTTGATCGTTAGTTGTCTGTATTTGTTTTGAGTTGTTTGTATTTGTTTCGAGTTGTCTGTCATGTTGTTGTGAGAAGTCTGTAAGAGTCGTGAAGTTGTCTGTCTGTCTGTAATTGATGGTTAATTACCTGTATTTGTTTTGAGTTGTCTGTATTTGTTTTGAGTTGTCTGTATTTGATTGTGAGTTGTCTGTATTATGTGATGTTTATTTTTTGAGATGTAATTAGTATAACGAGACAGACATTAAATATTCACATACAGGACATTACTTTATTGTGAATTACCATTTTGGAATATGTTTCATAAAGAAGAGAGACAATATGTATAACTAGACAGACAATATAGATAACGAGACAGACATTATTTTCACCACAAATTACATACAATTCACAATGAAATGACAAACAACTAAGTATGAGTTACAGACAACTTCACAACTCAAAACAATTACAGACAACTAACAAACAAATGACAAACAATTAAATATCAATTACAGACATTTATTTTTCAAATGATAGACAATTTCATGACTCTTACAGACACTGCACTTACAAGTTGTCTGTGTGACAGACAACCCTTTATATTTCGAAAATACATCAAAAATGAAGAAAACAGAATCAAGAAAAGAAGATTTGCCGCTCAAGTTATTCAAAGCTTCTTGGTTTGTCTTCGTCGTTGTCTTCCCTTGAGGTTGCATCCGAAATAACAACCAATGTAGGCTCCCGTCGACAACCGGCGTAGACCCGCCGTCGGCAACGTCACCGGTGGAAGTGGAGATAAGCAGGAGAAGATTTAAGGTTGGAAGGTGAAAAAATGGAAAAAATGGGAAAGATTTTGAGATGGAGAAGAAAGGGGAAGAGAGGGGGTGCATGAAAAGAGGAGAGGGGGAGGGGGAAGGGGAGGAAGAGAGGTGGGGTGCAGGAGAGAGGAAGGTGGAGAAGAAAAGTGGGGGTGGGATTTTATATGGAGTACAAATGGGGTAGGGTTTGGGATACATATAGCAAAATTGATCGTCCACATAATATCCACTTCACGAGAGCTTTAATTGTTTTGAAACTTTTATTTCAAACTTCAAATAAAGATGACACATTTTATCTAGTGTTCTAAATGATGTAGGAAGTTCCTATCAGTCTATCACCATGACACCGACCTGAGGAGACCTTATGTAAATTATATCGTATAACCGGCATACCATGCGCATGGTATGCCTAGTCCAAATACGTTACCGTTTTTTGATAAGAAACGTTATTTAATTTTGCACACTTGTACTTTCCCACCTTTGTTTTTTTGTTCTTCATTTTTTAAGTTTTATTTGTTTCTTTATCAAAAGTTCTCTCCCTCTAAGTCACACATCACTCCCCTATTCTCGTTTCTTTTTTTTCTTTTACGTTTTTTACTTTTTATGTTCTAATTATCGAAAGCTATCATGTTTCCAAATGATTTTCTTAATATGTACTACGTATTATATTTTGTGATCAAATTTTAATCCTTTCAAAAATAAATTAATTATTTTTTCTTTGTGTCTTAGTCCTTATTCATACACTTTTTTTTTCTTTTTTTTCTTCAACTGAAATTACAACCAATTTTTTTTGTATTCTTCAAAATAAATAATTTTTTATAATCATAAACTTTTTGTAATATATTTTTTATATTCATACATTTTTTCCTATAATATATTTTTATATATTTAAAACATTTTTTCCATCAAAATGTTTTGCTTAGCAATAGAAGCTATAAAAACACTTCTGAATTGCCATGCTAGTACTCTGAATCTCAACGCTTGGTTATAGTGCTTCATCAACTTCATAGTTCATAGTTTCATACAATAATAATTGGATTAGAGATATAATGAATTTAAAATAGTTTTTTTTTTCTGTCTAATCAAAATATAAATATCTACCTCTATTACACAATAGGTTTTGGAAGATAAGATGATAATCCCAGAATACTTAACAAACAACAAATATAAGCAGTAATAAAAGAAGCAGATAGAAAGAAATCGACAAGTTTATACCCAAATCTGGTATACCGTATGAAAACCCGCCGCTACTCTCCCTGGAGAAGGAGAGCAGCGGCAAACCTAAACTCTCTCTATCTTTACGCCTCTGAACTCTAAGCCTCTATCGATCGTTAGGGTTCCCGTAAGTTGGCCTCCTTTTATAGGAGAAGTTGGCTAACTTACGGGTTACAAGGAAGCCCACGGGCTGATACACATTTGTGGCCCGTATTACACGATTAATTAATAACTACACAAATACAAAGATAACTAACTAGATGGAACACCATAAAATATTCCCAACAATCTCCCCCTTGGTGATCAATCGTGTTGAATCAGCATTGCAGCGCATATATCTTTGTCTTTGTTGTTATTGAGCTTCCTTTGTCTTTGAACTTGACTTCTGAGGAAGGCTATCTGAAGAAATCCTTGCAATCTCCCCTTTGATGTCTTCTTGACAATTTGATCTTTGATGACGGGGGTTGAGGGACCTTCAGTATCTTGCATGTAGTCCTTGCCTTCCAGAAGTTGCTCTTGATCAGCTTAGATGAAGTCCGGTGACGCCTCTAGAATGAATGTTCTTTGGAGAATAGGAGACGCCCATGGAATTCATCTTCAGGACAGGAGTATTTGACCTCTGTCTCCTCTACAATGTAGTCTTTTTGACTATTTGGAATGAATGCATTTGAGGAGAACTTGTCGGTGGCACAGCGGAACATAATGATCGTTGATTTGTGAGTGTAGCTGACCATTTGATTTGAGTTGCGGAGATAGTAGAGAGGGTGTTGAATTTTGTGATGGAGGAGTGAAGTGTCCCAGAATGATTTGTTCAGTGTTAACAGCATGTGGACCACTCTCCCCCTCATGACGATCCGATGAATCGGGACGTCATGCTTTTATTCTTTTATTCTGCGGAAATAAAAACATGAAAAACAAGCAGAATCTAAAAAAGATAACGTAGCCCCCCGGGGTCGTGAAGACGCCCGTTATCATCACTATAGAGATAAACTCTAAAGCAATGGCCTGAAAATGTTGGTGATTCTTATGTTGCAACAGCAGGACTTCCTTCCAATTATTGGTCTACATCTGTAATAGATGAGCCCTATGGAAGTTCTCGCAAGTCTTGAAGACTAGCAACTGACTCTAAAATGTGTCTGTGTCCTAGAAAATTTCAAAACATTTGGGAAGTGAGTAACTAGACACGACGTGATCAATGAAAATTCAGTGGCATGGGGCTGAGGCCACTGTAGTCAGTATTACTTGCCTCGGAAGGAGACAGTAATGAGAGATGCGGTTCCCCGTGAACTATGATTAAACACCTGTCTGTTGGGAGACAAGTGAGTGGTCTAGGGTAGGGTTGTGCATGCGCCGTTTGGACAAAATGCAGCGACTTCTACCCGGGATCTGAATAAATTTAGTCCTGAACCTATGGGGATAGTCCAGAGTATTTTAGTGGCTAGGAGCAAATGTTCAATTCATAGCAGGCAATTGAGGTAGCAGACTCATCATTGATAATTGTTTTTCTTCTCACTTGAGCCTTCTGCTTCCTAATGCTCATAATGTTCACTCACTCACTCGCTCACTTACGCACTTACGCTCGGCTTTGTCCCTTGGGTAGGCTTAGTTGGGTTTACTAAGCCATAGGGACATGTTCTCTCATTACTTTCTTCATTTTCTCTATGTGCTCCCCCTCAACTGGAGCACCCGGTATGCTTTGTCATTGTTAGGCACCGGGGAGGATAACATTGAACACTCCCCCTAGAATGTTGCATCCGTTGAGAGATTCCTTGCTTTGTCGGTGTAAGGCGCCAGGAGGAGAAAACTGAAACTCCCCCTCAGAATGTGCAAGGATTGATTGCTCACAGCTTGTCATACTCGCCATGTGTGTGGAGCAATCTAAACATGTACCACACATGACGGTTTCCCTGAGCTCACCATGTAGAATTTCAGCATATTGATGAACACATAATGTTGATGAGTCAGGGGAGGCTTCAGCGGTTGATTGTTGATTGTTGTAAGATGACCGTTGACGCGAGGTTGATTGAATTATCTACGATTTTCAGACCTTTACATTGAAGTTTAGAAAAGTTTTGACCTCAGGGTTGACAATGAAAGAATTTGAACAGATTTGCCTAAGTTTTGGCCCGGACATCGGTGATTTACAATGTTTGTCGGAAAACTAACATTTTGGCCCTCAAAGACTGCGAGTGAGGGCGCGTGAGATTGGGTTCTGGGGCGTAGCCCAAGAATTAATGTAGATTTTTGCGTTAGCTTTCCAACAAAAAAAAAGTTTGCTCAAATCGGATCACCGAGTCAAAAGTTATGGCCAAAACAGTGCGGTGTCGCAGAAAATCTCCAATTTTGAGTTTTTGAGGAAAATCTTCGAGGTTGAGGTTCTCGATGTTGAATTTCGAGAGCAGGTGAATTTAAACAAAATTCTAAGGCAAAAACTCGAAATCCAAATCAGGAGATTTTAATTTCCAGTGTGCCTTGAAGAGTAATGACGAAATCCTCCTGCAAAACAGACCTCAGAATGACGAAATCTTCAGAATTTCAAAATGTTTGGAACCTCGAAAACTTTGGAGTTTCGAAAAATCTCATAATCTCGAAAACTTGTTGTTTGAAAAACATCAGAACATCGAAAACTCCTGAAACATTTATATAAGCAGGGAATCATTCAGAGATCCTTATAATGTAAAGCTTCGATGAACTGCAAAGGATGTCAAGATTCGAATTATGAGTTCCAAGAAACTGCAAACTTTGAAAGATTCAAAACATCGAGAAATTCCGAAAATTCTGAAATTTTTTAGAATGTCGAAATCCAAAACATCGAGTTCCTAAAACTCGAAATAAATTCCAAAACTCGCAATTCCAAAACTCTCAAATTTTAAAAACTCGAGGTTTAAAACTCGATGTCATGACCGCGAGTTTACAAACTCGAGTTCATGACCGCGAGTTTACAAACTCGAGTTCATGACCGCGAGTTTACAAACTCTCGTTCATGACCGCGAGTTTACAAACTCTCGTTCATGACCGCGAGTTTACAAACTCGAGTTCATGACCGCGAGTTTACAAACTCGAGTTCATGACCGCGAGTTTACAA
Organism: Cuscuta europaea; assembly: GCA_945859875.1. NCBI lineage: Eukaryota > Viridiplantae > Streptophyta > Magnoliopsida > Solanales > Convolvulaceae > Cuscuta > Cuscuta europaea. Next base: position 13,266,422 of record CAMAPE010000038.1, read on the forward strand.
ACTCTCGTTCATGACCGCGAGTTTACAAACTCGAGTTCATGACCGCGAGTTTACAAACTCTCGGTTTTAAAAACTGTCGAATTTTGAGAATCTGAAAACTGTTCTGAATAGCCCTGAAGGTCGCGATCCCTCCCGTATCTGTTTCAAGTCAAAATCGTTTCTGCAGCAGTGTTAAAAGCATAAACTCGAGTTTTCAAGGAGAGTTTTTCTAAAATGAAAAATTGCAGAAAACGAAAAAGAAGATATGCTGTAGAATCGGTTTTGAGAGGCGATTCCAACAGTATAATTTTTACAGATTTTCGTTCACAGACAAGATTACAGGAGCAAAACTCTATATGAAGAAAAAGAGAAGAAAAGCAGAGCATTCTTCGTTAGATCCAAGAAAATCGCAGATACATTCAACCTGTTTCACGCCTCGGCTCTGATACCAATTGATAATCCCAGAATACTTAACAAACAACAAATATAAGCAGTAATAAAAGAAGCAGATAGAAAGAAATCGACAAGTTTATACCCAAATCTGGTATACCGTATGAAAACCCGCCGCTACTCTCCCTGGAGAAGGAGAGCAGCGGCAAACCTAAACTCTCTCTATCTTTACGCCTCTGAACTCTAAGCCTCTATCGATCGTTAGGGTTCCCGTAAGTTGGCCTCCTTTTATAGGAGAAGTTGACTAACTTACGGGTTACAAGGAAGCCCACGGGCTGATACACATTTGTGGCCCGTATTACACGATTAATTAAAAACTACACAAATACAAAGATAACTAACTAGATTGAACACCATAAAATATTCCCAACATAAGAGGAAAGAGAGGTCACAACTCACAAGCTGCATATGAGAGGGAGAAGCAATTGGAAAAGCTTAGGATCAAATTATGACTATGAATCACCTGTCCTAACTCCTAACGCATACTCTTGTTTCCATGTTTTTTACTTTTCTATAGCTGCGGATAGTTAGTAGGGAATACGGTTGCGGCGAGTCAAGGGGTGCGCAGAACAAGACATAAAAGACGAAGTCTTACTTACCTTATTAGGCCGGAGATGGTAGCCGGCGCCGGGCAGCGTAGATGGTAGCCGACAATCTCTTCCGTCTTCACCTCCTCTTCAGCCGTTCAGCACTTCGGCGTAGATGGTAGCCGATTGATATGTCCTTAGCTTGTGAAGTTTCCTAGCCTAATGGACTGGAGCAGTTGGGCCTCAATTTGACTTGGGCTTTTCAAAATTTATATAATAAAAATAATTATTTTTATAAATAATATATAAAATCGGTTCGGTTCGGTTCAACCGACTTTTAGAATATCAAAAACCGGTAGCGAACCGAGGTAGACTTCGGGTCCCAATTTTCGGGTCCCAATATTTTCAGTTCGGTTCAGTTCGATTTTTTTCTTTGGCGGTTCGGTTTTTTTCGGGTCGGTTTTTGGTTTTTCGGTTCAAATTCCCAGCCCTACCTATCACCATGACACCGGTCTCAGGAGACCTTATGTAAATTATATCGTATGATCGGCATACCATGCGCATGGTATGCCTGGTCCAAATACGTTACCGTTTTTGGTAAGAAACGTTATTTAATTTTGCACACTTGTACTTTCCCACCTTTTTTTTGTTCTTCATTTTTTAAGTTTTATTTGTTTCTTTTTCAAAAGTTCTCTCCCTCCAAGTCACACATCACTCCCCTATTCTCGTTTCTTTTTTTCTTTTACGTTTTTTACTTTTAATGTTCTACTTATCGAAAGCTATCATGTTTCCAAATGATTTTCTTAATATGTACTACGTATTACATTTTGTGATCAAATTTTAATCCTTTCAAAAAAATTAATTATTTTTTCTTTGTGTCTTAGTCCTGATTCATACACTTGTTTTTCTTTTTTTTTCTTCAACTGAAATTACAACCAATTTTTTTTTTGTATTCTTCAAAATAAATAAATTTTTATAATCATACACTTTTTGTAATATATTTTTTATATTCATACATTTTTTCCTATAATATATTTCTTCTCTCTCTAATATGTTTTTAGTGTTTTTAAAACATTAAATTTGGTTATTTATATTTACATTTGATAAAATATGAGATTACATTAGATCTATATTTCCACATATGTAAGTTATGTTTATAGACAATTTTTTTTTGGGAAAAAAAATTGAACTTTTTTAAAAATATTTTTATGGCGTTAATATAAAAAAAACATATTCAATATATACGTAAATTAATTGGGCAATTAGACTCCTTGTCTTCATTGTTTATATTTGATAGTATATGAAGTTACATCTTCTTATGCGCGAGTTACATCTGTTTATGTATGAGTTACATACATCTTAATGTACACGAGTTACACCATGAAATAAACCCCGCGAATGATAAAAAAATGAGTTTTTAACTATATCATTTCTTATAGCCCTAATATTAAAAAAACATATTCACTATTTACAAAAAGTAATTGAGAAATTAGGATCATTTTTTCATTATTTACATTGAAACCAATGTTGATAATATATCTAAATATGTTTTTTTCTTTTCTTATATGTATGTATGTATATATATACGACGTTTACATCTCAACTTTTCTAGAATTACAGTTTCATGTACGCAAGTTACACCACTAAATAACTCTACTAATGATCAATTTTTTTTAACTAAATCAATTTTTATAGCCCTAATATTAAAACTTCAAAATATATACAATATTTATAAAAAGCAATTGGGCAATTATGATTAATTTTTTATTGTTTACATTCCGTTTTAGACAACTTACATATCAATTTGACTCAAGTTACATTTTCTATTAACGTGAGTTACATTTTTTTAAACGAAAGTTACATCACCCTGCCAATAAAACACACAAAAAAATTATTGTTCATCCACGGATACGGTTCATCCGTGTTTTACACCTGGGAGCATGCTACTCATAGTGGACCGGTACCACGGTATACTAACTGTTATGCGGTGTGCCGACGGAGAAAATGATCTACCATCCACATAATTGCCACTTCACGGGAGCTTTAATTGTTTTGAATGTTTTATTTCAAACTTCAAATAAAGATGACACAGTTTATCTAGTGTTCTAAAAGGTGTGAAGTGTGCCAAGATGTTGAAATCAAGTCTCAAAAATCAAGGCTTTCAAGCTTGCTTGAGAATAGGCAAAGTTTATGTATGGTAAGACCGTTTTAGATTTCTATTGATAACTGTACTACCGTATTGTATAATGATATATGAAAAAAAATGTTCAAATATATTATACAAGATCAAAAAAAAAATTATACAAGATCAAGTGTAACTTGTACTTAGTTCAACATATATGAGCAAATACAAAAATGATTATTGTTGTTTTAACTATGCCATATTAGATTCCATATATAACATGTTTATAAAAAGCAATTTTTTTTATAATATAACGACCGCTCTTTTATAAAAAGCATGCTTTAAAAATTTAACTATTTTTTATTTTTCAAAAAAACATTAATCGAAAAAAACTTTCGCATTTTCACGTCTAAGCATCGACTTTCACGATTGGGCTTATGCCTTTTCGCGCTGTGATGCTCAACTCTTCAATTGACTGCCTTTTCCACACCTATCTACTATGCTGGCCTTTTTTCCACTTGTCCCGACTAGACATGTCTACCCCTGGCTTTTTACCACCTTTTAGAATACAGGTTCTATCATACATTTACATTTAGTCTTCTAAAAGGTGCTAGAAGAGAGAGTTTAAACGCGTCTAACGTTTAAGGAAGTGAGAATCGCCTCACATAGTAGAAATGATTGGAAAAGGCGGTCACGTAGAAAATTGACCATCAAAAGCATGACAATGCGGAACTTTTTTGAATAATATTTTTTTTAAAGGAAATTTGATAAAATTAAAAAAAATACTTGTATAAATAAGTTATACATGTAGTGCCGTTTGGTTACACTGTAATCGGCTGAATCTGCTGAAATTGATGAAATTCTTACTGAATCGATAGAATGGGTTGAATCTGCTGAATTATGGGGACAACTAAAATGAATCTCTATAGTAATTTCTGTCAATTCAGCCAATAAAGTAACTCTAAACTGGATTACTTTTAATATTACATAATTCAACGTGCAAAATCAAAACTCACGTATTTAATTAAAAAGTTATATAACAAGAAGAAATTTAGGACTACCAAACGAGCTCCAAATCTAATGTGGAGTAATAAAAAGCAACGAAAGCAACAATATATGTGGTACTATATCGTATTTGAACATTTTATTGATTTAAAAATTACATATTCATTTTTTATAAATAAAGTATATATTCATTGAATAAAATAAAATTAGATCTGATATTGTATAACATCTTTTGTATACTCCCTCTGTATTTTAAAGTTTGCTACACTTTTGTTTTGAATATATTTAAAAGTTTGTTACATTTTTGTTTTTTGGTAAGTTTTTCTTTAGAAAATATTCAATTACACTTACATTTTCTACTTTTTATTCTCTCTCGTACTTTTTCTACATTATTCATTACTCCTACTATTTTATCCTTAAATGTTGTGCCCAAACCTATTGCGGAGAACTTTTAAATACGGATGAAGTATTTACTATTACTATTCATACACCAGTATAGAATAGTAATTATGCATCTATGAAAAGAACGGTTCCCTCTATCTCCTATGATTGTATAGAAATTGCTCTAAATAGGAGCAAAAACTTTTTGAAATTCCAAAATAGGAGTATCATGTTTTTTATTACCTGAATAGGAGTAATCTGCCAAGTTTGAAAAAAAAAAATGCCATGTTTTAAAGCCTAGTAATGTCAAACTTGGCAGAAATTTACTCATATTCAAGGAATAAAAAACATGATACTCTTATTTTGGAATTTCAACTTTTTTACTCCTATTTAGGGAATTCTCTCATGATTGTACTAATTTTCCTTTTTCATCAATCTCACTAAATTTATCTCATAAGATTTTAACTATATTTGTATGATACTATTTCATTTTAACTTTACTTATACTATCAATTTAATATCAACCACATAACTATATTTTTTCTAAAAACCACATTGCATCCTCTTGTCTCAATTCAATCTTAAGTAGCCATGGATCCTGCCTCCGGGTTGGTCTAGACCCAGTTCCGGGTCAAGACCACCCGGTCCCTGCCATTAATATTTTAGACCCGTGCAGTACCCGTTTAAACCCGATTCTAGGCCATTTTCGGATACCCGATTTGTTCGGTCCCAGACTCGATGCCACTATTTTTTAAATTTTAGAATTTTATCAATCCGGGATCTAAAAGATGAAATGTGTCGATATAGGACCCGAATGATGGAAAACTATCAATTTAGAACCTAAATGATTAAAAACTACTCCCTCTGTTTCTGAAATAAGTTCCACCTTTCCTTTTCGGGCAGATTCAAAATTAAGTTCCACTTTCAAACATTTCCTTATTATCTACATCAAAACAGTGTCAAACAGTGTCAAACAGTGTTCAAACAGTGCCAAACAGTGCACTCCACAGTAAAGTCAATTTTATTTTCTTAATATGTGTGAAGTCAAATGTGGAACTTGTTTAGGAATCGGATGGAGTATCAATCAAGGACCTATGTTGTCATGAATTTTATTATTATTTTTTATTTTTAAAATTTTAAATATTATTTAGTTTTAATAAACTAATAAACGTTTCTGAATAAAATTTTATCCAAAATTAGCAATGGATAGTTTTCCATCATTCGAGCCCTGTACCGATAGATTTCATATTTCGGATCCCGAATTGATAATTCTTCAATCTTTCAGATCTTGAATTGATAAGATTCTTTTAATTTTTTGCTCGGTTCCAAACTTAAAAAAACTTAACTGTTCGAGACTGAAATTGCGATCGACTAGTTTGATTTCCCAATCGTTGGTGAGGTCGGGTGCCCTATACATCCAATCGAGTATCCGGTCTACGCCGGAGCCCAGAAACAAATCCAATTTAATCCAGGGCAATGTCAAACCTGATTACAGATCCATACCTAATCTTAAGAGCACTCACTATGGGGAGGTCATTGGGATCAAAAAAGAAATTGATCCCACATGATCCTCACTATGGGAGCTCATGAATTGATCGATCAAAATGCAAGGTTAAAAGTGAGAGCTGACAACTTATTTTTGACTAACCAATTAGAGAAAGCCAAGTTGCATTTTACTTTGAACCAACCCCATCAACTACCCCAAATCCCCAATTTCATTTATTATGCATTAAATTTAATTATTGTAAAAAAATTATATCAAAAAATTAGATATTTCCCCTCTATACATAGACACCAATGAAGGATATGTTTAGTTACTTCGAATTTACCATATTTCTCCTCTTGCATCTTATTTTATCTGTTTTAGAACATTTTTTCCTCTAAATTAAGAATGTAACATTTTTTTTAAGATATGCTTATTTTTAATTTTCCACAATAAATAACTATAGTGGGTCTAATGTGGATTTTATAGGGAGTATTCATTTTTCAAATTAAATAAATTAATAATGGAAGATATATAAAAAATAATGAGAAAGTGTAAACATTTTAAGTGAACTAGGTCACCGTAGTGGAGAGAAAGTGGAATTTTAGAAGAGATTAAAATTTTAGAGGTAAATGATGTAAAAGAGAGGGAAGGGGATCACATGACATTAGCATTGGATGCTCTAAGGGGAGGAAGTAGCACTAGCTATGATTAGGGTGTCAAAGAAAAAATGAAAAAGAAAATAATTGTTTTTTGAAATGTTATCCTTTTTAACACACGTGCTGAATAATCAACAACTTAAAGTTGGTGTTGCGCGTTAGTCATGAGTACAATGGCAGATGGGTCGATGCAGAGATTTCCAATTATTGTGAGATTGAGCGCAACCATAAGTGAAAAGGCATTTTCGTACTTTTCACTCAAAAATGTTCCAACTAATGGTATTCAAAAAGGGAAAATGTCTAAATATATAGGATGACATCCCGTTCTTAAGGGCCTCTAACATCGACTGGACGATACGTTGGAAGGATGTAAATTGGTCTATAATCTCAATCTGACAGATAGAGAATGAGGATCTGTTCCCGGTACTTGCAGAGCCTCATGCATTTTTTAACATAATAACATCTCATCGCAGTTGTCGGGATTCGAACATGACACCTAACCCTCGTGACACTCTCTCGCTACCAGTTGAGCTACGCCCACCGGTAAAATATACAAATATATCCGTGTAGTATGAGTGAGAGAACACATATACTCATGTTCTATTTTTCGAAACAAATATATCCTTGAAATATATGTTGAAGTGCATATATACCCCTAAACTTTTAAAAAGTGAAAGAAATACCTTGTTGACTTTAAGTAGATAAAATAAATTTCAAAAAACGCCAAAAATAAAATATAAATTTGAAATTTAAAAATAAAGATTTATTATTATGTTATAATATTAACTCTAATTGTAAATTGCAAAAAAAATCTTTTATAAATGAAGCACTTTAAATTCATAAATATTAATTTTAGTCTTGCTGTGAAATTTTGAACACACTATTACATTTTTTGAAATAACATTATTTGACTTTGTTTATCCTTAATAAAACTAAATTAACTATTTTGTAATTTTGGACTATTTATCATAATACAAAATATATAATTTTATAGTGCAAAGAATGCAAAAAATTAATTTTTTTTACATTGCAACACATATATATTTTTTTACTCCAGGGGGCGTGTGGGGGAGGGGGGTTGGGGGAGCCTGGAGTAATATAAGCTGAAACTCACTCCATTGAGTTTCGAACCCGAGACCTCCCGTAAGGGAGAGTGAGTCGGCGACCAGCTGGGCTGGACCGTTTCCTGTACATTGCAACACATATATTAACACTTTTTCAAAAGAATCTAAAATATACAGTAAAGTTTTGAAATAATATTTTATACTAACAATATTTAATTATGATATAAAAACAATTCAATAAAAGGGAGAATTGGACACGAGTACATTTCTAAAAAAATTTATTTTTAATTTCGAATTTAAAATTTATTTTTGGTGTTTTTTGAAATTTATTTTATCAATTTAAAGTCAATAAGGGTAACTCTGCTCCTTGATAAGAACATGAGGGGTATTTTTACACTTTTTAAAAATTCAGGGGTATATATGCACTTCCACATATACTTCTGAGGTATATTTGTTCCAAAAAGTAGAACGGGGTATATCTGTTCTCACACTCATACTACAAGGGTATATTTGTACCTTCTCGCTATTCAAAAACCATGAGTCAAAGGAAAATTACGGAAACGGTAAAACCATATATGGTTTTGCGCAAACGACAAATGTGATAGGAAATTGTGAATGAACAAAATCGTGTGGTTGACGCATATAAACTTCCTCTGTAAGGTGACCATGAAGGAACACATTTTCGACATCCAACAGAAGAATAGGCCAATTATATTAAAACAACTAAGACAAGAACAATGCGAACAATGGTATGTTTGACAAGATGACTACAAGTTTCGGAAACATCAACTCCATCCCACTGTTTAAACCCCCGAGCAACCCGACATGTTTTATGATGTTCACTAGAGCCATCATAGAAATATTTAGTTTTATAAATCCATTTAGACCGAACCACATTTTTATCAGAGTCAAACGACACCAACTCCCATGTTTTATTAGCAATAAGTGCATTAAATTCCTCAGCCATTATTGCAACTCTTCATTTAAGATCTTTATTAATCACAGAAAAACAAGTACGATCAGGAATTTAAACCTTAGTATTTAAATAAAAAATCAATTTGGTTTAAAACTTCCTAATTTTGAGCGAGTTTGCATAGGATGAATGTTTTGTGCGAAAGAATTACCGGATACCGGGACATCACCTACCGCATCACTCGCATGAGCCGAGGACTCCGACGGTCCAGAACTGACCAGCGATCCTGGAGATGGCGCAACACTCCCAGGCATCATGACTGGACTAGAGTCCACCGACAAAACATGTTGCTGGACCGAGGTGTCTTCTGCCGGCTGGAAGCTGTGCGTCGGCGATGATGCACGTGTGGCTGGATTAAAAATCACCGGAGGCAACAGCTTGCCAGTACCAGAGGAAGATAATGGGGAAGACATGGAGAAAGACAGGGGGCACGACTGCAAGTTTGGCGACTCAAGAGAACTAGGAGACACTTACTGAGTATACAGAAAAACATTTTCATGAAACCGGACATGACGACTAACATTAATTCTACCCATTTTTTGATCAAGATGACGATACCCCTTATATTCAGACGCATACCCAAGAAAAACACACTGTACAGAACGAGGAAAGAGCTTCTTTGCAGAAGTGGCAGGAAATTGGGGTAGCAAGCACATCCAAACACACGCATAAAAGAGAAGTCGACAGTTCGGTTGAATAATTTTTGGTATATATGGAGAAGATCCAGAAAATTTGGTAGATGACAAACGATTAATAAAATAAGTAGCAATCAAAATAACCTCAACCCAAAAAATAGTTGGCAAGCCAGTATCAATAAGCATGGTTCTATCTAGCTCAAGAAGATGATGATGTTTACGTTCAGCTAAACCATTTTGTTGAGGAGTACCCAGACAAGATTTTTCAAAAAGAATACCATGAGAAATAAAAAATGACAGCATACTTAAATTATCAAACTCACTTCCTCCTTCACTTTGAAATTTTTTAATTTATGATCCAATAAGTTTTCCACCACACTCTTAAAAGATTGAAAATGAGCAAAGACTTCACTTTTATGACGCATGAGATATATTCAAGTAAAACGGGAATAATCATCAATAAAACATAATATTTATAACGTGAAGAGGATAATCTAGGAGATTGCCAAACATCCGAATGTATTACAAATAATGGTTTGCTAGGCTTATGAAAAACATCTTGAAAGGGTAATCTCTGAGATTACCCAAACGACTACTAAATTGACCAGACTTCCTAAGACCATCTAAAACTCTAGTGCCACAATTGTTGGAAAAATGTGTTAAAAATTGCATTAAATGGTCATTTTGGGGCAATTATTTGAGTGGGGTCCACTTCCGATTTGGGTCGGGTCAAAGTAGTTTCGGATTGTCCTTGTTAAGGGCTACAATTCGATATGTGGTACACTCAAAACGGATAACGGGTGAATGAGAAATTGATTCTCGAAGTTCACTCGTTGAAATGGAAAAACTGAGAAAATGATGGGTTTCTAGTGTGTTTTATCCCACACCTGAAAACTCAAGGGATTTTCACCCCCTTATAAAAGGAAGCCTCTTTTAAGGAGTTAAAATTCCTAAAGGTAAAGGCTCTCTCTTACGCGCAGTGGGGTGCCGATCAAATCCCGAAATGGAGAAGAAAGCCTGCGACTCGTGTGCGCGGGCGACCTGCGGACACGAATGTTGTCCGAAAATCTATCAAATAACATTTTATTTTTCCCAGGACCAGAGACGCTCCAACTATGGTGGCTTCGTACCAGAGAGACGCTCCAACTCTGGTGGCTTCGCATCAGAGTTGCTCCAACTCTGGTGGAGGTATTTTGGTAGCATCAGAGTTGCTCCAACTCTGATGGGGGTATTCTGATCGCGCATCAGAACTGTTCCAAGCCGTTACAACCATTAAATGCCCAACGTTCTTGTCTTTTAATGCAGCGTTAAATGGACAGTTTATGGATGATTCAATGCCCAACAGACTGCTCATTGATGTCCAACGTTCAAGTCCATTAACACCTCATTTAGCACACACCAAATCCTCCTATAAAAGGTTGGAAGGTGGTTTGCAACAAGACACAACACACAATACATTCCTCACGTTTTCTTGAGCTAAAAACACTTCCAGCTACTCCTAAATTTCCTAAGTGTTTTTACTGTGTTCCAGTACGCCCGAACTTTCGTTTGTGTGCTCAAACGATCATTCGTTAGCCACCGTATCCTGGGAAACGGTCGTTGCAACGCTCCTAGCACCGTGGAGGTGACGAATACGTTTTAAGGACATCGTGCGTAGCACGAGCTCTGGCAAAAATCTACTCCATCTTATTTTCTGTTTTCTTTTAGCTATTTTATTTATTGATTAATTTTATTTAATTAATATTTCTTCGTTTTTCCGAAACACACCCAACATGGAGTACGTAGCACCTATAGAAGATAAGATGCATGAGTCTCGTTTGCGGTGGTTTGAGCTTGTGCGTAGTCGACGTAGAAGACCGAGTGATGCACCTGTTAGACGACTTGAGGGCAGGGCCGTCTAATGAATTTGGAGACTCCGGTTACAAATGGAAAATTGGGGCCCCCTAAAACAACAAAATTACAAATTTGAACAATGAAATACATGTAGACTAGACAATTCAATGAAATATACTATCGTAAGTTTTATGATTTTCAAAGTGCACAAATTATAGAATCTAAAAATTATATACATTTTGGAATCTTGAATAATACATTACATCTATAAAAATAAACTTATAACTAATACAGAGTATTACATTCTAAATTTTGGAGGTCCCATACATGAGTTGGCCCCGGTGCCAAGCATCTATTGCACCTCCTAAAAGACGGCCTTGCTTGAGGGGTGGGGAGAAGAGGTAGAGAAGAGAGGGAGGGAAGACCCAAACATACTTGGATTAAAGGAATCAGAATTGATAAGCGTCTTCTTGGATTGAATGGGAGTATGTCTTTGAAGAGAGCAAAGTGGAGGACGCACATCCGTGTGGACGATTGATGTCTTTTCTACCTTTTCTCTCTTTTTTCTTTTATCGTGTATCTTCTTTATCTTTATATATTCTTATGTTTTTTTATATTCTAGCTTTTATATGTTCTTTTTTATCTTTTATCTTTCTTATATTCTTATGTTATTGTTATGTTATATTTATTTATCTTTATTTTATTCGTTTTATCTTACTTTTTTTCCTTCCCTTTCTTGTCTGTCTTCTCTGTTTGGCATCAATATCATTGATCGATTCATATATGTTAGCCGACCCCAAATTCTTTTGGAATTAAGGCTTGGATGTTGTTGTATACTTACTATATACACAGTATGCGTTACTATATATGCGAGTAGAATAGCGATCATGTCAAGCTAATCTGATAAGAACCGCCACCCGATCAAGCCTGTTTGAGGTGTTTTGGAGTCGAATATTTTGGTGTTAATTTTTGAACATATTCTTTATTAGGTGGAGATAATTTATACTCCATAAAAACTAAAAAATATGTTCAAAATATTTTATCAAAAAAATCGGCCCTCATCCCTTGTGTATTTCATGTATGTGGCTATTTATAATCCTTTTGGATTTATGCCATACTTTCCCATATTGGTTTTAGTGATGATGGACTCCTACACAATTGTAGTAACATCATGGCAGCCAAAGTTGACAAGTAACTAATGAAATAGAGTACATCATGATCGAACATATTTCATATTTGGACACTTCAACTGCACAAGGAGCAACGCCAACTCATGATTGCTATCAGTTTTATCACTTAAAAGTTTTCACCAGATTTTTACTCTTAACCGGAAGCCTATATTGAATTACATCAATGAAATGCAAAACTGTAAAGATGACCATTTTAATCTTGTACGGAGTATTTGTTTATTTGTTCTTTATTTTATGATTATGTTTCAAATCTAATATTTGTATAATGATATTTTTCCTTAAAAAGAAATTCATTTCTAAAAAGTGATTTTCGTACATTTTTTTTTGAAATAAAGTGACTTTGGTACATTTGAACAAGAATGGAACTAAAGTTGAAAAATTATACGGAGTAAATGACATTACTAGTTTATTGTTTCACCGGCAACTTTATGAAACTCCCAATTATCATGTCATTAGTACTCATTGTAGCGCAGTTTCAATATTGCCCCATTACTTGGTCCAAAAAGGTTGATTGCCCAACCCCAAGACCCTCCCACCCGACCCGACACGATGGTGGGGAGGTTAATCACGGTGACTCAGTCAGCAAAGCGGCGGTAGGCCTTATACATGTGCGCACCAGAGGTCCAACCTTATTTCAAGTTCTGTAACCTCCACACGGCCGCTGCGGGTTTCGAACCTTGGTCACTTGGTCCAATTTTCCCACCACTCGACCAACTGAGCTACCCGTGCGGGTATATTGCCCCATTACTTGGTCCAAAAAGGTTGAATGCCCAACCCCAAGCCCCCCCACTCCGACCCGACAGGATGGTCGGGAGGTTAATCACGGTGACTCAGTCAGCAAAGCGGCGGTAGGCCTTATACACGTGCGCACCAGAGGTCCAGCCTTATTTCAGGTTCTGTAACCTCCACACGACCGCTGCAGGTTTCGAACCTTAGTCACTTGGTCCAATTTTCCCACCACTCGACCAACTGAGCTACACGTGCGGGTATATTGCCCCATTACCGTTGTACGTGGCGTTGTCAATGTCGCCGCCATTAGCTAATGTCACGGTGAAACATGTCATTTGTGACCGTCAGGTAAATTATTCGAATCTATAAAAGAACAGCTGAAGAAGAGGATAAAGTTATACTCCACCCGTCCCATTTAAGCGTTCTCACACGGTTTACGACGTTTGACTGATCATAAAGTTAACTATCCCTATCATTAGTAGAATTATTTTTAGTAAATAAAATTTACATATTCAGAAACTACATTAAAACCGCTACAAAGTCTTATCAAGAAAATTTAAATTTGATAAAAGTTGGATGTATAAAGTAAAAGATTAAGAGCAATGCACGTCGACCGCAGAATGGACGATAACCTTTAAATGGGACGGATGAAGTATTTTAAATCTAATATTCTTGTGATTTTTAGATTCATTAGATTCGACAATTTTAACAACTTCTTGGACCTAAACATTTCGATTATTATAGACTTTGTGAAAAGGGGCTGTATGATATGTATAGGAGGACCGGACCTGGAACAATGATGTACACCCACCATTCTTATTTCCTAGTCAATAACTGGTAAAATCCACTCTCGTCATGTCCGCAAAGCTCAAATCAAGAAAAGTAAGGGATAAAGTTCTATTTTACACGGCAAAAACAAATATAAGGCCCATATCCATTCAATTTTCACCTTGCAATTTGTTACTCCGTGTTATTCTTCTCAAGCATTGATATGTTATCGAGACGTGTTATTTATATCTCGATCTGGAAGTCTCGAACGACTAGTATTTTTATTGTCAAATCGTTAAAGAGTCAAATAGGTCCATTTACTCGACCGTAATGCTCAAATCGTCCTCTGAAAATCTCCAGTTGACACTCTGAGCTGGATAAAAAGTTTCAAATTTGACAATTTGCAGGTAACCATCCGGTCAGTTCCACGTCATCGGGTCATGTGTCAACTGTGCATCTGATTTTGCAACTCAAGGGGTCAAATAAGCCCCCCGAACCCAACCGAATTGTTCAAATCATCCTCTCAACCGTTAAAAAGTGTCAAAATTAAGAAACGTATAAAATACAAATATAAATAAAATACAGTTCGAAAATATTAAATATAAAAATGAAATGTTTTTATTTTGCATTTAATTCGAAATAAAAATAAAATATAGACTAACATAATTTCTTTACTTTTATTTTGAAATATTTTATTTATATTTTATATAAAAAATGTGAAAGTTATGTGTACAAACATACATACACATATATGTGTTACCTTACTCTATACAATATAATGTACACATAATTACTATGTAGTATATATAATATGTAAAAAACTACTATAAATTAAATATATATATATATATATATTAAATAAATAATAAAAGTATGTAATTACTATTTTTATATTTTACTTATTATATAGTATTGTATAAAGTTTTTATGGTCTAAATAATTAGTACAAAGTATATAATTTAATCTTCTATATGTCATTTTTTACTTATATAAATTTAAGTGTATATTTTATTTTATGCTAAGAATTTACCACAAAATATAAATACTTCATATTCATATTTTATAATTTTATCTTGTGTTTTATTTTATATTTGTATTTTTTTTTATTTTTTTTCGTAATTTTGACACTTTTTGACGGTTGAGCAGGGTGAATTGAACAACTCGATTGGGTTCAGGGGCTTATTTGATCCCTTGAGTTGCCACCTCAGATGCACAGTTGGCACATGACCTGATGACGTGGCGTTGACCAGATGGTTACCTACAAATTGTCAAATTTGAATCTTTTTATCGAGTTCATGATGCCAATTGGAGTTTTTTAGTTCAGAGGGCGAATTGGACATCACGGAAAGGTACAGGTCCCTATTTAAACCGTTAGCCTTGTCAAATCTAATTACGTAAAGACTTAAAGAGTATCCTCATTTCTAAATTGTGTATGGCCTTCACTTTTGAATTTTTGCCACTTATAGGTGTTCCACTTTTGAATTTTTGCCACTTATAGGTGTTTTCAATCTAGAATCTGACGGACATGAAGATTGATAAAGTCACTGAATTTATAATATTTTAGTAGAGCTTTATAAGAGCATCTCTGATGGCTAGCTATACATGTCGTAGCTTTGCTTGTCACATCAGCCTTTTCTGGCTAATACATTTTCCACCAACTTGATGCTCCAATGGTTACCTAGAATGTTTCCTCTTGAATAGACCCCACAAATGACAAATCAACCAATTCTGAAAATATATATTTTAAATGAATTGATTTATTAATACAATAAAAACAATTCTTATTCTTAAATACTTTTAAATTGAAAAAATGTTAATGATATTTTTCAACTCATCCATTATCAGTGCTATTATTATTATAACGGGGATAATATGAAAATGCATATTTTTGAAATTAATACCAAAAAATGCATTTTTATAAGTTAAAAAATCTGAAATAGGAAATTTTAACGACACAAACATACTAAAAAAATATCAACTTTAAATATTTTATGAGAAAATTAAAGATTTCTTAAAATTAACAAAGTAAAAACATTGAATAAAATAAATATACTAAACAATATCAATAAAATAAATATAATTAATTAAACAATACCAATTCAAAAGAAATAAAAATCACTTTTGCGACTTTACCATTGTCTTACGATACTTACTTTACCATTGAATTTTTAATTAATTTAGTACTCCCTCCATCTCATTCAAAGGTTTCTACTTTCCTTTTTGGATGTCTCATACAAAGATTCTCATTTCTATTTTAAAAAATAATTAACACTCTTAAACGATAATTTAATAACCAAATATTAAAATTAAAATAATACGAGTACATTTTAACATCACATTTATCATCAATGACCCCATTATATTATATACCCATCAAAATTATTTTTCAAAATATACTCGAATAACTTTATTAATAATTGTCTAAATAACCGGGTCATTTTACAATGAGAACGTTTAAGCGGGGCGGAGGTGGTATATCAATTGTCCAATAAATTAAATATATTTGGTAATTAACATTTTAGTTCAAACTTCTCTCCTTTCTAGGAACTAGTTTATATTGGCTAATTTGCTTGCCCAAGCTAGAAGGAAAGATGCACTCTAATGGTAGACTACTAGCTTGACTATTTTAAAAAATTGCAAGCAAGTCCTTAGGATGAATCATTGAAGATGCTCTAAAAGTCATAGAAACCGGACTTTCAAAGAGTGTATGTAGTGTTATTTTAGTTTAGAAATCCTTAAACATCTTTAGAGAAACACTGGTTTGTTTTTCCGAAAAATAAGAAAATAAAGTAGCCAAACGAACTAGACAAAGAACGAGCAAAAGAACAATCAAAACTTGTGCAACGCACAAAGGCCTTAAAATCAATTCACTACTCGGACGGTGCTAGAAGCTTTGCAGCGTCAGTTTCTCAGGATTCGATGGCTGACGATCAACCGTATAAAGCACTCAAAGGTTGCTCTGGTGCACTGGAACAAATGGTAGAACAGAAGGAGTTTTATCGGAAGTTTGGCAGAGTTTGTTCAATGTATAGTTCGTTTTGAGTAGTGTGCTCAATATGCTTTCCAAAATATTCCATCAGGCATATATAGGGGAAGATGAGCCTTTGTATTAATTATGCATTCAATATCACACTTATTATGGTAACTGACCCATTAAGCATCACACTCATTATGCTTTAATGATCTAGAACATTGTCAACATTCGAATGACAATTCTAGAGGAGAAATTAAATGTCAATCAACCACGCCATTAAGTAGTCATTCATGTCTTAGAACGTTATGTTCTACATTCAAAATTTCTGTATCTCAACGAGTGACCTTCAAGAATTAATTTCTCATTCACCCATTATTCGTTTTGAGTGTACCATATATCTGATCGAACGCCTTATCAACAGGAACCCAAATCCACTTTGACCCAACTCAAACTAGAAGTGAATCTCACTCAAAATTGTGCCCGAAAATGCTCATTTAATGCAAATTTAATACAATTCTTACAACAATCCTCCACGTGAATGAAAATTGATTTTTCGAGACTTAAAAAGATACGTGGACACAACCTTGTTCAACGGGTGATCCCTGCATAATTAGAGGTACGTAGGTTTTATCCTTTGAAACTTTCACTGTAAAGACATGTTTGTTTACTGACTGTCTAGTAGACCCATTTCGGCCATGGGTCACCTTCCTGTTCTGTGAGAGTTTCTAGAGATTTGAGCCTCTACAGTTCTCCTTTGTAGCAACCCACTTCTCTCTCACATAAGTGATTTTTTCACGAGTATCCCTCGTACTCTTCTAATGTTATCATGCAGATCAACATTTTAGAATCATTAAAGGAAATATTATACTAACCTCAGGCAAGAGTCACTGTTTAAACGAGGAGTGGGTACGTAGGAGTTCAAGACCACACATTCACCATCCTTCATTTTATAATTTAGTTGTACCTTTTGAACATAGAGCTAACTAAGTTGGGTATCCACTATAGAACTTCTCAATTCAAGGGCTTTAGTCCCATTTCTGGTGACAATTTCTCTAACAATTATCTATCCAAAAGTTTAGTTAGCGGATCCGCTATGTTACCTTTTGACTTCACGTAGTCAATCGTGATCACACCCGGTGTGAAAAGTTGTTTGTTGGTATTATGTCTACAACAAACATGTCTAGACTTACCATTATACATACATATTGCTTTGTACACTTCCAAATTGGAGGGACATGTTTTTCCCAACTTTGAATATCGTCAAGAAAATGGTGTAGCCATTCAGCCTCATCAGTGCACTTAACCAAATCTATGAGCTCAGATTCAATTGTCGATCTAGGTATTATCGTTTGTTTCGAGGATTTTCATGACACGGCTACACCTCCTAACGTGAAAACATAACCACTTGTGGGCTTTGAATCCTTAATGGCCGATATTCAACTAGTGTCATTATATCCTTCAGGTACAACTCTAGCATTGTGTAGTCCAAGATTTTGAGTTTTCCTTAATTACCTCAAAGTCCTTACTAGTGCCTTCCGGTGTTCATCAATGGGGCTACTAATATATCTACTTAACTTGTTAACCACAAAGACAATATCAAATCCGGTACAATTCATTAGACACATTATGTCACGCCCCGGACCTAGCCGGACACGTCAACAACCCGCCGTACAGTACGAAGAGCCAACCGCAGTCCAACTCATCCATACTATACAAGGCGTCATGAATATCATTCACACATAGTACATCCATAAACAAACATAATGTAAATCATTCATTTAAAACAGTGGAAGCATTTAATAAAAATGTCTTAGCCACACTTTGGCAAACATGGGCATGCAAGCTCCCAAATAGTTATTCAAAATAATATCCATGAGCATTATTATAATTGTTTTGAAATCAGAAAAACAGAAGAAGCACGAATCACGTCTTCTCCTCTGAATATCCCGAGAAACGGGCACCGGTAGCAACCTTCAAGTCCTACCTGAAACTGTGAGGTGGCCTCCCCCGTGAAGGGGAGGTCAGTACTTGGAAATATTTGACAAGTACAATAGCAACTATACTAAGTATAATCAACGTTTTAATTTCCAAGACCCTCAACTTAGGGTACTATTTTGTTATAGGCCATAACCCTCGGTTACCCCTTTTTCTTTTAACTGTACTTACTTTATATAAAGTCAAGTAGTCGGCCCGTAGGCCCATGTTCATTTAGAATTCATCGTTCCCATTCCCCCGTGACCGTGAGTCACGATAACCCCGTGGGGTCCCATCGAGCCCTGATGTGAGTTTTCTCGCACTTCAAAAAGATTGTAATATAGCAGTGAAAGTACGAGTATCGTCTCCACAGGGACGGTAGAAGGGGATTAAGAATTAACTAAAAATCAGCGATAAAGAATAAATAAAATAAATGCGGTCGTGCGAGATTTGGTTGCTTGAGAAAACTAAAATTGCAAATAAACGATTAAAAGTAAATGATTGGGTTCTTCTTAATTAACAACGAAGGGAACAGAGATTGATTCCGGGGTAATCAGATTTCTGGTAGATCAAGCCTAATTACATGAATTTAATTTAATTGAACCTAGCTAATCAATACTAAGTTCTTACCGCTCTCGCGGCGTAGAGTACAATAATTTAGGGGACCAAGCAGATCTCTCATGCGACAGGATCCTAAATTATTGCCAAGACGAGCAAGCTTACGGCCCCTTAATCGCTACTAATCTCTTAGCGAACGATTAAGTGTGTGTGAATGTGTCCTAGAACAAATTAGATCTCTCTTAATTTATTCTATGTGCAATTGTAATTCTAGTGGCCATTCTAGGTTACAAAAGATAGCAATTAAATTGTTCAAACACAAATTAAACGGCATTCATGCAATTTACACCATCAAGAACCTAGCCATACATCATGATTAACCCCTTCATCAACCCCAAATCCCTAATTAAAACTACTCCCTATTCATAATTGAAGAATCGATAGAATTGGGAAGAATAGAATTAATTGTCATTAATTAAAAAAATAGGAACTTACAAATAATCCAAGGGAATTGAAGAACAAGATGGTAAAGTAGAAGAAATTTCGTCCCTAGGCCTCTCTCTAAGCTCCCCATTTAATTAGGGTTAGAGAGGTGTTATTTATAGGAAACAAAGCAATTCGGGTTGAATTAGGAAATAAGGAAATTCGCACTTAAATTAGGAAACAAAAACGGGGCACGCACGGCTTGGGTAAAACGTCAGAATTTGACTTTACTTCCTTCACGAAAGTTGTAGATAATGAAGGCCTCTATCCACCCCAATTTTCCGAATTGGATTTGAATCATCCAATCAAGAGATATTAATAAAATGGTGGAATGTCTCATTCTGAAATCGCAACGGGGATCATCTGACTTCGTCGTCTGTTTGCACATTCTTCCTATCAGATTCTCGGAAAGGTGTCTTCTCATGATTTGTAGCCCTTGAAGTTGGATTTCATATGGAACTTGAAACGTGTACATTGGATGTCTCTACAAGAAGATATGCTTGAATGATTAACAGAAGGTCATCCTGATCGTCATTTTCAAGCTCTATTTGTCTTCTTTTGATCCCGTAGCCAATCCTAGAGCTCTTTTATCTTCAACTCTTCATCGTAAACCTCCCGGTGAACTCCAAAGCTCTCAAATCAATCTCTAATGTTTCTCAACTCGTCCCGATTGCTTCTCAAGCGCCGGTGTTGGTGTCTAAAATCCTGATTTTGACTCCAAATGACACAAAACTCGAACCAACGCCCGGTAAACATAACTTGAGTTAAAATTGAGACTTGCAACACCTTAAAGCTAGGAAAACTATCAAAATGCAACCCCAACACGCATCAAATGCGTGTTGTAATATGTACTTATCAGAATTCCCCCACACTTAAGCTATTGCTTGTCCTCAAGCAAACAGAACAACGGGACTTACGATAATCACCACACAGAATCAAAACAGTTAGCAGGCACACGTAGCTAAAGGAATATTCACAGAACAGACAATCTAAACCTAGAAAATTCTTCCCTAAACTACATCTTTGTACTCAAGCTAACTATTTGACAAAATTATTCACAACATCCTTAAAGTAATGACAGCATACACAAATAAACTAGCTATTGATCAGAAGGACTTGTGAAGGTGATGGTGAATGGTGGATGGAAATAAATAGTCCCTTTCTTTTGAGAGATCGGAAAATATTCCAACAAAGACTTAATGCATTCAGGAATTTCAGGACTATTCTTAGGATCAAGGAACTCAGTAGGCCACAATTTAGGAACAATCATCTAAACCTATGCAAAGAGTAGACATGGTGTACAACTAAGCTAAACCACCGCGGCACGTTGGTGCTTTGACGTATACTTGAAGTACGCGGAGAACTAAAGCTAATTTTCAATAGCCTCCAAGTTTATTAATTATGTTTAGTTTTCCTTGTCATGTTGGCACGAGAACGCCATTTCTTTCGAAAGATACCCAAGTCTCATCTTTTCAATTCCCTTCTGCCGTTGCCGGGGATCGAAAAAATTAATATAGCTAGACCTCTTACCTTGCGAATTGAAGATGGAACTTACAAATAATCCAAGGGAATTGAAGAACAAGATGGAAAAGTAGAAGAAATTTCGTCCCTAGGGCTTCTCCCCGGCAACGGCGCCAAAAACTGATGTGAGTTTTCTCGCACTTTAAAAGATTGTAGAATAGCGGTGAAAGTACGAGTATCGTCTCCACAGGGACGGACAAAAGGGAATCAAGGATTAATTAAATTCAGCGATAAAGAATAAATAAAATAAATGCGGTCGTGCGAGATTTGGTTGCTTGAGAAAACTAAAATTGCAAATAAACGATTAAAAGTAAATGATTGGGTTCTTCTTAATTAACAACGAAGGGAACAGGGATTGATTCCGGGGTAATCAGTTTTCTGGAAGACAGGCTTAATTACATGAATTTAATTTAATTGAGCCTAGCTAATCAATACTAAGTTCTTACCGCTCTCGCGGCGTAGAGTACAATAATTTAGGGGACCAGGCTGATCTCTCATGCGACAGGATCCTAAATTATTGCCAAGACGAACGAGCTTACGGCCCCTTAATCGCTACTAATCTCTTAGCGAACGATTAAGTGTGTGTGAATGTGTCCTAGAACAAATTAGATCTCTCTTAATTTATTCTATAAGCAATTGTAATTCTAGTGGCCATTCTAGGTTACAAAAGATATCAATTAAATTATTCAAACACAAATTAAATGGCATTCATGCAATTTACACCATCAAGAACCTAACCATACATAATGATTAACCCCTTCATCAACCCCAAATCCCTAATTAAAACTACTCACAACTCATAATTGAAGAATCAATAGAATTGCAAAGAATAGAATTAATTGTCATTAATTAAAAAGATGGAACTTACAAATAATCCAAGGGAATTGAAGAACAAGATGGAAAAGTAGAAGAAATTTCGTCTCTAGGGCTCTCTCTAAGCTCCTCCTTTAATTAGGGTTAGAGAGGTGTTATTTATAGGAAACAAAGCAATTCGGGTTGAATTAGGAAACAAGGAAATTCACACTTAAATTAGGAAACAAAATCGGGGCATGCACGGCTTGGGTAAAACGTCTGAATTTGACTTTACTTCCTTCACGCAAGTTGTAGATATTGAAGTCCTCTATCCACCCCAATTTTCCGAGTTGGATTTGAATCATCCAATCAAGAGATATGAATAAAATGGTGGAATGTCTCATTCTGTAATCGCAACAGGGATCATCTGCCTTCGTCGTCTGTTTTCACATTCTTCCTATCAGATTCTCGTAAAGGTGTCTTCTCATGATTTGTAGCCCTTGAAGTTGGCTTTCATATGGAACTTGAAACGTGTACATTGCATGTCTCTACAAGAAGATATGCTTGAATGATTAACAGAAGGTCATCCTGATCGTCATTTTCAAGCTCTATTTGTCTTCTTTTGATCCCGTAGCCAATCCTAGAGCTCTTTTGTCTTCAACTCTTCATCATAAACCTCCCGGTGACCTCCAAAGCTCTCAAATCAATCTCTAATGTTTCTCAACTCGTCCCGATTGCTTCTCAAGCGCCGGTGTTGGTGTCTAAAATCCTGATTTTGACTCCAAATGACACAAAACTCGAACCAACGCCCGGTAAACATAACTTGAGCTAAAATTGAGACTTGCAACACCTTAAAGCTAGGAACACTATCAAAATGCAACCCCAACACGCATCAAATGCGTGTTGTAATATGTACTTATTAGATTCCCCCACACTTAAGCTTTTGCTTGTCCTCAAGCAAACAGAACAACGGGACTTACGATAATCACCACACGGAATCAAAACAGTTAGCAGGCACACGTAGCTAAAGGAATATTCACAGAACAGACAATCTAAACCTAGAAAATTCTTCCCTAAACTACATCTTTGTACTCAAGCTAACTATTTGACAAAATTATTCACAACATCCTTAAAGTAATGACAGCATACACAAATAAACTAGCTATTGATCAGAAGGACTTGTGAAGGTGATGGTGGATGGTAATAAATAGTCCCTTTCTTTTGAGAGATTGGAAAATATTCTAACAAAGACTTAATGCATTCAGGAATTTCAGGACTATTCTTAGGATCAAGGAACTCAGTAGGCCACAATTTAGGAACAATCATCTAAATCTATGCAAAGAGTAGACATGGTGTACAACTAAGCTAAACCACCGCGGCACGTTGGTGCTTTGACATATACTTGAAGTACGCGGAGAACTAAAGCTAATTTTCAATAGCCTCCAAGTTTATTAATTATGTTTAGTTTTCCTTGTCATGTTGGCACGAGAACGCCATTTCTTTCGAAAGATACCCAAGTCTCATCTTATTGTGTAAAACACTTACGCTTTTTGACCGGGGCTCCCATTCTCTTTTTCGCAAGGCAAGAGGTCTAGCTATATTAATTTTTCACCTTTCGGATTCTCACTAGAGATTACCCCATTCCAATCTCGGCCTCACCAAGGAAAAATAGCAATTAGAGTTCATTTAATTTAGAAGTGAATCCATGCCTACAATGCAATCCTCGGAAATATCAAATTTCTAAAAAGTGACTGCTCTTACCCTATTTGGGGCATAGGAACAGTGCCAAAAATGGCTCCTACAAAAATTCCCTAAACTTAGCAAATTAATCCCCTAATTCCCTAAACACCAAGACTATGTCAGAAATATTCACGGGTAATGAAACAAAGGCCATATGGCTATGGAGCTCAATTAATTGGGTAAACAAGGAATGGTCAGGCTCAAAATGGCTTCTCCTAAAGGACTTTTTCAAGTGGGATGGATGATTATGAATTAAAAAGATGGAACTTACAAATAATCCAAGGGAATTGAAGAACAAGATGGAAAAGTAGAAGAAATTTCGTCCCTAGGGCTCTCTCTAAGCTCCCCCCTTTAATTAGGGTTAGAGAGGTGTTATTTATAGGAAACAAAGCAATTCGGGTTGAATTGGGAAACAAGGAAATTCGCACTTAAATTAGGAAACAAAAACGGGACACGCACGGCTTGGGTAAAACGTCCGAGTTTGACTTTACTTCCTTCACGAAAGTTGTAGATAATGAAGTCCTCTATCGACCCCAATTTTCCGAATTGGATTTGAATCATCCAATCAAGAGATATGAATAAAATGGTGGAATGTCTCATTCTGAAATCGCAACGGGGATCATCTGACTTCGTCGTATGTTTTCACATTCTTCCTATCAGAATCTCGTAAAGGTGTCTTCGCATGATTTGTAGCCCTTGAAGTTGGCTTTCATATGGAACTTGAAACGTGTACATTGGATGTCTCTACAAGGAGATATGCTTGAATTATTAACAGAAGGTCATCCTGATCGTCATTTTCAAGCTCTATTTGTCTTCTTTTGATCCCGTAGCCAATCCTAGAGCTCTTTTATCTTCAACTCTTCATCGTAAACCTCCCGGTGAACTCCAAAGCTCTCAAATCAATCTCTAATGTTTCTCAACTCGTCCCGATTGCTTCTCAAGCGCCGGTGTTGGTGTCTAAAATCCTGATTTTGACTCCAAATGACACAAAACTCGAACCAACGCCCGGTAAACATAACTTGAGTTAAAATTGAGACTTGCAACACCTTAAAGCTAGGAAAACTATCAAAATGCAACCCCAACATGCATCAAATGCGTGTTGTAATATGTACTTATCAAGCCCCAATTGTATAGCATGGACTCGGCCCAACTACATTTCTATACAATCCTCTAACTCGATATAACATATCGAAATTGGTATGGCAAGGGCTCGGCCCAACTACGTTTCCATACCAGCCATAACTTCGTGGCAAGGGCTCGGCCCAACTTCGTTTCCACGGAGATCACATATACATGGCAAGGGCTCGACCCAACTACGTTTCCATGCTAATCATATTACATGGCATGGGCTCGGCCCAACTACATTTCCATGTCATCCTAGAGTCCAACTCTAATTATCTTCATAATCAAATTCTCAAGCAAAGCCTATGCCTAGAATCAATTCCCGTAGGGGGCCTTTAGGCCGACCCCTATCACACCTTAGTGTTCATACCATTCAACCTTAAGTTTCTTTTGAGACTACTTAAGGCATATCTATTCACAATCCTACCTCTTAGGATTTGTTTCACCATTTATTTATATTAATTCCCCAACTAGTATTTTGATACTAATTGTATAATCTTAGAACATGCCAAGTTCCTATTTTCCATTTGGCATTTCATTTCAATTGATTTCCCAACCCAAGTATAGTTTGATCTCAATATCAAAAATATCACCTTAATCCATTCATGAATTTTCATACATGAAGTAAAGTATATTTTATCACAATATTATCATAGTAATTCCATTAACATGTCGTTCCATTCATTTCACATAATCATACACAATTATTCTAAATTTGTATATCATGCTTCACTTACTCATATCCATATTATTTCCATTTAGGCATTATTAATCATTAATAATCCATGAAAATATCATCTAATTACTTTAGGCATTCGTATGAAATTAACTCACTAATTATCAGCAATATAGTCAGCCATCCTCACCTCGTGATGTGCTACAATAGTTGCCTTTGCTAAGCTCCTCGATCAATCCCCGTTCTAGGCCGATTGAAAGTGGAAAACTGGGTTTCTGGGCAAAAGCCGGGCGGCTTTCACAAAAGTCGGGCGGCTTTCGTGGTCTACAACTACGACTAGCTCCTTTGAAGTGGCGGTTTCCGGCGATTTCGACTCCTATCGATTTGCCAACCCTCCTCTTCTTCTAGCTTTTCCTCCTGGATTTCACTTCCTTTTTGCTTCCTCTAAGGTTCCTGTTGGCAGAGCTATCCCAAGGCCCTCTCCCTCCCCTCTTGTGTGTATGGTGTAGAGTGAGTGTGAGGATAAGAGATCATCCCTACTCCTCTAAGTCAACCAATAAAACAAGGGGTAGGGTCATGGTGGGTATGGGTTTTGTCCCTAGGAGCTTCTTCCCATCTCTTTCCTTGGTAATCAGATCACAAAAACGTGGGATGGCCCCCACTTATGTGGGAGGTCATCCCATTACGTCCCGGTGTGTATAATTGGCCCCGAAAGTTGTATTTTTCGGACTATTTTAGTCATATTTTATTTTATCGGGCCGGATAAAATATATCACGTGTTCCCAATAATTATGGGCCTTTAGAATAGATGTACATTCCCCAACATTAATTTAGGAGTCTCCGAAACTCATTTCGGGCTGTTATCCGCTAAATTACCAATACCGGTAATTGGGCCCCGTTTGACCAACCGGTCAACTCTATGCCTTTCTTATGGCCCAAATAAAATATCCACCACCATATAGATGTCATCTAGACCAAGATGAATATAATATGTGGTTCGGGAATTATCGGGCGAGCCCCCGGTCCGGGCGTGGGCCCCACATGCAATATACTATTCACGTAAAAGAAATAATAAAATTTACAATTACGCAAATTCATAAATCATCCTTCAAGGTTTATTACATAATTTACTAAAAGTAAATATGCTTGGGGACGGTACTACAAGTTCACCCCCCCCCTTAATGGGAATTTCGTCCCCGAAATTCACAATCGATTATTCAAACAGAAATGCATATTGTTCCTTCATCGAGGCTTCAGTCTCTCAAGTTTCTTCTTCAACTTGGTCACTCTTCCAAAGGATTTTAACCATTGGAACTTTCTTGCTTCTTAGCTTCTTTACTTGCCTATCAAGTATCTTTACCGGTTGCACGGCGTAGTTCAGGTCCTCCCGTATTTCCACGGGTGGTTTCTCTAGTACATGAGATGGGTCCGAAATATACTTTTTAAGCATAGACACATGGAATACATTATGTATTTTCTTCAATTCCGGAGTCAACTGTAATCGGTATGCTACGGCCCCAATCCTTTCAAGAATTACAAATGGCCCTATGTAGCGTGGGTTAAGTTTCCATCGGCTCTGAAATCAGATGATTCCTTTCCAAGGTGAAACTTTCAAAAATACCTCATCTCCAACCTTAAACTCTAAGGCTCTTCGGCGCTTATCGGCATAGCTCTTCTGTCTATCCTGTGCCGCCTTGAGTCTGTCACGAATCATCTTTACCTTTGACTTGGTGATTTCCACCAATTCCGTGCTCTCGAGTTTGGCCATGCCAACCTCGTCCCAACACAAAGGTGTACGACATCTCCTCCCATACAATGCCTCGTATGGAGGCATGCCTATACTCGCCTGATAACTGTTGTTATAGGCAAACTCCACGAATGCCAAATGGTTGTCCCAACTCCCTTGGAACTCCAATGCACAAGCTCTCAGCATATCCTCTAATATCTGTATAACCCTCTTAGACTGTCCATCCGTCTGTGGATGAAATGCAGTACTGAACTTCAGTTTTGTTCCCATCGATTCTTGGAACTTCGGCCAAAATCGTGATGTGAATCGCGGATCCCTATTGGATACAATGGTTATTGGAACTCCATGTAGCCTCACGATCTCATCCACATACAACTTGGCTAACCTTTCCAGTGCATAGGTGGTGTTGATAGGTAGAAAGTGAGCACTCTTCGTGAGCCTATCAACCACAACCCATACGGCGTCATAATTCTTAATCGTCCGTGGCAGTCCTACCACGAAATCCATAGTCACGTGTTCCCATTTCCATTCAGGAATGGATAATGGCTGTAACAACCCAGCCGGATGCTGATGTTCTGCCATAACTTGCTGACAAGTAAGACACCTACTGATGTACTCGGCTATTTCTCTCTTCATACCCGACCACCAGTAACTTTCTTTCAAATCACGGTACATCTTTGTGCCTCCCGGATGCATGGCATATGCTGATGAATGGGCCTCCTCTAAGATGGACTTTCGGAGCCCATCATCCAACGGCACACACACTCGGTCACGAAACAATAAGAGACCATCGTCTCTTTCCCTGAAATCCTCAACCGGTCCCGCTAGCATGCGTTCTCGGACCTTCATGAGCTCCTCATCAGTTTCTTGACCCTTCTTGATCTCATCAAGTAATGTAGGTCTCACCTCGAATCTAGCTAACAAAGCACCGTCACTAGATACCTCCAATCGGGCTCTCAATGCCCTCAAACTAGTCAACAATGCCCCAGACGAATTCTTTCGGCTCAGGGCATCCGCTACCACATTGGCTTTACCGGGGTGGTACTCGATAACTAGGTGGTGGTCTTTTATCAACTCCATCCACCGTCTCTGTCTCATGTTTAACTCTTTCTGAGTAAACACGTATTTCAGGCTTTTGTGGTCAGTGTATATATGACATGTTTCCCCGTAGAGATAATGTCTCCAAATCTTCAATGCTAACACCACCGCCCCCAGCTCTAAGTCATGAGTGGGATAATTTACCTCATGCTTCTTCAACTGTCGTGAAGCATAGGCAATCACCCTCCCATTCTGCATCAAGACACATCCAAGCCCTTGGATGCTTGCGTCGCTGTAGACATCGTACCCCACACCCTGTTTGGGTAGTGCGAGTACCGGTGCCTCGGTCAATCTCTTCTTCAGTTCAAGGAATCCCTTCTCACATCGGTCATCCCATACAAACTTGGCCCCCTTCCGAGTGAGCTTTGTCAATGGCGATGCTAAAACTGAGAACTTCTCCACAAATTTTCGGTAGTACCCTGCCAATCCAAGGAAGCTACGAATTTCCTTGACGTTCTTCGGCCTCTCCCATTCAGTAATGGCCTCAATCTTCTTGTTATCTACGTCAATTCCTGATCCTGAAACCACATGCCCGAGAAAGCCAATCTCCCTTAGCCAAAATTCACATTTGGAAAACTTGGCATAGAGTTGCTTCTCCCGTAGTGTCTCAAGAACAAGTATCAAGTGCTCCTCATGCTCTTCTTCACTCTTTGAGTAAATCAAGATATCATCTATGAACACAATCACAAACCGGTCCAAGTATTTATGAAATACTCGGTTCATCAAGTCCATAAATGCCGCCGGGGCGTTGGTTAGCCCGAATGATATAACTAGGAACTCGAAATGACCATACCTTGTGCGGAATGCACTCTTCGGTATGTCATCCTCCTTTATTTTCAGTTGGTGGTACCCCGACCTCAAGTCAATCTTCGAAAATACCGTCGCTCCTCGGAGCTGATCAAACAAGTCATCAATCCTAGGCAAGGGATATCTGTTCTTGATTGTGACTTTGTTCAGTTGACGATAATCAATGCACATTCGAAGCGTTCCATCTTTCTTTTTCACGAAAAGGACCGGTGCTCCCCACGGAGAGTGACTCGGCCTTATGAAACCGTTATCCAATAGCTCTTGCAATTGGATTTTCAACTCGTTAAGTTCAGCGGGTGCCATTCTGTATGGCGGTATAGAGATTGGTTTGGTGCCGGGTTCGACCTCGATCACGAACTCAATCTCCCTATCGGGTGGAAGTCCCGGCAAGTCTTTTGGGAAGACATACGGATACTTGCACACCACTCTCACATCGTTGATGTCTACCTCTTCTTTGGTTTTGTCCACCACATAAGCCAGATATGCGTGGCATCCTTTTCTCATCATATTCCTTGCCCTCACGGCGGATATGATACAACTGTTTGATTTGTCTCTATCTCCCTCGAAACGTAAGGTCAAACCTTCACCGCTTTCGAGTTCAAGAACCTTCGTATAACAATCAACCCTAGCATGATGTTTCTCTAGCCAATCCATCCCAAGGATCGCGTCGAACTCGATCATGCTCAGCGGTACGAAGTCACACGTCAAGTTCTGTCCCTCCACCTCCACCTCACACGATGGATAGTGGCTATCTCTTTCGATATCATCCCCTAGAGGTGTGGACACCAATAGGGTTTGAGTCATTGGTACAAGTGGTCCGTTGAATCCGTTGGCGAACGCCTCACTCACAAATGATCGTTGCGCCCTGGTATCAATAAGGATCCTTGCGTCTCTCCCGTTTATCTTTAGTGTTCCTACATTCATAAGTGATGTAAGACACACTAACTAATTAATAGGCTTGTTTCTTAAGTCGTAGAGTATGTTGGTTGCGGTTCGGGTGGGGTCCGTTTGACACCCGTCTGAAAATTCCCCGGTTTCTAACCTTTAGAACCGCTCTAGGACTAACCCAGGTGAAAGCCGGCCGCTTTTCACGAAAGTCAGCCGGTTTTCGTCTGCGAGAAAAAATTCTCATAAGAAAATCACGAAAGCCGGGTGGCTTTCACGAAAGCCGGCCGGTTTTTGTCGCCGCAGTTTTATTCAGGAAATGGTCTCGAAGCTGGCCGGTTTCTACGAAACCCGGCCGGGTTTCAGCAGCGCAGAAATCCCCAGGCCCAACGAAAGCCGGGCGGCTTCCGCCAAAGCCGAGCGGCTTTCAGCTGCGAGAAATTTCCCCAGGTCAGGCATTTATGAAAGCCGGCCGGTCTTTATAAAAGTCGGCCGGCATTCGTCGCCGCAGTATTTTCCCGAATGAATCAAGACGAAAGCCGGGCGGCATTCGCCCAGGGCGGGGATTTTTCCTCCCCTTCCCCTACAATCCCGACCAACCCGTCGGGGTTACAAATTTGCACATTACAAACACTCCTACTGCATACAATGGAGTTAATAACATGAGTTTAAGATTTTACCCGCCACGGAGTCCGGGTTAGCACGTGCGTCCGCCTCCGTCATCGCATAGACCCTAGCCTGGGTTTTGCCTTGGTTCACGGATGGCGCGTTGCTTGTACTTGGCCCTCCGTGCGTCGTGCTCGCGTGAGGTGCCCCTTCTCGGTTCCTACTTGCCGTGGTCCCGCTGCTAGGTCCTGCACCCATGACTCGCCCAAGTTGTGGGCAGTTTGATCTCAAGTGTCCCGTCTCCCCGCATTGGTAGCACCTAGGGGGATCGCGGCACTTGCCCGTGTGGTTCCTCTTGCAGTTATTGCACCTGCTAATGCCCGAGCCTTGCGACCTCGAACCTTGCCCTCCTGGGCCTTGGTTTCCCCTGGATGGTGGTGCGGGCGTTCTGAAAGATCCACCTCCCCCGTGGTTCCCCTTCTTGCTAGAACCTTGGGGGCCGGTGTTCTCCCATTTCCTCTTCTTCGCCTCCTCGGCGTTTTTCAGCTTTCTTTCTTCCCATTCCTTCTCCCCTTTCAGGCCTTGCTCCACCACTTGACTAAACGTCATGTTAGGCAATTGTGTTGCCCGTTCACGTACGTCTAAGTCTAAAGCATCCCAAAAGTGATTCACCATCTGGTTCTCATCACAAGCGTACTCCGGTATGAACTCCGCGAGCTCCCTGAACTTGTGCTCCAGTTGCCTCACGGTATACTTGCCTCCTTGGGTCAAGTTGGTGTATTCTCTCCTCTTCAAGTTCACCTCGAAGTCGGAGTAGTATTGGTTGAAGAATTCCTGTCGGAAATTCTCCCAAGTTACGGCCTCACCGTACTTCCCCTTGACACTGTCCCACCATGTGGACGCCATCCCCTCTAGCAACCTTGTTGCTACTCTCATCTTCATGTTTGGCGGCAGCTGCATATCAAGGGCCACTTCATTGAACCTCTTGATCCACTCTGCCGCAACGGATATGTCTCCCGTTCCATCGAACGGTTTACACCCCAAATCTCTTGCTTCTTTGAGGTACTTCGAGATCCTTATTATCGGAACCTCGACACCTCGATCTACTCAGGACTCCACATGTCCCCTAGAACCCGCATGGCTTCCCCTTCTTGAAGCCCCTCCCAACGCACGCCTTGCCCGGCGCCTTTGGCGATCTTGCTGAAATTGACGGAGTAGTTCCTCCATCCTTTCTAGAGCGTCGTCATTGTCGCTCCCCTCACTAACATCATCATATTCCCCATCATATAGGGTCTCAACCGGCTCAGTTCCCGGTTGATACGTCGAATCCTCCTCGGACTCATAAGACTCGTTGACTGTTTCCACATAACCGTCACTCACGGTCTGAGCTAGGCCTCCACGGACCTGTCCTCTGGACGCCCTAGAAGCCCCCCTACTGCCTTGCACGGATCCTCCCGGTGCTCGGCCCGTCGGGTTCCTTCTAGTTACTTTCCCGGTACGTTCCATTTCTGAAAGAAATTGAGAATGAGTCATTAGACTCGTATCAAATGTCAATTGACGGATAGGTACTTAAAGACATCCTTTGGCTCAAGTCACCGTCATACCAATTGCTAAGGGTACCATCTTAACAATTAGAGACATTGCAACTCAAGTACCAAAAGTTCTATAAGTACAAAACTTTATGCTCATGGTTTTCAATTTCATTTTCAAAAAGAATTTTGAAGCTTCATTATGATGTTTACGGACTAAGGCTCTGATACCAATTAAATTGTCACGCCCCGGACCTAGCTGGACACGTCAACAACCCGCCGTATAGTACGAATAGCCAACCGCAGTCCAACTCATCCATACTATACAAGGCGTCATGAATATCATTCACACATAGTACATCCATAAACAAACATAATGTAAATCATTCATTTAAAACAGCGGAAGCATTTAATAAAAATGTCTTAGCCACACTTTGGCAAACATGGGCATGCAAGCCCCCAAATAGTTATTCAAAATAATATCCATGAGCATTATTATAATTGTTTTGAAATCAGAAAAACAGAAGAAGCACGAACCACGTCTACTCCTCTGAATATCCCGAGCAACGGGCACCGGTAGCAACCTTCAAGTCCTACCTGAAACTGTGAGGTGGCCTCCCCCGTGAAGGGGAGGTCAGTACTTGGAAATATTTGACAAGTACAATAGCAACTATACTAAGTATAATCAACGTTTTAATTTCCAAGACCCTCAACTTAGGGTACTATTTTGTTATAGGCCATAACCCTCGGTTACCCCTTTTTCTTTTAACTGTACTTACTTTATATAAATTCAAGTAGTCGGCCCGTAGGCCCATGTTCATTTAGAATTCATCGTTCCCATTCCCCCGTGACCGCGAGTCACGATAACCCCGTGGGGTCCCATCGAGCCCCAATTGTATAGCATGGGCTCGGCCCAACTACATTTCTATACAATCCTATAACTCGATATAACATATCGAAATTGGTATGGCAAGGGCTCGGCCCAACTACGTTTCCATACCAACCATAACTTCGTGGCAAGGGCTCGGCCCAACTACGTTTCCACGGAGATCACATATACATGGCAAGGGCTCGGCCCAACTACGTTTCCATGCTAATCATATTACATGGCATGGGCTCGGCCCAACTACATTTCCATGTCATCCTAGAGTCCAACTCTAATTATCTTCATAATCAAATTCTCAAGCAAATCCTATGCCTAGAATCAATTTCCGTAGGAGGCCTTTAGGCCTACCCCTATCACACCTTAGTGTTCATACCATTCAACCTTAAGTTTCTCTTGAGACTACTTAAGGCATATCTATTCACAATCTTACCTCTTAGGATTTGTTTCACCATTTATTTATATTAATTCCCCAACTAGTATTTTGATACTAATTGTATAATCTTAGAACATGCCAAGTTCCTATTTTCCATTTGGCATTTCATTTCAATTGATTTCCCAACCCAAGTATAGTTTGATCTCAATATCAAAAATATCACCTTAATCCATTCATGAATTTTCATACATGAAGTAAAGTATATTTTATCACAATATTATCATAGTAGTTCCATTAACATGCCGTTCCATTCATTTCACATAATCATACACAATTATTCTAAATTTGTATATCATGCTTCACTTACTCATATCCATATTATTTCCATTTAGGCATTATTAATCATTAATAATCCATGAAAATCCCATCTAATTACTTTAGGCATTCGTATGAAATTAACTCACTAATTATAAGCAATATAGTCAGCCATCCTCACCTCGTGATGTGCTACAATAGTTGCCTTTGCTAAGCTCCTCGATCAATCCCCGTTCTAGGCCGATTGAAAGTGGAAAACTGGGTTTCTGGGCAAAAGCCGGGCGGCTTTCACAAAAGTCGGGCGGCTTTCGTGGTCTGCAACTACGACTAGCTCCTTTGAAGTGGCGGTTTCCGGCGATTTCGACTCCTATCGATTTGCCAACCCTCCTCTTCTTCTAGCTTTTCCTCCTGGATTTCACTTCCTTTTTGCTTCCTCTAAGGTTCCTG
Organism: Cuscuta europaea; assembly: GCA_945859875.1. Taxonomy (NCBI): domain Eukaryota; kingdom Viridiplantae; phylum Streptophyta; class Magnoliopsida; order Solanales; family Convolvulaceae; genus Cuscuta; species Cuscuta europaea. Next base: position 13,300,753 of record CAMAPE010000038.1, read on the forward strand.
TTGGCAGAGCTATCCCAAGGCCCTCTCTCTCCCCTCTTGTGCGTATGGTGTAGAGTGAGTGTGAGGATAAGAGATCATCCCTACTCCTCTAAGTCAACCAATAAAACAAGGGGTAGGGTCATGGTGGGTATGGGTTTTGTCCCTAGGAGCTTCTTCCCATCTCTTTCCTTGGTAATCAGATCACAAAAACGTGGGATGGCCCTCACTTATGTGGGAGGTCATCCCATTACGTCCCGGTGTGTATAATTGGCCCCGAAAGTTGTATTTTTCGGACTATTTTAGTCATATTTTATTTTATCGGGCCGGATAAAATATATCACGTGTTCCCAATAATTATGGGCCTTTAGAATAGATGTACATTCCCCAACATTAATTTAGGAGTCTCCGAAACTCATTTCGGGCTGTTATCCGCTAAATTACCAATACCGGTAATTGGGCCCCATTTGACCAACCGGTCAACTCTATGCCTTTTTATGGCCCAAATAAAATATCCACCACCATATAGATGTCATCTAGACCAAGATGAATATAATATGTGGTTCGGGAATTATCGGGCGGGCCCCCTGTCCGGGCGTGGGCCCCACATGCAATATACTATTCACGTAAAAGAAATAATGAAATTTACAATTACGCAAATTCATAAATCATCCTTCAAGGTTTATTACATAATTCACTAAAAGTAAATATGCTTGGGGACGGTGCTACACATTAAGCTTCCGATAATCCTAATATATTCCAATTGAGAAATACACTCTCTATGATTTTTGGACATGTGTACGTTCTTATCTAATGGTGTCCGTGTCACTTGGTCATCATACTTATTAAATTTTGTAAAGATTTTTTCAACATAAGAAAATTGACTTAGCAAAAGGCCATCTGGTCCCCTATTTATTTTAATCCCGGGGATTAAATCGGCCAGCCTCATATACTTTATGTCAAATTTAGAATTTAACATGCTTTTGGTTGATGTATTAGTTATATTATTACTACCAACGATGAGTATATCATTTACGCATAAAAACATAATAATATAATCGTCTATTGTGCTCTTCACATAGACACATTTGTAACTTTTAATTATCTTAAACCCAATGATTAAACACCGCATGATCGAACTTTTCGTGCCACTGCTTAGGGGCATGTTTCGTTTCATACAATGACTTTACCGATATACACAATTTTCTTTCTTTGTCAGGAACAATAAATTTCTTAGGTTGTTCCATATAAATTTCTTCGTTTATCCACCTTATAGAAAAACGATTTTTACATCCATTTGATGAACTTCTAATTTTTGTAATGCAGAGATGGAAAGTATCATCCTCATGGAGTTTATTCTCTTCACAAGATATTACGTGTCAAAGTAATCACGACTTTCACGTTGCTTGTATCCCATAATTACAAGTTTGGCCTTATACTTGTCAATGAGATCGTGAGCTTCATTTTAATTTCCTTTTAAAGATCCACTTGGAGCCCAGAGGTTTACAACCCAGGAGAAGATCAACTAGTTTCTATTTTGTAGCATAGAATCCACTTCACTTTTGATGGATTTTTTCCACATTGGAGTTTCAGTAGAAGTCAAGGCTTCCGTATAAGTCTTATGCTCATTTTCTACCAAACAAGTTAGAAAATATGGTTCATTTTATATCATACATGTTAAAATGTCCAAATCAAGTTCGGTTGAGTAGGTCAAAAAATTCTGACAAATGAATTTTTCAACTGTAGCACGTTTGCTACGTTTGGGCTCAAGTTCATCTCTGGATCTCTCACTTGTATTATCCATAGTCACGTCAAACGTTCGTTTTGACGTACTTGGTCCTTCATTGGACTTACAAGGAAATACATATCCTAAGAATGATGCATTTCTTGATTCAATTTTCGTGTTCTTATGTACATCTGGATTATTGGACACGTACACTAAAAACCGTTAAGCACTACTATTATGTACATAACCAATAAAAATACAAACCACTGTCTTTGTGTTTGTTTTTATTTTCTTGGGTGTTGGTACAAGCATTTTTGCAAGACACCCTAACACTTTTAAATATTGATATGATGACTTTCTACCTTTGTAAATCTCGTAAGTAATTTTATCGTGTTTTTTCATTGGTGCCTTATTTAAAAGGCAATTACTTGACAAGACTTCTTCGCCCCATATATTTTATGACATGCTCGAATTTACTAGCATCACATTTATCATGTCTTTCAATGTGCGATTCTATATATGTATCCCTAGAAATTTGTAGCTCCGATGGAACCGTGGAATATGTATTAGATTAGGAAGCTTTGCCAAAAAAAAAAAAAACTTAGTTCTATATATATACCTTTGACGGCCAAGCTACGAGGAAAACTCTCTGGCATCACCGTTTATCCATTTACAGGTATTATAGTTGTCTAGTTTACCAATAGAGCCCCACAAGTGCAATGGCACCCGCCAGGGAGATGAGATATCTAGTGTAAACGTCTTTCCGTGAATTATTACTCATAAAAGGACCACCATACGTCGATAACATCAAATGATCGAGCAGAAGAATGTAAACTTTTTAGAGTTACCTTAGAGATACAAAAAAATTTATAAAAAGTCTTACAAAAGGGTATGTGACATCATCACATTATTTAACACATCACATTACATTTACAACACTTTTACATTAATGGTAATTAGAATAGCCATATCACTTATTTGTAAGATTTTTTGTAAGTGTGTTTGTATTTCTAGAATTTTTCAACTTTTTATGTGCTCACACTTCGCATACAAAGCAGTTGTAAAGGTGGAAAGTATGTAATTTTTTTATGCTCTCACATTTCGCATACAAAGCCCTTATTTTACATTATGTCAAACGCCCTATGAATGTAAGCGAAGTTCAAAATTCAAATATAGGATAATTGAAGTTTGCCAATAATATTTTTTGTTTGTTATGTTGTTTTGTATATATGAAAACGGTATACATTGAATAAGAGTTTCATTCCGATCGCCTACTTTATGGAGCAAAACCTAAAAAATATCCCACCACCTAATAAAAATTAGCTGAATTTTCACAATTATTCATCTCAAATTATTTTCATTTAAAGTAATAAATAACTGATTAAATTAAGTTACTCTCAATGATAGTTTCTTTTTACTATGGGTTATTAGCCCTAAGTAGTACTAGAGTTAACCCAAAATGCAACAATAGGATTACAACCTTTATTTTTAAAATAGGAGTAATATATGTCCCTTCGAATTCTTCCCATTATACCCCTTTCTATAGTTTCTAATAATTTTATTTTAGGTTTAAATATGCTTTCAGTCCCTGTAAATATAGTACATTTTGTTTTACATCCCTGGATTTTTTTTCGTCCATGTAATTTATGTTAGTTTTGTTTTTAGTCCATCACCAATGATAACAACCTCCGCTTGACCTTGAAATAACCCCGACTAATAGATTTTCTCTGATTATATGTCATGTTATAAAAAAATTATTTAATTTATTTTTTTGATGGCTTTTAATATATATTTTTAAAATGTGAATGCTTAGTTTTACATTATTTAACACTCATATTAGCCTCAAAAAAATTATAAAAGGACAAATTTGTATATAGTAAATTTATGCAACTCACAATAATTTATTTTCTAAGTAGAGTGATTTTGGAATTAGAGAAGGACTAGAACCAAAATAGTGCATATTACAAGGATGAAAAACAAAAACAAAAATTTGCAAGGACCTAAAATAAAGTGTGTCATATTTGCAAGGACTAAAAATGTAATTAAGTCTTTATTTTATTAATAAGAAAATCATAGTTTTATTTATAATAAAAATATAAAAAACAGTAAAAAGTATTTGAAATTAATATTAAATATGGGGAAAACAAAATAAATTAAATAATTATAAATATTAAAAAACTTAAAAAATGTCTATAAAATAAAAAAAATTACCTAAAAATATTTAAAAATATGTAGGTCACTACCATCACGTCCTCCACCCCCAGCACCACTTACTCCGATCTTGGAAAAAAATGTCTATCTTGTGTAAAAAAACGTCACATTCCCCTGAAAGCGTCATGAAGATGGCACTTTTATTCTTCGGAAATATCGAGCTTTTTTTCAAAATTGTCATCACGATAACATTTTATTAACTTGGCACTCTTTTCCGGGGACCGGAGGTGGCGGTGCTGCAAGGTAACTAAGGGGTTGAAGCTGTATATTTTTCATTTATGTTTTTACGTTTTTTAATTTGTTAACTTTTTATGTTTTATTATTATTTTAAAATCCTATTAAAAATGACAAGTGAAAGAGTAGAGTAGGAAGAGTTAGTCATATTTTGATAATTTTAACTTTAAGCTCCTATTAGTGCAATTTTGCTTTTATTTAGTTCTATGGTAGGGAAATCTTAATTTTATTATCTAACGTACAAGTCAACTTTAGTCATTTTTTAGACGGAGAGATTTATACAAGGGTTTAGTCTCTCAATATTACTAAATTAAGGTTGATTTCTAAAAATGTGATCACTTTTACATTTGGACAAAAATGTGATTAAAATAAAGTGACATTCAAATATTCATGTCATTGTCCAATTTTAATGTCACTGCTGTCGTCGGCCACAGTGACACCTCTGTAGTGACAACACCACAGTGACATTTTTGTAGTAATATCTCTGCCCAACCTCTGGCCATAGTGACATCTCCATCTTCCGTCCACCACCGTTGACGGCCACAGTAACACAAAATTACTCTGTCAACCGCCCTCTGGTCAGTAACCACCACCTCCCAATCCCTGCACCACCACCACTACCCACCCCCACACCACCTTCAATATCCCCCATCCCTCAACCCCGCACCACTGCAACTGTCCCACCCCACATGCACCACCGTCAGTTTCCGACAGTCGCTGCAATACCTCAACCCCCTCCCCGACCTTCCCAGCTCCCCTCCGACCTTCCCACCCACCCCCCTTCCTGAACACTTCCAACTCCCTGCATCGTGACCCAACCCTAGCCACCGCCCAACACTGTCCCCACTACCCAGACCAAACCCTAGGCACCTTTGTCCAATACTTCCGCCATCTAAACCCAAACCTTATCCTCTGTTCGTCTAATAGCTACCACCGTCCACCGCTAAACTCTAACTACCACCGTCACCGAAACGTAGTAGCCATACCATTCATAGAGAGATCCGTTCATAGGCGAAAGAAGATCGATGTCGGCCAGATGCTCCACATTGAGCAATGACAGTTCAGATTTGATCTCCGAGAATGGTGGTCTGCGGGAAAGAAAGGAGAAGAAGAAAAAGTGAGTCAACAGAGGAGGCGAGCGGCTCAGGCCGGTGGGCCGACGTTGGCGTGAGTGCACATGCGTGAGAGACCGTTGTCCGCTTGAGAAGGATAGCAACAACTGATGTTTGCGTGAGACAGTGAGAAGGTTTGCTGGTGTAGGCGACGAGCTTTGCTATCTTCGACGGAGCTGGTGCATGTGTAGATCTGGGAGAGGGAAGAAGATATGTGATTCGTAGATCTGGGCGACTTGGTCTCATCCTCATGCGAAAGACGGAGGGAGCGAGTCAGTTTTTTTTGTGAAAACATAAAGTGGTTATATATCTAGAAGGTGCTTGCTATGGTACCCAACAAAAATAGGAGGGTACCATACCTATGATACATTTCATTGGTGCAACTCAAAGTTTTACATTTTATTTGCATTTAAATTATTCAATTGAAATTTTTTTATTGGTCCATGCCATCAAGGTACCATACCTTCAAGGTACCATAGAAATGGCCTATTTAGAATTAGAAACATATGAAGTAATATTAGTGCCATGGTTTCTTAATACAATTCAAATATGAAATAAATAAATAAATACTCCGTATGATTTGATGAATTTGAGTCCTACAATTTCTTTGGATACTACAGAACGAAATGTACGTAATACTTCCTCCGTTCCCTTTTGATCGTAGCGCTCTACTTTTTAGATATGACAATGCACAAGTTTGACGTTTAATCATTCATTCTTTAATCTTTATTAATAAAAAAATTGATTTGTAAAATTTGAAATAAGAAAAATTTAACAATAATACATTAATAAATAAATAATCAAAGTAGATTATGTAAATCTACTTTGATTATTTATTTATTAATGTATTATTGTTAAATTTTTCGATTTTCGAAGGTGGTACTATGTTAAAAAATTCACCAATTTTTCGATTTTCGAAGAGTACTCTGGAAAAATAATTGAAGGGTCGGTGACGTCGTCTTCTTCTGTCCAATGTCTATATAATAAGGATCAAAGCACTGGTCCGGCCAGTTATAACCAAAAGCATTGTTAACGCCACATATCTATCTAAACCGGCCTTTTTATTACTGCCCGGCCGCACCACAAATAAACGCTAACTCTCTTCCCTTAGCTGTCATCGTCTCTTACCGGCTATGGGAGGCGCTAATGGTGAATCCGGCGGCGGGCATATTCCGGCGGCTTTTGATCCTCCCAAGCGGACGACTAACAAATACGCCATAGCTGCTGCTTTTTTGGCCTCTTTAGCATCAATCTTACTTGGTTACGGTCAGTCTTCAATTCCCGTTCAATATTAATATAACTACTCCCATGACCCATCATATAAATTTCACCAATCATACTTCCTCTTGGATAATGACAATCAACTTTGATTAATTATATTTTTAATATGAAATTTATAAATTATATTCAAATGTAGTAATTAATATCATTGTTTGAGTTTGTCATCATTAATCAAGAAAAGTTCAATATGACGAACCTTCTCAAGATCGAGGTAATAAATGGTTTCAATAAAAAAATTGTTCTACACTTTGTTTAATTTGATTTACGGATAAGGAACAAATATAACCTTGTAGTAGTATGAGTATGAGAACAAATATACCCTTATTCTATTTTTCGAAACAAATATCTCACCGAAGTATATGTGGAAGTGCATATATATATACTCCTGAAGTTTTAAAAGTCCAAAAATATCCTTCATGTTCTTATCAAAGAACAAATTTACCCTTATTGACTTTAAGTTCATAAAATAAAATTCAAAAAACACCAAAAATAATTTTAAATTCGAAATTAAAAATAATTTTTTTAAAAACGTAGATGTGTTCAATTCTCCCTTTTATTGAATGTTTTTTATATCACAATTTATTATTGTTAGTATAAAATATCGTTTCAAAACTTTACTATATCTTTTAGAATCTTTCAAAAAAGTGTTAATATATGTGTTGCAATGTATTAATTTTTTGCATTCTTTGCACTATAAAATTATATATTTTGTATGGTGATAAATAGTGTAAAATTACAAAATAGCGAATCTAATTTTATTAAAGGGTATACAAAGTCATAGAATGTTATTTCAAAAAATGTAGAAATGTGTTCAAAATTTCACAACTAGACTAAAATTAATATCTGTGAATTTAAAGTGCTTCATTTACAAAAGAAAAAAAATGCAATTTAAAATCAAAAAGTTAATATTTTAACATAATAATAAATCATTATTTTTAAATTTCAAATTTATAATTTATTTTTGGCATTTTTTGAAATTTATTTTATCTATCTAAAATAAAATATGGTAAATTTGCTTCTTGATAAGAGCATGAGGGATATTTTTGCACTCTTTGAAGCTTCATGGTGTATATACATTTCAACATATACTTCAAGTGTATATTTATTCAGAAAAATAGAAGAATGATATATTTGTTCTTTCAGGCATACTATAGGAATATATTTGAACTTCTTTTCCATTAATGCATTGTTAGGTATTTGGATTTTGAAGTCATCATTAGATTACAAACTCAAATGCACGGGATCTTTTTACTTTTAGAGGACACTCTTTATTTGCGCACGTGGATAAATTCTAATGAGAAAGTACTTTGAAGTGTGAAATGAGAGCCTCAAATTTGGGCATGACAATGCGTGGAGTCCTTCCCGAAAGAAATTCGGTATACAGCAAAATTGCATATAATAATGTCATTAAATAGTGTTATAACTTATAAGTCAACTTACATAAGGATTATCATTAAATCGGAGAAAAATATAGTAAAACAAAATCGCTATACAACAAAAAGTGTCAAAAAATAATTTTAAACATAAACACCATAAATAGGCATTCAAATTGTTTTACACACACACAAATGTTCAGGTCCGGACGTCCGGACAAGAACCGCCGTCCGGACGGTGGTGTTTGGCCATCTTCCCGGTGGAATTTTTTGATGAAACTTTTATGTCATGTTCTTCATCAAATCTAGTTTATCCAAAAAATAATTCAGCTAAAAACTCAATCTGGAAGGTCATCAAATGATTTTTGGAAGTTAACTGCATTTTATATGTATTTTTTAGCGCAGTTAACTTCAAAAAATCATTTGACGACCTTCCAAATTGAGTTTTTAGCTGAATTTTTTTTGGATAAACTAGACTTGATGTAGAACATGTCATAAAAATTTCATCCAAAAATTCCACTGGGAAGGCAGCCAAAAGCCATCGGCCAGACGGCGATTCTGGTCCGAAATTCCGGACCAGAACACTACTCTCTCTCTCTCTCTATATATATATATATATATGTATATATATATATATTTATTGTTCTATATTTAGCGCTTCATATATCTACTTTATAGTTAAGTAGATAGATCAATATTGATATTGTAGCATACTAGCATACTAGCATATCATGATTGAATTTCCCATTTAAACTTCTTAAACTCTTATCCTTAAATTATTAAGTGAAGACATACACAAAGTTCAAAAATTGGACTAAGGCTATGTTTGGCACTCCGAGCTGGAGCTGGAGACTAATGTCTGAAATGATGGCCATTATCTGAATTAGAGACTAATGTCTGGAACTGAATTATAAATTCTGAATCTGAATTGTTAGCTGAATGAAGTATATCCGTTTGGCGAAAAGAGGTGAAGGGTGACTGGAAAATGTAAAATTACATTCAAGGGCATAATATATACTCCTATTATTCAAAAATATTTATTATAATGATCACTAATTTTTCACCTAAATAGATCGATGTTTCATTTGTCCGGCTTATTTGATCCTTTACTCTTGCATCCTAGTAAGAACGATATCGATCTAACCCTTCAACAAGGTTATGCATCCATAAATGTCACCCCATCAAGTTCCTAATTAAGAATGGAGGATGCACACACACTCTGTTCCCTTGGTTTAGTTTTCAATTATTGACTGAAAAAGCTATATTTTAGGATTTTCCTATAGTTGATGTGCATCCAACAAAAGACTTCAGAAGAGTAGCCGAGTATATATCACTCTTGGATAAAATCTGCACTAGATGATTAGGGTAGAAAATAAATCCAGAGAAAAAGAGATAATAGACAAAGAACCACATAGAAGAAGAAATTGAAGAAATCGAGTGAAGAATTCTGCAGGGAAGAACCGAGAGATATGAGGAGGCTGCGTGCAGGGATAATTTAGGATAATTCAATTGGCTGATTAGAGACGCTACGTTTGATAACGTTTCCATTCAGATCTTTATTTTCAGCTTAAGCTCCATGTAGGTTGTTATCCAAACACACATACTTTGATAATTATTGGCTGGAGTTGCAAAATTTAAGCCCTTTATTAGCTGAAATGGTGTGCCAAACATAGCCTAAGTATGTTTTATCCTAGGACTTATTTAGTCATATTACAAGAATAAGTTGATTAAAATTTTCCAAACTAAGATTGAATAAGTCATATTTTAAGAATTTTATCTTTGTTTTAGGAGAGAATGCCCTGAATAGGAGTAAAAAAGTTTTTAAATTCCAAAATAGGAGTATCATGTTTTTTATTCCTTAAATAAGAGTAAATTTCTGCCAAGTTTGACATTACTAAGCTTTAAAACATGACATTTTTTTCCAAACTTGGCAGATTACTCCTATTCAGGGAATAAAAAATATGATACTCCTATTTTGGAATTTCAAAACAATTTTGCTCCTATTTAGAACAATTTCTATTGTTTTAGTCCTATTTAGGGATCGAATATTCCCAATCTTATACTCATTTGTATTTTTGTATTTGATTGCATGTCCTTGCTAGTTTGCACCTTATGACTGAATGTCTCGAGTACGTAGAGCATACTACCTCCGTCCCTTAAAACTTTGCCAAAGTTGACCGGCACGGAGAATAATAAAGTAAAAACTGTGTGGTTGAGATTTGTGCAGAGAAGAGAAATAACAGAAACCACAAAATAATTGATTAAAAGGGAAAGTGGAAAAGCTTTTTGGGACGTCCCAAAAAGGAAAGATGACAAAGTTTTAAGGGACGGAGGGAGTATTATATTCTATGATTAAACTTTGAATTCGTATTTAAATTTCAAATTTTGTATATGCAGATGTTGGTGTGATGAGTGGTGCAGCTTTATACATAAAAGAGGACTTAAGAATCTCCGATGTTAAAGTGGAGATACTTGTAGGAATCATAAATTTATATTCGCTTGTCGGGTCGGGTTTAGCCGGCCGGACATCGGACTGGATAGGACGCCGGTACACAATGGTATTCGCCTCAGTTATCTTCTTTGTTGGCGCCATTTTAATGGGCTTCGCCACCAACTACGCTTTCCTTATGGTGGGTCGTTTCATTGCCGGCATCGGAGTCGGTTACGCGCTCATGATTGCGCCGGTTTACACCGCTGAGATTGCTCCGGCGTCCGTCCGTGGCTTCCTCACTTCCTTCCCAGAAGTTTTCATCAATTTTGGTGCGTACAACTATACGGTATCATTTAAAATAGGATAGCGTACTTATCATTCACTTGATTGACCTGATCCAAATCATTATATCATTTTAAATTTATATTTAAATAATTCAAACGTAACATCTTGATTGATCCATATGGACAAAAGTATGATACCTTTGATGTACCATAAAATCCTCCAAAACACATCGTGAATTATATATAGTTTCCTCTTTTAAACCATTACAAAATTCTTTATCATCATTTTCCAAAAAGGCTAATTTGAGTTTGCGCCTCATTTTATTGTCCACATTGGACTTTGCACTTCTTTTTTTAAAAAAAAAAATCCACCCCAACCCCATATGGAAAGACAAAAATGCCCCTCCATTCACAATTCTGTTGGTCTTCAACATATTTTTGATGAAGAGTCATTTTTATCTTTTCATACGAGGTTGGAGTGCAAAAACAAAGATTTTTAAAAACGGGGTGCAAAGTCCACTTTGGACAATAAACTGGGGTGCAAGCTCAAATTACCCGTTTCCAAAGTAATATGCGTACTATCAACCAATTCTTTTATTATTACCGTAAAAGCAAATATTTCAAATTGTCATTTTCAACATAAATAATAAAGCTTTACTTAAAAAAACTTAAATTGTAATTTCTTTTTAAAATGTTTATGTTTCAGCAAACCATACATTACTCGTATTATTTTTAAGAGCTAAGTAGGTGCTTACAACAAAAATAGTACCCCGACCTGATGTCTCATTTTACTTGTCTTACTTTCTTTTTTAGGTTACATTAAAATATACTATTTCACGTTTTGGAAAGAAATATATGAGACATAACATTTCACTTTTTAAACTTGAATATCAAGTTGTCAAAAAAAACTCAAATATCAACTACTCCGTATACTTTTTTTATTTTTTCAATCACTTTATTAATAATTTTACTTTTGTGTCAAATCAAAATAAGACACATTTTTTTTTACTCTAGGGTGGTCTGGGGAAGGGGGCCTGGGGGACCTGGAGTAATCAGGGCTGAAACTCAGCCCATTGAGTTTCAAACCATTATGTGCCTAGCGAATTTCGAACTCAAGACCTCTCACAGTTTCACTAGACGGTAACTTCAGAACCAGCTGAGCTAAAATGGTGGATTACATTGATTTGAAACTTACTTGTATTTGGATGGTACTTTTGTAAGACAAAACAAAAGACGTGATGAAAAGAGCTACAAGTCTACATGAGTATTTAAGTGAGAAAGCTCCCTTTTTTAAATTTGACGAAGACATGCAATTTTGTGGACAACTAAAGTGGCCGACAATATATCTAGCAAAATATAACACGGAGCAATAATAAATAAACAATTACTCCATCACCATTGATTAATGTAAGAAAAGTATGGTAAATGCACGCTACAAAAAAATACGGGATTGATAGGGATCCAAATTAATGCCAAAAACAGCTTGACATAAGCTATTTGACACGAAATTATCGATAATAAATCAATGTCAAATTGATATCAATCTCGTAATTTTTTTGTAGTGACATTTTAATTACTCGAACCAAAATAGATAAGCTTCGGATAAGTAGCCCTTTTTTGCAACAACTTTGGATAAGTAGCCCTTAGAACATGCCGTTCTAAGAGAACCTTCATTTGTTACTCCCTAATCCCTACCGGATAATTTAGTGTATCTTTACTTGGTCAGCATCTTAAACATCCCGTTCTAATGGAACCTCTCTTTCAAAGGGGGGTTTGATTATTGAATTAAGGATTATATTTTATTCACAATGTCAAATAATGCTTCCCTACTTCTTTTTTAGTTGCAAGTTGCAACATTGGTGAATGTTGAACTATTCAATATTATAATTTGACTACATTTTGTTTATAATTGTATTAAAAAAATTGAAAATTATTTTTTAAATTCTCTCATTTTAAATTTTCAAAATTTATTTGAATTCTATAAAAAAGTTACTAATAGGAATAATAGGAATGAAAGAATTAATGATCAAGCTTGTGTATTGATTAGTGTGAAAAGTAAATCATCGTAATTCAAGAACAGAGGCATATCTTTCAAAAATAGATATTATAATTGTTATTTTTATGAATAAAAAAGTATCTAATTTTTTTAATTTACGCATAACTACTCCTAGTCAGAGATGCCATCATGTAGTGTTCACAATTTAATGAGATATACTTCGTATTATTAAAGCAATTGTCCATAATTGAACAAGTGTAATACGTAGTACAAGTGTAATTTCCCTATTAAAGTTCTCAGTTTGGCTTCACACAGATTAAGAAAATAAATTTGATTTTACTGTGGAGTGCACTGTTTGGACACTTTTTGACACTGTTTTGTATTGTTTTGTTTCCTACAATGGAAGTGTAAACTTAAATAAGTGATATCCCAAAAAGGAAAGTGAAAATAAATGTTTTGTTTTGTTTCTTAAATAATGAGACAATGATGACTACATTGTCATAGCAGTCCTTTACTTCTACGCCCCAGTCCAAAAAAAATTGTTCTTATCAGACAAAAATTTGTCAACTTTGTTTAGGGTAATAAAAACGTAGTCAAAGTTATTTGTTTCCTCTTTATAAATTTGGACCATACCATTTTTATTTTAATGTTTTATGTACAAATAAACTTTGAGCAAGAAGGTTTGTCTAAATCACGTCTTTGTTAAACATTGATCGATTATATAATTGTACACAGTAATATTAATAATGTGAAAATGATATTAAAATGTTCTTGATTAAAAATAGTATCATTAAAGTATAAATTAATCAAGTTTCACATTAATATTTTAGTTAAAATAATGAATCCAATTTTATCATTTTTTAGTGCAAAAGTGAAAGATGCTAAATAAAAAGGGAGTATTATTATTTTTATCCAGAAATTTCCCAACTTTGGATGAATATATACGGAGTATTAATTAATATTAATAATCGGTAATAATTATAACAGGTGTTTTGTTGGGCTACGTTTCAAATTTTGCATTCAAGAATCTGGGGGCTCACTTGAGCTGGCGATTCATGCTCGGCGTCGGAGCAATTCCGTCAGTCTTGCTCGGCGTTAGTGTGTTGACCATGCCGGAGTCGCCACGATGGCTAGTGATGAAGGGCCGGCTAGGCGACGCCAGGCACGTCCTTCTCAAGACCTCCGACAGCCCGGAAGAAGCCCATCAAAGACTCGCCGAAATCAAAGAAGCCGCCGGTGTGCCGACAGATTGCAATGACGACGTCATCACGGTGACGGCCAATAAGTCCGGTGATCAGAAGGGCGTGTGGAGGGAGCTTTTCGTCTCCTCGACGCCGGCAGTCCGCCACATACTCCTCACCGGCGTCGGCATCCATTTCTTCCAACAAGCGAGCGGCATCGACGCCGTCGTCCTGTACGGACCCAGGATTTTCGAGAAGGCTGGTGTAACTTCTGACACCGACAAGCTGCTCTGCACCATCGCCATCGGTTTCACGAAGACCATCTTCATACTTGTGGCGACATTCACGCTGGACAGATTCGGCCGGCGCCCGTTACTCCTAACGAGCGTCGGCGGGATGGTCATCACCCAGTTGCTCCTCGGAACGGCGTTGACCGTGATTGACCATTCCGAGGAGAAGGTGACGTGGGCTCTGACCCTCGCCATCATGATGACCTTAGCTTACGTGGCGGCCTTTTCGATAGGAGCGGGCCCCATCACGTGGGTGTACAGCTCGGAGATTTTTCCGTTGAGGCTCCGGGCGACGGGTTGCAGTTTAAGCACCGGAATCAACCGGGCAACAAGCGGCGTCATTTCGATGACTTTCATATCCTTGTACAACTCTATCACTATAGGTGGTTCATTCTTCTTGTACGGTGGGATCGCCGCCGTGGGGTGGTTGTTCATCTTCACACTGATGCCGGAGACCCAAGGAAGAACGCTGGAGGAAATGGAGGCCTTGTTTGGGACATTCTTTAGTTGGAGGTCAAAACTGAGGGAGATCAATGCAAGCAAGGCTAAAGACAGCAATCTACAACTCCAAATGACAAGAGTTGAGGGTGGTGATGCTAATAAGAATTAAGTAGGTTTAGGTGATTAATTACAATAGGAGTAATTTTTATGAGTGATAATGTATTTGTAAAAGCTAATGTAATGCCATCTTTAATTAGTACTACATCCATGCAACGTGAATAAATTTCTTGTCTAAGCTCATATAAAATTATGTAGTGTTTGTAGATCGATGGGTATATACTTTTAACTTTTAAGTTTTCTTAAGAAGTTTTCACAAATGTTAAGATCTGGGATTCTATTCTAAGAGGTGAGAGTGAATATTGAAAAAGCTAATGCTGAAGTTTTCTTAAGCATCATAAATCATATGCATGAAGTTAATTTTTTAAGAAATTACCCTATATAGGGATGTAAAAGATAGGAAAAATAATGTGCTCTTTCTTTAGAAATTGCTAAATATGGAACTAAACATACACAAAATTCCAAAAATAGTATTAAATACTCCGTATATTTTATTCCCTAAATAAAACTTATTTTATCCTATTAAAATAATAATTTAACTCCTCGGTTTTCTTCCATTATTGGTAGCCCTCGTTGAAGCAAAATTTGAATGGTACACCATAGCCATACATTGCAAAGTTGGGGCGACATTTCTAAAATATTACTCCTTATGAAACTTGGAGTTCTATTAGCTAGAGTATACGGAGTACTACTTTTCTTTCCCATTTTATTAGTCTCATTTGATTTAGACATAATTTACAATGAGACAAGTTTAACAATATTTTTTCATAAAACAATATTATTACATTAATAAATAAAACGTAGTCAAAGTAGAACATGTAAATAATATAAAAGTCAAAGTGTTGCATTTATGTAAGAACGGAGGTAGTACTACTTTTCTTTCTCATTTTATGTGTCTCATTTGATTTAGGCATAATTTATAATAAACTGAAATATTATGAATCACATATTTCTTTTCAAAAGGGAAATGTGCATGACACTTATTTTGGGACAATCCAAAAAAGAAAGTAAGACAGGTAAAATGAGACGGTGGCATAATTTAAAATAAAGTGAAATATTATAAATCACATATTTCTTTTCAAAAGAGAAATGTGCATAACACATATTTTCTACTTTTGTCATGGTTGTTGATCTTCCTTTCTCATCATCACACATCATTGGATCTTCCTTTCTTATCACACATCGATACCTATCACTATTCACTACTAGACTCAGCAATTTAAATCTTGGCGCTATACTCATTTTCATATAAAAACAAAAAATACTTGTTATTCCCTCCGATCCGTATTAAAGTTCTCACTTTCCTTTTTGAGATGTCTCTTATTTAAGTTCACATTTCCATTGTAGGAAACAAAACAGGGCAAAACAGTACCAAACAGTGTCAAACAGTGCACTCCACAGTAAAGTCAAATTTATTTTCTTAATCCGTGTGAAGTCAAACTGGGAACTTTAATAGGGACCGGAGGGAGTATATCAGAAAGTTATAACCGTTGAAAACATACATTTTCAAAATCCTCCAATAGATAGTTTTTGTTGGGTGCAGCTTCTCTACATTTCTTTCTCTCCATTTTCGCTCTATTTCCTTTTTACTTTCTATTTATCTCTACCTTTTTCTATCTTATTCACCAACATACATCACCCTTCATTTTCTACTCTATCTCTCTCATAATAACGGAACTCTCCGGTTAATGGAGAGGATCCAAATTAGTTTTTATTTGTAAGAGTGTAGCAAATACAAAATTTTAATTCTAATACAATAAATGTCAAGCTCATAACAAAAATTCACGATTGTAAGCAATTCTTGTTCATCAAAAACAAATACGAGTATTAGTGTGTAAACCAATATGAGTGGCACGAAGGGTGTACCTAGGAGCAAAGCTTAGGGTGGATCCGTACGATGCAAGATTCTTTCGGATAAACTTTTACCCATAAATTTCTATAACAAAAACGAACAATTTTCATATTTGGGGTAGCGACCCAGCCCCTCCTCTACCGCCCCTGAGTGGCACATAAACCAATGTCTTGCATCAGTAGTCTATGTGAATAAGTCTCTATTTTTCTACTTGATTTTGTCATATAGACAAATGTGTGACCAAACTCCAATCCAACTCATATGCGAAAAGTTGTTACAAAAATTTGGTGCAGTTTTATTTTCCTAGAAAAGACCAATCCGCAAAAATTATATATGTACACTCTAACCAATTCAGGGTTGCTTGCATGCAAATACGATAGTATTGCGTAAGTAAGCTGAACATTTTCTTTTCTTTTTTTGATAATCCTGGAGTCTATGAACTACCATCCAAAGCCCCTAGACAGTTAAGTCCGGATCTGATCACAGTCAGCCTCGTCAGTACTGGCTTCAAAGGACGAATCCAGCAGGACTTACATCACCTTTTAGGCTGCTCCTCCTCCCACCACACGAACTCGCTACCTTCATTACCATCCTCTCCCTTCTCAGCCGCTGAGCAACTCCGTGAAGGTAGGAAGAATCATTGAGAGCAAGACCTCCCTCCTCTCCCCTAAATGTGCCTAGCGGGATTCGAACCCGAGATCTCCGCTAGGACACGGTAACCTTCCACCCAGTGAGCTGGAATGGTTGGTTTAAGCTGCACATTTTCTTAAGAATACTTATTGCTGCAGTCGTAGGGAACCGCGGTAAAAAGTCAAATTCGTATATGTATTTGTTGCGGTTGTTAAGGAAACGCAGCAAAAAGAGTATTTTTTTTTTGAAATTCGGCCACTTATTTGATGCGGGTTTGACCGCCGCAAATACCTCTTTTCTGATTTTGCTGCTCCCGCTATTGCTGCAATCGTGAACCGCAGCAAATGAGTCAAAACGACCGTAACAATGTCATTTTTTTTAGTAGTGGTGTGATTTATGAACTTGAATGGACAATGACTTGATCAAACCACACGATATGACTTAATTGTGAACATGATTTATTCATTTTACATGCAATAATAGATTAAATCTTGATGTATTGCTATTTCCATCAGGATTACCCAATCAATTTGTAAAACGTAACTGTTTATAAAATAGATGTATGGTATGTCAATAAGAGATTGTAGCCTAAAAATAACCTTAAAATGAATGTTTGCTTAATTGATATGGTTTATTAGCATACATGCATGCAAAATAGATAGTCTCTTGTACAAAGATTGATTTATAACCTAGATAGAAAACGTAAGAAATTAACAGTACCCAATGGGTGACGTAAAAATCCTTTCAATGTTATCAGAACATTTAAATAATCTGTTAGTCAATTAGGCATGTTATTAATGAATTAATCGAAGGTGACAACTCCGGTACTCACCTACAAATTGGGATACCGTACCTACCATTCACTTGATTGGTTCAAATCATTATATCATTTTTAATTTAGATTTAAATAATTCAACAGCAGCATTCTGATTGGTCCATGTGAACAAAAGTATGGTACCTTAAGGTACCATAGAATCTACCTTAATTGAAAAGAGAACTTATCCAATTACACAAAAATGGTACTCCCTTTGTCCCGAAAAGGTTGGCCAAATTTCCTTTTTTTGGATGTTCCAAAAAGATTTGTCATCTTGTAAGCAATATGTGACTAAAATTAATTCTCTCTTCATTGCACAAATTTTAACTACAAAATTTTTACTTTATTAATTCACGTGAAAATCAACGTTGGCCAACCTTTTCGGGATGGAGAGAGTATATTTCTTCAGGTTGAAGAGGTCTAAAAGATCCCACTTACACTTTTGACCTTAAACGTGGCATCTCCCATCTATAAAAGTAGGGCCACTGATATATAAGTCGTCCATGGATTTGTCTTTTGTTTGATTTCGAATGATTTATGTTAGGGTGGGTAGTGGTAGTGATTCTCATTCACTCATTTTGGTTTTGTTTGGAGTTTGGATTGAATGATTGGGGTGTGACCATTAACCGTGAACAATAATGATTGGCACCCTAAACGATAGATTACGAAAAATACACACAACCTAAGTCCTATGGCTACTGGACAGGTGTAACAGTTAGTGCATCCCACGTTTGACGGTTACGTAGCTAGACGTCTGGTGCACCCCGCTAAGGCTAACCGCAACGGTGCCGTCAATAAATCAAATTTCATATAATTTATGCGTATTCATTCAATCAATTTAGATTTTACTGTAATCCAGTCACGTCAATATATTCATCTATCAAAGTTTATTTAATTAAGGTCAGATTTTACTGCAACTCAGGGAGTATTATATAACAGTTTTTTTCAATCGTTTTTTTGAGATTTGATTAAGATTTAAAAAAGTCAAACATTCCGATGAAAAAATAAATAAATTTGGAATTTAGTTTTTTTTCTTTTTATTTTAGACCCATTTTGAAAAGATAAGTGAAAGATGTAAAAAGAATATTTTAATCATGAAAAGAATACGGAGTATGAGATATTACCCGAAATAGGACTAAAACAGTTTGAAAATTCCAAAATAGGATTGCCTTGTTTTTATTCCCAAAATAGGACTAATTACTGCCATGTTTAGAAAATACTGCCATGTTTGAAATTTGGTACTGCCAAAACATGGCAGTAATTAGTCCTATTTTGGGAATAAAAAACATGAGAGTCCTATTTTGGAATTTTGAAACTGTTTTAGTCCTATTTCGGTAACTTTCCCAAAGAATATTTGAGTCTAAAAATCTTCAACAGTTAAAAGTTTATATTTTTTTCTAATTTTATATACGTGATATTGGTGTCATATGAAACAAAAAAATAAAAAATTTTGATATATATTTTTTAAAAATTTAAGTACAAATAAAAATGTTATAAATCATTTAATAAAAAGGAGATTTTCTTTTTTCTTGGAGTCCACACCCTCTTCACATCTCCTCACATTCCGTCCTTATTTCGTCCGGGAAGGCAAGACAAGGGAGTGAAAGTAGGGTGCCAAATTCCACCACTTTGGCTTCCATAAACCCACTTTAGCCTCTTCAAATACATAGGGTTGGAGTATTTTTTGGGGTGAAAACATCTAATTTAGCTTTTCACCCCTAGGGTTGCAGGCAGCCTATGTAGCTACACTTATACATCCATTTACATGTCAAATATGTAGTATATTTTGTCTGTGCATAGACAATTTATTATTATTTTAGTAAGGAAAATTGTTTATGACCATGAAATGTCTGTGCATAGACAATCACTTTTTCAGAGTCACATACTGTTCCCTTTATTGAAATGAAAACTAATTTTCTGTGCATAGACAAAATACACTTGAGGTGTAAACGGGCGTGTAAGCCGGCATGTACAAGTAACATTTTTATGAAAATAATAATACCTCAATTAAAAGTGAAACTTATGTGCTTAATATGATACATAAATAAAATAATATGATCCATGAATTTTTTTTACATAAAAGAAAGTGGTGAAGTCTGAAACGAATTGTGAAGATATTTTTAGGAAGAGAAGGGTAAATGTTAAGGGAGATCTACCTATATATGTGTAAATGAAAATTTAGGCTTTAATCTCTCACTCATTTGGCAGAGTATTTTTGAGGCTTAAAATGTTGTTCGGAAAAACAAACAGAAGGAGAGTTGGCAATGGGATGAAGGCTCAAGGCAATTCAAGAAGATTGGAACCGTGTGGAGCTGAGGTAGTATATTTTTTCTCTTTATAATTTCTTTTTATCTATTTAATGCATTTTTATATATTAGTTGAGATAAATACATTATTGTTTTGTGTTATTTGGTTTTAAATTTGTCACTATAGATAATTGATAGGAATCTTAGTAATTTTTTATCTGCGCTAAAGAGGTTTTTAATTGGAATGATATTTTTTTATTCGGTCTATTTAACTTCAGTCTAGTCTAAATTGATATGATTTGAACTAACAAGTGTGTGTTCTATGCATTTTTATAACTGTCAAAGTTTAATCTATTGTGATATGATCCAGTCTAGAATTCAAACTAATCCAATTAAAAATATCCCTAATTCTAATTCGAACTTTGTGTATTACCGAGTCTAAGTTATAATGAAGTCTGTTTATTTTGAAAAAGTCTAAATACTCATAATCAAAACTTTGTGTGAATATATGTACAAATTAATTACCATTCCTAAAATAGGAGACATATACAACAACAACAACAACAACAACAACATCCAAGCCTTAGTCCCAAAAGATATTGGGGTCGGCTAACATGAATCGATACATGATATCACAACCAAAAGGAAAAGAAGGAATAAAGATAAAAAGATAAGCTATTATGAAAAGATAATATAAAAAAGATGAATATATATAAAAATGATAAAATAAAAAGGCCGCAAATAATGCATATATATATATATAAGGATAAAAAAAACTAGGAAAAAAAAAGATGAGGGAAAAAGATTATCAAGATCACTCATTCACGTGAATACCCGCCTTCCACTTAGTTCTCTCCAAAGTCATGCCCTCATCCAACCCCAGAAGAAGCATATCACTTCGAACTCCCCTAACCCACGTCTGTTTGGGTCTTCCTCTCCCTCTCTTCCCTGCCTCTTCTCCACACATCTCAACTCGCCTAACAGGTGCATCACTCGGTCTTCTACGCATAAAAAATAGGAGAAAACACATGTCCATAATCCTACCAGTATACCAAACGTATAACATACAAATTTAATCATATTACATTAGAGTGGGTTCAAGTAAAAAATACGGAGTAGTAAGCTCATGAAAAGCGAGAATACATTTTGCCTTTTAATAATTTACAAATGAATGAATTAGATGAACTTTAATCACAAATATGATGTTAAAGAATGTGCAAATATTTATAGTACAAAATGAATAATTACTTAATATAAAATGCAATCACGGGTGTTAAAAATGATCGTTATTTTTTTTAACCTGTGCACATGAATAACAGACCACAACGGAAGAGCGCTTATTCTCTGCGGTTAGGGTTTGGAGCCGCCTCTTTGATCGGCGAGGTTTACAACGGGAGAGATGGAGGGAGCTTGGCAAGGAAGGTTGGCGGTGTATGCTTCCTTTGCGCAAGACTTCATCGACGTTTCAATGAGACGGGGGAGATGGAGGGTGCTCGAGGGGAAATCGTCCGCGCAACGGATGGGAGCAAAGCCTTCAACGCTAGGGTTTGGAGTCATGTCTTTTCGGCATCAACAATCACAACGATGGTCCGACCTCCTCTTGAACCACCGCCATGGGTTGAACCAGGTGCTAGGGTTCAAGAAATTTATTATATTAGTCATTGTTATTTGATGTTGGGATTCTTATTAAAGTCTTTGTTGCTAGTTTTGTCGAGATGATTAGAATGTTAGCTTTTTTTGTCATTAGAAATTTACAGATCTATATGACCAATGATAACTGTTTCAAGCTCGTTTTGTAGTTAGCAATTTGTGTTGCTCTTTCAGGGATGACCATTTCTATGTTTAATCGTAGAATTTATAGTCGTAATTGGTAAAGTTTAGTTGGTGTATGGTATGATATTTCTTTGATTGATGTAACTTTCCTAAAACTCATGATATAAATATAGATGATTTTCTTTAAAAAAAAATGTGCACATTTATTATGTATTGTGGATACGCTTTTGTGCTCGGCATGTACACTCTTTACATATCCTAATTTTTTGGAACACATTTGTTACCGTTTTCTTTAAAAATTATTCATAATTATTAGAATGCCACAATGTGTCTAACTTGAAATTGATCTCTTCCATTCACTTTTCAAATCAATGGACAAAATTAGTTCTTATTTTTCACGTACGAATCACTTTTTATTTGGACCAAACGTGTACATTAAATCTCAATATACTTTACGTGTACTACAATATTACTCATGAACCGTATAATACTCAAATATGAACTGAGTAAATACATGAGTAGTTAACACATGTATTTTTTCAAATGACTTGCGATGTTTTTAATTGGATTGGTTACTATCCCTTTTAGATCAGATCAGACCAAAATGGATCAGATCATAACATATAAACTACATTAGATCAGACTAAGATAAATAAAACCAAATCACGGCAAAACAAACCAGACTAAAATAGACCAGACAAAAGCAGAACACACCAAACTAAAACAGACTTGATTAGAAAACTTTAGTCCGATTAGAAACACTCATATTTGCAAACGTAATGTAATCAAGGGAGAAGAAATATTAAAGCATTACCCTTGTTAGTGATTGGTTACCAAGTCAAAAACTTTATTGCCACTAATGAATGAACGGTTTACATTTTAAATACTGGAAAGAATCTCTCTGTTAAATAGAATTACATATTGCTCCCAGCCTCAGCATGAGCCAGGAGCTGTTGCTGCTTGAACCATCCTATTAACTTGCATTGTATTTTCCCAAGCCCAGACCACTCTATTTACTGCGCTAATTGCTAAAATATATGCTCCCTCTGTCAAAAAGAAAATAGGGAAAAAGTCATGTCAAATACTCTAGTATTTGAAGTATCAACAATTACTCCATCTTTCCCTCCCATATTCCTTCCACAAAGAGTCTTATTTTAATGGTTTTCTGTTCTGGAAATGACTCATGTTTGGTCAAACCAATATAACTTTTCAAAAAAGCTACAGAAAGATGGAGTAAAAACAAGTTGAATATGACAAACATACCGATTCTACCGTGGCAATTAAAAGAGGTTGAACTTTGGTCAAACCTGGTTTTTTATGGGTCAGGAAGGAGTATTAACTATCTCCAACCCAGAAAAGATTCAAGAACTAAACAAGTAAACAGTTGAGGAGAGGAGTATTGAGTGATCCAGACACTTGTGACTTACCATAAGGCGAGAGAGGTGATGAAGTGAAAAAGGTTCCTCGTCATTTTTCAACACCCTGTTGAATATACTGAATCAGATCATACCCGGCAGTAGTCCACTTGTTGTATGCATCATTGCATGTACGGATCATGAAGTTGGCCGCCTCACGTTCACTCATTTCAGGATGAAACCTCTTCCGCAGGTTTCCAACTGGGTCCCCCCTACTGAAACAAGGCAACCCACTGTCTAGCATCATCACAACCGTGTTAATAATACCGTCCATGTAACAACGAGCAGCGAGGTAGCCTTTCACACACAAACTGCATGAACACACATATCTATTACTACGTATAACTAAAAGGCAAAAGGTGGTGTTTTTCCTGTCTCAACACAGCCAGTCATAGATAGGACACCGTCTCACCTCACAAATTGGAACCAGGTTTCACTCTTCATCACCCCAGAGGGGTCAACTAGTTGAGTCATTTCGTGACTCAGCTTGAAGTGAGCGCTCTCAAATCTCATATTGTTCCCAGGAGATGTCTCGAGAATAAATCCAAAATCAATGTGAACAAGCCTACCAACACTGCATTTACCAAATATGCATAATCACTGCTGTAATTTTCAATTATGTAACCTCATACTGAAAAGTGGTTCACATAATGCCACCTGATATAAAATACTTGAGCCATCGTCTAAAAAAATGTCATGTTTCAACAACCTTTGTAGTCCCAAAAAGGAGTCCTGTTTTATAAGTTACTTTTCATTATTAGAATTTGGAGCCATGCCTCGTTAGGATTATTTGGCTGAAATGAAATGACTGAATTTGAGGAAATATACGAAAGGAGAAATGTTTGGTAATATTCATTTCACTGAAACAAACAAGTCAGCCTATTTTATTCTGATTATTTTGCTTATTCTACTGATTAGTAGAATAAGCTGGATCGTTTTACAAAACAGAGCCTTGAACCAATTTCTGCTAAGGAGTTAGGAGTATAAGTAATTATTCATGTTTAGTAAAAGTTTGTCTCTTGGTTGACTGGACTGGAAATAAACCCAAACATTACTCGTACATGACTCTTTTTTTTGTAAGACGGGTATAAAATAATTTAGTCAATAAGGAAGTGATTTGGTATTAAAAAAGTTGGAGTCCACCCATACTTATCAAATAAAAGGTTCCCGTTATGCCTATCCTTCGGTTGAAGCAACAGGCTAGCAACTGCATAGCCAGCACTACTGATTATGAAGTTCTCGCGGGCAGCTTCAAAACTGGGAGAACCAACCGGCCCAAAGTCCTGTTGGAATATCTCATATAAACCACCATCATTCGTCTCCCCCATTTGACTTCTGCTCCTCGAGTTGGGTACAACCTGCACTTGAGAATAAAAACAAAAACAAAAGGAAATTCCTAATAAATCTGCATTCTCTTGTTAAGATTTAGGTTGGCTGCAATCTTGCAATAACAGTAAGGACAAGTACATATTACACTATTAAAATCAATAAGAAGATTAGTCAAATCGAAATTACTGATGAATCTGCATTCTAAATGGAGTCATCGCATTCGACTTTCTGGTCAAAATTTCCGTTTCTATGAGTAACAAATATAGCTATGCCTTTGGATTCAGAACTAGAGTTGTTATCTTTTGCATTACTACGTATTATGTAGAAAACATCTAAGATTGGACTTCAGGACATGCTCAATTTAAATGTTAAAACAACAGATTAACCAAAAGCTGTAGAAGCACCCTATAGTCAACACTAAATTGCGTATAGCATATAATGTAAGATTGTTGGATAATATTATAAAAAGCATTGTTCGTCAGGATAGCTGAGTAATCTACTTATAACAGCATATGTGCCTTTAATTAGGATTTTGATCTGTTAAACAATAAACAGTAATCCAACGGTTGATCATTAAACTTTCCTAACAGCAGACATATATCATGAAAGACTGATGAGAAGATACCCACGTATATATGAACAAATATGTGTGTGCGCTATTTCTGTCCCATAACTAAGATCTTACTTCAAAATAGCATTCATATTCACTCTAGCAACTTTTTGCTTCAAACATTTCCAACGTCGCCCATTTTTATTGTTTTTGTTTTATGCTCATTTTTGGATATTAATATCTTTTTCTTCTTTTCATTTATCCTCATTTACACACACCCTCTGTCCCATTTTCACTTTGACTTTTATGGTCTGCAATATCGACCTTTGACCATTGTTATTTATAATTATAAACTAATAACACTGATAATAAACACCGGAAATAAATTATAATTTAATAACATATGTAAATATATACACACACACGTATACATATGTGTATGTGTGTGTTAAGAACAAATTACTCAATAGCATTTTCATTCTATAAATTTACTCTGTATAATGTATAAATAATTAATGATAACTTTGACTTCAGATGTAAAACTGAAAGCTTATTTGTGGGAGTGTATTGTTTTAAAAAAACGTGCATTCTACACTGAAAGATGCACAGGTGAAATTAAGATTAACCTCAATTATTCCTCTCTCTGGACCAGTCGGGAGAACTCCATATGGATACAAATAAAGGTTTAGCCCAACAGCTGCAAAGATATCTTTGAGAAGTGAAATAACTTGTAGAGCAAGAACATCTTGCCGACAGTCATCTCCAACCTACATTACATGAAAGTAGCACAAAAATGACCTTTGCCAAATTAATTTTAAAAGTTTTTAGCAGAATCCTAGTTTTGCTTGAAGTAATTTTCTTAATCTCGTATATACTGATAGTTCTTTCATTTACAAATGGATTTGCCCACAGCCACATCCAACCCTTTACCAACCATACCTTGAATATGCATGCCTGAGGCTTTATATCATTTTGATCCCCGTCTTTATCTACAACATTAAATGTTATCATGATAGGAACTTTTGCGGCTGATTGTAAGGGAATTCCACTGTCAACTTGAATACCCCGGACAAGTTTAGAGGGATCAGTAGGGAGATAAAGGTCATCTCCTTCCACCTGAATTTTCTCCAACTCCCTGTTTGGAATTTATGGTTTAGTCACCGATATAAGCATATGAATCGACAAGTTTGTCTATTCCCTTTACCTCCGAATGCCATCTCGTCTCTCCTCCTTTGGAATTGGATAAAGAACACCAGATATGGATGTGACCTTGTCAAAGAAATCAAATTCTCTCTGAAATACATCTAGAGCATGGGAGTTGAAACCATCAATTATATGCTGCCTAACCACAGGTAGTAAAGCCTGAAATTCATTGTTCTGAAAAACAACCAAAAACACTCAAGTGACTTCCACTTCTTTTCTTCATTTATACACGCACACAACTTTACTTCATCATCACATTAACTGTATCATAAAATGAATCAATTTTTCAGAGGCGTCACACACAGACAAAATATGTAGATGTAAACAATGAACACAATGCCCTGCAACACCACCATGTCAATATTAACAAACAAGGATTCGTCTTGTTTAGAATACAAAAGACAATTATAAACTAAAGGTGCTATATATCAATATGGAACACAATGCGCTGCAACACCACCATGCCAATATTAACAAACATGTATTTAGTCTTAGAAGATAAAAGACAATTATACTATAGGTACTATATCAATGTGGAACACAATGCCCTGCAACACAAAAATGTGAATATTAGCGAACAAGGATTAGTCTTGTTTAGAATACAAAAGACAATTATAACCTGTAGGTGCTATATATCAATATGGAACTGGCTAACTTCAGCTTAAAGGGAGTTCATCTTATTTAAAAAAATATATATAGTGTATTTAAAATATGAACCCAGCTCTTTGTGACATTAACAGATTAGGAAGTTAACTGGTGGAATCAGTCAAACACTTGAGGGATAAAAGCCGGTCCTCAATATCCACACATACATACCTATTTTTATGTACATATATGTGTGTAGACAATATTCATATGCACATCATACACTTACAGGTTGTATTGAAAATTAAACTCTATACAACTTCCTCTTTATTTCTTCAGGACCGAGTTTAACGGTTTAGAGAAGGCAAATTTTCCTTTTAACAATAAAAGCCCTACAATGACAATGGATCCTGTTTCTCGCTAGAGCATTAAAATAATTAATTGACCGATAAATTAAACAGGCGTAGTGGCATACCTTAACAGAGGCATCTTTGCCTAACTCTTTTCCTGGCTCCAGTTCACAGGTCTCTCCCTGTTTTTCATTTGTTATGAAGTCAAAGAACTTTAAAATCAAACTAAAGCATGTTTATCTGAAACTATGAAGAAGAAAATACTTATGTCATTACGATTGGTACTCTAATATAGTGACATGAAGAAAAGGATTGAATCACTGAATTAACAAAGCAGAGTTTCTTATACCTGTAAATTCCATATCAGAATATGAGCAAATACATCACTCCGTTGGGTGGCTCTCAGTAAATACCCTTCCACTAATTTCTGCAAAATCATCCATTGATCAGAAAGAGTTATTCATGAATAGCAAGTTTTTTAATAGCATGGTACGTTTATTTAAATAATATGGCACAAGGATTCTCAAATGAAGCCAATTTTGATATATTAGTTTTAAATATCTATTGCATACATCAATTGCACATCCAAATAGCTGAAAAGGAAGGATGAAAATAGACTAGAAACCTCTTCATCATATCTTAATGCCTGCACCAGTTGAGGCATGAAGAACGTCACACAGTCCGGAGGATAAGATTCCAGCACCCTTAGAACGTAAGCCATCACACGAGGATGCCCCTTATATGGAGGTGTAAGGAACTCCAAAGCCATTGTGATTGAACAGGAAGCCCAGTGCGGCAATTGTTGCAAAAGTGCAGAATTTTCATCGATGGCTTTCGGAGTGACAAAGTATGGCAAAGCTTCAGGTATGCTACGAATCTCCACTATGTGTGACTGGAACAAGATATTTTTTCAAAATGAAAAAACTTTCTCACATTAATATGAACAGGACAGTGAATAAAGCTAATTAAATGAAGATCAACTTTATCCAAAAGAGCAGCTACAAGTAGCCGGTGTTAAAATAAAACAGCAAAATGATGGAACCCAACCAGATCACAGACAAGATATAAGAGTATTATGAGAAAATAAGCAACAATGGTATTGAGATGAACAAGCAACCAAGGCCGGAGCCCCCAAAAGAAAGAGATAATATATCTCTAACTTCCCCGTCAAGACAACTTCTGTCATACAGCCTGCCTACTCCCCCCCAGCCTTACTTCTATTTATAGTATTCTTAAAACAGAAAGTGGTTATTCATTTAATAACAAAAAGAAAAGAACCCAAGACTCGCAGCTTATTTCCTCCTCGAGTACACTCTTCCAAAATATTGATCACCAGTGTTCGGATTAGATGGGTCTCTATCAATACTCCCCCCTTTGACAACCACCTTGTCCTCAAGGTGGGAAATATCTGAGTAAGAAACAGTCATGCCAGTACGTTTTATCCTTGCTCCTCTGCCTTCCCAATACTTCAGCTCGGATAGTTTTCTTCGTTTTGGTAACCACTCAATCTCTTTGTCAACATGGTGATCCTTTTGGCCACTTTCTTTATCTCCTTCACTGCCCCATGTCTGATCTCTTGCAGAATCTCCAATTGAGAATACAAAGTCAGCTTCGGGCCTGTAAGTCTTATTCTTCACAGCAGCAACCCAGGAAGGTAACAAAAAACTTGGCACATTGCCACCAGACCAACTCCATATGCATAATCCTTCTTCACCAACCTCATCAGTAAGAATCCTTAGTAATAACAAACCACCATCATCCACCATCTGACCAATAGCTGTTGCATGCACAGAATCTCGGTTCATACTTTGACCATAACAATCTGCATCTCCAATGAATAGAACACCTTGAAGATAACAGTTTTGTATGAAATTCTGAATTATGGTCTCAAAGTACTGTTTATTGTTGGAATGATCAACCAATGCTGAAATGATATCCAATACAAAGATTTGAAAATCTGACTGTCCAGCCAAACAGTTGAGCATGACAATCCAAACTCCTGGAGCCAGTTTCACTGTCAGTCCCATAGGTTGACCATTTACTTCAGCTTCCCTTCCTTTAACCCTTTTTGGCTTTAAAGATAAATTCATGAGTTGTTCCCTCTTGGAGATATTAATTCCAGCAATCTGAATAGTAGGGTCCAGATTCACACTGCTTCTACTCAACCGGTAATTTGAAATAGGGCCAAAAGCCTTGTCATGATTCTTAAATTTGATAACAACACAGAACTTCTTTATTGCATGATTTTTTTTTCCTGACTGCTATCCAGAAGGAATTCATCATCCCAATTGAAAACTGATTCTTCAAATGAAATTATCTGTGGATCATCCTGCACCCATGATTTTGCCAAGGCATCCGGAAGTATTATAACACAGTCACCCACCTGAGCTTGGTCCGAACTTTCAGCATAAGCAACACACTTCTCCCTCCAAGGAAAAAATGAGTAGTCTGTTTCATGCTCTCCCCTACAAAAATAAAGTGTATCTGCCATGCCTTCACCCAGTAAAGCAGGTCCAGGAAGTTTGATATTATAAATGACCTGATCTAGTTTTTTATCTGGTTCAGATGAATCAACAGATTTTGGCACGGCTTTCACTAGAGTCCAATAATAAATCTTATCACCTGTCCTTTTTGACCTATCTGCGCTTGTGACCTCCTCCTCCTGAGTTTTCGGTTCTGACAATCTCAACTTAATGTTCCTTGTTGGCGATGAAGTTCCTGGTGATCCATTATTGGATTCAGCTTGGTCTACGGTTCTGAAAACTGATGAAGCTTGCGCAGGGTGAGGAACGGCTAGCGTCGCCGAGTTGTGACATGCGGCCAGAGACGACAATTTCGGACTGGTCGTTGATGATAGGTGAGAGGCGGCTACTGACGGCGAAGAGTCTGGCGAACAGGAAGAAGATGCTGGCGATTGCTTACTGGGACTGTGAGACGCGGCTTGCGACTGCGACGAAGACTTCTCCCTAGCAGCTGGAGTTCGTCGCCTGTTAGTTCGCGACTCAGTATGCGAACTGGGAAACGATTTGCGATGCGAAGAACTATGCGCAAATTCTGACCTATGCGATCTGTTTCCCGATCGACGTTTACCTCTCTCCACCAAGGTCGCTAGCGTAGCTCGTATCTCTGCTATACTTTCCGCCAGAGTTACCTTAGCTGCACTTAATTCCCGTTGATTTTTTTCCAGATTGTTCAATCGTTTTTCCATCCTAGCGCACGTAAAGATCACCCAACGATCAACGTGCTCTGATACCACTGATAGAACCCAACCAGATCACAGACAAGATATAAGAGTATTATGAGAAAATAAGCAACAATGGTATTGAGATGAACAAGCAACCAAGGCCGGAGCCCCCAAAAGAAAGAGATAATATATCTCTAACTTCCCCGTCAAGACAACTTCTGTCATACAGCCTGCCTACTCCCCCCCAGCCTTACTTCTATTTATAGTATTCTTAAAACAGAAAGTGGTTATTCATTTAATAACAAAAAGAAAAGAACCCAAGACTCGCAGCTTATTTCCTCCTCGAGTACACTCTTCCAAAATATTGATCACCAGTGTTCGGATTAGATGGGTCTCTATCACAAAACCAACAGGCCCAATTATTCTACACTGAATTGAGCGGATTGACCATTGTTGCGGATGGTCTTGGTTATAATAAATATGAAACCAACCGGTTTGGTGTGAGAGGATTTAGGTTTCAGTTTCAAACCAAATGACCAAAATAGAAATAGAAACGATAACAACAATAATAATAACATCAAATATGATGATGCTAATTGTTCTTCAATTGAAGTAATTCATCTCTTATTTCATAGGGGTTACTTATGCACTGGACACGTAGTGTAGGCCAATTCAGCTCCCAGTATTTCTTTGGGTATGGGACTGCAGTTGATCAGTTCCCAATATGGTAAATGTCCAAATCTACATTTTGAAAATTTAATTTTTTGTCCTTTTGAATGTAAGCTTCCAAGTAAATTGCGGGTTTGAAAAAGAAGTCATATTCACCACTTTGTTTTATTTAAGCTCTAACTTGAGAAGATGGAGTACGCTACTGACATGAAGAGCATCATCAAGAGAATGAAAAAAGATAAAGCACTGGATAGTTGAAGCAGCTTTGCTGGAATAATTTTAAAACTTGTACATGTGAACTTATGAATGGCTTATTAGTGTGAAGTTTTTTGTTCTTCGTTGTGAAGTATGTCAAATTAAACTAGGATTACAACATCATTCTATTAAAGCTTAAACTGATTATAAAATATGTTTCCAAGGTATCTATCAGACTGCAGTAAACCAAATGACCCACATCGAAATTATGGTGTGGATTGGTGCAGATTGGCTTTGAAATAACCAGACGGTTGTTTCATAACAACCAAACCGACATTACAGAATTCACACCGTGAATACCCTTGGTATCAAGTGTGATCTAGGATTTGCATGAAAGGATGAGTCTGGTAAAAAAAACTAATAATTAAATAAAGAGTAGAGCAGAAAGCTGAAAATGTCAAATGATGAACTAACTCATCTAAATTTCACTACTGCAGTTTATGGAAAAACTGAAGGCAACATTTTTGTTTATCGCGTCTAACTGTAAAATGAAAATACTCATTTTTAAGCCCATATTGTTGGAAGTGCATACCTGAACCAATTGGGTCAATTCACCTCTCAGAGCATTATTAGTGGGAAACCTTGAAGCAAGTCCAAAAGCTATCCGAGGTTCAACAGAAAAGGCAGTCTTAGTGTACTCGACCATTTTCTCTGAGCTAATTTTAGGCCGCAAAGTACTTTCCCTGATATGTCAAAAATACATAATCAAATGTCTTACCATAACAAAGTCTGAACATAAATGTAAAATTAGACCATGGTTTACTTAGCAACAGGGTGTGCCCAAACATCAAGCCTATCAGCCTCATGTTGGCATAGCATCAAAAGTAACTGCTTCCGTTTATCTCTTCCAGCTGCATAATTCTCGATCTTACCCCAAACTGGGTGATATTGATCTTTCTGCATAAAAACTACAAAAAACTTGAATGTGCAAAATTAACTTAAGCAATGCTCGCAATCTCTGTAGGTTTAAACAATAAAGAGCCAGAAAAAAACATTTCCTGACATGTTATGCTTGGCAGGAAATTTCTGAGATCTTAGAGCATTTGATATAGCATAGATTTAAGTGAAGTGTTGTATTCCATGTCAAATCTATTCTACAACAATGAAATTACCATATCATTCAAAGAGCTTCCATTTTGAGGTCCATCGCCCTTCGCATCAAGTAGATTATCCGATGGATCTTCTAAAAGATGATGGACGAACACGGAAACAGATTGACCCTCACTCAAGGCGAAATTATTATTTCTCATGTCATACCAGTCAGGTTTACGAGCAAACCAACCCAATGCAGCCCTAAAATCACCAAAAGAAATAACTCAAATCTGCTACATATCACCAAATGTGAAAGTTATCAATCTTAATAAAGCCTCATTGGCACAAAAACTACAAAATTATGAACTAACAATCAGTATGATTGAATGCTAAAGGAGGTTTTACTACAAAGCTTAAACAGTGAAGAGAATAAGAAATCAAATGATAAGAGTGGGATTGCAAAGACAGATGTGTTGTAAATTTGATGCATGTTTCAAGTCCCATGCCCCTCACTAACAACAAGCTTCCCTCATGTCACAGAATAAGCAACGATTCATACAAATTGAAATTTTAATAAAAAAGAAAGCCCTTATGAAGAATAGATGTGGCTACATGTCCAGGTACGGGAAGAGTAACATTTTAAGATATGAGACATGGGTATGGTGGGGCAGGGTAATCCTAGCTCAAAAAAGGTAAACTCTTTGAAAGTATGAACAAATGAGTTGTTATGGGGTCTCATATTCTCCCTAAATAACTATTGTTGTCCTCTCATGGGGGGAAGCTGTTTCATTTCATTAAAAAATTGATTGTAAAATTTTAAAGTTATTCATCATTATTGCTTTATATACTACAACAACAACAACAACAAAGCCTTAGCCCCCAATAGAATTAGGGTTGGCTAACATAAATCGACATATGAAATCGGAGCTAAAAGATAAAAGAAAAAATGATTTATATACAATCTTCAGAATTTTGTCTTTACAATTTATTATTTTATTTTCATTGACTTCAATGACTTGTCTTTTTAAATTGATGTTGTCAAAGTTTCAACCAAACTCATACAAGATTAACTGTTTATCTGATAAAAAAAGACTCCATATTAGAAAAAGGGACACATTATAGGCGTGTATGTATGTGCTCCGTTGTGTCCCACACGCATGCTTCACCTGTTCGGCTGTTTGGACTTCGGAGGTGTATGTGCTTCATATGACAACACCAAAAGTGAATTTATGTTTTGAAACAGACTAGGGATTTATTTCTCAGATCATGAGAAAGATTAAGAAATTCAATTACATCCTAAGTCATATGGTCTGGTTGCACACACACACAACATTAGGAAAAAATTATATATAAAACCATTTACCGAGCAAATATGAAGAGCACAGAAGCACTTTAACTTTGTCAAGTAAATCATCAACTGAGCATCTGGTATGAAAGATGCTGTCAAGAGAATGCTTTTCAGAATGCAGAGGGAGTAGGATCTACCTGTAAATCCTGTCTTCCAGTAGTTGAAGCCCAGCCCTGAAATTCCGCAGACTACCTTGATATTTATAAGAGCAAAATTTTAGCCCTAAAAGCATGAGAGTGAAAAAGGTTCCAGTTGCAGATGGATGACGTGAAAAGCTCCAGGGTAGCTTTGTGGTTCCCTGTAGCAATCGACCAAGTAATAGAAGTTGCTCGAAACTATCATGGCGAACCACCTGCAGTCATAAACAAAAACGATGGTGGGGTAAGGTGGCATAAAGTGCATTTTGAATAACCAGTTGTTGGTAAGCAGATCGATAGCAACGAAATCTATCAAATTGTTATCATTAACTTAGCAAGAGTTAATAAATAGGGTAATTCCCAAAAAACTAAAATAGAAATGAAATATTTGAAACATCAAGTTTATGCTGAATATCTCAAGCAATGATGGTAGCTTGGTTCATGCAAAATAGTGCCTAGGGGAATGAAAATGAACAGGATCATTGGAGTTGTTATTTTTAGGGTATTCTACACTACAAAATAGATCACTTGAATGCCATGACTTCACTACAAACATGAGTGACTGTGACCAAAAGCTATATATAGATAACCTCAAAGCGGTCCATAAAATATCCAAGCCATAGTCTGTGGGCCATTATTTGTTCAACATGGTCCTTTACAGGAAGCAATTCTGGCTCCCCATGTGCCAGATGAGGCCTTAATTTAGCAGCAGGACTAGAATCTTGTGCTTCAGATGAAAACAGACCTCGTCTAGTATCAACTGTCCACAACCATGCATCAACTAACTCAGAAAGGATAAGAGGACCATATTGAGGAGCAGCCGAAACCAGCCACGTCCAAGTAAAAATACCAGTCTCCATTGCATCAGGTGTTAAGATATAAGCTGGGCACCAGCAAAGAAGACGTAGAAGTTTTGAAAAGCTCTCAATATTTGCTTTTGTGTCTGATCCCTGAAAAAGCAATGCCCCATCAATTTTCAACAGTAGCAATGAGAGAGATATTTCTTATTCTTCAATGAAAAAATAATCCAAAAGTAAACACAATGTTAATCTTAAAATTACCAGATCTGAAAGAAGCAAAGCGGTAGCTTGAGAGCATGTTTCTCGGAATGATGATTTATCTACCACATCACCTTTTTCTGCTATGTTAACAAATTTCTGGAGTAAACGCACAAATCTTGAAAGCAAAACTTCACAAAAGGAGCCATTTTTGGACTGTGGGTTCTGAGAGAGAGATTTCAACCCCAAGGGTGCAACCTCTCCATTTCCAACTGTGGGCATAGAATCCACCCCACCAATGGTGTCATATAAACGTCTCATGCCTGCAATTTCTCCAGCATGGTTACACTTCACAGTCGCACTAACAATACCCGTACTTAGTACCTCCAAGTTAAATGCTTCTGTCAATTTCAAATTGGCACCAGAAGCTGCAGCTGCTGCAGCCATGACTGCTGGAATATTTGCAGTCTTTGTGCCGGACCAACAATCATTTTTACCCGTACCGATCTTGATCTCAGATAAAAGTGAAACAACATCTGTCGTAGGCTGTGCTTTCTGCAAGGTGTTTGCGGTGCATAGCCTCTCCTGAAGAAGGCCCTGACTAGTGCATGGAGCATATGATAGAGAAACAATTATCCATTCCCGAACCGTCTTTTGGCATAAAGAGCGAACAGTTGCAACCCAAGCAGGATCATTGACGAGAGCTGAAGAAGGATCATTCTGAAGTGAGAGTAGTAGTGAATCCAGACAAGAAGAGTTCCACAAAATCTGCATGCGTATAAACATTATGTGCAAGTGATTAGCATCCAAAGGAAAAAACAAAGTACTTCACATATTAAAAAGTGGAAGCAGTGATGGGATTGAACCTGAGGGAATCGGTCTCTAAGTTGATTCAGCAAATTGACTGAGATATCTCGCACATGCTCATCCCTCTGACTTAAATTTTTAATTAGAAAGCATGCATGAATAGATAGAGTAGTTTCTCTAGTCTTAGAATCTTGCCCAGTCCCAGATGTTTGGTCCTCCTACAGCATAAACAAATAAATAACTTGCAGTAATAAAGAAAATTACCAAGGCTATGATGATAAGAAGTTAGGTTTCCCACTATGTGACTATTATGTTTTTTCCTAATGTGATCATGTTTCCTATGCATATTGATACCTCTCTACTCTTATGAGCCACTATTGAGTGTCTTAATTAGTAATACACCACTAATGACCACATGGCTTTTATGTGCAAACTGCATACTCATATAATTGGAATCTATCATTTGTTTAGTCATGGTGAGGTGTTTTTCCCACTAAATTAATACACAATTAAAAAAATTAGTGGACTTTGAAAATTTTGAGGTAGGCTTAATTTCCAAATGTAAATGCCAGTGCCAGTACTGATTCCTAACAATTGCGATGTTTTTAGGCATCAAAAGAAACAGCATGATATTTCATTTCCCCCCATTAATATGTAATATTAATAACTTTCATTTGAAAATGGTCTACAAAAACAAAATGCAGTAAGAACCTAAAAAGCTTAGCAATATTATACGCAAATATGTGCGAGTGTGTGTATCTCTTTCCAATACTAATATTAAAAAATTATTTTTTAAAAAAATCTAAAGTGCAACAAGGTTCAGACACATTTTGGCACAAGCCGAATGGGCATAGAACACGAAATGAATAAAAAGAACTGTATGAAATGGGGATAGAGCTAGCAAGGTGTGACATGGAAAGTGGGAAGTGCAGTTAGAAACATAAAGTTCTTGGGTGGTTTTAAAATTTTGGGGCATAATCAAATTATCAATGGTATATATTTGATGTCTAGTCTTCTTCAAAAACATAAGGTATAAAATGATAGGAAAGCTGAAGCTCAAGCCCCAAAAAAAATTTTTGCATCTTTCAGCAAACGTGTCAAAGGGGTTAGACCTGGAATGCAACCTAAAAAGGTGCAAGCACATGCAACGGCACACACTTAATAACGAAGTATTACAGAAACTTAGAACTCATATGGACTAATAGATACCAGCCATCCTAATGCAGTTTCAAAAGCTCTGTGTACAATTGCTACCAAGCACTGGGAAACTGCTGGCATAAGATTAGGACTTTTCAAATATTCAAAAACACAGCTGAAAGAACTTCGAGAAGCGGTTGAATTAGGGTGCACATTCAGGATTCCGCCATTGCTACTAAATCGTATTATCTCTAAAAATGCCACTGCAAGTAGATAAGTTGTCTTCACACCTACATAAGCAACATAAGAATCATAAAGCATCTGAACATGCAAGTAAATTTATTACGGAGTGTAAAAGAAGTTCGCAGTATCGCAATTTTACACATAACTTAAAATTGACATAACCTGAAATGGTGCTTAATGCTGAAACATCTACACGACCTCCTAATGCAGCAGAAAGAGCAGCCCTCTGGCTAAGAGCATCTTTCTCATTTCCAGTTCCTCTTCGGCTATTTGGGTTATGAAGAGCATTGAGCTCCAACTCATCTTCAAGCCATTTCACAGAGCTCACAACCTGTCAGAAAGTATCTCAGTCTCAAAGTACCAAAATAGATGTTAATTGAAGCTTCTGTTTCCACAAAAAGGAAACAAAAAATCAATGGATTGAAATAAATAATAGGACATAACTCATTTGATTTGTGAGTTTTCCTCTCTCCTCATCTGCAATGGTTTCTGTTTCTCAGAATGAGACATCCTTCTTTTGAACATTGATTTAATTACATATCTAAACAAGCACTTTTTGAGTTCTTGTAAATAGTTTGTATAGGTGAGAGATAGGACAAGCATGGATAAACTTTGTTAAAAAATGTCAGTGCAAGAATTGTCCGCATTCTAGCATACTAGCAATAAGGGATTTTTCTGATCCTATTAATCTGATCCTAACAAGTTTAGATGGTTTCTTTAACTTGGGAGAATTTTTTTTATTATAGTAGAATGCTTGGTACTAACCATCTCTTAAATTGTGATACATATACCAAAAAGAGAGAAGAACCAAAGAAAAAACAAAGAAACCACAATGACAGCAACAGAAAAACCACAAAATTTCCTTTTTTTACAGTAAGATAGTTGTTTCATACATTGATGATCGATAGCTATACACATTCTTTTCCATTGTGACAAAAAAAAAAATAGAATAGTAACCGTTGAAGTCTCATGCAGTTTAACTTACAAGTGGTGGGGTCCCATGTGAAATGCACTGTACAGCAAAAGACCACTGAGCATTCCCATCTGATCCAGCCACTTCTTGAAGTACAGTTGCTCCTGTATTTCCAACGCTGTTTTGTGCAGTGTACACAGATTTCGTAGTAGTCTGATTTTTCGTTACTGGAGGAGCTAAACCAAAGAGAGCAATGTAGAACCACAAATTCCTAAACAACTTTAGAAGTGAGGGTTCAATATCTGAAGTGGGATCAAAGTCAGAACACATTTCCGCTACTGCAGGAAGTAAAGGCCCAAGACAATCTGCTCCGCTCCTATACAAGATAACTCTCCTTAGTTTCTTAATAAAAAATTATAAATCATTCTTCACCAAGAGATTCTTACCTTCCATTTTTTGACTCAGAAGCTAACCCCACATCTGAGCATAATGATAGCAAACGGTGGCGATAATCTGTCCGCAGCTTGGGGTTGGTGAGACCACTTGCAATCTGAAGAAATCCTGCAGGAAGAGTCTAGAATGTGATTGCACATGTAAGCACCCGCATAATACCAAAAACCTCTTAAATTATCTGAATGAGTAATAACGTGAATATCAAAGGAGACATACTTCTGTACGTTCTTTTGTGGCTTCTTCAGGTAAATCTTTACTTTCAGCTGAGTCGATAGAAGCAAGTTTACTCATATAGCTCCGTGTCATCAAAACAATAGCTTCACGGTAGGACTTTTCAAAGCCTAAAGTCGCCATACGAGAGACGGCATCAAGAAGCTGCAGTAACTCAAGAAGTAAATTTCAAGATAATGAAAAAATTAAACAAATAACTAAAAAATTAGAACAATAAATCAATATAAAAATAAATAATTGAGGCAGATGTTACCCATTACTAGATTGCTCGACAATTAAAATTCAAGTGTACTACATTACAGAAGATAAGATAAGTACTTGGAGCCTTAGGAATCCTGGCATTGAAGCTTTGCCCTCTTCTAAACTTTCAACAAACAATGGTAAAATCATGTCTACGACTTCAGGCTTTTTAACTGAGACATTGATCTTAGCTAGTAGCCGTATAACATTTAGTTGAACAGCAGGAGCTGCCTGTTTCTCCTTCTCTTGCTGATAATATAGGCATATATAAGGAACAACAAGCATAAGAAAGAAGAAATTACAAGTAATGCCAAAGAAAATAGCAGGAAATATTATTCCAATACAAATCCTTAATGTAAAACAATCAGGCCTTGGCCAGACAACTCAATAGTCAATAATCATGCACATGAGCAGCCTTCCACGCACCCTTTTCCCACATACTTGAATAAAAATGTCTGTATTCTCCAGTAGCTCAAAAACCCCAATGTAAAATTTAAGAATATAACAAAAGGGAGGGAAAAAATATGTAATAAGTACCTTTTTGGGAGTTCAGATACCACACTATTCTAAAGACCCCTACCTTGAGTGTAAAGGGAGGAAATGAATTCTAAATTCAAAGCAAATGCATATTTTTGTCTTCCTTCAAATATCATGTTACCTCTTCATCATAGTCATTCCTTTCCCGAATACATGTAGCTAAGCCCAATATGAAAGTTTCCACAGGAGACCGATCCATTTTCCAGCCAAATTCAATTATCTCACAGCTTGTCTTTATGACACTCTCAAACATGGCCTCCTGGCTGCTGCTCCAAGTGTCGGCCTGTAGGTTAAGGCAGTAAAGTTGAAGTTTTACTATGGATGTGCAATTACTACTGAAGGCAGCTTCAATCAAATAATAGCATACCCTGGCACATGTAGCAAGCACAAGAGGTTTAAACCGAATTAACAAAACACGGAGTAGTTGACCACTGCGAGCAGTAGCAGCTTGGGAGATTCCAAAAAGCAGTGAGCTGAACAGCTCTTCACAAGCTCTTAACTTTCTCCATATTGACAGCAAGCATGCTTCAGCCGCCTCAATCAACAGTGCAAGTGCTCCATGCAGCAACCTCTTTGATGACTTTCCATCAGAATCAAGAGATGGAAGGGTCTTAATCTGTAGCCGTAAAGCTGCTTGATAAACTGAGAGCTTTGTATTGATCCTAACTTTCAGATATTGTCCTTGATCTGACCAATCACTTTTCCGTATCTGCATCAAACCAATCAATCAAGGAGCTCTTTAAAAAATATTACTTCTTTCATTCACAAAGATTTCAATTTTTAAAAAAGCAATAGATAATTCTTCAACTCAACCTTTAGAAATGACACCATTGCTTGCAGTTGATCCCTGACAATACCTCTCACTTGTTCCATAAGTGTAGCATCAATTGGCACTTTATCCATTATGTGACCTATCAATCTAAAAGCCACTTCTCGTTTCTCAAGGCTCGACATAGGCTCCTCCTCCAAAGAAGCGGTGGTTTGTCTAGGGGCTGTGGTTCTTCCTCCATCATCAACATGGCCCATATTTGAAGTCAATAATTCCACATTGCTCTTCCAGACACCACTGCTTCCGTTGCTACCAGCTGCCTCTCTTGGAGATCTTGGGACTGGGATCTCAAACCTCTCAATCATAGTGGATATTAACTTATCTGCATCTAAGGGGGCTATAGGAGGAAAGTTCCGAACAATGGAATCCAACAAAGTCTTTGATATCCTTGTGTCTCCGCTCAAGTTGGCTACTGCTGATGTCACCATATCCCCTGTGAATCGCCCAACATCTGTAGCAAGATCCGGAGATATTTCTGATGCTCTGTAGAGATACCCTAAAAAATCGTCAAAAAAGGAAGCAATTGCATCGTCTCGGAAAGAAGGCGGCCAAAATGACCGGATAAAAGAAGAAGGAATGGAACGATAGAAGGCTATGGCCAGGGATTTCGGCCTTTCATCTTCGCAATTGGAGCATCTAGAGAGGAACCGAGTTACGGCGAGAACGGCATTCAGCTGAGACCTTGAGACGCAGGGAGAACCAACGAGAAGTTCCTCCGCCGATGGACACCTGCTACAAATCCAAACTAATTTCTTTTCGAATTGAATGGGGTTCTCAGCGATGAGATCACATAGCTCCATCAACGACTCCATTCTCAACGACCATCCACGTCAAGGCGACAAGAAGTGAAAAACTGAAGGGGGAAATGTCGAAGTTTCATAACACGATCATCGGTTCCAATGACAATGTCCGTATAACCTCCAGCAATGCAGATCAAATGTATGCGTAAAAGTTACAGAGAAATTCTAGTGGAGCTAGCGCCTGAGAGTGGGCGGCCTGATTCATTCGTCATTTCGTTGCTGTTCGGCTGTTTGCGCGCTGATGACACGACACATTGCGCGCCTTCATCAATTCCTTTTGTTTCCTCAACTCCGGATTTGTAACGGTTTTCATCGCAGGAGTATTCAGTAGTTTTTGTGTCCCCATATAACTTTCACAACTTTCATTTTTTTAATGTCTTACTACTATAACAAAGTAGTAAATTTGTCATGTTCTCTATTAAGTAAATAATTCGTGCTTTCAGTTAATTCTCTCTTCTCTGCACAAATCTTTATCACACAGTTTTTACTTTATTAATCATCATGCTGATCAAACTTGACAAAAAATTTAGGAACGGAAGGAGTAATTTATTTGAGAGTAAAATTATGAAATAAGCATTATTATTGATATGAGGCGATGAGCACTTTAAAGTTTAAAGTGACATACAAATCTGATAGTCCCTATTACAGAGATGATAATCTAACATCAATATATCAAAGAGAGAATCACAGAATAATATGACAATATGATGATCGTTGAAACTCTCTCTGGTATACCGTGTAAACCTTTTACAAAATGATGTTGGCGCTACAGCTCTAAAGGTCGAATATCAAAGTTAACGCAAATCTAATCCTTATGCGCATATTTATATGTGCAGGAAGGTTTGCGTAAAGGCTTTATGCCAGGAATATGGGTTTGACAACTTTGACCTCATTTCTTTGCGTAAAGGCTTTATGCCAGGAATATGGGTCTGCCAAGAGGGATTGCGACCTTCAGGACTATTCAGAACAGTTTTCAGATTCTCAAAATTCGACAGTTTTTAAAATCGAGAGTTTTAAACTCGCAGTCATGAACTCGAATTGTAAACTCGCAGTCATGAACTCCAGTTGTAAACTCGCGGTCTTCAACTCGAGTTTTAAACCTCGAGTTCTGACCTCGAGTTTAAACCTCGAGTTCTGACCTCGAGTTTAAATCTCGAGTTCTGACCTCGAGTTTAAACCTCGAGTTCTGACCTCGAGTTTTAAACCTCGAGTTCTGATCTCGAGTTTTAAACCTCGAGTTCTGACCTCGAGTTTAAACCTCGAGTTCTGACCTCGGTTTTTTTTAAACCTCGAGTTCTGACCTCGGTTTTTTTTAAACCTCGAGTTCTGACCTCGGTTTTTTTTAAACCTCGAGTTCTGACCTCGAGTTTTAAACCTTGAGTTTTAAAATTTGAGAGTTTTGGAATTGCGAGTTTTGGAATTTATTTCGAGTTTTAGGAACTCGATGTTTTGGATTTCGACATTCTGAAAAATTTCAGAATTTTCGGAATTTCTCGATGTTTTGAATCTTTCAAAGTTTGCAGTTTCTTGGAACTCATAATTCGAATCTTGACATCCTTCGCAGTT
Organism: Cuscuta europaea; assembly: GCA_945859875.1. Taxonomy (NCBI): domain Eukaryota; kingdom Viridiplantae; phylum Streptophyta; class Magnoliopsida; order Solanales; family Convolvulaceae; genus Cuscuta; species Cuscuta europaea. The sequence goes on from CAMAPE010000038.1 coordinate 13,343,532, forward strand.
CATCGAAGCTTCACATTATAGGATTTCTGAATGATTCGCTGCTTATCAAAGTTTTTAGAAGTTTTCGATGTTCTGATGTTTTTCAAACAGCAAGTTTTCGATATTATGAGGTTTTTTAAACTCCAAAGTGTTCGATGTTCCAGACATTTTGAAATTCTGAAGATTTCGTTATTCTGAAGTATGTTTTGCAGGTGGATTTCGCCATTACTCTTCAAGGCAAACTCGAAATTAAAATCTCGAAAATTAAGATTTCGAGTGTTTGCCTTAGAATTTTGTTTAATTTCACCTGCTCTCGAAATTCAACATCGAGAACCTCGACCTCAAAGACTTCCCTCAAAAACTCAAAATTAGAGATTTTCTGCGACACTGCAGTGTTTTGGCCATAACTTTTGACTCAGTGATCCGATTCGAGCAAACTTTTTTTTGTTGGAAAGCTAACGAAAAGATCTACATTAATTCTTCGGCTAGGCCCTAGATCCATTTCTCACGCGCCCTCACTCGCAGTCCTTGAGGGTCAAAACGTTAGTTTTCCGACAAACTTTGTAAATCACCGATGTCCAGGTCAAAACTTAGGCAAATCTGTTCAAATTCTTTCAATGTCAACCCTGAGGTCAAAACTTTTCTATGCTCCACTGTAAAGGTCTGAAAATCGTAGATAATTCAATCAACCTCGCATCAACGGTCATCTTAAACAATCAACAATCAACCATTGAAGCCTCCTCTGACTCATCAACATTATGTGATCATCAATATGCTGAAATTCTACATGATGAGCTCACGGAAACTGTCATGTGTGGTACTTGTTCAGATTGCTCCACATACATGGCGGGTATGACGAGTTGTGAGCAATCAATCCTTGCACATTCTGAGGGGGGGTTTCAGTTTTCTCCTCCTGGCGCCTTACACTGACAAAGCAAGGAATCTCTCAACGGATGCAACATTCTAGGGGGAGTGTTCAATGTTATCCTCCCCGGTGCCTAACAATGACAAAGCATACCGAGTGCTCCAGTTGAGGGGCAATACAGAGAGAAAATGAAGAAAGTAATGAGAGAACATGTCCCTATGGCTTAGTAAACCCAACTAAGCCTACCCAAGGGACAAAGCCGAGCGTAAGTGAGTGAGTGACCAAGTGAGTGAGTGAACATTATGAGCATTAGGAAGCAGAAGGCTCAAGTGAGCAAGGAAACAATTATCACTGATAAGTCTGCTACCTCAACTGCCTACTATCCATTGAACATTTACTCCTAGCCACTCAAATACTATGGACTATCCCCATAGGTTCAGGACTGAAGTTATTCAGATCTCGGGTAGAAGTCGCTGCATTTTGTCCAAACGGCGCATGCACAACCCTACCCAAGACCACTCACTTGTCTCTCAACAGACAAGTGTTTAATCACATTTCACGGGGAACCACATCTCTCATTATTGTCTCCTTCCGAGGCAAGTGATACTGACTACAGTGGCCTCAGCCCCATGCCACTGAACTTTCATTGATCACGTCGTATCTAGTTACTCACTCCCAAATGTTTTGAAATTTTCTAGGACACAGACGCACTTTTTGAGTCAGTTGCAGGTCTTCTTGACCCGCGAGAACTTCCATAGGGCTCATCTATTACAGATGTAGACCAATGATTGGAAGGAAGTCCTGCTGATGCAACATAAGAATCACCATCATTCTCAGGCCATCGCTTCAGAGTTTAACTCTATAGTGATGATAACGGGAGTCTACACGACCTCGGGGGGCTACATTATCTTCTTTACATTCTGCTTGTTTTTCCTGTTTTATTTCCGCAAAATAAAAGAATAAAGGCTTGACGCCCCGAGTCATCGGATCGTCATGAGGGGGAGAGTGGTCCACATGCTGTTAACACTCAAAAAATCATTCTGGGACACTTCTCTCCTCCAACACTCTCTACTATCTCCGCAACTCAAATGGTCAGCTACACTCACAAGTCAACCATCATTTTCCGCTGTGCCACCGACAAGTTATCCTCAAATGCATGCATTCCAAATAGTCAAAAAGACTACATTATGGAGGAGACAAAGGTCAGATAATCAAACTCTGAAGATAAATTCCATGGGCGTCTGAACTCATCAGAACTATCATTCTAGAGGCGCCACCGGACTTCATCCAAGCTTATCAAGAGCTACTTCTGGAAGGCAAGGTTTTCGAGAAAAAGATTCCTCAACCCCCGACATCAAAGATCAATTTGCTAAGAAAATATCAAAGGGGAGATTGCGAGGATTTCTTCATGAAGCCTTCTCAAGAAGTCAAGTTCAAATGAAAAGGAAGCTGAATAACAACAAAGACAAAGATATCTGCGCTGCAATGCTGATTCAACACGATTGATCACCAAGGGGGAGATTGTTGGGAATATTTTATGGTGTTCAATCTAGTTAGTTATCTTTGTATTTGTGTAGTTATCAATTATATGTGTAATACGGGCCACAAATGTGTATCAGCCCGGGGGCTTCCTTGTAACCCGTAAGTTAGCCAACTTCTCCTATAAAAGGAGGCTAACTTACGGGAACCCTGACTAATGTTTTGAGGCTTTAGAGTTCAGAGGCGTAGAGATAGAGAGATTAGGGTTGCCGTTGCTCTCCTTCTCCAGGGAGAGCAGCGGCCAGTTTACACGGTATACCAGATTCAGTTTTTCATCTCCATATCTTTCTATCTGCTTCTTCATAACAGCTATGATTGTTTGATTGTTTAGTATTTTGGGTTTAACACCGGGGATAGACCCGGACATCATTTGCCACAAGCTGGTCGTCCGGACCGACACCAAACCCGTCCAACAGAAGAAGAGATACATGGCGGCCGAATTACGGGACTTCATCAAGGTAGAGGTGACCATCTTACTTAGCATCCGCCATATCCGACCAGTCATCCACGTGGAGTGGCTGTCTAACGTGGTGCTAGCACCCAAGGATCCAACTTGGCGGATGTGCGTCGACTATTTGGACCTCATCAAAGCTTGCCCGATGGACCCTTATCCGGTCCCTAGGATTGATCTGTTGGTGGATGAGACATCGGGGTGTGAGCTGCTCAGCTTCATGGATGCCTTCACAGGGTACCATCAGGTCTTCATGCACCCGGACGATGCGGAGAAAACGACGTTCGTGACGATGAACGACGTGTACTGTTATGTGGTCATGCTGTTCGGCCTGAGGAACGTCATGGCAACTTTTCAGAGGATGATCGGGATATTGTTCAAAGAGGTCCTCGACAAAATTATGGAGGCCTATGTGGACGACATCCTGATCAAAAACAAGAAGAAGGAAGACCACGTCCGGCACATGGAGGAGGTCTTCACCATTATGCAGGGGGGGGGGCAATATGAGACTGAATCCGAAGAAATGTGCCTTCGCCGTTAAGGGAGGCAAGTCCCTTGAATATATGATGAGTGAACGTGGAATTGAGCCCAATCCTGAAAAGGTGAAGGTCATCATGGACATGGAAGCCCCTAGGAATTTGAAGGACGTGCAGAGGCTTACTGACCGATTGGAAGCCATATGATAAGTACTTAACATTTTGTGAACAAATAATGTACCTAAGAACAACTTCAGTAGAATCACAATCACTACAATAGAAACCATCACCCCTTGGTTTAACCCCGCGACTACAACTTTTGCACGAAGTGTAACTCCAATCCTTATAGTTGTCAAAGGCAACTATTTATACTAATGTCCAGTACCTACTATCCTGAATACAAATTTAACAGTTAGTATACATTTTAGAGAGTAGTGTATTTTATTGATTTATATACTACCTCTTCAATTTTGAGCAAGTCCTCAATACTTTCCACTCTGACATTACCACCACTGATGTCATTAGCAGTGGATTGTGATGAGTATGTGATGGTTGGAGTAGCAGTAACTTCTTCACCGGGAGGAGGGGGAGGTAACCTGTTTAGGAACAATGAAAAAATGTATTCGGTTTCAATGATTAGTTTGATACTTATTTAACTGATTTTATGGAATTTATTTTCTAGAAGATTAATCTTGAACACATTCAACTTATCAAGTTTAATACCCATTCATGATGTAGGCATGCTGAAAAGCTATGTACTATCATTGTCGTGCAGAAAACCTATACAAAAATAGTTTGATTTGAACACAGATTTTGAACACCTATAAAATTATAATCTGCCTCCTGTTTCAATTTTTTAAGTTCACCAAATATGCCCATTGGCATGAAGTTCAATTGAAATAATATATTAACTCTTAAATCTTGGTAGTTTATGCAATATATCATTTTTTGTATCCAAACAACAATGAAAGATTGATTTGAGCAGTTTAAACTTGTGAAAATGCAGATTTTGAATACTTATAATCTGCCCCCTGTTTGAAATTTTTAAGTTCACCAAGTCTGCCCACTCTTACAGTGGAAATTTTTAAGTTCACAAACTGCTTGTTTTCAGTCGTTTTAATGATATCTTAATTGTTTTGCAGGTACTGGTCACAGGAAAAACACGTTGTTCAGTTAGGGCATACCATATCGAAAGAAAAAGCCTGAAAGGAGTGAAAGCCACTTAATATTGATGGATTAACAATGAAGTTGAAAAAGAAACTATATAAAAAAATAGAACAAACTTGAATAAGTAGCAGTTCCAAAAAATGTTTGTAAGATGCATTATACATTTCATACAAATTCAATCAATATGGATGTTGGTATTATAATGTTTTCGTATTTAAAAACATTATAATTTATGAATATCGTTGGTATTGTTAAAAAATGACATGTAAAAACGTTATTTACACCAGAAAATATATTTTGATGTAAATGTTTGGGTTGTGGTATAAATGTTTTGAATCTATATATAAATCTTTTCAAAGTATTGTTTTTTCAATTTTTTAAATATAACTTTACAAAGAGTAATATATATATATATAGTGTAAATTGGGAATATATATTTGTTTATATATATATATATATATATATATTGTGTAAATTGGGAATATATATTTGTTTATTACGATGAATAACATACCTTTCCCGAAACTCCATTACATCTTGATGCTCTCCATTAACTATGAGTTTAATAACATCATGCGCATTAGACACATAAATCCCACCTGTTTATTTAGAATTAACCATCAATATCATAACATTGTCAAGAATGAATTTATATCTATACGTGTTATGAGTAGATAAAATATGTAACCTTGATAATTCCTGGCTCTAAAGCACTGTAGCACCAGTATCTTAGGGTGAATAGAACTCTTCTTGTAGGCTTCATATTGATTAATCATTTCGTCAAAGAGAGTGCATGTTATTATATTATTTCTGCAAAAATCAAAATAAACATGCAATGTGAAAAATGGAATGCAAGAATACAATGAACTTCAATGTAAAAAATGTTACTTACTGTTCATCCGCAAGCGGTATTTCCAGCAGTTTTGTAGCTCCATTTTTACTGTTTTCATCGATGCATTGCCGTTAACCTTTCCGATAATATATGTGGTAAATTTTTAACAAAAGATCAATCTAAGAATTCAAAATTTAAACACCATATATAAGAAATTAAAAAAACAACCATGCGCTTCATTTTCATCAATAATATCATGTCCTTGAAAAACGGCAAAGGAGGTAAAAGTAAAAATGGAATGAGGTATGTTGTCTCGTTGAAGTTCAAATGCCTCAGTTTTGTTGACAAACTGCCATTTGTAAATGCTTCTAGTAGTGCGAAATGGCATGTAGTTCTCCTGAACCATGAAATGTCGTATGGCATATGTCAAACCCTCCTTAAAAGTATTCCTGAAAAGCTGCATCTGATATTTTTTATGTGTGCGTGAACCCTTGATCCCTGATACAAAATAATATAAAGCTGTATGTTAAAATTTTCATGTGTATCATTTGATATCTTCATTATTACGAATAGAATGAGATGAGACTTGGAGATCTTTCGAAAGAAATGGCGTTCTCGTGCCAAAATGACAAGAGAAACTAAATTGAATTAATTGAACTTGGAGGGTTCTGCAAAAATTATCATTAGTCCTTCACGTACTTCAAGTATACGTCAAGCACCAATGTGCCGTGGCGGTTTACCTTAGTTGTACAACATGTCTACTCTTTGCATAGGTTTAGATGATAGTTCCTAATTTGTGTCCTACTGAATTTCTTGATACGAAAAATAGCCCTGAAATTCCTGAACGCATTAAGTTTTGTCAGATTATTCCAAGACTCTCAATGAAAGGGACTTTTATTCTTTATCATCCACCATTCACCACCGCCTTCACAAGTCCTTCTGATCAGTAACTAATTCATTAGTGTTTGCTGCCATTACTTCAAGGATGTTGTGAACAATTTTGTCATTTAAGTTAACGAGAGTACACAGACGTAGTTTAGGGGAGAATTTTCTTGGTTTAACCTTTCTGTTATGTGAATATCCCTTTAACTACCTATGCATGCTGGTTGATTTGATTCTATGTGGTGATTATCGTAAGTCCTGATGTTCAGTTTGCTTGAGGACAAACAAAGGCTTAAGTGTGAGGGAATCTGATAAGTCCGTGTTTAGACACGCATTTGATGCGTGTTGGGATCGACTTGTGATAGTTTTCCTAGCTTTAAGGTGTTACAAGTCTTAATTTTAGATCAAGTTATGTTTACCAAGCGTTGGCTCGAGTTTTATGTCTTTTGGAGTCAAAATCAGGGAATTTGAGCTCAGCACCGGCGCTTGAGAAGCAATCGGAGCCATTTGAGAAGCATTATAGAGTGAATTGAGAGATTTGAAGGTCACAAGGAGGTTCAAGATGAAGATTTGATGACAAAAGTGCTCTAGGATTGGCTACGGGATCATATGAAGACGAATAAAGCTTGAAAACGACGATCAGGATGACCTTCTGTCAATCATCTAAGCATATCTTTTTTAAAAGCATCCAAAGAACACGATTCAAGTTCCATATGAAAGCCAACTGCAAGGTCTACAAATCATAAGAAGACACTATTTCTAGAATCTGAGAGGAGAAAAGTGAAAAAAGATGCTGAAGTCAAACGATCGCTGTTGCGATTTCAGAATGCGACCTTCCACCATTTTATTCATATCTTATGATTGGATGATTAAAATCCAGTTTTGCAACTTGTGGTGGATAGAGGACTTCATTATCTACAACTTTCATGAAAAAAGAATCATCAAATTCGGAATTTTTACGCACGCCATGCGTAGGGAGGCGCACGGCCGTGCATCCCAGGTTTAATTTCGAAGACTCACTGCTAGCCACGCACGGCCGCGCGTGGCAATATTTTGCGCCCGTAGTTACTACGGACGCACGGACTCCATGCACGTCGTGAGTGGTGCCATGCGTGCCCCCTGGAGTCCTAATTTCACCCGAATTGCTCCGTTTTTCCTATTTAAACAGCCTGTAAACCCCTGTTTTGGCGACGGAGCTTAGAGAGAGACCTAGGGATGAAATTTCTTCTACCTTTTCATCTTGTTCTTCAATTCCTTGGATTATTTGTAAGTTCCTACTTTTTAATTAATGACAATTAATTCTATTCTTCCCAATTCTATTGAGTCTTCAATTATGAGTTGTGAGTAGTCTTAATTAGGGATTTGGGGTTGATGAAGGGGTTAATTATGATGTATGGCTAAATTCACGATGGATTAATTGCATGAATGTTATTTAATTTGTGTTTGAATAATTTAATTGGTATCTTTTGTAACCTAGAATGGCCACTAGAATTACAATTGCTTGTACAATAAATTAAGAGAGATCTAGTTTATTCTAGGACACCTTCACACGCACTCATTCGTTCGTTAAGAGATTAGTAACGATTAAGGGGTCGTAAGCTCGTTCGTTTTGGCAATAATTTTATATACATGTCGCATGAGAGATCAACTTGATTCCCTAAATTATTGTACTCCATGCCGCGAGAGCGGTTAGAACTTAGTATTGACTATCGTGCTCAATTAAATTAATTTCATGTAATTAAGCCTGATCAGCCAGAAATCCGATTACCCCGGAATCAATCCCTGATCCCTTCGTCATTAATTAGAAAGAACCCATTAGTTTAATTTCTTTATTCGCAATCTAATTTCCCATCAAACCAAATCTCGCACAATTTATTTATTTATTTTTCTTAGTTAGTTTTTTTTCGTTGAATTTAACTAATACTTAATTCCCTTTTGTCCGTCCCTGTGGAGACAATACTCGTACTTACACCCTATATTGCTCAATATTTTAAGTGCGAGAAAACTAACATCACGTAGGTAGGTACCTTGACCCAGGAGCAGCATGAGACGCACGTCTCATAGGACTAAGGGCAACAGGAGACCCCTGGGGACGAACGTCCCCAGAAGGCCCAAGACAACGGGATACCCTTACCCATCCAGGGGGCGTACGTATCCTAGCGTAGACAGTTACCTTGGCTCAAGAGCAGCACGAGACGCACATCTCGCAGGATTTTGGGTTCAGCAGGAAAACGAAGGCAAGCTCACAGGGACGAACGTCACCACCCCTTGGCAGACAGTCAAGATCGTGACGGGATTCCACATTTAATACATGATATTTGGTGGTTGCTCATTTAATGTAGAAGATCTGATGGTCGGGATCAAGCTAGGGAAGCCCATGGGGAGGAACGTGCCCACCCCTTGGCGTGAAGCTAAGATTCTGGGGGTCGCGCATTTAATACAGAATATTTGGTGGTCGGGATCAAATCATCCACATCTGGGTTCAATGCATCTAGCTACCCATTGACGATATAAAAAGGATCATTTATTTCATTGTAACGGATCGGAACTTAGCACTCTAGTATTATAGCATTCATAGCAGCTCGTAGCACATCTGGGGATGAACGACCTCACGCCTTTGTAACCCCTTTAGGATAATAAGACTTCTTATTAGGCCTCATCTTACTTGTTTGATATTACTCTCCTAAACTACCCACTCGAAGCCCTTAGGTTGTGTGTTGGGCATACGGGTTCAAAGGGAATAAACCTCAACGGATAAATTAAAAGTTAAAGTGTAGTAATAGTAGTATGATTTATTTAATTGTCTCTCTTATGTCACATGTGTCATGCATGTTGCAGTAGGTATGTTTTGAGCATGTTAGTGTACTCTATAAATAATAAGTTCCATTATTATGAAAGGAATGTGTTTGGTACATTAACCTACTACAATATAAGCATATATCGACATGCTCTTCTCGTGCAATATCGTTTCAAAGCCAAGATAAATCATTATCAGATGACATTATCCATCTCACAATATCAACAAGTCTTCCCAAACAATAAATGCACTCTTAACTGTTTTGACCATAAGAAGAGGGTTAAAACTATAAATTGTTACCTTTGGACAAATTATAATACATGAGTGTCATTAGATTTTCCATGTGAGTTGATTTTTATTTAATTTACCCCCTTTTACATGACATTCATTACCTTTCGATCTATTCCAAAATCAATTTGTATGCTCATCTATTGCGCCCACGAATGATATTAAACACCACATAGACATATACGATGCTTAACAAATTATAACTAAAACATTATAAAATGATAATAACTTAATAAGTCTCTGTAATGACTATTTAGCAATATTATAAATGCATTTGCTAATTTTATATTAATCGGTGTATATCTAGCAATTACTCCCTTTGTATCACAATAAGTGTCTCGCTTATTTTATTATGAGTGTTTTAAATTATTTTTCACTTTTTTATCACACAAAAATATTTTTTTAATAGATAATATATGAACTTCTACCTTGATTCTCAAACATTATTAACTTTTTTTTTAAACATTTTTTCTAAAATCAGTTGGTTAAAGTAGAATAAATCGCAAAAAAAAAAACCTTAAAGATGTTACAATTTGGAACTAGGAAAGTTAGGAAACTTAAAAAGAAAGAAAGTGTTAAAAAAAAATCCATTACAACTCTTAGGGAGAATTTGCAAAAACTTTAAAAAGTGTTTTAAAAATCCATTGAAATGAGTGTTTTCAAGTGGCAAATTTGGATTAAATAATGCACTTAATTTATTTACATAAACACAACTCTTTGTATGAATTTAAATATTTAAGGACAAAATTATATCTTCGTTGGAAATTTAATACTCTACACGCAATTTCTTTTAAATGAATTTAAACACAACTATTACTACAGTCCATAAAACTTGACCGATTTTCTTTTTTAGCCACCTCATATAACTTTTCATTCTCATTTAAAGTAATAAATATTTAGTTAAACTATTCTTAAAATAGCTTCTCACCGCTTTTCACAAATCTCAATCAAACATTTTTTTTGGATAATTTACGTGCAAATCAAATTTGGGAGACGCCCGCTAACGAGGTTTGTGATGGACTTTTATGGTGACGGGGGGCTCCAATTACTGCTATTGAGAGGTCATTATCATTAGTGATTAGCTATGCATTCACTGGGATAATAAGTTAAATTGTCGACGAAGTAACAATTGAGCTAAACAACTATTTAGTCATTTTGTGGTCACTAACGGCGAGGTGAAGGTGCAAGCGGCGGCTGTGCTTGGTGTGACGTAAGTGGATTTAATTACGGTGGCAATCATTGGGGGCGGCTTGAAAACAATGGCGAATTATTAATTAAAAACATAGAATATTAGTAATATTAAATAAGGGTATAAGTGATATGCTAAATCATTATACTTTGAATATAAATTAATAACCAGGCCTTGGTTCCCACGCTCTAGCGGATGAAACTCGAATCGTCACAACAAGGTGTGCAACAGATGAACCAGGTGACGGGCGAGCTAGCTAGGCGACGTGAACGGCAGTAGCGACGAGTAGCTGATGCGTGGTTGAGCAATGGAAAAGGAGAGATCGACTCTCTCATCCTATGCCTGAATTTTGAGGCGTGTTTCTTTTGCATGTGACATCGCTCTCGAAGATTCTTGGTAACACTACAAGAATTTTGGAAATTAGTGAGAATTATGTGACCAAAACCATTCCGACTGTGTACGGGTATGATGAACTTCATGTTCTTCTGTTATTGATGTGTTTGTTTTGTTCTAAGGCGGTTTTTTCTCGGGCATTGATGCTCTTGTGTGTTTTGTTTTCCTCTGTGTGGGGAGTTTCTTTTTTGGTGTCCCGACCGACTTCATCCGATTAGGAGTTTCTGTTTGACTTCTTTTGGGCTGCATAGAGAATGATAGAAGCACAGAGATTGTTTTTGACACCAACTGTTTCTATGTCTAATCAAAATAAAGTAAGAAGTAATCACCTATATTGTAGTAGTTCGTTCTCCTCTGAAACCATCTATGCGACAGGAAAAGTTTTGTGGAAAGACTTTATTCTGGTATTATTTTTTATTTAGTATTACTTGTTTTTTTATTCGAGTAGGTCTGCCTTGGAAATTTGAATATTTGGAATTCTTTTAATAGGTAGTGGTTCAAATCGGGTCATTTTAGGATTAAGATTGTCTCTTTCGTGTCTAATGATTCATATTGTTTTGTATGATGTGACTAACTCTATGTCTATGATAGGTCTTACGATCGAATCTGAAATAACTGTGTGAAGATTGTCTTGTATTGTATCTCAATATTAATATAAAAGTCGCTCTTTTATATTAAAAAAGGTGATATGATCAATCATATTTTCTGAACACTTAAAAAACAAGTCGCACTTTTGCCTTTTGTTTTTATTTTAGTAATGTTCATATTAAAAGGCCCATATGCATATCAAATTATCAATAATCAATACTGCATATTCCACTCTATTGAATGTTCGTTACACTTTCTTTTTTGAAATGTTTAATAATCTTTGCTACATTTATCTCTTTAATAAGCTTTCAATTTTAAAATACTCAATTACCCTTAAACTTTTCTACTTTTATTTTCCCTTTCATATTTTATTTTCCCACTAACATTGGGGCACACGGAAGTGATACGATTATTAAAAAATGAGTTGATGTGATTAATATTAAATTGATAAAGTAAGAATAATGTAATAATGATTTAGCATCATATAAGTTTCACGAAAATTTGAGATAACAATTTTAGTGGGACAAAACGAAAAAGAAAAATGAGACAATCTTAGTCGTACTGAAAAAGTAATGCATATTCAATACCCTTATAACCTTCCTTACTAGTTTTCTCTTAAATATTTTAACAAATTTGAAGCAAACATTTTAGTACGGGGCATATCATTATCATATTCAAAATACACACTCGAATTACACATAGAGATAAATAATTCATAAAAGTTGTTTCGAATAATATAAAAAAGCTAATTATCTTGTGATCCGATTGGTGTGATATTTAGCATTCCAATCAAGATCCAAGGATTAGAATTTTATAAAAAAGAAGACAAATACCTTGATATGATTGGTGTGATATTAGCATCCCAATCAAGATTCAAGGATTAGAAGGATATAACAAAGAATTTTATTTAAAAAAATGAAAAAAAAAGAATTGGTAAAGCTCGTCCTCCTCCGGAACCACCTCCGTGTCAGGAAGAGTTTTGTGGAAATACTTGATTTCAATTTTATGTTTCCTTTAGTAGTACTTGTTTTTATTTTAATTTGAGTAAGTCTGGTTTGGATATCTGGATTTTTGGAGTATGTTTGATAGGTAGTGTTTCAGTTCTGATTGATTTAAACTTAAAATTATTTATTTTGTGTCTAGTGAATGAGGTTGCTTTGAATGAGATGAGTGATTCTATGTCTATTCCTAGGATTGACGATTAGATCTATCATAATTGTCTGGATATTGTCTTGTATGTTTTCTCGATTTTAATATAAAAAAACCGCCTTTTATATAAAAAAAGAGAACTTTATACTCCGTAAGAAACAACTTGCGCAGCACCTGTTCTGTGGAGCGGTGGAGGCGTAGAGCACTGGAGGTTTGCTGCAGGGCCGGCCATAGGGGCAGGTAGCCTAAACAATTGTCTAGGACCCCCAAATTCTAAGGGCCTCCATTTTTAAAAACAATCAAGTTGCCCCTTAGAAAATTGAAATTAGCAATCGTTCCTTGACCTTCGGCGATTTCAATCGGCAAAGCATGGAGCGTTTGAGCATGCAAGCTTCATTGCAGGCTTGACTGCTTGAGGCCTTTTAACAAATTCATGAATTGATTTAAAATTAAGTTTGATATGATGTAATCAATCATGTAATGTAATGAGCATTACGTATTAATTTAAATACAATGTTTGATATGCAATTTTATTTCAAACCGTAATGTAATGAGAATTGCGTATGTGAAGTGCATTACTTTAATATGTGTAATTAGCTTTACATTAAAAAAGTTATGTATTTGTGATTACACTTCGTTGAGACCATAATATGTTGTTCCAATTAGTTGCTGGGCCTCATGCTCCTATCACGAGGAAACCCGTATTTGCACACCCAAGTGCAGTAGCGCACCCATGTGTCCCAACATAAAGTTGCTCCTTTTTGCCCCCATTGGGTCCTTTGGGTCTAGTAATAAAATAGGTTGTGCGCAATAATTTTTTACATCGTGTACTCATACGGGTAAACAAACATAATAATTATATAATGTTGATTAAATTTCAAAATTGTTAAACTTAATTCTATTAGTACCTATTATGTACATAATTACTTCTTTTAGTTTTTCTTTCGAGTTTTTCATTGTTGATCCACTAGAGCACCGAGCAGTAGGACCTAGAGTATATTATTGTATTACAATAAATTAAATAATACCTCAATATTTATAATCTCGATATAATAGATTGTGATTTGTGATTTTGATTTGAATACTTGTAACCTTATATATGTTGAATAAATTTGTATTTATGAACCATTTACTTATTCATTATTATTGAAATTATAGGTTTTCTAATTTAATATGATGAATTTTATATTAACCGCAATATTTATTTACATTAAAATTTTACATTATTGATGTGTTCTACTTTGGCTACATTTTATTTATCAATGTATGGAGTATTAAATTTGAGATTTTAAAAATATTATAAAATTCCGCACTTTTAAAATTTTCAAATTGTGATTTTCTTTAAGTTTTTTTACAAATAGAGAATTAAATATATTGATAATCAAAGTTGTGCATTAACAAACATGAAATTGAAATTGTTGCAACTAAAAAAGAACGAAGGAAATATAATATACTTCTACTTAGTTAATATTATGTTTTTGTTTAATTATGTTGAATAAAACATATTTAAACAAAATATAGACAGCTCTGGTTTGCTGGGCTTCATAATGACTATAGACAGCTCTGGTTTGCTGGGCTGCGTGAACCCCTGCGTGAGAGTCTGAGACTTGGGGACAGATCATTGTAAGGGCAGGGGTTGGCTCAAGCCCAGTCCAATTTTATTTACTACGTTTATTTAGTTATTAATTAATGGGTTCCCTTAATATATGGGTTCGATTATCGGCCCACCCCGAAAATTAATCCAGCCCAACCCAAAGCTTAGTCCAAGTGTCCATCTATTCCACTAGCGAAGATTCAAGAACGAAGGTCGAAGAGGAGCCTGGCAGCCTGCGACGAGCCGACGATGACGCTGTGAACTGCGAATACCAGCCGACCTGCGGCCACCAGCCGCGCCGACGGAAGCCGTCGCCCACTCGGCCGTCCTTCATCTTCGTCTCTCCGCTCTGCCTGTAGCTCCTGAGCTCCAGCCTCTACGCGACCAGGTATACTCTAGCTCTAAATTTCTAATACCCATTTAGACTTTTATAAATTTAATTTTTCAGGGTTATTGTGTATTGTTATTGTTTATTGTTATTTTTAGGGTTAGAGAATCAATTTGATTATTAATTGAATTTCTCGGTTCATAATAATATAGTGTTTATTCATTATAAATTTATAATGATTAAAGACAGAATTAAAGATTAGAGTGATTTATTTATTATACAATTGAAGAATATAGATTGATTTATTTATTGTGTGGACATGTAAGAAAGAATTAAAATTTTCAATTGAATTTTGAAATTGGGAATACGTATTAGTTTTATGTACAAATATTGTTTTTTCTTATTAGTTTTGTAATTTTATAGAAGTATTTTAATTCATACCAATATTGAAAATCTTTTTTTAGAATGGATAATGATTAATGAACATATTGCCGATAAAGGAAAGAAGTTGATATCGTCATTCTTTCCGAAAGTGAATCATCAAAGTGGTGAAGGAGTTCTGAACCTATACCTACGATAATGCAAGATATACGAAATGAGGTTCCTCCACAAGACCATATCTCCGAAATCCAAACTATCTCAAATTTGGAGCTGCTTCCATCTTTAATGCATTAATAGATATAGATTCTATATTATTGATGAATTTTATACCTTGAAGTCGCGTAGGGCACAACTTAAATGATGTTTTGATGAATATGCAAAGTGTTGACGACTTTATATATTATTATGTATGTGTTCTCAAATTTTATTTCTCAGATCACCCCATTGTAACTTTCTGGATCCGCCCCTTTATCTGATCCACGCGCAACGGCAGGAAAGTGGAGGTCTGGAGTCGCGGCAGAGAATCTGGAGTCCTGGAGGTTTGGACTCTAATCAACTAGTAGATAACCGAGCGGGTGGAGCGGCGGAGGAATTTTTGGCTTCTAGTAAGACCGATTGTTTGTAACTGGAAACGCAGGTTTAGGGTTCTCGAATACTACTAAACTTATAGAACGACGTCGTTTTTGTTAAAAAAATTGAGATTTCCGGGTGTTTACACGGTCCCTTCTTCGTAGCCTATATTCACTAAAAGAATTGTCATGAGGTTTGCCTCAATCTTTACCCATTTATCAGCCTCAAAGAACCCCACTTTTCAAATTAGCAACACCTGTCTCTTCTCCACATCTTCATGTTCACCATTATCTGCTTCACAACAATTCGTGACCAATTTGCATAAAAACGGGCAGAACATAGAGAAAACCCTCAACTCAGTCAAAGCCAAATTGGATGCACCTTGTGTGACCCAAGTTCTGGAAAGGTTCTCACTTGAGAACCCTCAAATGGGTCTGAGGTTCTTCATATGGGCTGGGCTTCACCCATCATATAGACACTCAAGGCACATGTATATCAAAGCTTGTAACTTGCTGAAGATTGACGAAAACCCCAAAGTAATCACAGATGTGTTTGAGGCTTACAGGGACGAAGATGAATGCGGAGTCAGTGTGCAAATGTTTAGGGTCGTATTTAATTTGTGCAGAGAGGCTAAAGATGCAGACTTGGGATTGATGGTGTTGAGAAAAATGAAGGAATTCAATTGCAGGGCAGATGTGATATGTTATAATGGAGTGATAAGGTTGTTGTGCGAAAAGGGGGATATAGATGAGGCGATGGGGTTGATGAGAGAGATGGGGCTCATTGATCTTTATCCTGATATGGCCACTTACACTATGATAATCAAGAGGTTGAGTGACGTGGGCAGGTTGGAAGAGGCTTGCAAGATGGTTAAGACGATGAAGGGGCAAGGCTGCTTTCCAGGAACAACGGTGTATTCTTCCCTTCTTGATGGGATTTCAAGATTTGGGGGCTTGGAGAGGGCAATGGAGTTGTTGGATGAAATGGAGAAAGAAAGCAGCGATTGCAGACCAAATGTTGTCACCTACACAACTCTGATTCAAGCGTTTGTTGAAAAAGGGCGTACATATGAAGGAATGGCTATCCTGGATAAGATGGAGAGTTTTGGATGTAAACCAAACAGAGTGTTGATGGCTGCTCTGGTTCAGGGACTGTGCAGGGATGGTCATATCAATGAGGCCCATAAGATAGTGGATCGGATTGGTGGGAACGGTGGTGGTATTTCAAATGATGAGTGTCACAGCTGTTTGGTGATTTCGTTGTTTCGGGTGGGAAGGTTCAAGGAGGCGGAGGCTGTTTTTAGTAGGATGCTGGCTTCTGGGTTGAAGCCTGACACAATCTCGTATCAGACAATGATGAAATGACTGTGTTCTGAAGGAAGGAAGGAGCTTGATGGATATATGGCTTGAATATTGAATATCAATCTTTCTACTACAGAATTATGATGATTTGATTAAACTAGGTGGTGAACTTCGGTAAGTTATGCCCACCTTTCCTTTCAGTAAATGCTGATAGTGTGAACTCATCTTTAATAAGAAGCTCTTTGTTTGTTCTCGTTTGGAAATATTTTATATCCCCATTTGGTAATCAAAAGTAGCTTATTCTGCTTACCAGCAGAATAATGAGTAAAATAGTGTTTTCCTGTGCTAAAGAAAGTGCTTTTCTGCTTGTAGCTTTAAAAAGTTAAAAGAACTGTTCAAACACCTGCTTCTCCTGAATTTAAAAACTTTAAAGTTAAATGCAGCAAGAAAAGAGGTGTTTCAAGCACTTCAAAGCAAAAAGCTAGAAGCAATGAGAGGGTGCTTTAAGCTGTTTTTCATTTTTCTATCACACAAAAAGCATAATTTTACCAGAGACTCAACATATACTTTTCAAAATGACATTTCTTTTCAAACACTATCGACTTTTTTGATTAATCATTTTTCATGTAATCTCGTAAACCACTTTATTCACTTCTCAATAAAAGAAGCAAAAAAAAAACTCCTTAAACATGTCTTGACTTACTTACTCAGATGAAATGGATTTGACTAAATCACAATGTTTTTCTTTTCAGAACATTCAGCAAACTCAAACACATCAGCAAGATTATCCTAACCAAACGGGCTCTATTTTTTAGTTTAGTGTTTCAATAAAACAAACAATGTAATGCATCTAGTGCTTGATGGTTGTGATTCTAGGATATTTTTGACATTCATTAGTCGTTGAATTGCATTGCTTATGTTTGCGTAGAATAACAACCTCTTAACAACATGTTTGTTTTGCACATCAATGACCTAGTATACATTTCTTAAAAACTTAGAGAGTCAAATTAAGTTTACCTAGATATTAATCAAATAAGAGAAGTAACTCTTTTTCTAATACTGTGCATATAACATGTTAAGGGCCTGTTTGGTAGCGGCTGCAATGGCTGAAATGCCTGAAAAGACTGAATCTGCTGAAGTGAAAGTGTTAGTTAATATATTGGCTGAAATAACTGATTGAATGTAAAATGACCATAAAGGGTATTAAACTATGATATATGTTATTGATTTCCTTAAAATTATTGTACATCCTTTCTGCGTGAAATCTAAACAAGTGAACATCCTATGTACATAAGTGAAATATGGCCAAATTTTCTGTAGCCAGGGTCTTTCCAATTCTAAAAACGGTTTCTTTTTACAAAAATAGAAAATCTAGAAAAATTTCACCAAACTTCTACCACCTAAAAAGGAAGAGCTTGACAAAAAACCAGGTCAATTTAAAACATAAGAACAGAAAAGAAAATCATATACGAATGATATTCGAGAGGTAAGATTCTTAGATTATGAATAGAAAATTTGGAAATTGAGATTTTGTCAACCAAAATAAATAAATTGCAGATTAATAGAAGGGAAAGCAAGAGTGAGCAAGCCCGTTTTCAGCTGAAGGGTTTGGGAAAAATTCTGATATGGGGTAGGGGTAATCTTCCAATACGAATCATTCTCATATGCAGTTGATATGTAATGATTCGCCAGATCAATATTCTGCCGTAGAGTATTCTTCTGATACAAGCAAGCTAAATGATAATCTTGCATTGATCTCTACAGCCGTGCTGGGGTAAAGGGTCTTTACCATTGCCAACGGTGGAATAATAAATATCAGCCGGAAAAGTAGCTCTACACTTGTTTTTTCAGCTGATAAGAAAATTCAGCTAAAGTAGCCAATTTGGTTGGTGTTTGGAGATATTTAAGCATTTTCAGGCTTATCATCCTATTTTTGGTGCTCCAAACGGCCCCTAAAAGGAATGGTTCAAATGGACTCAGATAATCAACGATAAAGATACCGTTGCCTAGAGCCAAAAGGCTAAACTCCGATTTTATTCCAAGATAGTCAGAATGAACCCTGGTGAGGGGTATAAATAGCCTTCTACAAGAAACCCTAATCAAGCCCAAATTAATTAAACCTTAATTAAGCCCAAATTAACTCAACTAACTACTCTACTAATAATAGGCCCAAACTAGAACTTAACATTAACTTAATAATAATAATTAACTATAAAGACAACCCTAACCCGGCCCACGGAAGTGGGCCCAAGCCCGGTCCCGCCCCATGCTCTCCTCGCTCTCTATCAATCCATCCTCCTTCAAAATAACCTTGTCCTCAAGGTTGAAATCTCACAGACGGGCAGTTGAAATTCCCAGACATAGAATAGACTGGAAAATATCCTTCCTCTCTTTTCTGAACCCTTTCCTGGCTGGTTATTTCACAGTACTCATGCTGTCGGAGGTCCAACTCTTCATCCTCCTCGGCTATCATTACCCCCAACTGCTTAAAGGGACAATCATGCCCCGGTGTAAATGGTTTCTTACATCTAAAGCATAATCCTTTCGCCCTCAATTCTGCGAGCTCCTTTGGCGGAAGATGAGTGAACTGAGAGCGTGTCGTAGGCTGCCCGAACAGCCTTGACTTCGTCCCCAGAGGCTGTCCACTATCCTTCGGGAAGCTGCCACTTGATCCCTGTACGCTGCCACCACCGGCAGTCAACGGAGGACTTGTGTTTGACATTGAAAAGCTGCTGGAACATACCCCTGAAGGCTTATAATTCGGGCTGCCACTTCCTCCACTCTGGACGGACAGATTGTGCTCCACATCGGGAGCTAATTCCATGGTCTCTTCCAAATTATTTGGTCGAAATAAGCGCAACGAGCTTCGAATGGCTTCCTCAAGTCCACTCATGTAGTAGTCCAAATAATGAGCATCGGTCAATCCAGGAACTTGGCTAGCCAGTTGAACAAACAAGGTATTGTATTCCTCCACTGATCCAATCTGTTTGACGCCGGAAAGCCTTTCAAATCTGTTCCCTTGGAATCGGGAATCGAATCTAGCTACCAGGGCTTGCTTGAATTCTTCCCAGGTCATGTCTGGTTTGCGCGCTCTCAGCCATGTTACCCAATAGAGGGCAGCCCCTTCCATAGAAACCCTAGCCGCTGCAACTTGTCTGTCCGGTGGGGTCCTGTTGAGCTCAAACTGCTGCTCCACTCTCGCCAACCACCCAATTGGGTCTTCACCGTCGAACGAGGGAAGGAGAACGGTGGCTGCGCTGGGCAGTCCGCCGTCGCTGGCGGCTGTTACAGTCTCACTCCCGACTGCAGCCGAGGAAGCTGCCTGCGATATCAGCGGCACCAAGGCCTGCGTGAGCGTCGCCAGTGATGCGATGATTTCAGCCAGCCGCATGCCATGCTCTTCCAGGGTGCTATTCATCCGTGCCTGCTCAGCCCCCAATCGGGCTTGCTCCTCTCCCAGTCGGTGTTGCTCGGTCTCTAACTCGGTCAATCGATCGTTTTGAGATCTTGTCATCCAGGCGGGACGGGATCCGGCAGGTCGGACCAATTGTTGACAGAAAAATAAAAATCAACGATAAAGATACCGTTGCCCAGATAATCAACGATAAAGATACCGTTGCCTAGAGCCAAAAGGCTAAACTCCAATTTTATTCCAAGATAGTCAGAATGAACCCTGGCGAGGGGTATAAATAGCCTTCTACAAGAAACCCTAATCAAGCCCAAATTAATTAAAGCTTAATTAAGCTCAAATTAACTCAACTAACTACTCTACTAATAATAGGCCCAAACTAAAACATAACATTAACTTAATAATAATAATTAACTATAAAGACAGCCCTAACCCGGCCCACGGAAGTGGGCCCAAGCCCGGTCCCGCCCCATGCTCTCCCCACTCTCTATCATATTGCTAATAAAGTATTGAATAGGAGGCTCATGAGTAAGGAGTATTTTGATCTATAGATACCAAATGACTCAGACAAGTAGCTGGTGGGCCACAGGGCCTTTCCCCAACTATTAAAAACCAAATCAAACCCCTTTGAGCTCAACAGCAGCTGTCAAAGGCTTCTCAAGCATAGTTTTTGTTTTACAATGCAGACCTATAAGGCGATGCCTCTACTCTGTAGGTCAAGTATTTCCAGCACTTCTTGTTTCTGTAAGACTTTTCTCTTCAGCATCTATAACCTCGATCGCTTCTTTAATTTGGTGGTCTGTCAGAAAAATATTATTACTTTCCAAATAATGATTAATGGAGAGCTTGGGTTAATGGAGTAATCATATCTTTATTGCCTAGATTGAGAGCATTATTGAGTTTCACTGGGGTAAAGATACAAAATTTATCAATAGTGGCTTGTTTCATACTTTGTTTTTAAATTTCGCAGTTGGAAAGGTAATAAAGTTATTCTTGTATTAAACATACCTTCATTACACGCTACAAAATGTGTTATTATCTTAAATTTAGATCTTTTTGGTGTGTTCAATGTCAATAATCTGTCTCCTCATGAATTAAATCAGAAAGACTTTTGGTCCATTTGATGGCAAACAAAGTCTTCTTCTTTTGGTATAGCTTTATGTGTTAGTGTGTGGGAAGAAAAAGACTTACCAAAAGGTTCCTTGAATGTCAGCCACCCTCAAAGAATGGGTGAGGCTAGCTCACACATAATCACATAAATGCCATTTCTGTCAAATTCATAGCATTTCTCAACCATTTCCTTAATCTTCACCTGCCTTTAGTAAATACACAGGGTTAGATTTATTGGGAATTAGAACAAAATATATACGTAGTATTTCACTTTTTAGAGCACACAAAAGTCCTTAGCGAGTTTGTTATTTAAAATTGAATGGATTATTTTGTTCACAACCTTTACAAAGACTCTCGGTCCTCTATCCTAGACTTTAAACGGTGTCTTAAGTTCATGATGTAAGATGCTTCATAATTATAAAAAAATGTGGAACCAGCTAAACTCACACTATCACTTTCTTAACAATTGAAATCTTTGTGAACTAAAGAAGCATTTTTCAGAGCTCATTGAATAAATGATTTGTTGCAGATACAAAAAAATGAGTGGTCCAATCAAAGACTATCTCAGAGTTAGGATCAATACAAAGCTCTCAATTTATCAAGCAGATTAATGGTTACGATTAAGACCACAAAAAATGAGTGTTCAAATCGAATCAAAGACTAAATTAACACCATCGCTTGATTCTGATGGAAAGCCATCAAAGAGGTAGCTGCATGGAGCATTTGCACTGTTGATCGAGGTAGCTGCATGGAGCATTTAGTACAGGGGTAAATGATTATTCTCCTGTGGAAACTTTGGCATTGTCAGTCCATGCAACTTTCAACGCGATTTTTCACTATGGGTCATCCGGAAACCATCTCTTTGTGCTTTAGTACAGGGGTAAGACTGCGTACATCCAACCCCTTACCCCACCGTAGGTGGAGCCTTTGCGTCAGTGGGGGTAATGATGATGAATTGATGATGATCATGATCATGGAAACTTTCACATTGGGCTTACCTGCAAGTATTCGGGAAAGGAACGACTACGATGAAGAGGTAACATCATAGTTGATGGGTGACATAAATATGAATTTGTTTTGAATTTATAACTCCCTTCCTCCCCTTATACATTAGGGGTTTTAGAATAGTGTGCGGTATGCAGTGGCGGATCCACTTTGTTCAAGAGTATTCACTTGAACACCCTGATTTTTTTAAAACAGTAACCATCACTGCTTATTATGTCTTGTGCTAGAAAAAATAATCGTTTAAATACTAGTGCCTGCCTTAGTGCGGACTATATGCTGCTAGTTTGTTGCTCTTGTTCTAAGGAAATTGCTTATTTCAATTTGGAAGATATATTACTCTCCTTATTCCCTAATTTCATATTGCTCTGGTTTGAAGAAATGTTAGAATTCAATTAGTGTTTTTCTTATTGAAATGTATGTCTGAAAATTCTTTTGACTGGGGTAAAAAATTATATTGAAAAAGATGAGTGTATAATTTGTTGGCCATGTAGTAGTTTTTTTATTGGAATGACAAAAGGGCATAATTCTTGCATAAATTAATGCTTCATACTATCATTTGAAATTGTAGTTTTAATGTGATTTCGAATACCCAAAATATAAGAGAGATCCGCCACTGGTGGTATGCGAACTCCCAAAAGTACTTGTAAGTTGTAACATATGTTTTCCTCTCCTTTGTTAAATTCTTAATCTTATATTGTGATCCTTCTGAGCTTCCTGGGAATATACGCATTTTAATGGAAAGCTTGAGTCCTTAAGAGATGATTGTATGATTATATTAGGTGTTTGCGGTTGGAGACCTGGGCGCATTCGGGCGGGGCAAGTACCCCCGCTTTTTGTCCGAAGTAGTACTACAGCTACTATTTACGTGATAAACTTAGGTCGAATTGTATTAATTCTTATACAATTGTTTAAGCTTGGATGTTATATAAATTACTTCAAAGAAATTTGTTGATCTGAAGAAGCAAATTAAAATGTGTTACACTGTTACTCCGTATTATTTAAAACACAAGCTATAAACAGTATTTTTTTGACATTGATTATTGTCTAAATTGATCTTTGTCTCCAAAATGTACATTGACGCATTATAATGAACTACTTTATGACTATTTTATTTTCCTCTATGCTAAAATGAAGTCCCTTTTAATTAAGTTGAAAGTTAACATTAGCCTAAATAATTAAATTATTATAAACAAATACGGAGTAAGGCACACACACATATACTTCGTATATAGAAACTAATGTATCATTGAATTGCAAACCCACATACGAATGTTGCAATGAAATTATAATCTTCACAAATTGCATGATTTTTTGTTTTGGCTCCATGTAAAATATGTCACGATAAAATGACTTTGGGGTAGATTTTGGCACATTAAAGGACCCTTTCCAAAATTTAAAGCCATTTTGTTAGGAGAGAGGACATATGTGATCAAAATATTTGTCAAATCCATTTTTTTGTATGCAACTGTTATAACATTTTTATATAAAAAATCAGCAATTAAAATGTAAATATCTTGTAGGTTAATTAATCACATTTCTACTATGATTCAAAAGTCTAGCGAGTGTTGTCGTAATAACTAAGATACTTAAATTCCAACGCTATTAAACTTTGAAAAGATGTTCGTGACCGTAGTCTCTTTTTAGATGGTATCCATTGACTTCAACAAAGTTTTTCTCCTATAATAAGGGTCACAATAAGAAAAAATTATTAAGAGTATGATTGAAAGTCAGAAATAATTGTTGATTCTTTTAGTCAGTACTTATTTATAAATGCTTTTACAAGTGTTTAAAAAAGAATTACTAATTCTGATATTTATAAATGTTTTAGTGCTATGTAATAAATTTCCCTTTACAATAATATAAGCATCGTCCATTTCTTTATCTTTGACTTTATTCTGTTTAATGGAATGCTTAATCTTTTATAGAGATTGCTTCAAAATTATTGTTATCTTAATGATTGAATATAATAATTGAATAGACTACTTTACCACTACTCCATATAAGAATTGCGTAGCGTAAGGTAAATATTACTCCCTCCCTCCCAAAATGGTAGTTCTGTATTTCCTTTTTGGGATGTTCCAAAATGATGGTTCTGTTTCCCTTTTTGGAAAGAAAGATGTGATCCATATCATTTTATTTTATTATACTCAAATCTCAACCACAACTTTTACCCTTTCAATCACTTTATTAAAACTCGTGTCCAAAAGAAATGAGACTATCAAATTGGGACAAAGGCAGATTTATGTACTCAAACTTGGATTCAGACTCGAAATGTAACAGATTCGAACTGGTTAGCGTTTGGGTATTGGGTTGGAATGAAAGTTTTATTAATTTAGAATCACAAAGTTAGGGTCACTATAAATAAGATACTCTCTCCGTCCCTAAATAAAAGCATTTGTTTTCTTTTCGGGCCGTCCCTAAATAAAAGTTCCCTTTCCTTTTTTGGCAAACAAAACAGTGCAAAACAATGTAAAACAGTGCCAAACAGTGTCCAAACCGTGCCAAACAGTACCAACCAAACTCACATTCTTAAGATGTGTGTAAAATGAATGGATACTTTTATACAGGGACGGAGGGAGTATATGAAAGATAAAATGTACCAACATAACATTTAAATGATTGTAAATATCAATCAAAGACCTAGAATATCACACATTCTAATTTTTTTGCTAATTTTTTATGATCTTTCTTTACAAAAGTTTATTAATTTAGTAAAATTAAATAATAATTATTTCTTTTGAATTTTAATTTTTTTAAATAAAAAAATATTAAAATTCGTGGTATTTTAGGTCTTTAATTGATAGTTTGTAATTATTGGGATCCTTTAATTATTAACACACTGTATATATCAAGTTATGGGTTGACAAAATTTTTGATTTTTTTTTAACTCCAACTCATACTTAACCTAGTCCCTCTTCGAATTGTGATGAAATTTCGCACTAATGATGAATTTTAAGTAATGTATTTAGCAATGATCAATATCTTATAATAACAACGAATATGCTTATGATAACTAAAATGAAGACAATATTCTTCTTTCATTCTTTTTTAGTTTCCCCTCTTTTTTAGTTGGATCGTTATAATTTTTTTGATTTTTTTTTTCATATTTTAGAAACAGTATAAAAATCTGTTTTTTTCTTCATATTTTAGTAATTGTAATTATAGTTGAGTGTTCATGTGTCAATTATATTATTTACATGGTCAACAGTTCAAGATCTACTTTATCAGTCCAGCTTTTTATGAAATTTCATTCGCAATGGAGATGTTATTATTCTCATCCGTATAAAATTTCAGTATAACCAGGAGCGACCAAATACGAACAGTACACAAACAACCGCAAAACATTGAACAGTGACCAGAAATTAACCATCTGAAATTGATTGAAGCGCCCAAAAAGCGAGGGAAATATTAATTAGTAGTAAACCGCCAAACAAGGAATTAACAACAACTCCGTCAATCCCTCCAGTTTCCGTCGGGAGCACCACCGCTCCTATAGCCACCTCCTCCATATCCACCACTTTGGCCGCCTCCATAACCATGCTTTTCGCCGCCGCCGTAGCCACTTCTGTCGCTGCCTCCGTAACCACGGCTATCGTCGCCTCCGTAACCACGGTCATCGCTGCCTCTGTAACCACCTCCATAGCCACGGCCGCCATTTCCATAACCACGACCGCCTCTGTAACCACCACCTTCACGCCGATTACCATAACCTTCACGTTGACCGTATCCGCCACCGCGTGACCCACCGCCGCCGTTCTCGCGAGACCTTTCCTGTGCCTGGTTAACAGTAACGTTACGGCCATCAATATCCCTGCCATTCAAAGCCTCGATCGCCTTCTCCATCCCATCTGCGGTTTCAAAGGTAACAAAACCGAATCCCCTAGATCTACCAGTTTCACGATCCATGATAATCTGATCAAACAAAATCCACAACAAACGCATCATCATCAGTTTCATCCAGATCTGAGGCATTCAACCGAAATTAATGCCCGAAAACAAACAAAAACAACTCGATCAATTGACCTTCAACTCTTAATCGGAGAGGAAGACGAAACATACCGTTTCACGAATAGGAATAACAGTAACATATAGAGAACAGTAACGTAGATGAAGTAACAGAGAGAAGTATAAGTGAGAGAGAGAGCGGGTCGGGTCGGGTCGGTTCCGATCCGATCATTGCTCTGCGCGTCAACAGACCTTGGTTTCCATAACCTTGCCGTAATTTTCGAAAGTCCTTCCCAGGTCGTCTTCAACGGTATTAAAGCTCAATCCACCGACGAAGCACCTGAACTGCTGCTGCCCGTACTGAACATCTGCGGAAGCCATATTTTCAGAGGGAGATAATTAACACAATAAACTACCGAAGAACTGAATAATAATAATTCAGTGATGGATTGATGGATTTATATAGGCGAGCCGGGAGGATTCTTGTAGGTGCTGGCTAGCTAGCTGTGCGTGAAGCAGTGGAACGCTGTCCTGCTTTTTGCCCCGGAATTAGCGGGGCTGTTCAAGATGCCGTTTGTCAATCGCCCGATCTTTGCGGATCGACTATTCTTTCTTAGCTGAGAAAATACGCACCATTCATACGGAAAAAATATCCAATTCAAAAAGGCGGAAATGCCTAGCAACGGCATAGAGTGGTGGGGCCAAATTACTGAATTGGTGGGAAAAAGGAGCGGTTTACTAAATTGGTATGTAAAAAAAACTTTGGAAGACAAATTGGGGGGAAAACGAATATTTCTATGATGACTTGATCAACTTTTTTAGCACTCGAGAATCACCGATATGTACTTAGGTTGTGTTTGGGAGCAGTGGCGGAACCAGAATTATTTTTGAGCGCGTGCTGGAAAATACAAAGAGAAGGAATAAATATGACTTAATTTTTTGAGTGAGCAAATATACTCTCTAATTTCAGTGTGAAGCAAATAAAAGCCTAACTTTTAAATTTGGAACAAATATATCTTTTATCTATGGAGTATTAGATTAGATGTCTAACAAATATACCACATAATTATACTCCCTCCGGGCCTCCGTGACGAATTGTAAGGCATTTTACGGTTTATGATATTTGACTAAGAATAAAGCAAACATATCCCTATTTGCGCTCACATAAAAAACAAAAGCTATTAAATTATACCCGTATATAAACTAATTAAATGTTTTTGAGTGAAAAAACTTACTCAATTATCCCGGAAGTAAACTGTTAATTCAGTTCAGTAGTTATTCCAATTCCTTTAATTAAGTTCTCAATTATTCTGCCGCTTGCCGGTGAAAATCCCTTGGACGACGGAGGACAGATCGACGAGGCCACGAGGGTAGCTTTAGTGTTTTCTTTGTTTTGATTTTTCTACTAAGCCACTCAGGGAGACTAAGGGCTGTGGATAAGTTCAATCTGGGAATTTGGGCCGGCCCAAATGCATCTCTCTTAGTCCGGGTACGGAGTATTAGCAATTAGCAAAAGTATACTGATGGAGTATATGGGTCTGAGCCCCCGGACCCACATACTCGGAAGAACAGAAAGCACAAGACACAGAGTGGCGCCCTCGTCGGCCAAGGGACCCCTGTCAGCCGAAAAGGTGCCAACTCAGATTATGGTCCTGAAGCCAAGGAACCCGGGTGCCCTCGTCGGCCGTACCCTCGTCGGCCGTACCCTCGTCGGCCACGCCCTCGTCGGCCACGAAGACTCCACAGAACCGGATTCTACACTTACTTATTCGTACAGCCCATTAGTGGCTTTGTATTCGGCCCAGTAGCGGTCCAGTTGTAAATGGGCCTCCCAAGCCCAAGGCTTGGGAGCCCAGCCCGTATTTTCTCTATAAATACTCCCCTTGGGAGTAGTTATAGGGGTTACAAATTCATTCTATTGAAGCATATTATTGCACTTCTCTCTCTAGCTCTCACTTCTCTCTAGATATACTCTATCATTTGGTGCTTTCATTGAGAGCTAGAACAATCAAGTTAGCACCCTTCGTCGCTACCAAGCACAGCTAACCACTGATCATGGGAAGAACTAAGTCAAACCGCAACCTCGTCAGCAAGGCCATCCCTGAGGACCAAGAGCCCAGGGAGCACGATGAGGACGCCACGGCCGACCAGGTCGGCGGAGGGGACCTCTTCCAGGAGGCCTTCAACCTCACAACGGACCTCCGCAACCAACTCAACGGTGGAGCCCCTGATGCCCGCCTCGGCTTGGACAAGAAACTAGCTGAGAAGACGGATCACGCCCCGGCCCAGCCTATGGCCGCGGCCTCTCCGTCCGTGGATCCACAGGTCCAGGCCGCGCTGTCGGCCATCATCGCCAGCCTGGCTCAGAACCCCACCGTCCTCAGCGCACTCTTGCCAAGGACCGGGGGGACGTCACTCAACCTCCTCAGCCCCAACCGTTGGCCGTCCAGATAGGCAACGATGAGGGGGTGGTGGCCCAGGACACGGCGTCGTCCCACTCCCACCCTGCTTCCCCTCTTCGGCCCGGGCAGACCCCAGCGCGTGGAAAAGCCTCTGCCTTCAACAGGCTAGGCGACACGCGCCGTCGTCCGGTTTCGGAGAGGATGGCGGGACGGATTGGTGAGCCTCGTCCTGGCTCGCCGAGGGAAAGCTTGGGGTCTGTGTCCCGGACAGCGGACCAGCCCCGCCCGGACACAGGCAAGGGGAAGTTGCACGAAGACGACGTGCGCCACCGGATCAATGCGGCTCACGACGAGCGCATGAGGAACCAGCCGGCCGCCGCTGCGGCCGCCAGGGACCCCCGGGATGAAGTCATCGCCCAGCTGGAAAGGAGGCTTGCTCAGATGGAAGCCAAGCAGTCGGCCAACATCCCTACGGCCGTCGCCTCCAACGACCCCGGCCTCAACGCGCTCATGAACAAGGTTTGCGCCCTGGAGAGGGAGCTGGACGAGGGGCGAGGTGACCCCATCATCCAGGTCAGGACCAGGACCCCTTTCACCAACAGGGTCCTCTCGGCCCCCATCCCGGAGAAGTACAGGGGGAACGCCATCAAGTCCTACGACGGCCGATCAGACCCCCAGGAACACTTCAGCCGTTATCAGAACAACATGTTGATGGTGAACGCGTCCGACGAATACCTCTGCCGTTGGTTCCTCTCTACCCTCGAGGGGCCAGCGTACGAGTGGTTCAACGCGCTCCCCGAAGGGAGCATCGACTCGTGGCAGGATCTCGCCCAACGCTTCCTCACTCACTTTGCCGGGAGGAAGCGTGCGAAGAAGTATTTCACCCACATCCTCTCCGTCAAGCAGCAGCACGAGGAGTCCCTCCGGTTATTCATTGATCGGTGGACGAGGGAAACTGAGGAGGTCGAGGGGGCCGATGAGCGCACCCTCCTCGCCTTGTACCAGGGAGCCCTCCGCAGCTCCCCGTACGCTAGGAGCCTTATCACCGACCCTCCGAGGTCGTACGCCAAGGCGCTCCAGCGCGGAGGCTTGTACGCCGACGCCGACGAGCTCCATAATCACAAGAAAGAGGGGGGGCATCCCTCCAAGAAGACAAATCCTTCGCCGGCCCCGGGTCCGTCCCCGGCCGGCCAGGGTGCCCAGGGCCGTCACGGCTCTGGTGGACAGCGTAAGAAAGATCGCCACTGGCGACCGAGGTTGGAACGGCCGGGGGTCTCCCTCACTCACCCGGTCGGCACCATCCTCGATTATGCCGAGAAGCACGGCCTCATCGAGCAGGCTCCTCGGCCGGCCGAGGAGATCCTTGCCATCCAGCAGAGCGGCACATACTGCCGGTTCCACAAGAACTCGTCGCACAACACCGACGACTGCATCACACTGAAGAAGGCCATCGAGCGCCTTATTCGCCAGGGGGAACTCTCCCAGTTTGTTAAAGGTGGCCCACGCAAAAACACATGGGTAAACACCGGCAAACATGGGGGCGAACCCTCTGCGAAGAAGCGGGAGATTGGTAGGCTCAGCGACGACGAGGACTTCGAAGAGCCCCCGCCAAAGAAGAATCACATTCACCTCATCGTAGGTGGAAACACTGGGGGGGGGGGGGACTCCGCCACTCAGAGAAAGAAACGGGCCCAATCCCTCTACATAGGGGAGGTGTCCCACGTTCCCCCCTAGCCGAAGAAGCAGCGGACGGAGGCGATCACCTTCACCGACAAGGATTTTCCTCCGGGTACGGAATCACACAGGGACGCCCTCGTCATCCGGTGTGAGATCGGTGACTCCATCATCCACCGCACTTACATCGATACGGGGAGCTCCGTCAACGTGATGTACCTGGATACCTTCAGGCAGCTGAAGCTGGACAGAGCTCTGCTGAAGCCGATCAAGACACCGTTATCCGGCTTTACCGGGGACTCTATCGACGCCGAGGGCACGATAGTCCTCCTCGTGGAGGTCGGTGACCGCCCCCACCACGCCAAGATTGACATGGAGTTCATGGTGGTCAACCTCCAGTGCGCCCACAACCTGATCTTGGGGCGGCCAGCGCTGGAGGACTTGGAGGCCATCATCTCCATGAAGCACTTATGTCTGAAGTTCCCCACCAATGACGGCATCGGCTACGCCAGAGGAAACCAGAGGATAGCCAGAGCATGCTACCTCAAGCTGACAAGGCCGGCCGAGAGGGAAGGCCAGAGGATAGACACCATCACGGCAGCCGTTGCCAAGGACGAGGAGAGGCCACGTGCGGAGCCGACCGAGG
Organism: Cuscuta europaea; assembly: GCA_945859875.1. Classification (NCBI taxonomy): domain Eukaryota; kingdom Viridiplantae; phylum Streptophyta; class Magnoliopsida; order Solanales; family Convolvulaceae; genus Cuscuta; species Cuscuta europaea. The sequence goes on from CAMAPE010000038.1 coordinate 13,374,492, forward strand.
AGGTCGAGGAAATCCCTCTGGATACCTCCCGGCCAGAGCGGGTTCTCAGAGTCGGGAAGCAACTCCCTCCGGACCAACGAGATGCCATCCTCCTCGTCCTGCGGTCATACGCCGTTGTCTTCGCATGGGGCCCGGACGACATGCCAGGCATCAGCCACCAGGTGATTATTCACCGGCTGACCGTCGATCCGGCCTCCACGCCCGTCAAGCAGAAGCGGCGCTACTTGTCCGCCGACAGGCGGGACTTCGTCAAAGGGGAGGTCGCCATGCTCCTCTCAATCAAACACATTAAAGAGGTGAAGTACCCGACGTGGTTGGCCAACGTCGTCCTCGCCCAGAAACCGCCAACATTCAGGATGTGTGTTGATTACACTGACCTGAACAAGGCGTGCCCCATGGACCCGTTCCCTCTCCCCAACATTGATCAGCTGGTGGACGAGACGGTGGGGTGCGAGTTGATGTCGTTCCTCGACGCTTTCAGAGGGTACCACCAGATCTCCATGCATGAAGATGATGCTGAGAAGACGACATTCATGACCCCAGAGGGAATCTTTTGCTACCTCGTCATGGCCTTCGGACTCAAAAACTCCGGCGCCACCTATACTAGGATGGTGGCCAAGATCTTCAGGGCGGTCCTTGGCCGGACGATGGAGGCATACGTCGACGACATGATCGTCAAGAGCAGGCAGGCCTCCTCCCACGCCGACGACCTCCGGGAAATCTTTGAAATCATGAAGGAGTTCAGGCTCCGCCTCAACCCTAAGAAGTGCGCCTTCGGCGTCCAGGGCGGCAAGTTCCTCGGCTACATGGTCAGCCGAAGAGGCATCGAGATAAACCCAGAGAAGACACAGGCTATCATCAACATGGAGCCGCCCCGCAACGTCAAGGAAGTACAGCGACTGACGGGGCGCCTGGCGGCCCTGAACCGGTTCCTCTCCAGGTCAGCCGAGAGGGCACTCCCCTTCTTTCAGATCATGCGTAAAGCCAACAGCTTCAAGTGGACGACAGAGTGCCAGGAAGCATTCGACGAATTGAAAAGGTACCTATCGTCCCCACCCGTGCTCTCCAAGCCCAAAGCCGGCGAAACCCTCTTCCTGTACTTAGGGGTGAGCACATCGGCCATCAGCTCCGTGCTCATCCGTGAGGACGAAGGGGTGTAGAAGGCCATCTTCTACATCAGCAAAACGCTCAGGGAGGCCGAGCTTAGGTACTCCCCCATTGAGAAGACGGTGCTGGCCATCGTCCATACGGTAAAGAAGCTGGGGCACTACTTCCAGGCCCATGCCGTCCATGTGCTAACCCAGCAGCCTCTCGGCGCACTCATGAGGAGCCCCACCAGCTCCTCTAGGATGGTGAAATGGGCGATCTTTCTCAGCCAGTTTCAAATTGATATCAAGCCAAGGCCGTCTATCAAAGGGCAAGCCTTGGCCGACTTCGTCACTGAATGCACAGCAAGGGAGACGGCCGTCGCCAACCCCGGGCTGGAGCCGGACGATACATGGATCCTATTCACTGACGGCTCGTCGGCCGCGAAATCATGCGGTGGTGGCATCGTCCTCATATCCCCTGAAGGATTCAGAGCTTACTATGCCATCCGCTTCAACTTCAGGGTATCCAACAACGAAGCCGAGTATGAGGCCCTCCTCAGCGGTCTCAGACTCGCCGCCGGCCTCAAGGCCAAGCATCTCAAAATCAAAGGCGACTCCAAACTGGTAGTGGGCCAGGTGGAGGGATCGTACGAAGCAAAGGAGGGACGGATGCGACAGTACAGCCAAGCAGCAGAGGAGCTGCTGAAGGCGTTCGAAACCCACGAGATCACACAGATCCCAAGGGCCGAGAACGCCGAGGCCGACATCCTCTCCAAACTCAGCTCGGACACCCCGGAGCACATCTCCCAGCTAGCCAAGATCGAGGAGTTGAGCATGTCCAGCATCCATGCCAGCCCCGTCTTGTGCGTCCAACAGCGACCAGCGGACTGGATCTCCGACATCGTCACCTTCATCGCAACGGGAGAGCTGCCCCCGGACGAGGAGAGGGCCAAACTTGCCAAACTCAGGGCCCCAAGCTACACCATCGAAGATGGCAAACTCTACAAACGGTCCTATAATGGCACTCTCCTCCGATGCCTGCACCAGGACGAGGCCGACATGGCCATGGAAGAAGTTCATTGCGGCGTCTGCTCCTCGCACCAGGGCCCTTTCAGCATGTCCCGACGTCTCGTCGTTCAGGGTTTCTTCTGGCCGACGATGGCGCGAGACTGCGCGGATCTGGCCAGGAAGTGTACCACGTGCCAGGTGCTCCAGAAGGCCCCTGGTCGGCCAGCCGTCAACTACGCCCCCGTCAGCACCGCAATTCCATTCTCTAGATGGGGGATTGACCTGGTCGGCCCCCTGCCCAGAGCCGCCGGGAATAACCGCTACATCATCGTCGCCGTCGACTACTTCACCAAGTGGGTCGAGGCGGAACCCCTGACCAGCATCACGGGGGCCAGATGCCAAAAATTTGTTTAGAAGAACATCATCACACGCTTCGGCGTCCCCCAGGAGGTTATATCAGACAACGGCACCCAATTCGAGGCAGCCCCTTTCCAGGAGCTCCTCCGGGAGTTTGGGGTGAAGCATCGTTTCTCCTCCGTTGCTTACCCTCAGGGCAACGGGCAGGTCGAGAACGCCAACAGAACAATCATGGAGGGGCTGAAGAAGAAGCTCCAGGCCGCAGGAGGTAGTTGGGTCGACGAGCTCCCCAACATCCTGTGGTGCTACAGAACCACGCCAAGGAGGGCGACGGGTGAAACGCCTTTCGCCCTATGCTACGGCTTCGAGGCAAAGGCGCCCACGGAAGTTGCCATCCCCAGCCGACGGGTGGAACAATATGAGCCTGACGCCAACGAAGAGAACATGAAGATTGACCTGCACCTGGTCGATGAGAGGCGTGAGCAAGCTTACGTCCGAGCAGAGAACTACCGGCGTCAAGTAAAATCATACTATGACGCCAAGGTACGTTCCCGGGAATTTCAGGTGGGGGACTACGTCCTCCGCCGAAGGGAAGCAAGCCAGCCGACAGAGGGTGGCAAGCAAGCATTGAAGTACGAAGGGCCCTACATCGTCAGTGCTGTGATCAAACCCGGCACCTACAAGCTTAAACGCCCGAATGGGTTCAATGTACCACGAACGTGGAATGTACACCATCTGGTGAAGTTTTATCGGTAATCCGAAGGAGGTGCAGACGGCGAAGCCCTCACCCCTTGACGGGTTACTGATTGAACGCCACCCTCGGCCTCGAGCCACTTATGAATAAAATCATGTTCCTGATTTTTTCTCTGGAATTTAAAGTAAAAAACGTTAGCAGGTGCCCTCATCGGCCACCTCAGAGCAAAAGGCTCAGGCCTGGCCGACGAGGCCCCTTGCACTTGCAGCCTACGATCGACAAGATCAGGCGTCCCATTGTATTTTGTATCAACGAAGGGCTCAGGCCTAGCTGAGAGAGCACATCGTCCTGGCCCCGTAAGCCTAGAAGTGAAACGCTCAGGTATGGCCGACGATGTCCCCAGGACGAGGGGCCCGCAAACGGCCCACGTCTTGAAACGGGAAGCTCACCGCGTCGTCCACGCGCCAGATCGCAGGACGACAGGCCTGAAATCATGGCCGAGGTGACAAAATCCCAAAACTCAGGGATGGGCAACGACAGCCGTTGGAAACCGACCAAAAGTCTAGCCCACGTCATAAATAGGCGACGGGACCCGCCCTGAGATCACGGACGTTATAAACGAAGTCCGAACCGACCGAAGGACGAGCACACCCTTCGGCCGAAGCCTGAAAGAAGGATACTCCCCGAAAACAAAAAAAAAGAAAAAAAAATATATATATATATAAGGGAAAAAGAGGGAAGCCGACAGCCGTGCACACTAGCCGGCCTCGCGCAATGAAAAAATAAAATCCCCACAACTCAGGCCCAACTAGGCCAAGTACATATCAGTTGAACACAAGTGTAGTACCACTGACAGATAACATGGACGACACGTCCACACACCACAAGGGAATGGTCAAGGCCGAAACATACGCCTATAAAACCCTAACCGAATCGGTTGGGTGACACGCGAGAGGTAACCTTCATCGGCCACAGTCCTTTGAAGCACCAACGCTTGGTATAAAACAAAGAATCACAATCCTGAGGATGACCAGGATGAAGCGGGCATTTATCACACCCACGGAAGAATCAAGCAATCAAGAAACAATCCCTACCCACCACAGCATCCCGGATAGCCGACACAGGCGCTGAAACCCGGGCTGTTGGTAAGGCGAAGGTTTCTTTAGGGATTTGTCCAAGTGTTTACTAAACACTTAGAAACAATTCTGAGGAAAAAGATTCCTCAAGAAGGAGCTATGTCTTAGCCGATGAAGGTAGGACCATCTCCTTGGGAAAGCAAGGGGCACCCTCATCGGCAACAAGCCAAACCTTGGCCGACAGCGGTACCACGAAGAAGGAACTATGTCTCGCATTTATACTTAGAAAAATCTCCAAGCACTCAAATGGAGAAACTCTGGACGAAGCGGGTACCTGCATACTCCAAGGCCGTTAGCTACCCACGCCTTGCATATATACTTAGAAAAAAATTCTAAGTTCAAAAAGGCAAGTCCAAGGTGCCCTTATCGGCCACGACACAAGGATCCAGGCCGACCTTCCTGATCATATCAGAAGCAAGTGAACACGACGGCCACGAAAAAATACTGGGCCGACAACGACACTGGTCCAACACTTGGGAAATCTCCCAAAGCATTTGTCAACAATGAGAAATCCAATACCAGGACGATGCGAACACCCATCCACTTGAAGTTAGACACTTAGAAAAATTCTAACAACAAAGAAGAATGGGACAACGCCAGGACGGAACGGACACCACGGTCAAGGCCGGAAAGGAAGCACTTAAGTGGACCCAAAACACTTAGGAAATTTTTGATTAAATCCTAAGTGTTATGATAGTGAAGAGACACCGGACAGGCCGACCAAGCCACCAGACCGGAAAGGAAGCAACTAAGTGGATCAAAAACACTTGGGAAATTTTTGAATAAATCCTAAGTGTTATGATAGTAAAGAAACGACGGCCAGGCCGACCAGGCCACCGGACAGGATGGACTAACTCAAGGACGTAGCAGACACTCACGAGTGACCCAAGTTGTAACTTTTACACTTAGACAAATTTCAGAATTGAAATGACAAAAGGCAATAAGCATACAAGGAATTCAAAGCCGAGCAGGACAACAAAAATTTTCATTTATATTCAATTCAGTACAAAGGGGGGCGCTTCGGCCATTACATCAATTCGGCAAAAAAGCGAAACTAATTACAAGGGAGCAGGGAATAGCCGATCAAGCCTCTTGAGCACCACCATCCTCGGCTGGCTCTTCGACGTCGTCGGCTCCCTCCTCGGCCTCAGTCTCCTGGCCAGCGGCAGCCGCAGAACTGGTGGCATCGTCTAGGAAGTCGAATTCTGTGTAATCCGGCTCGCCGAGGCTGGAACTCTCAATGGGGGACTCCCGCTCCGACAGAGGAAGCTTGGCCTGCTCTTCGGGATCTTTCATCAGCTTGGGAAGCTTCAAGTTCCGTCTAGCCCACCCGGACGTATAGTTCATGGCCTTCAGAGCACGAGATAGCCGACGACACAGGAGCCTCTGCATCCGCTCCTGGCCCATGTTATAGTACACGGCCATCTCCCTGCTGAAATACTCTTGGCCGGCGGAGGAGTTCATCCCCCAATCTTCAAGCATAGCGGCCACCACCTCATAGCACTAGGAGAGCCGCTCATCGGCTTTCCACCCCTCGGCCAGGAACTGCTTAACGGCCTCATCAGCGGCCCTCACAGCGGCAGCCTCGGCCTCAGTTTTTGCCTTCACGGCTTCATCGTTCTTGAGCCGCTCGGCCTCAAGCGCCCTTTGGCTCTCTTCGAGTTTGGCCAGGGCATCGTCCCTGGCTGCGGCGGCCTCGTCGGCCTTCTGTTGCAAGGCCTTGGCATCCTCCCGGAGCCTATCCAAGCAAGCGACCGCCTCATCGGCCGAGGCAGCTTTCTGCTCCAGCTCTTTCAGACGAGCTATCTCCCGGTACTGCCTCTTATGGCTCTCCATGAGCATAAAGCCACCCTGCATAAAAAAGGAAAACAAAACTCAGGCAAATGACTCTACACGGACGACGAGAAAAACGGCAAGCAAAAGGAAAGGAACTTACTTGGACGAGGAGGTCCATCCCGCCCTCGTACACCTTCACGTCCCCGAGCCTCTTTAGGTAGGCCCTATCTTTGGCTGGCATGGCCTGGGCCAGGACATCGTGGCCGAGGACAACGTCATCAAAAACACCCCCGCCAACGGGGTATTCCACCATCTTCTGGTAGGTGGCACCGGCAATCTCCTTGTCGGCCCTCTTCGTCCGTGGCTCCTGGACGAGAGGAAGCGATTGAGCAGCATCGCTAGGAGCAGCAGTGAGGTCCACAACAGGACCACTATCGTCCACACTGGGGACGGTAAGAGTGCCGGCCTCAGTAGCCTGTGAAGGAGACGGTGCCCTCTTCGTCTTCTTGGTGACGTTCAGGCCGGCCTCAGTCAACTTCTTCTGGCCGTCAGTGGGAGGCCTCTTCTTCTTCGACTTGGCAGGCTTTGGGGCCGCACCAGCAGTAGCCCCGCCCCCCTCGGCCGCGGCACGTCTGGCGGCCTCGGCCGCCTTTGCAGCCAACTCCTCGGCCGCCTTGGCCTTGGCTATAGCCATGATGGAACGACGATCCATGACAAAATCTACACAAAGGAAAAACAACAGATTAGCAAGGCAAAAGAACAAATCATAAAGGAAGAAAGCCGAAGAAATAATTACCATCGGCCTCAGCAGGAATGCCCAAATCCGGGCTGTCGGCCTCTTCGAAGGTGGTGGTCATCCTCGGCCAGAGTTGGAGATCGTCCTCCTTATCGCCATACACATGGTATCTTAAGAAGCCGAGGGCGGTCATCTTGTATTCGGTGGTATAATCCTTCACGCTCCTCGGCCCCCCTTCCAAGAAAGCCTCCACCTGAGCGTCCAAGATAGAACTCTTCGGCAGGTCATGCAGATTGAACCTCCCGGTATGGCCGAGGGAGGGAAACTCGGTGCCACTCTCACCAAGGGATACAAAGACGAACTTGCTCTTCCACCCATGAATGGACGAAGGCAAGTCCGTGAAGCTCCTCTTCTTCGGCAGCTGTTGAAGAGTAGCATAGGCCGCACAGTTTTTGTGGCTTCCTCGGCCTATCTGATACAGATTCATGAACAGGGCCGTCGTCGGCCTGTAGCCCAGCTCCTCACAGCGGAGCAAGAACCCCACCATCAGCGAGTAGCTGTTCAGCGTCAGCAAGGCCGGAGGGAGCCCCACCATGTCAAGGTATTCGGTGATGAAGGGATGAAGGGGAAACCTCAGCCCCTTGGAAAAACTCATCGGGTATACTCCAAAGTATCCCGGTGGCGGAAGAAGAACATGGTCCGTCGGCCTGGGTGCCCTAACCCGCCCGAACGGCCCCACGTACATCTGGGCAACCAGGTAGTCGGCCGCGCTGCTCTCCGGCTTGATCAGGAAGATGTTTGTGAGATCCAGGTAGGAGATGCCCGGCCCACTCTTCGGCCTCCTCACTCTCTTCGGCTTATCTGCTCCCTTCACGGCAGACACCGGTCTCGGGCATGGAATGACATCGGAAGTGGACGCCCCGTCCACCACTCGGGACGCACCTTCGTCCTCACCTTTTGAAGACGAGGCGGACTCCTCGTCCTCGACTTCGTCGTCCACCGGCTCTCCGGACTTGTAAGGACTTAAGTGTTGTATCTCCTCCTCGAACTCCTCGAGCACCTCATAGTCGAGTGACCTAGTGGAGGGCTGGTCGTCGTACGGATAGTAGTCCTCGTTCAAGCTCTTCATCATAACAACTACTACGAGCCTAAGGAGAAAAACTTAGGATCTAAGGGTGTTCAAACGCCTAACACTAGATCACTAGCCTAGGAAGCAAAGTATGCAAACTACAGGAGATGGCGATGAACACTAACCTTGAACACGAAGAACACGAAGAACAAGCTTGGGAGTTTATCTCTCTAGAAAATTGGCCAGCACTTCGACAACTCAAAATGCAAATGAGATTTCTGGTCGGAGGGGGAGGGGTATTTATAGAACCCCCCCACCCAACAGTCACTACACGTGGCACCCTCCCAATGGCCACATCAACGGCCACTAATGGGAGGCCACCACGTCACCAACGGGCCAAGCTACATATCAAGAGCCCAATAGCGAATCAGACTCTACGGCCTACACACTGGCCGGCTCCACAAGTGCCAGCAAACGCCCACAACGGCCTGATCACTTGCCAAGTTCACAAATGCCAACAATAAGGAGATGACAACGGCCAGGAATGTCATGAACGCCCATCGGCTCCCCGTAACGACCCTTGATGATAATTCTCTACAAGCGATCTGCGCACAAGGGTTCTCCCACAGGGTTACCTTGGCCAGAAAATCGCCATGAGGGTTGGATTCAGGGGGACTACGGAGAGGCCGCTTCGGCCAGGGACTCACGCAACTCCTTCACCCCTCACTCTCTTCGGCCTGAAGCAGTGGGGGACTGGGGGACTACACCGGCCTCAACAAAACAAAAAGGAACAATACAAAGAACATGAATGTAACCACAAAGCATGGCCACATCGTCCATGCATCACAACGGCGCCTCATCGGCCAAAGGCCCATAACGTCATCAGCAACGGCCAACTGGCCACCTAAGGCAAGGGCACTCATCGTCCTCCGCCAACAGTTAATCATGATGGGCTCTTCGGCCAAGAACACGGAAGCCAATCAGCGACGGCCAAAAGGAGCGCGCAAACACCCTCATCGGCCACCCAAAGGAAAGGACGCAATCGTCCTCAAAGCAAGGCTCAACCTCAGTGACCTCATCGGCCTAAACGTAAACTTCAACCATCAACGTCCAAGAAAGGGAAAGTGTGCCTTAAACGGCCACCATTGAAGCAGGACATTTATCATCCCCAAACGAACACATCAAGGAAACAACGGCCTCCCCCGCCCACAGCAAGGAGCAGGTAACGGCCAAAGCACAGAACAGGATCACCAAAATGGAAACAGCGCCAACGCCGCAACAGCCTGGGAATGCCCGCATCGGCCGAAAGCGACAAAGCACGGGAATCTACTCTCCTTCACTTCGTCTGCATCTCAGCTTAGAGAGTGGGGGACTCCTGATGGAGTATATGGGTCTGAGCCCCCGGACCCACATACTCGGAAGAACAGAAAGCACAAGACACAGAGTGGCGCCCTCGTCGGCCAAGGGACCCCCGTCAGCCGAAAAGGTGCCAACTCAGATTATGGTCCTGAAGCCAAGGAACCCGGGTGCCCTCGTCGGCCGTACCCTCGTCGGCCGTACCCTCGTCGGCCACGCCCTCGTCAGCCACGAAGACTCCACAGAACCGGATTCTACACTTACTTATTCGTACAGCCCATTAGTGGCTTTGTATTCGGCCCAGTAGCGGTCCAATTGTAAATGGGCCTCCCAAGCCCAAGGCTTGGGAGCCCAGCCCGTATTTTCTCTATAAATACTCCCCTTGGGAGTAGTTATAGGGGTTACAAATTCATTCTATTGAAGCATATTATTTCACTTCTCTCTCTAGCTCTCACTTCTCTCTAGATATACTCTATCATATACGCATTAGGTATGACTTGTATGTCGTTTGGTTCTAAATTGTTGTCGTTTAGTTATTTTCTAAAACCTAGCAAAACAGGGTCGTTGCACTAAATGAAAATACACACAAACTGTTCAATACTTCACAGTTCACAGCTTCAGGCTTCAGCAGCCGGGGCGCAAAGAACAGAGTCGCCGGCGAACCAGAGAAGAAGACGACCACTTCTAGGAGCGCCATGAAAATAATACCTTAACTATTCCGGTGAACGGGGAGCGCCGGCACCTGCTCGCCCCCTAGTTCCGCCGGTGTTTGGGAGTTAGGTTTTGGAGGGGAGGGGAAGGTTGATGAGGGTTTATAACCCTCCTTTCATGTTTGGGAGTATAAAATTGGAGGGGATGGTTTTAGAGGGCTTTCATGACCCTCCAAAACCCTCTAAATGCTCAATTTTTAAGTTCCCCCAATTTGGAGGGTTTTGAAGGATAATTAATGAAATGGTAATTTAAGCTCAATTAAAAATAAATATCAGTTCAATTATTTAAATTCGTCATATCTCAAAGTAATTTTAATTATAATTCATTCAAAAATTCTCTTCTTCCAAATTTATTACTCCCAAATACAAAGAAGTGCTTTCTCACCCTACCCTCCCTTTTCCCTCCAACAACATACCTCCAAAACCTTCCCATCCACTTCCTTCCAAACTCCCAAACATACCCTTAAAGTATTGTGAAAACTACTCCCTCCTACCCAATAACAATGGTACAAGAGGGAGTCACACACCTACTAATAAAAATGAGTTTATATGTTTAATATTGAATTCATAAAGTAAGAAAAAGGTAGGAATGATTTAGAATTATACAATTTTACTAAATTTGGTACGAGACAATCTTAATGGGATGGACCGAAAAAGTTAGCCGAAAGAAGAGAGCAACAATTTACTACTACCTTCATCCCAATTTATTGATTCTGTTTCTTATTCACTTGATCAATATAAATTACTCTTATTTTCTTATTTTACATATCAAGCTTTTACCGTAAAAACTTTGTAAAATTTTTAATGTCGTAGTTTCTGAATATGTATTTTTTTCTTAAAATAATTTGAGTGTGTACATGAAGCCATGTGCTTTATTATCGTAAGTCAAATCTCGTAAACCGCAATCATACCATCAAGTTGGGATGGAGAGAGTAGTATTTAAAAAATTCTACTCCATAAAATCACTATGAATATTTTTCTTTTTTTTATCAATATGAATATGTTTGCTACTCTATATGGAGTAGCATTTTTTTAAAAACTAACAAAATAGTCATATTCAAAATATTAATACTAAAAATAAATTAATGTTTATGTGTGTGCTCGTGTAAATGTACATGTGTTAAAAATGATAGCGGTAATAGTTATATATGATAAAAGTAAATATAATAAAAAATAAAAAAATAAATTTAAGTTAAATATAGATAGTTTACAATTCATATTCTTAATAATCATTTTACGTCTTAACAACTAATCAATCGCAAATATTGAAGTTATTAAACACTTATTTCAAATCACTAATGAAAGCGGTTGATTAAAACAATTAACACCCTCGTTGACATTTTTAGTCATCCATTTTTTATTACAAAATCATAGTAGAAGAACTGAAAATGTCAATTTCACAAAACTTAAGGGGATTTAATGACTGCGAGTTCTAAAATCGCGAACTAAAAATGTCTTACTCACAAAAATTTGACCAATTTGTCTTAGAAACTTTTTTTTACCAACCTGTCTCCGAAGGTCACTTTTACCAATTTGATAAACCAACCTCCTTTATTAATCAATTTGGTAATTTTGCCAGAGTGGTGGAGAGGAAAGCTCAAACACTTCCTATAGAGTTGATTTAGTAGTGGTTAGCATAGAGTTGTCACATTGGATCAAACTCTCACGCCGTCATCATTGAAATTCGAATGGGATACTTCAATGAGTTCAATCCAATCACCTTGCTGAGAGTCCTTTTGATAAACTAAGATTGACTTAATATTCAAAAAATTAATGAACCATGACTGAAACACCTGAATTTGTTGAATTATGAAATATTATAATTATAATTTGTTGTACCTTGGGGATGGTATAACCATATATTTTTAAAATTATTCTGAACTTTGAGGTTGAACGGAAACTTTTCTTCCTCTTTCCCTTCATCTCCGACCTTCACCATCATCATTTTCAAGAGGAGACTTCCTCCTTTGATGCAGTCTGATAGCTCGCTACTCACACCCATGCGGCTTGTTGTTCGCACCCAAAAGGCCAAACGCTCATCTCGCACCAGATGCTCTTGCTCAGGGCTCGCTGACTCCACCTGACTAACGAAACTCACGACGACTGCAGTCCAGACTGGAGCTCGCGACGACCAGGTTTGAGATTGCTCACATAGTCTTAGTGCTCATTAGTAGATAACATGATACTCAATAAAGATATTTTGATGCTCAATGCAAAGTTTCAATGCTCAATGAAGATGTTTGATCACATAGTCTCAATGCTCAATAGTAGGTAGGAACACGATACTCAATAAAGATGTTTTGATGCTCAATGAGTTTTGAAATTTTTATACTCAACTGCAAATTTGCAATGTTCAATAGTAGAGACTTGATGCTCATTGAAAATGTCTTGATGCTCGACTAGTAGAACTTGCGATTTTCATATATCAATGCATACTTCAGAAGTATAATATTACAAAGTATTAAGTTAGATTCACATATTGGAATTCATAAGAGTTGGTTGTAGATTTAATTTCATAATTTTATAAAAGAAAAAATAAGAAAAAGTGTATAATATTGAGTATCGTGAAGCAGAGATCATGATACTCAATATTAGACTCCATATACTGAAAAAAATCCACTCTTGGTCCCATGACTATTATACCACTTCCACATTTAGTCCATTACTTTCAGATTGTCCACATTTAGTCCGTGACCATTATCCCCTCACCACCCCTTGTCCTTCTAGCCAAAATTCCGGCAAATTTAGTCCACTTATCAGCTTCAGAATCAGTCCTTGCATTAAATTTTATATAAGGTTGGGTTTTTCATATCAGTCTTTGCATTAAATTTGATTTTTCATACTTAAAATCTGCATTAAATTTGCCGGAATTTTGGCCGGAAAGATGAGGGGTGGTGAGGGGATAATGGTCACGGACTAAATGTGGACAATCTGAAAGTAAGGGACTAAATGTGGAAGTGATATAATAGTCACGAGACCAAAAGTAGAATTTTTTCCCATATACTCAACCGAATAGGTCTGACACTCAATAAAAGTGTATTGTTGCTCAATTAACTCAACCACGATTTCAATCTAAAATTACAAAAATGCAAGTGGCCGTAAGGTGTACGCCATACAGAAAACGCCATACGTGTATGATATATCCTATATAACTTTACAATATTGATAACTTTTTCTTCTAGTGGCGTTGTTACATTTATGTCAGAATCTAACAAATACTGTGACAAGTTTTGGGTTTGAAGTCTTGGTCCAAAAGGTGGAATCTCCCACCTCAGGAGTCCCCATACTCCGACCCGACAGGATTTTTGGGAGGATGTTAATCACGGTGACTCAGTCGGCCCAATGATGGTAGGCCTTTTTCCCGTGCGCACCAGAGGCCCAGCCTTATTTCAGCTTCTGTGACCTCCACACGGCCACTGCGGGTTTCGAACCTTGGTCACTTGGTCCAAATTTCCCACCACTGAACCAACTGAGCTACCCGTGCGGGTTTTGGGTTTGAAGTCTTAAATGCAATCTCAATAGCCGGAATAGAAAAGTTTTGATCTATACATTGTTCTCAATGTATTTTCTTGTTGTTATATCGTGAGATGACGCAGTCTATAGTGAGCATGATGTTCTCACATTTAAAACACATGTGAACAGTAACACACATGAATAATAATTTTGTACTTCAATAACAGGGTGATGTAACCCGCGTGTATATAAGATTTGTAACTCACGTTAATAAGAAATGTAACTGTAGGCTAATCGACATGTAACTTGTTTAATACATAGTATAAGAAATAAAATATTGATTTCAATATACACAATGAAAAAGAGTCTAGTTGCTCAATTACTTTACGTAAATAGTGATTGTGTTTTGTTTTTAATATGAGAGCCATTACAATGATTTTAGAGAAAATAAAACATTTTTTTAGTTTTAATAGTAGATGTTTATTTTGTGATGTAAATCGTGTTATGGCAAATGTCACCCGCGTTGATGGAAAATGAACCTTGTGTATGCAAAATGTAACTTGTTAAGGCAAGTCCAAATGTAACTCCCACATAAGAAGTTGTAACTCACGCATAAAAGAGACGTAACTCGCGCACGAGACGATGTAATCACACATAAGAAAATGTAACTCGCTCATAAGATGAAACTAGCGCATAAAAAGATGTAACTCGCGCATAAAAAGATGTCACTCGCGTATAAGAAGATGTAACCCGCACTTAAAAAAGATGTAACTCACACATAAAAAGATGTAACTCAATATATTATCAAATGTAACTCCAAGAATCAAAACAAACAAACTCAATGTCTTAAGAACCTCTAAAAACATACGAAAGAGATAAAATATATATTATGTTTAAGCAAGAATTAAACCAATCTAAAATTATATGTATGTAGGGATCGTACAAGAAACACAATATAAGAACCGAAAGCTAATGAATGAGAGTATATTAATCTGGATGTATGATTCGAAAAATGGTATTACAAGTGTATAGATAATTAAGTAGTTCTTTCTCTCTTCTACAGTCTATTTAAAGTAGAATTTCTAACTCCTTCCCCCATGCGGACGAACTACCCGGCGAAATGGTAGCCTTCCCCTACAAAATCGGGATCTTTTCCTCCATTTTCTCCTCAACTTCTTGGGCGCTCTTATCCACTTCGTCATGTCATTTGACCAAGCCGGCTTCTGTGGACTCCTTAAGGTCACGTGGGCCGATCCGTCCAATAAACTCAAATTTAATATAATGGGCCGATTCGCTTGATAGATCCGGGCCCAACAATTGCCCCTAAAATTTGAAGTAGTAGTCGTTACCGATTTAATCAATCCGGTCGATTACTTCTTTGAATTTTAATCGTTTCGACGCTACCTCGAAATGGACAAAACTGTCAGCCTCCTTCCTCGAGTAACCAACCCTCTGTCAGATTAGTCTCTTTTCAGCCATAACTCTTCTCTTGCGAAATATCTTTCGCTTGATTCTTGCAGAGATCCATCGTGAGAACCTATGGCATCTCAACAGTTCATCCCTCAACACATCCTTGATCCGAAGAATGCAAAACAGGCTAAACTCTCGGAGAATCATATCGAGGCCATCAAGAATGGTTCCGGATTTCCAGCGCATGCTTCCATCCGGTTTCCGGCCGCTAACGAACGGGTTGATTGGCATTGTGATGGTTGGGTCAACTTCTTCATGTATCCCTTCAAGATTGGTATGAAATTCCCTTTCTCTTCCTTAGTTAGAGATTTCTTAGCCTTTGTCAAGGTTTCTCCTTCCCAAGTAATGCCACAAGTATGGAGGGTTCTGCGAGGTTTAGAAGTATTAAGCGAAAAACACAGCATCCCCTTCTCCTTCGAAGATCTGGGTTTTACCTATGATCTTTGTTCTTCTGGAGCTGGTCGGTTTACCCTGGCCGTCAAAGATGCTCGCGAGGCGCTGATATTGAGGGCGGACAAAGCTAATGATCGTGGCTGGATGAGCCAGTTCTTCTTTGTGCAAAAAGATTCCCTAAGTTCTGAGGGCGCATTTCTTGAAGAGAGTTTACACAAAGGTATCTTGACAACTCCTTGTTTTACATATGGATTTCAAATGTATTTAATTGCTATATGGCTGGTCTGCAATACGTCAAAATTACCGTTTTCACTGTTTTTTTTTATAGATAGGAAGACTATCCCCTTGAGCTATGGTCCAGACTCTGAAGGAAGGACTGTCAAAATTTTATCTTTAACTTCTGCCGAACGGACCTTTGGGAATCTAGTGGTTGATAATGAAGGTATGTCTCCCACTCCTGACCATTCTCGGTCCGTTGGGTTAAGGCGCTCTCGCCGTAATATTCAGAACGTCCTTGACGATGCCCAAGATTCACGCGCGGTCTCTGTAGATGATTCAGACCATGAATCAGAGACCTCGAGGGGTGGAGGTGAAAATGCAAGTGCTTTCGTTCCTCTTCAGATGGTGTTTCCCGGTGGTCAGGATTCCTGTTCTCTTCCAGCAAAACGTTCTGCACAACACGCTGGTACTGGTTTCAGCTATCTCAATTATTCGTCAAATGTTGTTTTATTTAGAATGTTTATATATTTTCCTTTGCCGCAGCTGTTTCTTCGTCTAACACACGGCCGATACCTTCTGATTACGATCTTCTTAACATGGTTTCGAGAAAGAAGAAAATCCCATCCAAGTTGGCCTCTGGTTGTTCCAAAACTTCACAATGCCCCAACACAGAGATGAAATCTGCTCCTCCTCGTCCAGTGAATGCCACCACCAATCCTGACTCTGGTGGGAAGATGAACGCTTCTTTCTCTCGTGACTTTTGCTGTTTGAAGGGTGCTCTTGTGATGGGAAGTGAAATGCCTCAAGTCCCGCTTTCCTCCTCGTCCGTTGTATTCAAGGATGTATCCTCAGCTGGCCTGGTATTGGCTTCCTCGGCTTTTGCTTTCCAGGTATCTCGTCGTTTTATAAGTGCTTGGTACCTGTAGAAATTTAATCCTTCTTGAGAGAAATTTGTTTTGACCTGGCAGAGTGTTCAAGCTAGCCTTGTTGCTGCAGAAAGGTTGGTTCTGCTAGAAAAGGCTGTGGACGAATTAAAAAGAAAAGAGAAAAGCTTTCACGCTCGTGCTGATGTTGATGCTCGAACGATCCAAAGTCTTCGTAGCGATAGTTTGATTTTAACCACTCAAATCTCAACTTTAAAAACCCGTATTAAGTCGTTGGAAGCGTATGGGAGGAAAAAGAAACAAGAGGTTACTGACGCGGCCTGTTTTTATGCTTGGAAAACCAGAGGTGAACTGATGACTTCATTCCTCGCAGGCGAGATGTCAAACTGGACTGTGGAACAGGACGTTGCTACCTGGTCAAAGCTTCAAGATGAGATGGACCCCCCGATTGGAGAAGACGGTTTTGACGTTGGTCAGTCCGATAACGAAGCCGATTCCAGACGCTCCCGAGATAACTAACTGCACCCCTTCCCCTTTACTTTCTCATCTCTAAACATTTGCTTCTGCTTCCAAGACTCACTCTGCTATTACTGCCCCTGCATCATGGTTTTAATATTTTCCTGTGGATTTATGAATATTGTGCTTGGTGGTTTATCCAAGCCAAATCCATGTTGTTTGGTGATTCCGTTGCTACTCCTTTTGGTCACCTGATTGACGTGTGTGTTGTTATATACGTCGTTTTCGTATGTAACCTGCCCCGTGTGCGTGGGGGAACATATATGTGTTTTGTGTTTTGTGTTTTTGGCCAAAACTTTATTCGGTTTCATGGAACTTCATTCATGGTTTCTCCATAATGAGCCTCATGTCCCCTGTATGTTGATGTTTTTTGTCATGAGTAGATCTGATGTTCTCTCTGTTGTTCTGGCATTTTGATCTTAACTTGTCATAGTCCTGCAATGATACCGTTCCGTTGGGATCGGCCGTTGGTTTGGGGCCAACGGCCCTCCGACGGTCAAGTTAGTGAATGATGAATTGTATTTACTATATTCAAGATTACACGAACTGTAACTAATTACCTGTGACTTGGCCATTTTTGAGTGCCTTCCTGTATTTATAATTATCGTTAGGATTGGTCGTTGGCCTTAAGCCAACGGCCCTCCGACGACCAAGTTAGTTATTTAGTAATAGGGATAGAAAAGGAAAGAAACTTCTTTTTTTTTTTAAATGGAAACGCTTTAAATGTACCGCGTTCCAACTTTGAGGGACTTGTTTACCATCGATTGACTCCAGGCCGTATGCCCCCTGACCGATGACATCAGTGATTCTGTAAGGTCCTTCCCAATTAGGACTAAATTTTCCGGCTGCTTCATTGCCAAATGCTTTCCTCAAGACCCAATCTCCCTTTTGGAACACCTTTGCCCGAACGTTTTTATTATAGCTTTTTGCCACCATTTGTTGATATGTCTGCAAACGGATTTTGGCTCGTTCACGGATCTCGTCAATGGTATCCAAGTCGTGCACCAACTCCACATTGTTCAATTCCCCCGTCATGAGTCCATACCTCGAAGAAGGTATTTCAATCTCAGCAGGAATGACCGCTTCGCAGCCATGCACCAGAGAGAATGGGGTTTGTCCGGTTGCATTTTTCGGAGTTGTCCTGTCTGCCCAGAGTATCAAGGGCAATTCGTCAGCCCATCGGCCTTGCGCCTTTTCAAGCCTCTTTTTTAAGTTGGCATTGATAATTTTGTTGCTAGACTCGGCCTGCCCATTAGACTGCGGGTACCTAGGTGTCGACGTTTCCAATTTGATATTGTATTTCTCGCAAAAGCGTCTGGTTTTAGCGCTTATGAACTGAGATCCGTTGTCACAAACGATTTCTGAAGGAACGCCGAATCTGCAAAGGATATTTCTCTTAATAAACGAAATCACCTGGTCATCTCGTATCTGCCGAAAAGGCTCAGCCTCCACCCATTTTGAAAAGTAATCCGTCATTGCTAGCATAGATACTTTCTGCCCCGGTGCCTCTGGCAACTTTCCTACAATGTCCATGCCCCACTTCATAAAGGGCCACGGTGATAGAACTGGGTGAAGCGTCTCGGAGGGCTGATGACGAATTGGTCCATGCATCTGACAGGGCTTGCATCTTTGGGCGAATGTGGTCGCATCTTCTCTCATGGTTGGCCAGTAATAACCGAATCTAAGAGCTTTGTTAGACAAACTTCGTCCTGCTGCGTGATTGCCGCATTCTCCCTCATGAAGATTTTTCAATGCTTTGGCGGCTTCTTGCGGTGCCAGACATCTTTGGAGTGGACCCGCGACAGATCTTTTAAATAGCACATCATCAATCAGTAAGAACTTACTTGCCTTGGATAGAAAAGCTTTGGCCTCTTTTCTGTCCTTTGGGAGAGTATTGTGCTTTAAGTATGCTACGTATTGTTGTGTCCAGTCGTCTTGTGCCGGGGTCTTAATGGTAGAGGCAACCTCTGATCTGTAAATTGCCGGGCTCATCAAGTGCACATAGGGGATGTTGCGATTGATTTCTGCCCCTAGACATGATCCGACGGCGGCCAGAGCGTCAGCTTGTGTGTTTTCTTCTCGTGGGATTTGTTCAAGGGTTATTTCGTCGAATGCCGTTATCAATTCTCGGACAATTTGCAAATAAGATGTCATCTTGGGGTCCTTTGCTGCATACACACCGTTAGTTTGATTGATTATTAGTAAAGAATCACATTTTACCTCCAAGATTTTGACGCCCAAGTCCTTTGCCAATGTGAGTCCGACGATTAGCGCCTCGTATTCAGCCTCGTTGTTCGTAGCGGTGAAATCACAGTGTACTGCTTGGAGCATGGTGTCCCCCTGTGGTGACTTCAGTATCACGCCCAGACCTGCGCCGTTTTGGTTTGACGCTCCGTCAGTGTGCAATGTCCATTTTTGCTTTGGGAGTCCATCGATCAGAGTGCAAATCTCTTTTTCTGCTTCCTCTTGGAGCTTTGGACTGAAGTCTGCCACAAAATCTGCAAGTGACTGTGATTTCAAGGTTGTCCTCGGTTCGAATCTTATGTCGTAAGCTCCAAGTTGAATCGACCATTTAGCCATGTGACCTGTCAATTCCGGTTTCCTCATGATTGACTTCATGGGATAGTTAGTTCTAACACAAATGGTATGTGATTCAAAATAAGGACGTAATTTAATCGAAGCAACGATCAAAGCTAAAACTAATTTCTCAAGTAAAGCATACCTGGATTCCGGTCCATTTAGGGATTTACTTACGTAATAGACTGGAGTTTGCTGCCCCTGCTCCTCTTTTGTCAGTACTGCTGACGGCGTGCTCTGAAACGGCCAGATAGAGTTGTAGCTCTTCGTCATTTTTAGGCTTTGTGAGCAATGGTGGCGACATCATATATTCTTTTAATTGTTGAAGCGCCTGTTCGTGTCGATCTGTCCACTCGAATTTTTTGTTTTTTCTCAAGACGTCATAAAATAAATGGCACTTGTCTGATGATTTTGAAATGAAACGATTCAAAGCCGCAATTCATCCTGTCAACCTCTGGATATCTTTGACGGATTTTGGAGGTTCAATGTCAATAATTGCTCGTATTTGTTCCGGGCTCGCCTCTATTCCTCGTTCACTGACGATATATCCTAAAAATTCTCCTGATGTTACTCCGAAAGTACATTTCGCTGGATTGATCTTCAGATTGTACTTTTTCAGTCTTCTGAAGGGTTCCGTCAGATGATAGATATGATCCTCTTTTTTCTTTGATTTGACGATCATGTCGTCGATATAAACTTCCATGGTGTCCCCCATTAGATCTTTGAACATTAAGGTGACTAGTCTCTGAAACGTCGCGCCTGCATTTTTTAGTCCAAAAGGCATAACAATATAACAATACGTACCTGTTTCAGTGATGAAGGCGGTGCTTTCTTGGTCATCAGGGTGAAGCTGTATTTGATGGTATCCACTGAATGCGTCCATGAAGGATAACATTTCATGCCCGGCCGTAGCGTCAACCAAAGCGTCAATGTGTGGCATTGGAAATGAATCTTTGGGACATGCTTTGTTCAGATCAGTGAAGTCCACATAGACTCTCCATTTGACTGGCTTGCCTTCTTCCTTCCCTTTCTTTTTCTGAACAACAACAACATTAGCTAACCAATCGGGATACTTTACCTCCTTTACCTTGCCGGTTCGGAGCAGCGTGTCAACTTCCTGGTTTATAATGGCGTTCCTTTCTTTTGCAAAGCATCTTCTTTTTTGTCTGACGGGTTTGTGTAATGAGCTGACGTTTAACCTGTGAGTTATGATATTAGGATCAATACCTGTCATGTCGTCGTGGCTCCATGCAAACACGTCTTTATGTTCTTTGAGGAAGTTTATCAATTCGTCTTTGAGGTGCTTTGGTATGTCTTTCCCGATGCGGATGACCCTTTCTGGATGTTCTGAGTCGATGGCAACTTCTTCTGTTTTGTCGTCATCTTCCACCAGAGCGGGGCCACCCTTTAATTGCTATGCGGTCCTGGAAGCAGTTTGGTCCGCAGTTGGCTTCATCGCCGTTTGGTAGCAAGACTTGGCTGACTGTCGATCCCTCTTGATGCTTTGTATTCCCCACGGTGTTGGGAACTTGATTATTTGATGATAAGTCGATGGAATTGCTCCCATTTGATGCAACCAAGGAGTTCCCAGGATCATGTTGTACGCTGGTATGCTTTCGACCACGTCGAATTTGACCTGCATGTTTAGACCATGGGTATATACAGGTAAAGAAATATTACCTTTGGTTCTGCTTGGTTCCCCATTGAATCCGACTAAGCTTGACCCGGAACCTGTTATATCTTCCTCCTTGGCCCCCAGTTCTTCCAATGTTTTCATGGTGGTAATATTCGCGGTACTCCCGTTGTCCACGAGGATTCGTTTGACTTCGCAGTTTGCCACTCTAAGGGAGATCACCAACGTATCGTGATGAGATTGTATCGGATCATAAATGTCCGTTTCGTCAAACGTGATTGATGCATTCCTCCATTCCTCTTGACGTTTTCCGATCCTATAAACCTGCAACGACTTGTCTCGGGTGTAGTCCCGGGCGTGTCTTTTTGCTGCAGAATATGTTAGTCCACATAAATCAGATCCACCATTAATAAAGTTGATTACCTTACATGGCGCAGAGGGTGAAGGCGGCCTAGACTCATTCGGTGACGCTTTGTCATTCCGTCCTAGCAGTGATTTGGTGCGTTCAGACATGATCTCCGTCAGATAACCATTTTTCAGCAGATAGGCCACCTCCTTCCTTAATGCGACGCAATCTTCCGTGTTGTGTCCGATATCGCCGTGGAAATCACATCGTTTACTCGGATCTCGACGGCCCGCTGGTTTGTCTGTCCTTCAAGGCCATCTGACCTTTTCCCCTAATTTTTCCAGAGAGTGAATGAGGCCTGGAATGGTGACATTGAAACAATAGTCATTGATGACAGGCGGTAAATCTGGATCATCGAGCCAATTTACTATCGACGAGACCGGTCTATCCTCGGTTCTGACATAGGGTTTTCCGGTCCTGTAGTCGTGTTTTTTGGATGTGCTTGATTTACGTTGCCCTCCGTCATATGCATCCTGCCGATGTCGCGTCTGCTGATCTTCTTCCAGCCTGATGAAGGCCAAGGTTTTAGCCTGGACGTCTTCAAAGGTTCTGCACGGGTATTTCGTCAATTCCCGGTATAATTCTGAGTCGTCGGATAGGCCTCTCCGAAACGCTTCAACTGCTGTTGGTATATCGCACCGTGGAATGGAAACTTTTTCTTTGTTAAAACGGTGTAGGTAATCCCGTAACGATTCGCAGCGTCGCTGTATGATTCTGTAGAGGTCGCTAGTCTGTTTTTCAAGTATTCGACTACTCGCGAACTGATGATTGAACGAATCGACCAATTCTGCAAATGACTCGATACCCTCATTAGGCAGATTGACAAACCATTTGAGCGCTGGGCCAGCTAATGTTGCCCCGAAGCCGCGACACATGCATGCTTCCCTCTGATCCGGTCGGAGCGATACGACAAGCATTCGCTGTTTGTATTGAGCGACATGTTCCACCGGGTCAGACGTGCCGTCGAACATTTTCATGGAGGGGACGTTGAATTTGCGTGGTACTTCGACATCTGTAATCTGTCTGCTGAAGGGCGAGTCCGCATAACATGTCTTTGAGGCCTGATCCAACGGAAGGGGTACTCCGGGCAATCCGTTGATCTTATCCTGCATCTGTCGGAGTTGCTCCATAATCATTGCTATCGGATCCACCTGGACTGGCTGAGTGGATTCCGGCGCCGAGACTGTCAATCCTGCTATCGGGTTTGCTTCGGGACGGGTTGGCGACGGAATGATTATGACCTCAGGGCGACGTCCTCCATGATTCTGCCCTGCTGACGCGGTTGGTCTACGCTGCCGTTGTGCCTGAAATACAGGTGGCAATTCGTCGAATATACTCCGGGTCCCTTCCTGCATGAGACCAGACGGTCCGGGTTTGTCACGGGTTCTGCTTTGGTAATGAGTGACATATGGCTCCGTCGGGGATAGCGCACCTGACGTCATGGGTAGGCTTTGAGTGGCCGCCTGCAACCCCATCCTTCTTGATCCCGGGCGCAACGACTCCGGGAAGAAACAGGTCGGAATGCTTGAGATAGGGGTCGTTTCAGGGATGAGAGGCGTGTACGGTATCACTTGAGAGATGACGGTGGTTTGTGATTCCCCGGCCGGTGAGAGGCCCAACGTGAGAGATATGGGCTCGGAAGCGATGATGGGTGTATCTGTTGCCGTCGGAATGGATTCCAGATCTAGCCTTGTGACTACGGGCATGAGATCGTTCCTTCGATTGCCCCTAGAGTTGGATGCGATTGAGACTGCTGACTGAACTTGGGATCGTAATAGATCGTTCTCTCGTTGGAGGTGTGCCATCCTTTCCGCCAATTCCCGGCGAAACTCCGTTCGAACTGCCTCCATTTGAGCGTGGATTTCCTCTAACAAAGGGCTGCTTCCGGTCATGGTTGATGATCTTTCCTTGCACAATGCCCCACGGTGGGCGCCAAATTGTTTAAGCAAGAATTAAACCAATCTAAAATTATATGTATGTAGGGATCGTACAAGAAACACAATATAAGAACCGAAAGCTAATGAATGAGAGTATATTAATCTGGATGTATGATTCGAAAAATGGTATTACAAGTGTATAGATAATTAAGTAGTTCTTTCTCTCTTCTACAGTCTATTTAAAGTAGAATTTCTAACTCCTTCCCCCATGCGGACGAACTACCCGGCGAAATGGTAGCCTTCCCCTACAAAATCGGGATCTGTTCCTCCATTTTCTCCTCAACTTCTTGGGCGCTCTTATCCACTTCGTCATGTCATTTGACCAAGCCGGCTTCTGTGGACTCCTTAAGGTCACGTGGGCCGATCCGTCCAATAAACTCAAATTTAATATAATGGGCCGATTCGCTTGATAGATCCGGGCCCAACATATTACATAAAACAATTGTGGATATAATAAATACTCCCTCCGGTCCGTATTAAAGTTCTCACTTTCCTTTTTGGGATGTCCCTTATTTAAGTTCACACTTCCATTGTAGGAAACAAAACAGTGCAAAACAGTGCCAAACAATGTCAAACAGTATTCAAACAGTGCCAAACAGTGCACTCCACAGTAAAGTCAAATTTATTTTCTTAATCTGTGTGAAGTCAAAATTTATGGATCTTTACGACTAAAAATTTATGGGACCCCAAATTTTAAAAAAATTTTTAATATTTTAAATAATAGTATTTTCGCCATTCAACTTTTAAATATAAACGAATTTTCTTATTTTTTTTGGATTTTCGGTGATACAAAAGTCCAAAAACTAGTTAGGTCATAGATTGAGAAACTCAATGAGTTTTAGTCATATTTTAGGAAATTTCCCTATAATTTATATATGTTTACTTTCAGAAAAAAATTGAACAATGATTTAAAAACAATTAGACCGTATGTCACTCACTAAATAATCTCTCCTTCTCCAAATAGAAAACTATTTTTTAATAAAAAGCTTACGAGTCAGAGTAAAAGAATAATTAGGGAATGATATTTTATATTTTAAGAAATCAATATAATTTTTTCGTTATTCACTTTAAGACGATATAAAAGCGCTCAATAAGGAAAAAGTTAATGTGGACACTTAAAAAACTTGGATTCAAAATGAACCAAATTCTTTAGAATATAAAGTCTTGATTAAAATGACAAATAATTTGGGTGGTAATTTAAATCACGAGTTCAGGGGCAGATGCACCCTTTTGAGAATGGAGGCACTTGCCCCCCATTACATTGTTTTAGTTTTTTTTGTTAATGTTTTCTGTTTTTTTTTTTTTGTTAATTTATCACTTGCGCCCCTAACAAAAAATTAAGTGCCCCATTGAATACTCCACAATCATTTTGAAATGTAAAAGCGGCAAAGAGGCAACCTATCTGTCCATGAAATTTATTTTGTAAGAGTCAATTTTACCATATAAACCTTATGTTATTCTAATTTCTAAAGGCTAAAGAACGAGTAGTTCAACAACTGAGCAAGAGTACCCGGTAGTTTTAATTGTACGGAGTACAAAATAAGTCATCTTTTAAGAAGAAAACATATCTAATATTATACTACATCCGTCCCTTAAAACTTTGCCAAAATTGACCCGCATGGAGAATAATAAAGTAAAAACTATGTGGTTGAGATTTGACAGAGGAGAGAGAAATGACAGAAACCACAAAATAGTTGATTAAAAGCGAAAGTGACAAAGTTTTTTGGGATGTCCCAAAAAGGAAAGATGACAAAGTTTTAAGGGACGGAGAGAGTATTAGTTTTTTTCCCTGTGTTTTGGTCCTCTTTTGAGCAATTTTTTGAAGAATGTTATAACTTGCATCTCTTAAAATAGAATATATGTTGTCATTTCAATCTTTTATAACTTTAATGCTCGTTTAGTGACTATGTTTTTCGGCTTATCTGTCTTATTAACTAACTTTTTCACCAAATATACGTAACTTTTGATTTCGCACATTGAGTTGTGTAATAATCAAAATAAGTAATGTTGGAGATGCATTTGTGGCTGGTTTCACATGAGTTACCGCAGGGGATGATTTAAGCTATTTTCAAATATATTTTTCTTTATTTTATTTATAAAATATATTTTAAATAATTTTTTTTATAATTCAGCAAAATCAATCAATTTAGCCACTTCAGCAACAATATAAGTTTCAACACAATCAACCGATTACTATAAAAAGACAGAATCAACTGATTCAGCTAATTACAATTTTATCAAACGGGCTCTTACTTAGTACGTATGGTGCCTCCAATAACCACATTTGCTAGATCCGCCCCTTTATGAAGTACTACGTATGACTGCATGTCTGCATACTATATGAGCTAAATATACATAAGAAAATAGGGACAGTGCTACATGTAATCAACATCTACATATTAAATAACACCGTTGGAATGTTGGATGTACATTACTAAAAGCATTACAAGAAAAATATTGTACATTATCCTTCTTTATACATCGTGAAATGCTGTCTCATTAAAAACCTCGTCGAGGAAAACCCCGTGGAACAAAACATTGATTAAGATAAGGGAAAAAGTGTAACACTTATATAGTCACCCGATTGAGTGCACCACTCAAGTAGTTATTGTTTTTTTGAAGGACTCAAGTTGTTATTGTTGAATGCATTTCAATTTGATTTCAAGCTTCATGAAGGTAGCATTTGAAAATACATTGCTACAATATCACTTGAACAACTTTGTTGATCGCGTATACATCAATGTTTTGATGAAATGTATTTACATTGCCTCCTTTAATATTACTGTGCTATATAAATGCCTCTAAAAATCTTATTGGAAAACTTTTTGGGAGAAATCCAACACTACAAATAAATTATCATATAGTAACAATAGTAAAACCATTGGTAAAGGTGTAAAAACTGTTGGAATGAACATCAATTAGCTATATAACATAAATAAATATTCTTCTGACAGAAATTTCAATACTGATATATTTCAACTGCACTACCAAGATTTCACTACCAAGTGATGGAGTATATGGCCCGGGAACCCCCGGCCCACAGACTCCTACTACTCCAGGAAAGGTCCAACAGGCCCAAAAGGCCCAACAGGCCCAAATCACAGCGCCCAGAGTACCAAGCAACTCGCACTACGCGCTAGGGGTGCCTTCGGCCCCCCGGCCGAAGGCTCTAAATTCTCACAGAACGGGTTTCTCAAGCAAACTAAGAAACTGGGAGAAAACGGCGAAAACATCAGCCCTCGGCACTGTGAGCCCTCGGCACCAGGGTGCCATCGGGTGGAAGAGCCCTCGGCTACTGCTCTATGGCCGAAGGCATCTCACTCGACAAGATATCCGCCTCACATGCGTACAGATCACCGTACCCCGCACAGACGTCCCATCCAACAGCCGCATTAAATGCGGCCACATGCAGCTGCCAGCGCCAACCGGTTGAGGTGACCCCTCGACCAATGAGCGCTTGACACGTGTCCCTGCCCGGCATTTATTGCTACTATAAATAGCACCCCATTTCCCCATTTGTAACCACGCTGAATACATATCTAATATACACTCTCTCTCTTACTTGTTTGCTCTGACTTCTCTCTAAGTTATTCCCCGTAATAACCCTTCGGATATATACCCCCGGGTAGACTATCCATCATTTGGTGCTCTCGTTGAGAGGTTGAACAATCGAGTAAGAAACCCTCCCCCTCGACCAAACACAAAACACTAGCCCTCTATCAAAATGGTGAGGACAACGCGTGCCAACTCAAAGAACGTAGAAGACAAGAACCTGCCCCTCGGCGACGTCAACGCCCCCGAAGCCTCTCACAGGGCTCCCGAGGGCGGTGTCCTCGCTGGGCTGGAACAGGCGGCTGTCGACCTACGCCTTCAGATCCAACAAAACGCCCCCGATGCCCGCCTCGGCATCGAGGCCAAGAAGAAAAACCGGAGCGATGACCAAGTCAGCCCTCCGGTTCTCACCATCGACGTACAATCGGCGCTCTCCGCCTTCATCCAAACGCTCACCCAGAACCCGGGTGCCTTCGGCACCCTGGCTCCAGCTCACCCTCAGATCGGGGAAAATATCATACTTCCCCCTCTGCCACACCCCTTCGGAAATCCCACCCCTCGGGTGAGAAACGACGAAGGGGTGGTGGCCCAAGAAACATCCTCCCAGGAAGTTCAGTCCCGGGACCGCCATAATGACAACAGGGAGAGGCCCCGTACTTCCGCCCTCAACCGGCTCGGAGGAGGGCCAGACCGCCGAGGGGTCCAAGACCGCCTCGGGGGGAAAGCACTCCAAAGGCCCCAGGAAAGCGGGGGATATGTTTCGAGGGCAGACGAGGAGCGTCCCCCTCGGGACAAAGGCAAGGCACCCCTTCATGCCGATGATGCTCGGCACCAAATCAACCAGGCCCACTCGGCCCGGGTTCGTTCGCAGGGGGCGGAGACCCTCCCGAGGGACCCCCGGGACGAGATTATTGCGGCCCTCCAGCGCCGGCTTGACGAAATGGAGTCCAACAAAGCTCACGCCACCACCTCCACCCCTCACTCGGATCTCAAATACGAGGCCATGATGGCCAAAATGGAGGAGTTACAGAAGAAGGTGGCCGAGGGCTCCGGGGAACCCGTCATCCAGCTCTGGACTCGGACGCCATTTACCCCAAGGGTATTGGCGGCCCGGATCCCGGAGAAATACCGAGGGCAACACATACAGCCCTACAGCGGGAAAACGGACCCCCCAGGAACATTACAGCAAGTACCAGAACAACATGATGATGGTGGGGGCGTCAGACGAATATTTGTGTCGTTGGTTCCTCTCCACCTTAGAGGGACCAGCATACGAATGGTTCAACAGGCTGCCCGAGGGCTGCATTGATTCGTGGCAAGAACTCGCCCAACGATTCTTGACACAATTCGCCGGGAGGCGTCGCACAAGGAAGCACTTCTCCCACCTCCTAACAATACGCCAGAAGAAGGATGAGACCCTTCGGGATTTCCTAGAGCGCTGGAGGACGGAGGCCGACAAGGTCGACGGTGCTGATGACGGGACCCTCCTGGCCCTCTTACAAACCGTCCTCCGCACCAGCAACTTTTCAAGGAGCCTCATCATTGAACCCCCCCCCCCCCCCCCCCCCCCGCGACTACATAAGGGCCTTGCAGCGGGGGGACCGGTATGCTGAGGCCGAGGAGGTGGAGAAGTATCACCAACACCCGGACCAGCAGCCCCCGAGGGCTGACAACAAGCATAACCGAGGGCCGGGGGCTCCTCCAAATCGCCCCAAGACTTCGGGACCCTCCGATAACCGCCCTCGGCAAGGCCAAGCCAAGCCCGGGGGAGGTTATAAGAGCAACCCTAAGACTTGGGCCCAGCCCATTCTCCTGGACCGCCCTCGGACACCATTGACGCACCCCGTCAGCATCATCCTCGATTTTGCCGAGGAGAGGGGCCTCGTTGAGCGCGACTCTCGCGCACCCCCGGAGGTACACGCTATCAACCCTCAGTTCCCCTACTGTCGCTTCCATCGGCACCAGGGGCACAGGACCGATGACTGCCATCAGCTGAAGACGGCCATCGAGAGATTAATACAGGCAGGGCACCTGTCCCAGTTTGTCCAGAGCCCTCGGCAGGAGGGACCTTCTCATCAGGGACCTCCCCGAGGGCACCATACGAAGGTAAATGCCTGGGTGAATCCAAACACCATCCCCCTCGGCAAGAAGAGGGAGATCGGAAACTTGGAAGAAGAGGAGGAGGAATACCCCCACTACCAGGAGAAGAAACGCCACATCCTCATGATCACCGGTGGCAACACAGGGGGTGATTCCACCAGCCAGCGAAAGAAGTGGGCTCAATCGCTTTACGTAGGGGAAGTCACTCATATGCCCCCGGTAAAGCGATTGAGGGAGGAACCCATCACCTTCACCAACGCAGATCTCCCTCCTACTTCTTCTCCTCACAGGGATGCCTTGGTAATTCGGACGGAGATCAACGACACCATCATTCACCGAACTTACGTTGACACGGGCAGCTTCGTCAATGTAATGTACCTCAGCACCTTCAGAGAGCTGCATCTGGAGAGGGGGTCCCTTCGGCCCATTAAGACCCCTCTTACCGGCTTCACCGACGACACTATTGATTCCGAGGGGGTAATAACCCTCTCGGTGATCTTCGGCGACGGGCTCCATAGAGCCCAGCTCGAGGTGGAGTTCGTCTTCGTCAACATTGACTGCGCCCACAACATCATCCTCGGCCGGCCAGCCCTCGAGGACCTTGAAGCCATCATCTCCATGAGGCATCTCTGCCTCAAGTTTCCCGCCGAGGGGGGCATTGGCTACTCCCGGGGGAACCAAAAAATTGCCCGCGCCTGCTATCTTCAGGTCACTAAGAAGGTAAGCAAGACGGAATTCCGTGTTGACACCATCACCGGAGCCGTCGACCAAGAGGAAAGAAGGCCGAGGGCTGAACCGGCCGAGGACGTAGAAGACTTTGCGCTCGATCCGGCCCAGCCGGAGAGAGTCGTGAAGATTGGAGCCCAGCTCCCTGAAGATTTGAAGACCGGTATCACCGACGCCCTCCGCGCCTACTCCAATGTCTTTGCATGGGGGCCGGAGGACATGCCGGGAATCAGCCGAAGGGTCATCACCCACCGCCTCTCGGTGGACCCCTCGGCAAAAGCAGTACAACAACGAAGAAGACCCCTCTCCGCCGAGAGGAGGGAGTTTGTGAAGAAGGAGGTCGCCATGCTCCTCTCCATTAAGCACATCAAGGAGGTGAAATATCCCTCATGGCTGGCGAATGTAGTCCTCGCACAGAAGCCCCCCACCTTCCGCATGTGCGTGGACTACACCGATCTCAACAAAGCATGCCCTATGGATCCATTCCCTCTACCAAACATTGATCAATTGGTGGACGAGACCGCAGGGTGTGAGATCATGTCCTTCCTCGATGCCTTCCGAGGGTACCATCAAATTTTCATGCACGAGGAGGACGCCGAAAAAACTGCCTTCATGACTCCCGAGGGCATCTTCTGCTACCTAGTGATGGCCTTCGGCCTAAAGAACTCGGGGGCCACCTACACCCGGATGGTGGCCCGGGTCTTTCAAGCCGTCCTAGGGCGCACCATGGAGGCCTATGTCGACGACATGATCGTCAAAAGCAAGCAATCTTCCAGCCATGCTGACGACCTCCGGGAAATCTTCGCCATCATGCAAAAATTCAACCTTCGGCTAAACCCGAAGAAGTGCACCTTCGGCGTCCAAGGGGGCAAGTTCTTGGGTTACATGGTGAGCCGAAGGGGTATTGAGGCCAATCCCGAGAAAATCCAGGCCATCATCAACATGGAGCCCCCACGCAATGTGAAGGAAGTTCAACGGTTGACGGACCGCCTGGCAGCCCTCAACCGCTTCCTATCTAAATCGGCGGAAAAATCTCTACCCTTCTTCCAGGCCATGAGGAAGACGGCTGGCTTTCTATGGACTCCAGAATGCCAGGGGGCTTTCGACGAGCTCAAAAGATATCTACCTTCACCTCCTGTGCTCTCCAAACCCAAGGTAGGGGAGACCCTCTACCTCTACCTTGGGGTTAGCCCGGCGGCCATCAGCTCTGTGCTCATCCGGGAGGAAGACGGCATCCAACATGCCATCTTCTATGTTAGCAAGACCCTAAGGGAGGCCGAGCTCAGGTACTCCCCTGTGGAAAAAACGGTGTTAGCCATCGTTTGGACTGTCAAGAAGTTGGGCCACTACTTTCAGGCTCACCCAGTTCAGGTCCTCACTCATCAACCCCTCGGCGCCCTCATGAGGAGCCCCACCAGCTCCTCCCGCATGGTGAAATGGGCTATCTTCTTGATCCAGTACAACATTGACATCCGCCCAAGGCCCGCCATCAAAGGCCAAGCCCTGGCGGACTTTGTGACGGAAACTCCTGTCACCAACCACAAAAAACACCATGTATTTCATTTCCCTTCGGCACCCAGTGCTGAGGGTACATCCCCACCTTCAACATCAAAAAAGAAAAGATGAGAACACCAAGTGTTCCTACAGAAGACCCTTCGGCACCCAGTGCCGAGGGTACACCTCCATCATCAAACATCGAAACGAAGAGAGAAACACCAAAATGTTTCAAAGAAGACCCCTCGGCACCCAGTGCCAGGGAGATGCTCTCCTATCAACTTCCAAACATCTATTGGGAAACACCAAGTGTTTCATTTGAATACCCTTCGGTACCAAGTACCGAGGGTAGACACCTCCATCAACTGCAACAAAGGAGAACACCAAGTGTTCCTACAGAAGACCCCTCGATACCAAGTACCGGGGGCTACACATCGAAACTAACACCAAGTGTTGTTTCTAAAAGCCGTACCCCACGAGGACGCATATACCGAAGGCGCCACCATCGGTGCCGGCGGCACGTAGTGCCCCCGGCCATTTGCAACTAGTGTGAAAATGAAAACCCTTCCTTGAAACGCTTTCCGCGTCACTACCCCCAGGGTGTGACAGGCATGAGAAATGCCCAGGATTCGACTTTCAAAAACGGAACGCTATCCGCGTCACTACCCCCAGGGTATGACAGGTATGAGAAATGCCCAGGATTCGACTTCCAAACCGAAACGCTCCCCGCGCCACCACCCCAAGGGTGTGGCAGGCCACGGACTATGTCTGGCGCCGAGGGGACGACTTTCAAAAATGAGGCGCTTTCCGCGCCATCCCCCAAGGGGAGGCAGGTTACGGACCACCATATCTTGTGCCCAGGAAACGTCCCTCGATCCCCTCGGAACTCGGAAGGTTAATCCGAGGGAGGAGAGCCATTGGTGTATTCTGATGGTCTCCTAATAGGCCCAGCCTTACCAAGAAACCAAGTTTCTTGATGCCTTCCCTTCACCACCAACCAAAAAAAAAAAAAATGGGGGTGAAGGGGAGTAGACTCAGCGAGAAATCAAAGAGTACACTCCAACAGATCACAACAAGCCGAGGGCTCCCCACGGGAACACCTCCGGTAACTGAAGGCTCCTATTTCCCGAAGGATACTACTCAAACAAATATCATCAGGAAACGGCAAAGACCACTACCTGGTCACCTCCGGTCACAAAAACACCGAAGGCTTCCACAATACAAAGGGACTAGACTATCCAAGGTTCACTAAACGGTAATTCAAACAGACACCGAAGGCATCTGTTATGCACAAATACCGAGGGCCCTTTCCCCATGACAAGGGTCAAATTCTACAACTTTTAAAGTGTATGCCGAGGGCACACACTCCTCATTGGCTTTCTTCACAACAACAGGACTCAACATCAATTTATGCTTAGAACAAATTCTAAGTCCTGAAGGAGCAGCCCCCGGGCATCTCGCAAAGTAATGTAGAGTCAAAAGGCACCTATCACCCGAAGGCTACACAAAGAAACAACACTTGAAAAATTCCAAGTCCCAAAATTGGACCCCCGGCTCAATCAACACTACAGCCAGGGGAATACAATAGCCGAAGGCTATGCGATACAACAACACTTGCAAACAAAGAAAATTTCTATGTCCTAAAGATGGGCCCCCGGCTCAGTCAGTATTGCAACTAGAGGAATATGACAGTCGAAGGCCATACATCAAGGAGGGATGCCATCTCCCGAAGGCTCCCAAAGGAGATTTTGCACTTAGAAGATTTTCTAAGTCCCACATATTCCCCCCCCCCCCTGACAACTACTTATACATCAAGGAGGGATGCCATCTCCCGAGGGCTCCCAAAGGAGATTTTGCACTCAGAAGATTTTCTAAGTCCTGCATATTTTCCCCCCCGGTAAGCTACTCATACATCATGAAGGGATGCCATCTCCCGAAGGCTCCCAAGGGAAACTCTACACTTAGAAGATTTTCTATGTCCTGCATATTTCCCCCCCGGTCAACTACTCATACATCATGAAGGGATGCCATCTCCCGAAGGCTCCCAAGGGAAGCTCTACACTTAGAAGATTTTCTAAGTCCTACATATTTCACCCTCATCTCGATCGAGGGCTACGGTACACAGGGAATCAACACTCAAGAAGATCTTCTAAGTCCTAAAGAATTAGCCCCCGGCCTATTCAATATTTCCGTTGGGGCTCCACAATAGCCGAAGGCTACATGACATACTACACTTGCAAAAATCTCTAAGTCCTGTGCATTGGGCCCTCGGTCCAACATTCACACATCAGGAAGGGATGTCATATCCCGAAGGCTCCCAAGGGGAAATATACACTTAGAAATTTTCTAAGGCCTAGGATTTGGGTTACTGCAAACACCCGAAGGCCCTATGGTGTGCTACACTTAGAAGATTTTCTAAGTCCTAATTGCTGCTGAACCCTCGGTTGCATATCCAGCAGAGGGTGCCCAACTACCGAAGGCTTCCAAGGGCAAGCTACAATCGAAAAATATTCTAAGTCCTAGACATACATTCAAAAATACCGAAGGCATACACTCAAGGAAAACGAAGGCATACATTCAAGCAGAAAGGAATTGGAAAAACAATTCATATATACAAAGCCCGAAGGCATTTAATCATTCATCACAACAAAGAGTGAATATAGTTATTACAATGATTAGGCCGAAGCTATTACAAAATTGTTCAAATTACAGAATACACATCAAATCATGTCATTCCCGGGGGCGGCCTCCCCCGACGGCTTCGAGGAAACTTCTGCATCGGCCTCAGGATCGTCGCCCTCGGCTTCCCTTCGGAGCTCGGAATCCTCCAGGTCTGGCCTCTCGACATCAGGGGGAGGGGGATACGGATATCTGGCTGCAGAGGGGGGAGCCCGTACGCCGCCGGATCAAAGTCCTTCGGCTCAACCTTCAGATGGCGGGCCATCCTCCGGTAGATGAGGGCTTGAGTGAAGAACTCACCCCCATCATAATATTGCTTACCCTTCCGGGCCATCCACTCCTCCCCCGGGCCCTCGGACCATTCATCAACCGAGGCCTCAACAACCGAAGACAACCATGCCTTGTGCCCCTCGGTCTTCCACCCCCCGTCCAGGAACCCGGAGATGGCCTCCTCCCGGGCTGTGGCGACAGCTTTCGCCTTGATGGCCTCGGCCTCCTCGGCTGCTCTCCTTGCGGCCTCCGCAGCGGCCGCCTCAGCTTCTGCCTTCTCCCCCCTGAGCCTCTCGGACTCCGCCCTCGCCAGCCGGAGGTCCTCCTCAAGCTGGGCCATCAGCTTCGTGGCCTGGGAGTCCCTAAGGATCAGCTCCTTCATCTTGGCTTCTTGCCTAGCTTTGAGGAGGCGCCATTCCTCCAGCCGTCGGAACTGCTCCCCGAGGGCAACGCAAGTCTGCAAAGATAAGCGGGTTGTCAGGGCCAAACGTGATTTCTTAGTTCAAAGTGGGAAACAAAAAGACAAACTACAGTGAACTCACCGTGAGGGAAGACCGGAGGATCCTGTCTTCAAGGGCTTGATCATCATCAGCCCCGAGAGCTGCCCTGTCAATATCGAGGGTTATACCCCTCTGGAGCGCCCTCGGGTCGGCCGTGCCATTCAACACGGCCGTACCAGCCGGAAGGGAGAGCGTGAGGACCTCGAGAGATGGCTCCCGGACCACCCCCGGCACCTGCGCCGTCGGCATCACCGGAGGGTCATCTATAATCACCACCGGGGGGTCATCCTTCGCGGCATCCCCCTTCTTTAACTTTTTAGGGGCTTGGGGGGGCTCCTTTGCCGACGGCTTTCTCTTAGCCGCAGCAGCATCGCCCTCGGGCTTTTTGAGGGGCGCACCGACGGGCTTTTGGCCACCTGCGTCCGGCCCCTTCGGATCCTTGGCCGGTTTGTTCTTGAATCGGGCGAGGCCTTTGACGTTCATCATACTTACTGGAACACCTGCAAAAAAAAATGAGGGGTTAGGATCGAGGGGTCACTATTAAGTGGCATAAAGGATTAACAAAACAAATGGACAAACGTGCTAAGATGAGGGTGAGAATGCCCTCAGCTACTACCTCCGGAGGCTCCCTCAAACACTGGGAACTTCTCATCAGTTTCCCCCAGGAACCGGTACCGCCGGAACCCGAGGGTGTAGAGATCTGCTTCTTTGGTGCAGTCCTTGATGGAGATATTCTTGTCCCGGCCCTCCGGGATCATGGCCAGAATCCTGCCGTCTTTCTCGAGGGCGGCGCTCCTCCTCTTCTCGTGCCTCCTGAAGTGGTCACGCAGTTCCCTCGGGAATGGGCTCTCGGCTAGCTTCACATAGCACCACCGGTCCTTCCACCCCTTGTTCGAGGAGGGCGCCTCGGTGAAGAGTTTGAACACGGATACCTGCTGCAGATTAGCGAATCCCTCGGCATTCGCGTGCCCCCCCGGCACAGGTTGAAGCTCTGGAAGAAGAGATCCAGGCTAGGCGTCACCCCCGGGACTTACAGAGCTGAAGGAAGCCAGTGATGTAAGAATGGCTGTTCGGGGTCAGCTGGCAGGGAACCAGGCCAACGAACCGAAGATACTCCCGGAGGAAGGGGTGCAGGGGGAAGCGGAGCCCCATGGATACTGAGAGGACGTGCACCGCAATGCAGCCCTCGGGAGCCCGGGAGAGAACGTCATCCGGACGCGGTGTCACCACGATGGCCGAGGGGCCCACGTGAAGCTGGGTGACATAGATGTCCGCCGCATCAACCTTCGACTTGATCTCCAATGCGGCGGTGTTGAGATAGGAGTACCCCTCGGGCATATCGAGGGGCTTCCCTTGATCTGCTACGCTGCCCTTCTTCTTGGGAACAGCGGCCTTGGCCTTCTTCTTCCCGGGGGCCACCCGGAGGGGGACCGCATTCAGCGGCCGAGAGGTGCTGGCCTCCCCGGCACCCCGAGGGGGGAGCACAGCAACGGTGACCCTCTCGCTTTCCTTTTGTGCCTCCTCTTCAGCTGCTTGCCAGGCGATGGCCAACTCTTCGTCTTCACATTCCTGCTCAAAGCCCTCGGCCTCCGCCTCAGCTGCGAGGGCTTTCTGCAACTCCAGGGCAACGACGGCATCCTGTCCCACCGAGGACTCCGCACTTGAGGACTCCACGTCCGAGAGGACTTCGTCCTCCACCGAGGGCGCCCCCGAGATATCTTGAGAATCACTCTGGGACGACATTCTGACTCTAGTTCGAAGGCTCGTACAACTAGTGTTTTCTAAATGTTCTATCTCCTAGCCTAAGGGCGCGGTACAGGTAGCTAAGAGGTGAAGGGTAACTGGAGAACTGACCTTAAGAACAGAGGATTCAACCGGGGGCTGCTGTTTCTCTCTCTAGAAAAATTGGCAGAGCTTCGCTAACAAGTTTATCGCACACGGAGGAATGCCTGGCCTTGGGGTATTTATAGGCGATGAATCCGGGCTTGGGCCTGGATTCCGGGCCTCCGGACGGATCGCCATCATTACACACCGCCGTTTCACCCAACCGGTGACGCCGCCCACGAACAGCCAGCCATCACACGCCACGTGTGCCACCCCCCCAACGGCTATATCCTGTCGTTACATATTCCAACGGCTATATTTCCAACGGCTATATTCTGGAAGCCCCCGGGTTTTCTATTTCACTCCACTTCATCAAGGACAGCCTCCGGGTGCACTCACCCAGAAGTGCCCCCGGGTTGTGCCCCACACAGCACATTACACACGCCTTCGGGATCACTCCTTCAGAAACCCAGGGCTTCATATCAGGACACCCCCTCGGGGATTCCCCCTCAGCACTGCAAAACCGGGTAGCCCCCGAGGATTTTCCTCATTGACGGATGGCCCCTGGCACACAGGTAATGGGGAGCCCTCGGGTATCTTCATCACCAACAAATCAACAAACAGTGGACCCCCCCGGTAAACACTTCACTGCTGCCCTCATCTGGCAGGCCCTCGATCCCTGGATTGAGGGGCTCCCCTTCGGCGCCACCAGGACATCAACAGCAAGCCTTCGGCAAATCAACACAGGAGCCCTCAGAAGAGAGAGCCCTCGGCATTCCCGCCATTCTCCATTTTTTACCAAGGTTTGACATTTTCGATTCATCATTGGGGGAATTCGGTGCACTCTTTTTCCCTCGTTAGGATTTTTTCCCAAAGGGTTTTTCCTAATGAGGTTTTTAACGAGGCATCCCCCCAAAATGAAACGAAAAGCGTCAGCCTTCGGCCCACAACAGCAACGTAACTACTTTACTCCTTTTCACCACTTTACAAGTGCCTCAAGGAGTGGGGGACTGGAGGACCCCCTCGGGAAAATCATTAAATTACAAAATCTGTGAAATTCCAACAAACAACAAAGCAAGCCCTCAAGTCCCGACATGTGGGTAACTGAGGGACTGCCTTCGGCAGGGACGTAAAAGCAACAACTCCTCACCAACTTCAGGAATCACGATGGGACAACATCAAAGGGCAAGCACAAGTTACTCCTTTTCCCTCAAGTACCTTTCGGCAAAAGGAGTGAGGGACTCCTGATGGAGTATATGGCCCGGGAACCCCCGGCCCACAGACTCCTACTACTCCAGGAAAGGCCCAACAGGCCCAAAAGGCCCAACATGCCCAAATCACAGCGCCCAGAGTACCAAGCAGCTCGCACTACGCGCTAGGGGTGCCTTCGGCCCCCCGGCCGAAGGCTCTAAATTCTCACAGAACGGGTTTCTCAAGCAAACTAAGAAACTGGGAGAAAACGGCGAAAACATCAGCCCTCGGCACCAGGGTGCCATCGGGTGGAAGAGCCCTCGGCTACTGCTCTATGGCCGAAGGCATCTCACTCAACAAGATATCCGCCTCACATGCGTACAGATCACCGTACCCCGCACAGACGTCCCATCCAACAGCCGCATTAAATGCGGCCACATGCGGCTGCCAGCGCCAACCGGTTGAGGTGACCCCTCGGCCAATGAGCGCTTGACACGTGTCCCTGCCCGGCATTTATTGCTACTATAAATAGCACCCCATTTCCCCATTTGTAACCACGCTGAATACATATCTAATATACACTCTCTCTCTTACTTGTTTGCTCTGACTTCTCTCTAAGTTATTCCCCGTAATAACCCTTCGGATATATACCCCCGGGTAGACTATCCATCACCAAGATTACAAAGAAATTTCAGAACTGATATATTTTGGTGTTGATATTTCAGTTTGGCTCTAATTTCAAACTGCTCTCAAACTGGTGTTATCAGTACACTACTTCATTTGTGGTGTTATCACTACATTGCTCTCAAACATAGTAATACAACCAGACCAACTTATTAAAAAAGTCTAACAACAACATGTAATTTCATATTAACAACCAAACCAAAGTCTTGATTAACAACAATTCAAATTCAGTAGTTCAAATTCGAACACCAACATGTATTCAAATTCAAACCGTTTACATGGTCATAACCAAACCATTTTATAAGAAACTGAAACTAACATACAAACACACATAATACTACAATAAGGACACACAACAACACTACAATAACATAATTCTTCTTCATTTTAGTTTTGCTTTCCAATTCCAGATGGGCTGCATCATTCCTACTGTTGACTTCTTCAACTTCACTCTCCAACTTTTGAGCAACACTATCACATTCCGGTTCAAACATAGCAGATTGCAGTCTCCTATTCTCCCGTTTGAGCTCATTGATAATATGCCCTGCTCTGTCCGTTAATGGCTCATCATGCCATTCAAAGAAGCCACAACCATCCTTCTGAGTATACACAAGAGTATGAATATCAACATGAATATAAATAAATTATACATATTCATGATCTTCTCCAGTTCTCATATGTGAAAAGAATAATTAAAAGCATACCTCATAATTACGACATCCATGAAAT
This sequence comes from Cuscuta europaea, assembly GCA_945859875.1. Lineage (NCBI taxonomy): Eukaryota > Viridiplantae > Streptophyta > Magnoliopsida > Solanales > Convolvulaceae > Cuscuta > Cuscuta europaea. Next base: position 13,413,659 of record CAMAPE010000038.1, read on the forward strand.
CTTCTCCCTGGATTCTTGTCAGTCCATGAAGTCCAAAGTGGTGCCTTGACGGGAGTTCCATTTGCACTCATGCATCTGCAAAACCTAGAACGCCCAGAATACGGTCGCTCATAGATGCTTCGAAGCTTCACTAAATCACCGAACTCAGATTTTCGTGCCTCAGACGACCTCAATGCTGAAGGAGTATCCGACATCACTGCTTTCTTCTTCATAATCTGTTTGAGATTGTATTTACTAAGCATATATGAATTAGGGTTGTTCTATATTTGGGAGTTTCTAATCGCAGGACCTGGGTGATAATGGGGAAGAGAAGCCGTTTAACGGGAAATGTTAGGGGGTGGGCGATTAGGTTTGAAAAGTCTAATTTGGTGTTTATTTGATCTCAAAAAAACCTTAATGTCCAATACGCACTTCATTAAAAACTTTGTCCATTTTGGCCATTTTCCCTTGATTGAGAGCTAGAACACATGAAGTGTGATCCTCCTAACCGCTACACCTCCGGTAAAATTAGGAGCGTCGTCACCCCTCATCCGAGCACCTCAGCCCAATTGGGGGGTAAAGATAGCCCACCATCCAAGCATCTTAAGAACACCTCATTAAGAACACCGCAGATAAATGCCACCTCTGCCCAGCCGGAGGAACCTGGATTCTCAGTCAGACTTCATTTCGACCATAAAGGCAAGAGTGGTGGCTCGGCCAAAACCATAACTTACAGGGGATTCATCTCGGTCAAAGTTCAAACAATGATGTATGTCTCAATCAAAGGGAACACCGCCCTTTGTAAAAAATAGAAGACCCACTACAGGTGCTTCATCCCGGTCAGGAAGGATCCTAATCCAATTGAAAAGTGGAGGTAACACCCCCAGTCGGCGGCCGGCGATGCTTCCAACACACCCCTCGGCCAGACCACTACCGCAGGACCGGGCTTCTCCACCCTAATTAAATAAAGGGAAAAAGACATGTATAGGACTAAAACATACTGATGGTATCTAAATAGGACCTACAACTTTTAAACTCTTAAATAATACTCCTTTCGTCCCTTCAAACTTTGTCATCTTTCCAAAAGGACGTCCCAAAAACTTTGTCACTTTTCCTTTTAATCAATTATTTTGTGGTTTCTGTTATTTCTCTCTTCTCTGCACAAACCTCAACCACACAATTTTTATTTTATTATTCTCCGTGCCAGTTAACTTTGGCAAAGTTTAAAGGGAAAGAGGTAGTACTAATTTGTGATTGAAATTTGTGATTGAAAGGACAAAAATATCCCCGCTCCAATCAGACGAGTGAGGATGAAGTCCTTGAGTGTGGCATTCAGTGACCCGCCCTAACAGATCGGCACCCACCGTCGATGCTCAGGATCACCAGTAGCGGACACTACATCGACACTCTCTGACTCTGCGGACAATCAGTCATCGCCCCGCAAAATTTTCTCACTCATTAGATAAGGGCGATGTTGTCGTCGAGCAGGAGGGAGAGGTGGGAGATGGAGCAAGTACGATTGAGGGGGCGAAATAACGGACATCGTGACGGAGGAGGGAGGGAAGATGAGAGAGGCACGAGAAGTTTGTGTGATGGGAGGGCAGAGTTAAGGTAGCGAAATCTACTGCCGGCAGTTTTGCAGAGCAACCGCAACGCTTCAGGTAGATTTCTTAGCATGTTGGATGGGCGGTGTTCGTTAACTAAAGCATCGATGCATATATGAGCTTCATCCTCATTCCATTGTTCTCTGGAATTGCAGAGGGCCATGTTCAATTTGGGTCTTTTGAGAGTAGTTTGATCGGATTGCTGCAATTTGGTTCTTTTGGGAATTGTTTATCGGATTGCTGCTGAAAATTTAAGTTGTACTGTTATGAATTAAAGATGGACAGCTGATAGTACGGAAAATCATGAAACCTGCGTCTATATTGTTAGCTTTTACAACCTTATCCAGCTTTTAAATTTGAGACTTCAAAAACATGTTAAAATGGTGAAATAATGACAATATATGTATGTCGCAATATTTTAAACATTATCAAAATAAAGTGAAAAACATCATAATGTTCGAAAAATGTCACATTTGATAATAACAATGTCAAAAAATAAATATCAATGATAATGACATACCAATGTCATAATTTTAGAATCATATCAAGGTTGCAAAAAATGTCCCAATATTAAAAAGTAATGTTGGTGCTAAAATCATTTTAATTAAAAAAAAAAACTATTACACTATTACAATGAAAAACAATATCAATGTTATGACGTTGTTTATTGCACATAACTAGTGTCATGGAATTACAATGACATATCTTGACACAATGACAATGCCAATGACAATGTCATAAAAATGTCAATGTATAAAATATCAATGGGTTAAGAAAATGTCACAATGGCAATGTCATTGTCCATGCTATAAAATGACATTGTAATTATGTCAATGTCAATAGCTTTTATGACAATGTTAATTTTATTTGAAAAAAATCACAACGTCGAAAAAATGTTGTAATGTCAATTAATCACGATGACAATGTCAATGTCAATGACATAAAATGCCATAAAAATGTGGATGATAATGTCATAAAGAATGTCAATGACAATGTCATAAGAATGTCAATCATTATGAAAATGACATTGTTAAAACTAATGTCAAAACTATAATTTTGATGAAAGCACCCATTAGATGCTTTTATCTACTTCTACCTTTTATTGTATTAGATTACATATTTCAATTAAACCTAAAATGCCCCTCTCTCATACGGTCATTGACATTCATGTAATTTCCATGTTTATGTTTATGTTTTTAATTAGTTTAGATTGATTGTTACTTTGGAAATTACACACTTTTGGTGTAATAGTTTAGTTTGTAAAAATGTTTGTAATTTATTTAGATTAGGTTTATACTGAGCTCAAACAAGTCCAAGATCACTCTAGGGACCATTGGTGAACATCACAAATGGAAGGAAGGTGCAAAAATCTCAAGACAAATTGAAGATTCTGATTTTTGGTGTTGTACCCGGTCGGGTATGACCTATACCCGATCGGGTAAGTCGCTAAAAAATCAAATCGGATCAACCCGGGAACAAGGCAACATGCAGGGGAGATTATGGCCACGATCGAGTGTTCATACCCGATCGGGTCGCCAACATACCCGATCGGGTATGTCCCAGTTTTTTATACTTCCGCGAAGCAACCGAGTACCCGATCGAGTGCCCTTACAGCCCGATCGGGTACACGACCCTGCAAGCCTAAAAAGCCTATAAATACACCTCATTTCGTCCTCATTAATTCACCAATTCACATATACTTTTAAGTTCAGTTTAGAATAACATTTTTTTATATTTTTCTAGTATGTTTAGTGTCCAAATGAGGAGCTAAACTTCCATTTCTTGGTTTTGCTCTTGAAGCTTGTTGATTATTAAAGTTGTGAGTTATTTTCTTATCTTCTCTCCTTGAATATTAATTCTTCCCTTAATCTATCTCTATATTAATGTTGGAGGGTTGCTAAGTGACGATTAGTTAACGTTCCGACATTAATTATTACTAGAAACGATCAACGAACCGATGGTTAATCGTTGATGGTTTTACAAGTAAGTAACTTCGGTTTATTAATGCACGGTCGTGGTTAATAAACTTGAGAGGGATTAATTTTGTTGGTTAAACCGAAACCGTTGTGTTGAGGTTATCAATCTCAATTGATTTCATCAAGGAGTTAAGAGATTAAATGCTACTATCAAGTCGGTATATGGCGGTGTTCTATACTTGACTAACAGTAAGGGTAATTAATGAACGGTCGTTGTTAATAACTACCCTCGATGAATTGGATATATTCCTCGATTGAGTATTCGAGAGGGGATAAGTTATAGATATAACAATGATCGACTAAAATATATCAACAAGTGGAAAGTAGCAAGACCAAGTCCCCTTTATTCTTGAATTAAATCTCATATAAGTTATTCATCTTAGTTTTTAATTAAATTAAATCATTCAATCCAAATTCCCCCCTTTACTTACTTCTTAGATTAAAAAGAAAAGTATTCCTTTCCCTGTGGATACGAACTCTACTTCACCTATACTACGTATAAGTGTTAGTATCGATTTATTTTGACGCACCGTGACAAAGTGCTCGTCAAATTTGGCGCCGTTGCCGGGGAAAGGCAATTAAGTTTTCTTTTTATTTTATTTCAAGAAAAATCAAATATATATATATATATATAAAGATTTCTATTTTTCTGAGCTTGTTTGAGTATATGGTAAAAACCCGATCCATAAACCAACTCACCTACCAAACAAACCCTGAAATAGAACTAGCTCTCGAGCGGTTGAAAAACAAATTCTCAAACACCGACCCGGGAGAATCCTCAAGTGCTAGTTCTCATTCTAGCGAGTCTGAAGAGCCAATAACTATGGCCCTTGAAACAAGAACGTTGAGGGAGCTCACAGCTCCTAATCTAAACCAACAGCCCTTATGTGTCACCTTCCCAACTCTTGATGCGGGTGCTACATTTGAGTTGAAATCTGGACTCATACATCTACTTCCATCTTTCCACAGGCTAAGAGGAGAGGATCCGAATAAAACCTTTCGGAGTTCCACATCGTTTGCACAAGCATGTGCTCGAACGGTGTCGCCGAGGAGCAAATAAGGTTGAGGGCCTTTCCATTCTCCCTCAAAGACACCGCCAAAGATCGACTATTCTATCTTCCCTCGAGAAGCATAGACACTTGGGCGGCCATAAAGAAGAGCTTTTTCGAAAGGTATTATCCTGCCTCAGTCTCCTCATCTCTAAAGAAACAAATCAGCAATGTGGAGTAAAATGATGATGAATCGTTCTACGAATTCTGGGAACGATTCAAGAAACTTTGCGCAAGCTGCCCGTATCACGACTATTCGGAGCAAGACCTCATCCTTTACTTTTATGATGGTCTTTGCGATGATGATAGACGGATGATTAATGCCGCATGTGGAGGAGGAATAGTCAACAAAACTCTTTCTCAAGCTAGGAATCTTATCTTGGAGTTGGCCGAAAATTGTAGACACTATGATCGGCGGTCAACAAAGAGAGTCATGGCGGCGGAATCCAACAACTCATTGGAAAGTCAAGTGGACGGCTTGGCTTCTTTGGTTAAAGATTTCCTCTTAAATCCAAAAACCCAAGAAGTCAAGGTCTGCGGCATATGTTCAACACAAGGGCATCCCACCGATTCTTGCCCAACTCTACAAAAGGAGAACTCCGAGCAAGTCAATGCTTTGGGGTTTCAAGGTCAAAGGAGATACGATCCTCACGGCAACACTTACAATCCGGGATGGAGGGATCATCCAAATCTAAGGTACGGAAACCCTCAACCCCCTCAACAATCAAACCCTCCGCCTCAACAATATAAACAACAAGGTCAAACATCGAACTCGAACATGTCCACCGAAGACATGATTCGAGCACTAGCCATGAACATGGCTACGATGCAACAAAGTGTGGCCCAATTTCAAGAAACAAAAAAATCTAGTATCCACAACTTGGAAAGCCAAATGAGCCAAATCTCAAATGCCGTGAGTAGGCTTGAAGCTAAGGATTCGGCAAAACTCCCATCTCAAACGGAGCCGAATCCAAGGCAACAAGCTCATGCGGTCACTTTGAGAAGTGGCAAAGAACTGGTTATGACTAAGGCAAAAGCAAAGAGCATGTTGGAGAAGAAGAGGAGGATATCTTGGTACCAAGCACAAATCCTCAAAATGAAGAGGAAAAAGAGGAGGAGATCACTCCTCAAAGAAAGTTCCCACCGCTCGATTAATACGAGCCAGTGCCACCTTTTCCGGAGGCTCTCAAGGACAACCGCAAATACAACAATGACAAGGACATCTATGAGACCTTCTCGAAATGCGAGGTAAATATCCCTCTTCTCAATTTAATAAAAGGTGTTCCTAGGTTTGCAAAATTTTTAAAAGAGCTTTGCACAATTAAAAGGAAACACAAATTAAATGGAAAGCGTAAAATCCAAGTGAGTGAAAGAGTGTCAGCCGTTTTCCAAAAGAAACTGTCTAAAAAGTATAGTGACCCGGGAATGTTCATTATACCATGTAAACTTGGAAATTCTAGTTCTTCTAGGGCTATGTTAGATTTGGGTGCATCAATCAATGTCATTCCATAGTCTCTATATAAGTCCCTAGAACTAGGACCTTTACATGAAACGAGGGTTCTTATCCAACTTGCCGATAGATCCAATGCTTACCCAAAAGGTGTAGTAGAGGATGTACTCGTCATGGTGGATAACTTAATCTTTTCTGCTGATTTTTACGTTCTTGAAATGGAGAACGATAAAAATGCAGTCCCAATTTTATTAGGCAGGCCCTTTTTGAAAACGGCCAAAGCAAAAATTGATGTTTTTAGTGGAGTATTAACCATGAAGTTCGATGGTGAAAAAGTCAAATTTAATATCTACGACTCCATGAAATACCCCACCGATAATCACTCTCTTTTTGCGATTGACACTTGCGACATCTTGGGTCCAAGATGTGTTTGATGTTGAGGGGAAAGATGAAGCACTAAGCTCAATTGAAAGTGACATAGAGGATTTCACTTTGGAATACTCTATGTCAAATAGCATGAAAGTTATGGTGGCGGAGTTAAATCAACTCCCACTGTTGCCATCGGGCTCTAAAGCCCCCCTCTAACCATTCCAAGCGAGAAGCCGCTACCATCTGTTTTGCAGGCACCGGAGGTGGAATTAAAACCACTCCCTGAAAGTTTGAAACATGTGTTCTTTGGAGAAAATCACACTCTACCGGTGATTATCTCAAATGCCTTGACCTAAGAACAAGAAAAGAGATTGATTGCGGTTCTCAAAGAATACAAATTGGTCATTGGATGGTCTATTGCTGACATCAAAGGCATTAGTCCATCCACATGCATGCATCGGATCCTACTTGAGGATGAGGCCAAGGCGGTGAGGCAACCACAACGAAGATTGAATCCACCCATGATGGAGGTGGTGAAAAAAGAAGTGATCAAGCTGCTACAAATGGGAATCATCTTTCCCATTTCCGATAGCAAGTGGGTGAGTCCTACTCAAGTGTTGCCAAAGAAGACCGGAGTGACGGTCATTGAGAACAAAGAAGGCGAGATGGTGCCCACCCGAGTTCAAAACGGGTGGCGCGTTTGCATTGACTACCGAAGACTCAATTCAGTAACAAGAAAAGATTTCTTTCCTTTGCCCTTCATTGATCAAATGCTAGAGAGGCTAGCCAGGCACAAGTTCTATTGTTTTCTCGATGGTTACTCCGGGTATTTCCAAATTTCAATAGCCTCGGAGGACAAAGAGAAAACAACCTTCACATGCCCATTTGGCACTTTTGCCTATCGAAGAATGCCGTTTGGATTATGCAACGCATCGGGCACCTTTCAAAGGTGCATGATGAGCATCTTTTCAGAATTTGTGGAGGTATTCATGGAAGTCTTTATGGATGATTTCACAATCCATGAGGACTCCTTTGACACTTGCCTCTATCATCTCACTCTTGTGCTAAAAAGTTGCATTGAATCCAACCTTGTTCTAAATTCTGAAAAATGCCACTTTATGGTGGAACAAGGAATTGTTCTTGGGCATGTGATCTCATCAAAGGGGATTGAAGTAGACAAAGCAAAGATTGATGTAATTCAAACACTCCCATACCCCACAAATTTACGAGATATCCGCTCTTTCCTTGGTCACGCCAGATTCTATAGACGATTCATCAAAGACTTCTCCAAAATTTCATCTCCTCTATGCAAACTTTTGCAAAAGGAGGTTAAATTTGATCTAAATGATGAATTCAAGGAAACTTTCGATACTTTGAAAGCAAGATTGGTGACTGCCCCAATCATACAAGCTCCCGATTGGTCTCTTCCTTTTGAGATCATGTGCGACACAAGTGACTATGCTTTAGGGGCTGTTCTAGGCCAAAAGATCGGGATGGTTGCTCATGTTATCTACTACGCCTCCTCTACTCTCAATGAAGCGTAATAGAACTACTCCACCACCGAGAAAGAAATGCTAGCGGTGGTCTTTGCTTTGGATAAATTTCGTTCCTATCTCCTTGGAACGAAAGTGATTGTGTACACCGACCATGCCGCTCTCCGATTCCTAATGACAAAGAAGGAGGCCAAACCAAGACTCATTCGATGGGTCCTTCTATTGAGTGAGTTTGACATAGAAATCAAAGACAAGAAAGGAGCGGAGAACTTGGTGGCCGAACATCTAAGCCGCTTGGTTCCAAACAAAGAAATCGAAGGCCTCCATACAAATCTCATTAAAAGCGAATTCCCAGACGAGACTCTCTTCTCCATCAAAGTCATACAACCATGGTACGCAAACATTGTAAACTTCTTTGTTTCCGGAAAATCTCCTCCACAATTCTCAAAATCTCAAAAAGAAAAATTAAAAATGGACTCAAGACTCTATGTGTGGGATGACCCATATTTGTGGAAGCATTACAAGGATCAAATAATCCGATGATGCATCCCCGAATATGAGATAGCCCACATAATAGAGTTTTGCCATTCGTATGCTTGTGTAGGACATTTCGGCTCGAAACGGACGACAATGAAGATCCTTGAAAGTGGTTTTTGGTGGCCGAGTCTATTCCGGGATGCACATGGCTTTTGTCAATCTTGTGACAACTGCCAAAGAGCGGGCAACATTTCAAGGAGGAACGAGATGCCACAAAACTCCATGCTTTTCTGTGAGATTTTTGATGCATGGGGTATTGACTTCATGTGACCTTTCCCAAACTCTCAAGGTAACATCTACATCCTCCTTGCGTTGGATTATGTTTCAAAATGGGTGAAAGCTAAAGCCACCAAAACTGATGATGCAAAGGTGGTTGCAAACTTTCCCAAATCACACATATTTTCAAGGTTCGGGGTCCCTCGAATTTTAATAAGCGATCGAGGCACACATTTTTGTAATAAAATTGTGGGATCCCTACTAAAGAAATATGGTGTGACTCACAAGATCTCTACCGCTTACCACCCTCAAACCAATGGCCAAGCGGAAACCTCAAACAGAGAGTTGAAATCTATACTTCAGAAGACAGTGAACCCGAACAGGAAGGATTGGAGTATATGCATTGATGATGTACTATGGGCATACCGCACCGCTTACAAAACTCCAATCGGTATGTCCCCATATAGACTTGTGTTCGGCAAAGCGTGTCATCTCCCCGTGGAGCTAGAACACAAGTCATATTGGGCAGTGAAAAAACTCAACCTCAATCTTGACGAGGCCGATATACATAGAAAGCTCCAATTGCAAGAGTTGGAAGAACTCCGTCTGGATTATGACAATGCGGAAATCTACAAGAGAAAAACGAAGGAGTGTCATGACAAAATGATAATAAGGAAAGACTTTAAACTTGATGACAAGGTCCTCCTATTTCAATCACGCCTTCGTTTATTTCCGGGAAAGTTGAGATCCCGTTGAACTGGACCATACAAAGTGGTCAAAACATATCCACACGTTCGATGAAAATTCAAGACCTGGAGATGGGAGAGGTGCTCAAGGTGAACGGACAAAGATTAAAACCCTTCTTTGAGGGTTTTCAACCCAAGAACGTGGAAGTCATAGACCATTCTGAACCGGTCTATGAATGAGGAGCAACGGAAGATATCGTCGAGGCACGACGTTAAATAAGGCGCTTCTTGGGAGGCAACCCAAGCTAAGGTACGCAATTCTCATTTTTTGTGTTCGAATGTCAACTTTGAGAGAATAGGGGGACAATTCTCCAAAGAAAAGGGAAGATAAATAGGCTTTCAAAACCCAGGGAAACATCAAATCGGGCATAATCACCCACCCGTTTGGATCCGAGCTAAAAAAATGGACCAAACAAAATTCCAGGGTCATGTACCCGATCGGGTAACACCCCTACTCGGTCGGGTACAAGGTAAAAAAAATGTTGGGGACCGAGTACCCCATACTCGATCGATCAAAAGGACGAAAAAAGATCGAATGCCCGATCGGTATACCCCATACGCGATCGGGTACTCGACCCTAGAGCCAATTTAAAATTCCGACGAAATACCCGATCGGATATATTTATATACTCGATCGAGTATATTTCTAAAAAATCCTACAGTGGAGAAAATCCGATCGCGTATAACCCATACTCGATCGGGGGCACAACCCTGGAACCATTTTTGAAAAAAAATACCATACCCGATCGGGCATATTAATATACGCGATCGAGTATATTTATGGAAAAAACTACGGCGAGGAAAATCTGATCGAGTACGGGGTATGCTCGATCGAACCCGAGCCCGGAACAAGAACAAAACTAAGCATACCCGATCGAGTAATCGGGGTACCCGATCGGGTACTCCTTTTTATTCTTGAATTAAATCTCATATAAATCATTCATCTTAGTTTTTAATTAAATTAAATCATTCAATCCAAATTCCCCACTTTACTTACTTCTTAGATTAAAAAGAAAAGTATTCCTTTCCTTGTGGATACGAACTCTACTTCACCTATACTATGTATAAGTGTTAGTATCGATTTATTTTGACGCACCGTGACAAAGTGCTCGTCAGTCATCCCTCTGCTGCACCATTTAAGAATATACCGCAATCATTCAACCCTCTTTCTTCTCCAAAACCATGGCCACTTAATCAAAGTTCTTCCGCATGACTTCTTTCACATATACACTGTTAGAAAATTTTTACAACATACACACACATATTCAAAGTATCAACAAATCAGTCTGTACATCATTATGTATATATGTGGGGAAAGCAATCTAGCGACTGCTGAACCATGGAAGATCCGGCCACTCGGAGAATCTGTCGGCGTTGCAGACGACGTTAATACAATGGCCACCGAAAAGAGGGAGGGAAACATCGCGGAAAAGACCCAGTCGATTTTACTGTTCAACTTCTTCCTCATGTTTATCGATAGGGACAACTTGCAGATCGGAAACTGTGAATCACTTCGCCTGCAAAGGCGAGACCAACAACGACAACGGGCTGTCTTTCGATCAACAGCGAGACCGATGCCCTTGTGGACTTCTACGTCTGGTCGCGTATGAAAAATAAGTATGGTTGCTTTTGTCGACAGAGAAGAGAAAGGGAATAAGGCACAATAGATTTAGGGGCAATCCTGAAACACGGAAAAAATTAGGTCCTATTTAAGAGTTAAAAAAGTCAAGGTCCTATTTAAGTATATATGGAGGTAGATTCTATGGTACCTTTAAGGTACCATACCTTTGTCCACATGGACCAATCAGAATGTTGCAGTTGAATTATTTAAATCTAAATTATTTAAATCTAAATTAAAAATGATATAATGGCAGATAGGATACCCCAATTTTTAGGTGGGTATCGGAGTTGTCACCATATATGAAAACTAAGGTCCTATTTGGCACCATTTCTCTTAGATGACGAAGCTTTACCTCGGCCGAAATAAACAAACAAAAAATGGCGGACCCCCCTCAGCCTATAGAACGACCTTGGCAGCAAGGATAGTCAAAGGAATACAGCTAATCGCGCTCATCCGTTACCAGGCAAGTCATAAGTGACACCACTTCGGCCAAAACGTAGTGTAAAGAGACCAACAGTCCGAGGGCCTGGGCCTAGACCCGTCGTGCGCGACCCTCCCCTCAGTGACGGAACCATAAGCGTCTCGGCACCTCCATCGGCGATGATTCCTTGGCCCGAGCACCCTCCGTCCTCTCCAACCAACAGCAGGGGTTGAGCACGTCCGCATCCTGTGACGGCGGCGGCACGCAGTGGCAGGTAAGGGCGCCCACTTCATATCCAGCGACAAATCACCGGACTGAATAGCAGCGGCGGCTAATGTTGAGGCGGCTAATGTTGAGGCGGCTCGACTAGCACGACGGCAATGGCAGCCACAGCCTCCTCGTCCCAAGCGACAGAAATCAGAGTGATGGATAGTCTACCCGGGGGGTATATATCCGAGGGGTTATCGCTGGGAATAACTTAGAGAGAAGTCAGAGCACAAGCAAGTAAGAGAGAGAGTATATTCAGTCTGAATGTCGTGGTTACAAATGGGGAAATGGGGTGCTATTTATAGTAGCAATAATTGCCGGACAGGGACACGTGTCAAGTGCCCATTGGCCGAGGGGTCACCTCAACTGGTTGGCGTTGGCAGCCGCATGTGGCCGCATTTAATGCGGCTGTTGGATGGGACGTCTGTACAGGGTACGACGATCAGTACGCATGTGAGGCGGATATCATGTTGGGAGAGGTGCCTTCGGCTATAGAGCAGCAGCCGAGGGCTCCTCAAACCGATGGCACCCTGGTGCCGAGGGCTACTGTTTTTGCCGTTTTCTCCCAGTTTCTTAGTTTGCTTGAGAAACCCGTTCTGTGAGAGTTTAGAGCCTTCGGCCAGGGGACCGACGGCACCCCTGGCGCGTAGTGCGGGCTGCTTGGTACTCTGGGCGCTGTGATTTGGGCCTGTTGGGCCTTCTGGGCCTGTTGGGCCTTTACTGGAGTAGTAGGAGTCTGTGGGCCGGGGGTTCCCGGGCCATATACTCCATCAGGAGTCCCTCACTCCTTTTGCCGAAAGGTATTTGAGGGAAAAGGAGTAATTTGTGCTTGCCCTTTGATGTTGTCCCGTCATGATCTCTGAAGTTGGTGAGGAGTTGTTGCTTTTATGTCCCTGCTGAAGGCAGTCCCTCAGTTACCCACATGTCGGGATTTGAGGGCTTGCTTTGTCGTTTGTTGGAATTTCACTAATTTTGTAATTTAATGATTTTCCCGAGGGGGTCCTCCAGTCCCCCACTCCTTGAGGCACTTGTAAAGTGGTGAAAAGGAGTAGAGTAGTTGCGTTGCTGTTGTGGGCCGAAGGCTGACGCTTTTCGTTTCATTTTGGGGGGATGCCTCGTTAAAAACCCCATTAGGAAAAACCCTGTGGGAAAAATCCTAATGAGGGAAAAAGAGTGCACCGAATTCCCCCAACGATGAATCGAAAATGTCAAACCTTGGTCAAAAGTGGAGAATAACGGTAATGCTGAAGGCTCTCTTTTCTGAGGGCTCATGTGTTGATTAGCCGAAGGCTTGCTGTTGATGTCCTGGGGGTGCCGAAGGGGAGCCCCTCAATCTGGGGATCGATGGCATGATGAATGAGGGCAGTAATTGAATCGTCGCCGGGGGGTCCCCCGCTTGCTGGTTAGTTGGTGATGAGGATACCCGAGGGCTCCCATTACCTGTGTGCTGTAGGCTATCCGTCAATGAGGCAACTCCCCGGGGGCCACCCGGTTCTTACAGTGCTGAGGGGGAATCCCCGAGGGGTGCCCTGATATGAAGCCTTGGATTTCTGAAGGAATGATCCCGAAGGCGTCTGTTATGTGCTGTGTGGGGCACAACTCGGGGGCGTTTCTGGGTAAGTGTACCCGGAGGCTCTCCTTGATGTAGTGGAGTGAAGTAGAAAACCCGGGGGCTTCCAGAATATAGCCGTTGGAAATATAGCCGTTGGAATATGTAACGTCAGGATATAGCCGTTGGGGGGGTACACGTGGCGCGTGATGGCTGGTTGTCCGTGGGCGGCATCACTGGTTGGGCGAAGACGCGGTGTGTAATGATGGCGGTCCATCCGGAGGCCCGGAATCCAGGCCCAAGCCCGGATTCCAGCGCCTATAAATACCCCAAGGCCAGAGCCATTTCTTCTTGTGCGATCATCTGTCTTAGCGAAGCTCTGCCAAAAATTCTAGAGAGAGAAACTCAAGCCTTCGGTCAAAAACTCAGCTTTCAAGGTCAGTGTCCTGCTCTCCTCTCAAAACTTTTAGTAAGTTCCGCCCTCTGGCCTTAGATTAGGGTTAGAGTCCTGTAGAAAGCCTTCGAAATCTTAGGCACATTTCGTGATAAAAAATGTCGTCCGAGAGCGATTCCCAGGACATCTCGAGGACCCCCTCGGTTCAGGACGAAAGCATCTCCGACGTGGAGTCCAGTAGCAGTCAGCCCTCGGGTGGTGGTGATGCAGCTCTCGCCACCGAGGTGCAGAAGGATCTGGTGGCCGAGGTCGAGGCGGAGGAGTTCGAGCGAACCGCCGAAGATGAGGAGTTGGCCCTCGCCGTCCAAGTTGCTGAGGAGGAAGAGGAAAAGGAGAGGGCGAAGGTTACTGTCGCTGTTCTTCCCCCCCGGGGTTCTGGGGAAGCAAGTAGCTCGAGGCCACTGGACCCGACGCCGTTAAGTGTAGCCCCCGGGAAGAAGAGGAAGAAGACGAAGGCTGGCCCCCAGAAGAAAGTAAAGGTCGTCGATCAAGGGGGGCCAGTTGATCTGCCGGAGGGTCACTCCTTCCTGGACACCGCCGCTTCTGAGATCAAGTCCCAAGCTGACAAGGAGGACTTCTATATCACCCAGCTGCATGTAGGGCCCTCGGTCGTAGTAATCGAGCCAGGTCCCGATGACGTGTTGTCCCGGCCCCCCGAGGGATGTATAGCCGTGCACGTGCTCTCGGTCTCAATGGGCCTCCGGTTCCCTCTCCATCCATTCCTCCGGGAGTACCTGAGGTACACTGGCCTGGTTCCCTGTCAATTGACCCCCAATAGCCACTCATACATAGCTGGGTTCGTGAACCTGTGCAAACTCCGGGGGGTTACACCGAGCTTGGAGTTATTCTTCCAAAGTTTTAACCTATGCCGGGGGGGCCATACCAATGCCGAGGGCTATGCAAACTTACAGCAGATAGCCCAGTTCAAACTGTTCACCGAGGCCCCTTCTTCCAACAAAGGGTGGAGAGAGCGATGGTGCTATATCAGACTGACCGACAGCCCTTTCCCGAGGGAGTTGCGGAATCGCTTTCGGCGCCACGTGAAGGTCAAGAGTGCCGCTCTCGAGGAGGATGGCCTGAAGATTGCCAAGATTCCAGAGGGTCGGGAGAAGAACATAACCATCAAGGAGTGCATCCTCGAGGAAGACCTATATGCCCTCGGATTCTTGAGGTATCGGTTCATTGGGGAGACCGATGAGAAGTATCCCCTCTACGATAAAGCCTTCGTGGGAGCAGGAGGTAGTGGCCGGGGGCTTTAGATTTTTGTACTTAGAGATTTTTTTTTGTCATGTTTGTCGTCGTGCCTCTGACCCCTCGGTTCTAACCTTTTAACTTGTTGTTGTCGTTCTTTGCAGGTAGCAAGATGAATGCCAATGCCCTGTTCGCAAAGAGGAAGGGCAAGACCCAGGCAAAAGAGAAGGGACCCTCGGGCCAGAAGCCAGTCGACGCGTTTTTCCCGAAGGTCGTAGAGCCTTCCGCTGGGGACGTCCATGCTGCTGTGGGGACCGGGGGGTCGAAGGCCGAGGCGGCCGTGAAGAAGAAGAGGAGTGATAAGGGGGTGGAGCCCCCTACCAAGAAGCAGAAAGCCGCCGGGGGCGCTGTCGAGGGGGCGGCCCCCCTCATAGTTATTGATGACATGCCCGCCGCTGATGGGCCTCTGGCCTCGGTCACCCCGAAGGCTCCGGTGAATCCATCCCCGGAGGAATTACCCCGGGAGATCCGTCAGCTCTCCTTTGCCCCCGGTGCTTCACTGATGCACGGTACGGCCGAGCCGAGGGCCTTCCTACGGGGCATCACCTCGAAGATGGATAGAGAAGTCTTCGAGACATACGACGATGGTGCCCTCGAGAACAGGATCCTCCGGTCCTCTCTCACTGTAAGTATCTGCTTCCTTTTTCCTTCTCTTATCAGTTTAGTATTATTTTTTTTTCTGGGGAATAATCTAACTCCTTTGATCATTGTTTGCAGGCCTGCATAGCCCTCGGGGAACAAGCCCGGAGGCGTGAGGAAAGGCGCCTCCACGAGGCCGCGCAAGATAAGAAGATGGAGGGGCTGATTCGCAAGAACTCTGAAGCGATGAAGCATGCTGCGCAGCTGGAGGAGGCCCTCCGGGAGGCGGCGGCGGCGGCGGAGAAGGCCAAGGCTGACGGCATAGCCGAGGGCAAGGCAGAGGCCGAGAGGGTTGCTGCCGAGGCGGCGAAGAAAGCTGCCGATGAGGCCAAAACCACCAAGGAGGGAGCTGCGGCCAAGGCCCGAGAGGAGGCAGTTGCTGAGTTCCTTGCCGAGGGCTGGAGGGCCGAGGGCCATAAGGAGTGGGTGACCTCCGTGGTGGCGGCCTCGGTGGATGCTTGGGTAGAAGGCCCCGGAGTTGACTGGCTGACAGATAGGGGCGACGCCTACTACCAGGGGGGTGAATTCTTTACCCAGCATCTGATCTACCGGAGGCTCGCCAGGCACTTTGGCGTATCCCTCGACCAATTTGACCCCTCAGCATATGGCCTCCCTCCACTGCAACCAGATGTGAGAGTTCCCCTCCCCCCGGGCGAAGAGCGGCCGACGATATACGATTCTGTGATGATGGGGGGTGATGGGGGCGGAGCCGTCGGAGGTGATGCTGCTGGGGAAGAAGTCTCCTCCAAACCCGCCGTGGAGGATGCCCCCGGAGACAACGATGCTGAAGTCGCCGAGAAGATTTGTACTTTGTAAATATTTTGAAACTTCTGTTGTAATGAACACCATCGATCCTTTGGCTTCGGCCTGTTTGTAACAATTACATTGATTCCTTTTTGTGATGATTGAATCATTGCCTTCGGGCTTTGTATATATGGCTTGTTTTCCTTAATTCATTTCTTCTTGAATGTATGCCTTCGTCTCGTTTTGGATGTATGCCTTTGCTCCTTAGAATGTATGTTTTAGGACTTAGAATATTTTCTGATTGTAGCTTGCCTTTGGGAGACTCCGGTAATTGGGCACCCTCTGCTGGATATACAACCGAGGGTTCAGCAACAATTAGGACTTAGGAAATCTTTCTAAGTGTAACACACCATAGGGCCTTCGGGTGTTTGTAGTTCCATTGCTGTGTGGTGATTAGGTTGAGAACCCAATTCCTAGGACTTAGAAAAATTTCTAGGTGTAGTTTTGCCCTCGGATGGCCTCGGCTGGTAGCCTCCTTCCTGATGTGTGAATATTGGACCGAGGGCCCAATGTACAGGACTTAGAAATTTTTTGCAAGTGTAGTACGTCATGTAGCCTTCGGCTACTGTGGAGCCCTAACTGAAATGTTGATTAGGTCAGGGGCCAATTCTTTAGGACTTAGAAATTTTTCCAAGTGCTGCTTCCTTATGTCGCCTTCGGGTGATAGGTGCCCTCTGACTCTGCATCACTTTTTGCGAGATGCCCGGGGGCTACTCATTTAGGACTTAAAATATTTTTTAAGCGTAAAGTGATGTCGAGCTTCCGGGTGTAGAGCCCTCCAGGTATATGAATAGGACCCTTCGGGTGATCGTGGGGCCCTTGAGTTGTATGAGTATTTGGTCGAGGGCCAAATATGTGGAACTTAGCAAAATTTCACAGAGTGTCGTAGATGTTGGACCTTCGGTCAGTGAGGAGTCTGTCCGAGGGGCAAATATTTTGGAATAGTCCCCTTGGTTGGCTTTTGATGATTTGTAATAGATGCCTTCGGTTGTCTGGTGACATATTAACCTCCGGTTGCTGTCATTTTCCAAAAGTGTGGACTTAGGAAAAGTGTGGAATCCTGTTGTTGTGAAGAAAGCCAATGAGGAGTGTGTGCCCTCGGCATACACTTTGAAAAGTTGTAGAGTCTGACTTAGCCAGTTGTGTCCCTTGTAATGGGGTAGGGGCCCTCGGTATTAGTGCATAACA
This sequence comes from Cuscuta europaea, assembly GCA_945859875.1. Classification (NCBI taxonomy): domain Eukaryota; kingdom Viridiplantae; phylum Streptophyta; class Magnoliopsida; order Solanales; family Convolvulaceae; genus Cuscuta; species Cuscuta europaea. The sequence goes on from CAMAPE010000038.1 coordinate 13,431,272, forward strand.
GATGCCTTCGATATTTGTTTGAAGTACCGTTTAGTGGACCTTGGATAGTCCAGTCCCTTTGTATTGTTGAAGCCTTCGGTGTTTGTGTGACCGGAGGTGACCAGGCAGTGGACTTAGCCGTTTCTTGATGCTATTTGTTTGAGTAGTATCCTTCGGGAAATAGGAGCCTTCAATTACCGGAGGTGTTCCCGTGGGGAGCCCTCGGCATGTTGTGATCTGTTGGAGTGTACTCTTTGATTTCTCGCCGAGTCTACTCCCCTTCACCCCTTTTTTTTCTTGGTTGGTGGTGAAGGGAAGGCATCAAGAAACTTGGTTTCTTGGTAAGGCTGGGCCTATCAGGAGGCCATCAGAATACACCAATGGCTCTCCTCCCTCGGGTTAACCTTCCGAGTTCCGAGGGGATCGAGGGTCGTTTCCTGGGCACAAGATATGGTGGTCTGTAACCTGCCTCCCCTTGGGGGATGGCGCGGAAAGCGCCTCATTTTTGAAAGTCGTCCCCTCGGCGCTAGACATAGTCCGTGGCCTGCCACACCCTTGGGGTGGTGGCGCGGGGAGCGTTTCGGTTTGGAAGTCGAATCCTGGGCATTTCTCGTGCCTGTCATACCCTTGGGGTGATGACGCGGATAGCGTTCCGTTTTTGAAAGTCGAATCCTGGGCATTTCTCATGCCTGTCATACCCTGGGGGTAGTGACGCGGAAAGCGTTTCAAGGAAGGGTTTTCATTTGCACACTAGTTGCAAATGGCCGGGGGCACTACGTGCCGCCGGCACCGATGGTGGCGCCTTCGGTATATGCGTCCTCGTGGGGTACGGCTTTTAGAAACAACACTTGGTGTTAGTTTCGATGTGTAGCCCCCGGTACTTGGTACCGAGGGGTCTTCTGTAGGAACACTTGGTGTTCTCTTTTGTTGTAGTTGATGGAGGTGTCTTCCCTCGGTACTTGGTACCGAAGGGTCTTCAAGTGAAACACTTGGTGTTTTGATTGGAGTGTTTGGTGCCGGAGGGCCCTCGGAGGAAACACTTGGTGTTTCCCAACAGATGTTTGGAAGCTGATAGGAGAGCATATCCCTGGCACTGGGTGCCGAGGGGTCTTCTGTGAAACATTTGGTGTTTCTCTTCGTTTTGATGTTGGTGATGGAGGTGTACCCTCGGCACTGGGTGCCGAAGGGTCTTCTGTAGGAACACTTGGTGTTCTTATCTTTTCTTTTTTGATGTTGAAGGCGGGGATGTATCCTCGGCACTGGGTGCCGAAGGGAAATAAAACACATGGCGTTCCTTGCCGTTGGTGACGGGAGTCCCCACCCTCGGTACTTGGTACCGAGGGGTCTTGTTCGAAAACACATGGTGTTCTCCTGTTGTTGTAGGTGTTGATGGTGTCCGCCCTCGGCACTTGGTGCCGGAGGGGGTTCTTCTCGTGGTGAGGCCTGGGGCCTGTAGTCAGTATGAGGGCGTGGTGTCTTGAATGTGTCTTCGTTCCTCAAAAGTGGAGGCCTTGGGCCATAGGATAGTACATTCATTAGTTATGAGGGCTTGGCCGCTCTTACATTATTGGTAAAATTTAACTAAATGGTGTACATTCCAGTGCCTAGGGACCTCTTTCCCGTTGGGGCGTTTGAGCTTGTAAGTCCCAGGTTTGATGATGGCTGCTATGATGTAGGGGCCTTCGAATTTTGGTGCCATTTTTCCTCCCTCGGTTGGTTGGCTGGCTTCCCTCCTCCGGAGGACATAGTCCCCCACTTGGAATTCTCTGGTGCGGACTTTGGCGTCGATGTAGCTTTTGACTTGCCTTCGGTAATTTTCTGCCCGGATGAAGGCCTGCTCCCGGCGTTCTTAAATGAGGTGGAGGTCGAGGGCCATGTTGCTGTCGTTGACCTCGGGGTCATATTGGATCACCCTTCGGGTGGGAAGGGTGACTTCCGTAGGAGCTGTGGCTTCAAAACCGTAGCAGAGGGAGAAGGGTGTCTCACATGTTGCTCGCCGAGGGGTGGTGCGGTAGGCCCAAAGGATGTTGTGGAGTTCTTCTACCCAACCACCGCCCTCGGCCTCCAGCTTCTTCTTGAGGCCTTCGAGCAAGGTCCGGTCGGCGTTCTCTACTTGCCCGTTGCCTTGAGGGTAGGCAACGGAGGAGAAGGTGTGTTTGATGCCCCATGCCTCCAGAAGAACACAGAAGGGGGCTGCCTCAAATTGTGTCCCATTGTCGGAGATGATCTGCTGGGGGACGCCAAATCTTGTGAGGATGTTTTTGAGGACGAAGTGACGGCACTTCGCCTCTGTGATGCTGGCGAGGGGTTCAGCCTCCACCCACTTGGTAAAGTAGTCGGTGGCCACAATGATGTATCTGTTGTTGGAGGTACCCCTCGGCAGAGGGCCCACAAGGTCTATCCCCCATCGAGAAAAGGGGACAGATGTGCTGATGGGGGCATAGTTGACCGCTGGCCTGCCGGGGGCTTTCTGGAAATGTTGACATGCGGCGCACCTCCGGGCAAGGTCAGCACAATCTCTGGCCATGGTTGGCCAGAAGTAGCCCTGGAGAATGAGCCTTCGGGACATGGAGAAGGGTCCCTGGTGAGCTGAGCAAGTGCCAATGTGCACTTCCTCCATCGCGACCTCGGCTTCATCTTGATGAAGGCACCGAAGTAGCGTGCCATTGTAAGATCGTTTGTAGAGCCTTCCATCTTCGATAGTGTAGCTAGGAGCCCTCAGCTTTGCTAGTTTAGCGTGGGTCTCATTCTCGGGTAGCTGCCCTGTGGAGATGAAGGCGGTGATATCTGAGATCCAATCCTGTTGGCATTGTTGTATGTTCATAACGGGGCTCGCATGGATACTTGAGAGGCTCAGTTCCTCAATTTTGGCAATTTTGGAGATGTGCTCGGGGGAGTCGGCCGAGAGCTTAGATAATATGTCGGCCTCGGAGTTCTGAGCCCTCGGTATTTGAGTGAGAGAGTGTGCCTCAAATACCTTAAGCAACTTCTTGGCCGCTTCCTTGTACTGTTTCATTCTTCCCTCCTTGGCCTTATATTCCTCAGAGATTTGGCCAACGACCAATTTGGAGTCGCACTTGATGTGGATCTGCCGAGCCCTCATGTTGGCAGCCAGCCGAAGGCCACATAGGAGGGCCTCATATTCGGCCTCGTTGTTGGAGACTTTGAAGGAGAAGCGGATCGCATAGTAGGCTCTGAAGCCCTCGGGAGTAATGAGGACTACCCCTCCCCCGCACGCTTTGGTCGCGGAGGAGCCGTCGGTGTAGAGGGTCCACCAGTCGTCCGAGGTAGCCGATGGCTCCCCGTCCGTGGCTGCCCTTGCGGTACACTCCGTCACGAAGTCCGCCAGGGCTTGGCCCTTGATGGCAGGCCTCGGACGGATGTCAATGTTGTACTTGCTCAAGAAGATAGCCCATTTTACCATGCGGGAGGAGCTGGTGGGGCTCCTCATGAGGGCGCCGAGGGGTTGATGAGTGAGGACCTGAACCGGGTGAGCTTGAAAGTAGTGGCCCAACTTCTTGACAGTCCAAACGACGGCTAACACCGTTTTTTCCACAGGGGAGTACCTGAGCTCGGCCTCCCTTAGGGTCTTGCTAACGTAGAAGATGGCATGTTGGATGCCGTCTTCCTCCCGGATGAGCACAGAGCTGATGGCCGCCGGGCTGACCCCAAGGTAGAGGTAGAGGGTCTCCCCTACCTTGGGTTTGGAGAGCACAGGAGGTGAAGATAGATATCATTTGAGCTCGTCGAAAGCCTCCTGGCATTCTGAAGTCCATTGAAAACCAGCCGTCTTCCTCATGATTTGGAAGAAGGGTAAAGACTTCTCCGCTGATTTAGATAGAAAGCGGTTGAGGGCTGCCAGGCGGCCCGTCAACCGTTGAACTTCCTTCACATTGCGTGGGGGTTCCATGTCGATGATGGCCTGGATTTTCTCGGGATTGGCCTCAATACCCCTTCGGCTCACCATGTAGCCCAAGAATTTGCCCCCTTGGACGCCGAAGGTGCACTTCTTCGGGTTTAGCCGAAGGTTGAATTTTTGCATGATGGCGAAGATTTCCCGGAGGTCGTTGGCATGGCTGGAAGATTGTTTGCTCTTGACGATCATGTCGTCAACATAGGCCTCCATGGTGCGCCCTAGGACGGCTTGAAAGACCCGGGCCACCATCCGGGTGTAGGTGGCCCCGAGTTCTTTAGGCCGAAGGCCATTACCAGGTAGCAGAAGATGCCCTCGGGAGTCATGAAGGCAGTTTTTTCGGCGTCTTCCTCGTGCATGAAAATTTGGTGATACCCTTGGAAGGCATCGAGGAAGGACATGATCTCACACCCTGCGGTCTCATCCACCAGTTGATCAATATTTGGTAGAGGGAATGGATCCATAGGGCACGCCTTGTTGAGATCGGTGTAGTCCACGCACATGCGGAAGGTAGGGGGCTTCTGTGCGAGGACTACGTTGGCCAGCCATGAGGGGTATTTCACCTCCTTGATGTGCTTAATTGAGAGGAGCATGGCGACCTCCTTCTTCACAAATTCCCTTCTCTCGGCCGAGAGGGGTCTTCTTCGTTGTTGTACTGCTTTTACCGAGGGGTCCACCGAGAGGCGGTGGGTGATGACCCTTCGGCTGATTCCCGGCATGTCCTCCGGCCCCCATGCAAAGACAGTGGAGTAGGCGCGGAGGGCGTCGGTGATACCGGTCTTCAGATCTTCAGGGAGCTGGGCTCCAATCTTCACGACTCTCTCCGGCTGGGCCGGATCGAGCGCAAAGTCTTCTACGTCCTCGGCTGGTTCAGCCCTCGGCCTTTTTTCTTCCTGGTCGATGGTTCCGGTGATGGTGTCAACACGGAATTCCGTCTTACTTACTTTCTTGGTGACCTGAAGATAGCAGGCGCGGGCGATTTTCTGATTCCCCCGGGAGTAGCCAATGCCCCCTCGGCGGGAAACTTGAGGCAGAGGTGCCTCATGGAGATGATGGCCTCGAGGTCCTCGAGGGCTGGCCGGCCGAGGATTATGTTGTGGGCGCAGTCGATGTTGACGACGACGAACTCCACTTCGAGCTGGGCTCTATGGAGCCCGTCGCCGAAGATCACCGGGAGGGTTATTACCCCCTCGGAATCAATAGTATCGCCGGTGAAGCCGGCAAGAGGGGTCTTAATGGGCCGAAGGGACCCCCTCTCCAGATGCAGCTCTCTGAAGGTGTTGAGGTACATTACATTGACGGAGCTGCCCGTGTCAATGTAAGTTCGGTGAATGATGGTGTCGTTTATTTCAGTCCGAATCACCAAGGCATCCCTGTGAGGAGAAGAAGTAGGAGGGAGATCTGCGTTGGTGAAGGTGATGGGTTCCTCCCTCAGTCGCTTTACCGGGGGCATATGAGTGACCTCCCCCACGTAAAGCGATTGAGCCCACTTCTTCCGCTGGCTGGTGGAATCGCCCCCTGTATTGCCACCGGTGATCATGAGGATGTGGCGTTTTTTCTCCTGGTAGTGGGGGTACTCCTCCTCTTCCTCCTCCAAGTTTCCGATCTCCCTCTTCTTGCCGAGGGGGATGGTGTTCGGGTTCACCCAGGCGTTTACCTTCGTGTGGTGCCCTCGGGGAGGTCCCTGATGAGAAGGCCCCTCCTGCCGAGGGCTCTGAACAAATTGGGACATGTGCCCCGCTTGTATCAACCTCTCGATGGCCGTCTTTAGCTGATGGCAGTCATCGGTTCTGTGCCCCTGGTGCCGATGGAAGCGACAGTATGGGAACTGAGGGTTGATAGCATGTACCTCCGGGGGTGCGCGGGGTGCGTCAATGGTGTCCGAGGGCGGTCCAGGAGAATGGGCTGTGCCCAAGTCTTAGGGCTGCCCTTATAGCCTCCCCCGGGCTTGGCTTGGCCTTGCCGAGGGCGGTCATCAGAGGGTCCTGAAGCCTTGGGATGATTTGGAGGGGCCCCCGGCCTTCGGTTATTTTTGTTGTCAGCCCTCGGGGGCTGCTGATCCGGATGCTGGTGATATTTCTCCACCTCCTCGGCCTCAGCATATTGGTCCCCCCGCTGCAAAGCCCTTATGTAGTCGCGGGGGGGGGGGGGGGGGGGGGGGGGGTTCAATGATGAGGCTCCTCGAAAAGTGGCCGGTGCGGAGGACGGTCTGTAGGAGGGCCAGGAGGGTCCCGTCATCAGCCCCGTCGACTTTGTCGGCCTCCGTCCTCCAGCGCTCCAGGAGGTCCCGAAGGGTCTCATCCCTCTTCTGGCGTATGGTTAGGAGGTGGGAGAAGTGCTTCCTCGTGCGACGTCTCCCGGCAAATTGCGTCAAGAATCGCTGGGCGAGTTCTTGCCACGAATCAATGCAGCCCTCGGGCAGCCTGTTGAACCATTCGTATGCCGGCCCCTCTAAGGTGGAGAGGAACAAACGACACAAATATTCGTCCGATGCCCCCACCATCATCATGCTGTTCTGATACTTGTTGTAGTGTTCCTGGGGGTCCGTCTTCCCGTTGTACGGCTGTATGTGTTGTCCTCGGTATTTTTCCGGGATCCGGGCCGCCAATACCCTTGGGGTAAATGGCGTCCGAGTCCGGAGCTGGATGACGGGTTCCCCGGAGCCCTCGGCCACCTTCTTCTGTAATTCCTCCATTTTGGCCATCATGGCCTCGTATTTGAGGTCTGAGTGAGGGGTGGAGGTGGTGGCGTGAGCTTTGTTGGACTCCATTTCGTCAAGCCGGCGTTGGAGGGCCGCAATAATCTCGTCCCGGGGATCCTTCGGGAGGGTCTCCGCCCCCTGCGAACGAACCCGGGCCGAGTGGGCATGGTTGATCTGGTTGCGAGCATCATCGGCATGAAGGGGTGCCTTGCCTTTGTCCCGAGGGGGACGCTCCTCGTCTGCCCTCGAGACAGACCCTCTGCTTTCCTGGGGCCTTTGGAGTGCTTTCCCTCTGAGGCGGTCTTGGACTCCTCGGCGGTCTGGCCCTCCTCCGAGCCGGTTGAGGGCGGAAGTGCGGGGCCTTTCTCTGTTTTCATGGTGGCGGTCCCGGGACTGAACTTCCTGGGAGGACGTATCTTGGGCCACTACCCCTTCGTCGTTCCTAACCCGAGGGATGGGGTTTCCGAAGGGGTGCGACAGAGGGGGAAGTATGATGTTCTCCCCAACCTGGGGTTGCGCCGGAGCCAGGGTGCCGAAGGCACCTGGGTTCTGAGTGAGCGTTTGGATGAAGGCGGAGAGCGCCGATTGCACGTCGATGGTGAGAACCGGAGGGCTGACTTGGTCATCGCTCCGGTTTTTCTTCTTGGCCTCGATGCCGAGGCGGGCATCGGAGGCATTCTGTTGGATCTGAAGGCGTAGGTCGACAGCCGCCTGTTCCAGCCCAGCGATGACACCGCCCTCGGGAGCCCTGTGAGAGGCTTCGGGGGCGTTGACGTCGCCGAGGGCTAGGTTCTTGTCTTCTACGTTTTTGGAGTTGGCACGTGTTGTTCTCACCATTTTGGTAGAGGGCTAGTTTTTGGCGAAGGGGGGGGGTTTCTTACTCGATTGTTCGAGCTCTCAACGAGAGCACCAAATGATGGATAGTCTACCCGGGGGGTATATATCCGAGGGGTTATCGCTGGGAATAACTTAGAGAGAAGTCAGAGCACAATCAAGTAAGAGAAAGAGTATATTCAGTCTGAATGTCGTGGTTACAAATGGGGAAATGGGGTGCTATTTATAGTAGCAATAAATGCCGGACAGGGACACGTGTCAAGTGCCCATTGGCCGAGGGGCCACCTCAACTGGTTGGGGTTGGCAGCCGCATGTGGCCGCATTTAATGCGGCTGTTGGATGGGACGTCTGTACAGGGTACGGCGATCAGTACGCATGTGAGGCGGATATCATGTTGGGAGAGGTGCCTTCGGCTATAGAGCAGCAGCCGAGGGCTCCTCAAACCGATGGAACCCTGGTGCCGAGGGCTCCTGGTGCCGAGGGCTACTGTTTTTGCCGTTTTCTCCCAGTTTCTTAGTTTGCTTGAGAAACCCGTTCTGTGAGAGTTTAGAGCCTTCGGTCAGGGGACCGACGGCACCCTTGGCGCGTAGTGCGGGCTGCTTGGTACTCTGGGCGCTGTGATTTGGGCCTGTTGGGCCTTCTGGGCCTGTTGGGCCTTTACTGGAGTAGTAGGAGTCTGTGGGCCGGGGGTTCCCGGGCCATATACTCCATCACAGAGCCAGGGACTTAATTTTGTGTACCCATTTGGGACCTTTAATTGAGCCGTCTTTCATTTATGTCTCAACTATTTTGCCTTTTCATTATTAGATTTTTACAATTTCAATTTATTTTTTTATTTCACTTTTAGATCGTTTTTGACAACCGCCCACCACGTTCTACGAAATTCGCACCAATTGAAACTCTTTCCCGTTTTCGTTTCTCTTACTTCTCGTCTTCCAACTTCGCATTTGTTTAGCTTCGTATCTTCATCTTTAGTTCGTCTTCTCCATTGCTTTTCTTCTTTCAAATTTGTCTGTGAACTCTGTTATTCCTTTTTCCTCAACAATGTCAAGTTTTAATACTCCTCATTGTATTACGAGAGCTTCTTCTGCGATGAATATTGGTGGAACAACTTCTGGCCCTCAGGATGATTCCTCTTCACCGTCTCGTACTTCAAGTGCAAATGTCACTGGTAAGAAGCGAAATAATAAAAAACCTCTGAAGGCTCAGAAGAAGCCTAAAGTCTCTGCAAATGTGAAATGATTTTATACTTGGCCTAGAAGCTCAAGAGCAAAAGATTGGTTCTCCATCGTTCAGGCCCTCCATCGGCCGACAAGACTCCAGCAAACTAGATTTTATACTTAGCTTATAAATTATGTATTCAGCCCACTAGAGGCCTTATTTTGTACCGGGCCTCCCAGATCCAAGACCTGAGAGTCCAAACCCACATTTTCCCTATAAATACTCCCCTTGTGGGGTAGTTGTAAGGGATTGAAAATTAATAATTGCTCGCTTTCTCTCTCTAGATCTCACTTCTCTCTAAGATTAATACTCTATCACACCCTTTGAAACCTCATTATCCTTCGTTAGGTTTTCTTCGCTTTTCATGTTTGATCTCTTCTTTCGCTCAATCATGCTTCATCTCCTATTCTTAATAGTCTGTCTTCCCTCTCGTCTTGAGACTTTGTTCTTCGTTCTCGGTAAAGCATTCATTGCCAAATAAGGAGATGTTTTTAAATTTTATATTGAAAAAAAATAAGAGAATATTAGGTAGGAGGAGACATTTTCCCGAAAATTCCATAAACCAAGCAACCGGTGGGCGTAGCTCAATGGTAGCGAGGGAGTGCCACAAGGGTTAGGTCTCGGGTTCGAATCCCGGCAAATGCGATGAGAGGTTATTTTGCTAAAAATGCATAAACCAAGCAACCGGTGGGCGTAGCTCAATGGTACCTCACTCTCTATCTGTCAAATTGAGATTATAGTTCAACTTACATTCACTCAACGTATCGTCCGATCGGGGTTGGGGGCCCTCAGGGATAGGGTGTCATCCTTTTTTTTTTGCATAAACCAAGCATGTGGATGGCGCCTTTGTCCTTTAGCTTTTAATTGAGGGCATTATAGTTTGCCAATTTAGATTAGGAGCCCGTTTGGTAACACTGTTTTTTGTTTATCAGGCTTATCAACTATCTTTTTCACCAAACACGTAACTTTTGATTTCGCGCACTGAAATGTGTAATAATAAGAAAAAGTAAGGCTCGAGTTACTTTTCTGGCTGTATCGGCTAAAGTTACTATAAAGGATTATTTTAGCTATTTTTACATATAATTTTTTCTTTATTTTATTTGTAGAATCAGCCAATACAACCACTTCAACCAGAACTTCATAAATTTCAACAGAAACAGCCGATTCAGCTGATTTCAGTGTTACCAAAGGGGCTCTAGATCATACCAGTCGTAGTGGTACTATTTTCTAAAATCTGGTAGGAATCGATCTGATTTGGGAAATTTTCCTAATCAATATTATGAGACAAATCTCTAATTTTTAGAACGAAAAATATTGTATTGGCTAGGTGTTGTTTGGGATCTGTGAACGCCCGTATCTTCAATAGTTCAATTCTTCAAATATATTCCCTCCGTCCCTAATAACTTTGCCAAGTTTGAACGACACGAAAAACAATAAAGTAAAAATTATGTGACTGAGTTTTGTGCAGAGGAGAGAGGATGAAGTGGAACCACAAATTTTTTATTTAAAAAAGAAAATGACAAAATTAATGGGACATCCAAAAATTAATGGGACATCCAAAAATTAATGGGACATCCAAAATTGTGAAAGTTATAAAAGATGAATGAAGTTGTAGAATGATTGAGAATGGTAGATTGAGATTTTCTAGAAATAGGGAAAAACAGTAAAGCCCAACGGATAAAAATGGATGAACTCACAAATTGTCGTCATGGGTGTCAATTTTGTCATTTCTTCTGCTCAAACGGTCTTCGTACCTCCATTTCACTACGGCTCTCTTTTATTTACGTGAACATATTAACAAACACTGACCGGGCATTCCTGTAATTCTCTCCTCTTTTCCAAACAACTCTTTCATAGCTCCTCTCTCTCTTCTTCCTTCTTCCTTACCCAATCCTCTGCTTAGCTCTCTTCAGACTCCAATCCCAATGCCGCAATCGTGATCAACTCCCTCTGTAATTCGTGCGAGCCTTCTCCCTCCTGGGCGGTGAAAATGGCTGTCCCCGGCGGCAATCGTGGCTCGACCAGTTTTTTCAGCTCAAAAACTCCAATTCTAGGTCTCCCTCTTTACGTCATCATAGCAGCCACCGTCGCCATTATGTTCACTATCTTCCTCCTGATCTTCCTGCGACTCCGCCGGAATCGCTTCCCCAGCAGACGTCGTCGCGCCAAACAGGGCTCTACTTTGCTTCCGTTGGTCAGAAAGGAGGCTGCCGTGACCGGAGCGGGGGACGGTGCTCAGATTGGTGGTAGGATCGACGAGAAGAAAGGTTTCAGAGAGAACGCGGTTGAGTCGCTGGAGATAAAGAGGAGTTCGGAGAGCAACGAGTCAATTACGAGTCGGAGTGAGTCGTCTTCGGCGTTGTCGTGTTCGACTGATGGTTCCAATATCGGGTGGGGCCGCTGGTACAGCTTGAAGGAGCTGGAGATGGCGACCAACGGATTCTCCCCCGACAATGTCATCGGAGAAGGAGGATATGGTGTTGTGTATAGAGGTGTATTGCCGGATGGCTCTGTAGTGGCGGTGAAGAATCTTCTAAACAACAAGTGAGTCCCAATTATATGTCACTCTATGACTCTAATCCAGATCCATAACTCATTTTTCTTAGGATGATAAAGATACAAAACAAATACTCGGTAAATTAAACCCATAACCAACACTTTAATTACGTACGTTATGAAGCTGCATTTTACGAGTTTGAATTTTGGATGGGAAACTTGTTTTTTTGTTTGTTGTCTTTTCTGGATTTCTGAGATAATAATTAAAATTAGGATTAGGCACCTATGCGGTGCATGTCGGTCTCCCTAAGTCGTCGGATCTAAGATCGGACAGCCAACTTTTTCCGGCTGTGCATCTGACTGGGATTACTATATTTGGAATTTCGGGTCCTGTATTTTTTTTGGATCCCCATGTCTATTCGATCTATGGTTCATTCAACTTTAGATGGAAAGGTGAAGAGTAATTGTCTATTTTAGAATTAATTACTTGTAGGGGTGATAAATGATACTACGTACTCCGTAATAATAATCTTTTTGAACCAAACAGTATCCAACCTTCGTCACTGGATTTTATTGCTTCTCTTTTGACTAATTATTATTATCACGTCATCTATCAAAATAAAGTTGAGCTTATCTCTCTTTTCCTCTTTATTTATTCCTTTTTTGTTCTTTTTTATCCCATACATATATGTACTTCACTTTTTTCACACTTGCACGCTCGATCATGTGTTTATTAGTTTCAGAAGTGAAATGCTCAAATGCATGTGGTTGGCACGATTTCTCCTGCAAAAATAAAGCTGCTTTGAGAGTTGTATTGGATACAGTTTGTTTATTACATACACAATCTATTTTTTCTGATGTGGCAATCAATTCAGAGCGATTGATAATGACATGGAAGTATTAAGTGATCATACATTGGCTAATTATAAAAAACCACTAACTTTAGATTATTGGTAGTGACCTTTTAGGATGGACCCAAATCTTAATACGAAACTGTTATCACCTTTCAATAAGTAATAAAGTCTACTTATTAAATGAAAATATCGGGAGTTGAGTGGTTAATTGTTGTGCATCATGGTAATATGTCTTTGTTACTGGTATTTTATACTTAACAGACTTCTATCCTAATTTGATTAGGCTACATGAATTCCTTAAGCTAAAAACATTGCACTTATTCCCAGAGGAATGGTAGTTGAGTTGAAGTAATGTGCTAACTAACATGTCTTCATGTACACTCAATGTTCCCCTATACACCTACTTTCTGTACTTTCATGACTAATTACATATGGAGTAATAGTGGTTGAGGGTTGATTTGTAGTTAAAGTTCGTAATAGATCACCTAATTAATCCTTGGTCCTGTACATTAATTTTTGGCGGTATACGTTAGGGGCCAGGCAGAGAAGGAGTTCAAAGTGGAAGTTGAGGCCATTGGCAAAGTAAGACATAAAAATCTGGTTGGTCTGCTTGGTTATTGTGCAGATGGCACTCAAAGGTGTTTCCTCTTCACTTATTAGCTTCAATGTCAGTTTCTTTATATTTAAATATAATTATCAAATATTAACACCATTTTGCTCATCAGGTTACTTGTGTACGAGTATGTTGATAATGGAAATTTGGAGCAGTGGTTACATGGCGATGTGGGGCCTGTTAGCCCTCTAACATGGGATCTTCGTATGAAGATTGCAATTGGGATTGCTAGAGGGTAACAAAGAAATCTTCTCTAACTTTTAGAAAGATGCATATTTCATGTTACAACAATAACAAGTACTTTATTTGTCAAAATTCCATAAATAGGACCAAAACAAAATAAAGCTCTTTATGTATCATCATCATTGTTTTGTTTTAAATAGGACTCATTTAGTACTGAAAAGTAGTACTGTAAACTAGTTTTATTTTTTTGTTGCACCAAGGGAGTCTTACTTTCAGGTTAAGTCGATAAAACAAGGATATTCCTATTTGTGCATTTGCATATGGAGTACTATGTATGCTTTATTCCTATTTCCAGTAATTTATTTATTCTCAACATGCCACAAGTGATGCTGTCTTTTCTTGAATAAAATTATAAAATACAAACTAGAACATACAGTATGTTTTTTTGCTACTCTCTGTTACTTTGACCGCTTTTTAGCATGTAACCCGAAGTTTTTACATTTTAAAACGCCAATTGTCAGTGGAGTATTCTCCACATTCTGGTTTACATTTTTATATGCAATTTCATTTCCTGCTCCCTCTTATTCTTCTTCATTGCTTCTTAACTCCAATACCCTTTGGCAGACTTGCCTATTTACATGAAGGTTTGGAACCCAAAGTTGTACATCGTGACGTAAAGTCAAGCAATATTCTCTTGGATAGGAAATGGAATGCCAAAGTATCAGATTTTGGACTTGCCAAGTTGCTAGGAGGAGAGAAAAGTTACGTGACAACCCGTGTTATGGGAACTTTTGGGTGTGTACCTTTTCTAATTCCTTTTCCCTTTTGCTAAAAGCTATCTGAAGCTGATTATATACTCTCAATGCTAATTGACTGCATATGTGTGAATTACTGCAGATATGTTTCCCCTGATTATGCAAGTACTGGAATGCTTAATGAGGGTAGCGATGTCTATAGTTTTGGTGTTCTGCTCATGGAAATTGTTACAGGGAGAAGTCCTGTTGATTATTCCAAACCGCCTGGAAAGGTGATGTTAGTTTTTTCGGATTTTCCTTGTTTATTTTAAATACTCCCCCTATCCCTCATTGGAAAATATAAGATACAGTTCGATTTGGCTTGATTTTTAAGAATAATAGAGTCAAGACTCCTTAGTATTACAATGGACCATATAAAACCCAGAAAAAGTAATAAGAGCCCACGATAACAAAAAAGTGAAATGATAAAGAAAAAGGTAAATTCCGGATGTAAAAAGTTAAATAAAGAAAGTGTTTATGTACTTGGGACAGACATAAAAGGAAGTGCATTCTATAAAATGGGACAGGGTGAGTACAAATTAATGGGAGTAAAACTAATAATTAAGGCAACATAAGAACATGTTTTTGACATCATTTTTGTTACTAAACTTTCTGAACTCCAGATGAACTTGATTGACTGGTTTAAAGGAATGGTAGCAAACAGACAGGGGGAGGATTTGGTTGATCCACTAATAGAAGCCCGCCCACCTCCAAGAGCCCTAAAACGAGTATTGCTTGTTTGCCTTCGGTGTATAGATATGGATGCCAACAAGCGACCAAAGATGGGGCAAATAGTAAATATGCTTGAGGCTGACGAATTTCCTTTCCGTGCTGTAAGCACTACTGCTATCCCTTCTGTCTTTTAGTTGAAACTTCCAACTACTGGTCATCTAATTGCTTTCTTGTCAGTATATACTCGTATTTCTTTATGCGTTTTAGCTGTTTATAATATTAGTATAAAAGTTGGTGGCCAAGAGCCCAAGAGAAGCCTACCACAATATATATGGCAAAATATTGGAAGATGCAAGTACCAAGCTATCCCCTTTCAGGTGGTTAAGCACATGGACTCGGTTTAATGGGACCAAGAAATTTAATAATGATGTGTCACTATCATCTGTGGTGGAAAGTGACTTTCCTTGACATATGCTGCAACAATTTGGTGAAACCACTAAAGGAAACACCAAGACACTAACCCACTTTTCAGTTGGTCTCATGCTTCCAACCGAAGATTTACTAATCTTGCGGAATGTGGTTGATAAGGACATAACTACTACTAACTAAGTGGAGTATAAGATCCGACCTATAGTGATATAGTATGCTTAATGTTTTGTGTATAAATAATATTACATTCGATACAACTTAATTTTAATTTGTCTCATCATAATGTTTTGTACTACCTCCGTCCCGGAATTATCTCCTTATTTGAGTGGGCACAAGTTTTAAGATAGTGGTAAATATGTGGCCTATAGTAATATAGTATGCTTAATGTTTTGTGTATAAATAATATTACATTCGATACGACTTAATTTTAATTGTCTCATCATAATGTTTTGTACTACCTCCGTCCCAGAATTATCTCCTTTTTTGAGTGGGCACAAGTTTTAAGATAGTGGGAAATATGTGGTGGAGAGTTGTGTAGAGTAAAGAGAAATGTGTAAGAATGATTGTGAATCACAAATTCTTTGCCAAAAAAGGAAAGAGGAGATAAATTTGGGACGGATCGAAAAGGAAAGTATGAAGATAATTCCGGGATGGAGGGAGTATATTGTAAATTATACTTAACACCCGTAAAATTACATTTGTAAAAAATATATGATCATGATGCTAACATAACTTTTTATATAAAGGTCGAGATATATATATTACATGTGCAAGTTTATGTTACTTATCCCACACTCCTTCAAAGTTGGGATATTTGAATTATTTTCCCCTAGTTTTAACTTGTATGAAAAACATGGTTTATACACTAATCTCATAGCCGGTATGAATTGGGTTGAACTGTGATACACCGATATATACAGAATTTTGAATTTTGGGGTGAGCCGGGGCTAGGCCCCTACCCCCCTCCCCTACCTTAGTGTACAATATTTGTATGAAATTACCTGTGTATCCTTGCAAAATTGAATACATTACGAAATTTGACAGGATACCCATGATATCCGTGCAACGTTACCGTGTATATTTATTGTGTAATTAATTTATGCAGGAACATCGCGCACCTAGAGAAAGTGCTCCTGCCGGGAATCGCGTGGCTGGCTGATAATAAACAAGTTGGCAAGTAGTCAATAGACATGATAATATGGGGAAGGGAATACGAGTTTTGTAGTGAGTTTGATGATATGTGTATATTCTTTTTGCTGCAGCTCCTTCTAAATTAAAATTACCTTAACCTCGCTTTCTTACGGTTATCTAATTAAAGAAATATATGTATCATGATTTGTCATATAGCATCTCATTCCAATGGTGATGCCTTGCAGGTGTAAATCACCCAAATAGTGATTGCTCAATAAGACATCAAACTTGCTTCGTAGTTTTTTACATTGACCAGACGAGCAGTTGATATCATTATAGTCATCATACTGTACTCCTTAAAAAACAGGGCATATTTAACATTTTTCCCTTAATACTGAAATGCTTGAAA